>JAMKCF010000022.1:9767081-10395045 GCA_023634235.1 Pisaster brevispinus | reverse complement strand
AATTTGTACCTGAGTGTGCTTTGAATTCCACTTCACCCGAACATCAGACTTTTTGGGGCCGATGTGCACCATCTTCGTGCCGGAAATGGCCTGCAGGCTTCGGGACACTCAGAAAGCCACTCAAAAGCATCTTCAGTGGATTTTTGTACACAGAGCTGCACAAAAAGAAGAAGAAACGAAATAAAATACAAGGAGGGTCAAATCACACCATAACAACATCGGATTTGCACAAGGTTTCCACCACTGGAAAGCCACGATTCAGGGCTCTCACCTCGTCGTGGATCCGTGTCTCTGAGCATTTACTAGGCGGGGCGAGCGGCCCCGGAATAGGGCTACAACCACCGGCAAGTTAGCCCACGCGCCGTGGCCCGAGCAACAACAAAGGCAAGACATGTCCATCCCAAGAATGATTTGAAACAACACCCGAGCTAAGTTAGAGAATAACTCATGAACTAGAAATGCTAGAGAGGACGAAATTTGTACCTGAGTGTGCTTTGAATTCCACTTCACCCGAACATCAGACTTTTTGGGCCGATGTGCACCATCTTCGTGCCGGAAATGGCCTGCAGGCTGGGACACTCAGAAAGCCACTCAAAAAGCATCTTCAGTGGGATTTTTGTACACAGAGCTGCACAAAAAGAAGAAGAAACGAAATAAAATACAAGGAGGGTCAAATCACACCCATAACAACATCGGATTTGCACAAAGGTTTCCACCACTGGAAAGCCACGATTCAGGGCTCTCACCTCGTCGTGGATCCGTGTCTCTGAGCATTTACTAGGGCGGGGCGAGCGGCCCCCGGAATAGGGCTACAACCACCGGCAAGTTAGCCCACGCGCCGGGGCCGAGCAACAACAAAGGCAAGACATGTCCATCCCTAAGAATGATTTGAAACAACACCCGAGCTAAGTTAGAGAATAACTCATGAACTAGAAATGCTAGAGAGACGAAATTTGTACCTGAGTGTGCTTTGAATTCCACTTCACCCGAACATCAGACTTTTTGGGCCGATGTGCACCATCTTCGTGCCGGAAATGGCCTGCAGGCTGGGACACTCAGAAAGCCACTCAAAAGCATCTTCAGTGGGATTTTTGTACACAGAGCTGCACAAAAAGAAGAAGAAACGAAATAAAATACAAGGAGGGGGTCAAATCACACCCATAACAACATCGGATTTGCACAAGGTTTCCACCACTGGAAAGCCACGATTCAGGGCTCTCACCTCGTCGTGGATCCGTGGTCTCTGAGGCATTTACTAGGCGGGGCGAGCGGCCCCGGAATAGGGCTACAACCACGGCAAAGATTAGCCCACGCGCCGGGGCCGAGCAACAACAAAGGCAAGACATGTCCATCCCAAGAATGATTTGAAACAACACCCGAGCTAAGTTAGAGAATAACTCATGAACTAGAAATGCTAGAGAGACGAAATTTGTACCTGAGTGTGCTTTGAATTCCACTTCACCCGAACATCAGACTTTTTTGGGGCCGATGTGCACCATCTTCGTGCCGGAAATGGCCTGCAGGCTGGGACACTCAGAAAGCCACTCAAAAGCATCTTCAGTGGGATTTTTGTACACAGAGCTGCACAAAAAGAAGAAGAAACGAAATAAAATACAAGGAGGGGTCAAATCACACCCATAACAACATCGGATTTGCACAAGGTTTCCACCACTGGAAAGCCACGATTCAGGGCTCTCACCTCGTCGTGGATCCGTGTCTCTGAGCATTTTACTAGGCGGGGCGAGCGGCCCCGGAATAGGGCTACAACCACCGGCAAGTTAGCCCACGCGCCGGGGCCGAGCAACAACAAAGGCAAGACATGTCCATCCCAAGAATGATTTGAAACAACACCCGAGCTAAGTTAGAGTAATAACTCATGAACTAGAAATGCTAGAGAGACGAAATTTGTACCTGAGTGTGCTTTGAATTCCACTTCACCCCGAACATCAGACTTTTTGGGCCGATGTGCACCATCTTCGTGCCGGAAATGGCCTGCAGGCTGGGACACTCAGAAAGCCACTCAAAAGCATCTTCAGTGGGATTTTTGTACACAGAGCTGCACAAAAAGAAGAAGAAACGAAATAAAATACAAGGAGGTGTCAAATCACACCCATAACAACATCGGATTTGCACAAGGTTTCCACCACTGGAAAGCCACGATTCAGGGGCTCTCACCTCGTCGTGGATCCGTGTCTCTGAGCATTTACTAGGCGGGGCGAGCGGCGGCCCCGGAATAGGGCTACAACCACCGGCAAGTTAGCCCACGCGCCGGGGCCGAGCAACAACAAAGGCAAGACATGTCAATCCCAAGAATGATTTGAAACAACACCCGAGCTAAGTTAGAGAATAACTCATGAACTAGAAATGCTAGAGAGACGAAATTTGTACCTGAGTGTGCTTTGAATTCCACTTCACCCGAACATCAGACTTTTTGGGCCGATGTGCACCATCTTCGTGCCCGGAAATGGCCTGCAGGCTGGGACACTCAGAAAGCCACTCAAAAGCATCTTCAGTGGGATTTTTGTACACAGAGCTGCACAAAAAGAAGAAGAAACGAAATAAAATACAAGGGAGGGTCAAATCACACCCATAACAACATCGGATTTGCACAAGGTTTCCACCACTGGAAAGCCACGATTCAGGGCTCTCACCTCGTCGTGGATCCGTGTCTCTGAGCATTTACTAGGCGGGGCGAGCGGCCCCGGAATAGGGCTACAACCACCGGCAAGTTAGCCCACGCGCCGGGGCCGAGCAACAACAAAGGCAAGACATGTCCATCCCAAGAATGATTTGAAACAACACCCGAGCTAAGTTAGAGAATAACTTCATGAACTAGAAATGCTAGAGAGACGAAATTTGTACCTGAGTGTGCTTTGAATTCCACTTCACCCGAACATCAGACTTTTTGGGCCGATGTGCACCATCTTCGTGCCGGAAATGGCCTGCAGGCTGGGACACTCAGAAAGCCACTCAAAAGCATCTTCAGTGGGATTTTTGTACACAGAGCTGCACAAAAAGAAGAAGAAACGAAATAAAATACAAGGAGGGTCAAATCACACCCATAACAACATCGGATTTGCACAAGGTTTCCACCACTGGAAAGCCACGATTCAGGGCTCTCACCTCGTCGTGGATCCGTGTCTCTGAGCATTTACTAGGCGGGGCGAGCGGCCCCGGAATAGGGCTACAACCACGGCAAGTTAGCCCACGCGCCGGGGGCCGAGCAACAACAAAGGCAAGACATGTCCATCCCAAGAATGATTTGAAACAACACCCGAGCTAAGTTACGAGAATAACTCATGAACTAGAAATGCTAGAGAGACGAAATTTGTACCCTGAGTGTGCTTTGAATTCCACTTCACCCGAACATCAGACTTTTTGGGCCGATGTGCACCATCTTCGTGCCGAAATGGCCTGCAAGGCTGGGACACTCAGAAAGCCACTCAAAAGCAATCTTCAGTGGGATTTTTGTACACAGAGCTGCACAAAAAGAAGAAGAAACGAAATAAAATACAAGGAGGGTCAAATCACACCCATAACAACATCGGATTTGCACAAGGTTTCCACCACTGGAAAGCCACGATTCAGGGCTCTCACCTCGTCGTGGATCCGTGTCTCTGAGCATTTACTAGGCGGGGCGAGCGGCCCCGGAATAGGGCTACAACCACCGGCAAGTTAGCCCACGCGCCGGGGCCGAGCAACAACAAAGGCAAGACATGTCCATCCCAAGAATGATTTGAAACAACACCCGAGCTAAGTTAGAGAATAACTCATGAACTAGAAATGCTAGAGAGACGAAATTTGTACCTGAGTGTGCTTTGAATTCCACTTCACCCGAACATTAGACCTTTTTGGGCCGATGTGCACCATCTTCGTGCCGGAAATGGCCTGCAGGCTGGGACACTCCAAGAAAGCCACTCAAAAGCATCTTCAGTGGATTTTTGTACACAGAGCTGCACCAAAAAGAAGAAGAAACGAAATAAAATACAAGGAGGGTCAAATCACACCCATAACAACATCGGATTTGCACAAGGTTTCCACCACTGGAAAGCCACGATTCAGGGCTCTCACCTCGTCGTGGATCCGTGGTCTCTGAGCATTTACTAGGCGGGGCGAGCGGCCCCGGAATAGGGCTACAACCACCGGCAAGTTAGCCCACGCGCCGGGGCCGAGCAACAACAAAGGCAAGACATGTCCATCCCAAGAATGATTTGAAACAACACCCGAGCTAAGTTAGAGAATAACTCATGAACTAGAAATGCTTAGAGAGACGAAATTTGTACCTGAGTGTGCTTTGAATTCCACTTCACCCGAACATCAGACTTTTTGGGCCGATGTGCACCATCTTCGTGCCGGAAATGGCCTGCAGGCTGGGACACTCAGAAAGCCACTCAAAAGCATCTTCAGTGGATTTTTGTACACAGAGCTGCACAAAAGAGAAGAAGAAACGAAATAAAATACAAGGAGGGTCAAATCACACCCATAACAACATCGGATTTGCACAAGGTTTCCACCACTGGAAAGCCACGATTCAGGGCTCTCACCTCGTCGTGGATCCGTGTCTCTGAGCATTTACTAGGCGGGGCGAGCGGCCCCGGAATAGGGCTACAACCACCGGCAAGTTAGCCCACGCGCCGGGGCCGAGCAACAACAAAGGCAAGACATGTCCATCCCAAGAATGATTTGAAACAACACCCGAGCTAAGTTAGAGAATAACTCATGAACTAGAAATGCTAGAGAGACGAAATTTGTACCTGAGTTGTGCTTTGAATTCCACTTCACCCGAACATCAGACTTTTTGGGCCGATGTGCACCATCTTCGTGCCGGAAATGGCCTGCAGGCTGGGGACACTCAGAAAGCCACTCAAAAGCATCTTCAGTGGGATTTTTGTACACAGAGCTGCACAAAAAGAAGAAGAAACGAAATAAAATACAAGGAGGGTCAAATCACACCCATAACAACATCGGATTTGCACAAGGTTTCCACCACTGGAAAGCCACGATTCAGGGCTCTCACCTCGTCGTGGATCCGTGTCTCTGAGCATTTACTAGGCGGGGGCGAGCGGCCCCGGAATAGGGCTACAACCACCGGCAAGTTAGCCCACGCGCCGGGGCCGAGCAACAACAAAGGCAAGACATGTCCATCCCAAGAATGATTTGAAACAACACCCGAGGCTAAGTTAGAGAATAACTCATGAACTAGAAATGCTAGAGAGACGAAATTTGTACCTGAGTGTGCTTTTGAATTCCACTTCACCCGAACATCAGACTTTTTGGGCCGATGTGCACCATCTTCGTGCCGGAAATGGCCTGCAGGCTGGGGACACTCAGAAAGCCACTCAAAAGCATCTTCAGTGGGATTTTTGTACACAGAGCTGCACAAAAAGAAGAAGAAACGAAATAAAATACAAGGAGGGGTCAAATCACACCCATAACAACATCGGATTTGCACAAGGTTTCCACCACTGGAAAGCCACGATTCAGGGCTCTCACCTCGTCGTGGATCCGTGTCTCTGAGCATTTACTAGGCGGGGCGAGCGGCCCGGAATAGGGCTACAACCACCGGCAAGTTAGCCCACGCGCCGGGGCCGAGCAACAACAAAGGCAAGACATGTCCATCCCCAAGAATGATTTGAAACAACACCCGAGCTAAGTTTAGAGAATAACTCATGAACTAGAAATGCTAGAGAGACGAAATTTGTACCTGAGTGTGCTTTGAATTCCACTTCACCCGAACATCAGACTTTTTGGGCCGATGTGCACCATCTTCGTGCCGGAAATGGCCTGCAGGCTGGGACACTCAGAAAGCCACTCAAAAGCATCTTCAGTGGGATTTTTGTACACAGAGCTGCACAAAAAGAAGAAGAAACGAAATAAAATACAAGGAGGGTCAAATCACACCCATAACAACATCGGATTTGCACAAGGTTTCCACCACTGGAAAGCCACGATTCAGGGGCTCTCACCTCGTCGTGGATCCGTGTCTCTGAGCATTTACTAGGCGGGGCGAGCGGCCCCGAATAGGGCTACAACCACCGGCAAGTTAGCCCACGCGCCGGGGCCGAGCAACAACAAAGGCAAGACATGTCCATCCCAAGAATGATTTGAAACAACACCCGAGCTAAGTTAGAGAATAACTCATGAACTAGAAATGCTAGAGAGACGAAATTTGTACCTGAGTGTGCTTTGAATTCCACTTCACCCGAACATCAGACTTTTTGGGCCGATGTGCACCATCTTCGTGCCGGAAATGGCCTGCAGGCTGGGACACTCAGAAAGCCACTCAAAAGCATCTTCAGTGGGATTTTTGTACACAGAGCTGCACAAAAAGAAGAAGAAACGAAATAAAATACAAGGAGGGTCAAATCACACCCATAACAACATCGGATTTGCACAAGGTTTCCACCACTGGAAAGCCACGATTCAGGGCTCTCACCTCGTCGTGGATCCGTGTCTCTGAGCATTTACTAGGCGGGGCGAGCGGCCCCGGAATAGGGCTACAACCACCGGCAAGTTAGCCCACGCGCCGGGGCCGAGCAACAACAAAGGCAAGACATGTCCATCCCAAGAATGATTTGAAACAACACCCGAGCTAAGTTAGAGAATAACTCATGAACTAGAAATGCTAGAGAGACGAAATTTGTACCTGAGTGTGCTTTGAATTCCACTTCACCCGAACATCAGACTTTTTGGGCCGATGTGCACCATCTTCGTGCCGGAAATGGCCTGCAGGCTGGGACACTCAGAAAGCCACTCAAAAGCATCTTCAGTGGGATTTTTGTACACAGAGCTGCACAAAAAGAAGAAGAAACGAAATAAAATACAAGGAGGGTCAAATCACACCCATAACAACATCGGATTTGCACAAGGTTTCCACCACTGGAAAGCCACGATTCAGGGCTCTCACCTCGTCGTGGATCCGTGTCTCTGAGCATTTACTAGGCGGGGCGAGCGGCCCCGGAATAGGGCTACAACCACCGGCAAGTTAGCCCACGCGCCGGGGCCGAGCAACAACAAAGGCAAGACATGTCCATCCCAAGAATGATTTGAAACAACACCCGAGCTAAGTTAGAGAATAACTCATGAACTAGAAATGCTAGAGAGACGAAATTTGTACCTGAGTGTGCTTTGAATTCCACTTCACCCGAACATCAGACTTTTTGGGCCGATGTGCACCATCTTCGTGCCGGAAATGGCCTGCAGGCTGGGACACTCAGAAAGCCACTCAAAAGCATCTTCAGTGGGATTTTTGTACACAGAGCTGCACAAAAAGAAGAAGAAACGAAATAAAATACAAGGAGGGTCAAATCACACCCATAACAACATCGGATTTGCACAAGGTTTCCACCACTGGAAAGCCACGATTCAGGGCTCTCACCTCGTCGTGGATCCGTGTCTCTGAGCATTTACTAGGCGGGGCGAGCGGCCCCGGAATAGGGCTACAACCACCGGCAAGTTAGCCCACGCGCCGGGGCCGAGCAACAACAAAGGCAAGACATGTCCATCCCAAGAATGATTTGAAACAACACCCGAGCTAAGTTAGAGAATAACTCATGAACTAGAAATGCTAGAGAGACGAAATTTGTACCTGAGTGTGCTTTGAATTCCACTTCACCCGAACATCAGACTTTTTGGGCCGATGTGCACCATCTTCGTGCCGGAAATGGCCTGCAGGCTGGGACACTCAGAAAGCCACTCAAAAGCATCTTCAGTGGGATTTTTGTACACAGAGCTGCACAAAAAGAAGAGAAGAAACGAAATAAAAATACAAGGAGGGTCAAATCACACCCATAACAACATCGGATTTGCACAAGGTTTCCACCACTGGAAAGCCACGATTCAGGGCTCTCACCTCGTCGTGGATCCGTGTCTCTGAGCATTTACTAGGCGGGGCGAGCGGCCCCGGAATAGGGCTACAACCACCGGCAAGTTAGCCCACGCGCCGGGGCCGAGCAACAACAAAGGCAAGACATGTCCATCCCAAGAATGATTTGAAACAACACCCGAGCTAAGTTAGAGAATAACTCATGAACTAGAAATGCTAGAGAGACGAAATTTGTACCTGAGTGTGCTTTGAATTCCACTTCACCCGAACATCAGACTTTTTGGGCCGATGTGCACCATCTTCGTGCCGGAAATGGCCTGCAGGCTGGGACACTCAGAAAGCCACTCAAAAGCATCTTCAGTGGGATTTTTGTACACAGAGCTGCACAAAAAAGAAGAAGAAACGAAATAAAATACAAGGAGGGTCAAATCACACCCATAACAACATCGGATTTGCACAAGGTTTTCCACCACTGGAAAGCCACGATTCAGGGCTCTCACCTCGTCGTGGATCCGTGTCTCTGAGCATTTTACTAGGCGGGGCGAGCGGCCCCGGAATAGGGCTACAACCACCGGCAAGTTAGCCCCACGCGCCGGGGCCGAGCAACAACAAAGGCAAGACATGTCCATCCCAAGAATGATTTGAAACAACACCCGAGCTAAGTTAGAGAATAACTCATGAACTAGAAATGCTAGAGAGACGAAATTTGTACCTGAGTGTGCTTTGAATTCCACTTCACCCGAACATCAGACTTTTTGGGCCGATGTGCACCATCTTCGTGCCGGAAATGGCCTGCAGGCTGGGACACTCAGAAAGCCACTCAAAAGCATCTTCAGTGGGATTTGTGTACACAGAGCTGCACAAAAAGAAGAAGAAACGAAATAAAATACAAGGAGGGTCAAATCACACCCATAACAACATCGGATTTGCACAAGGTTTCCACCACTGGAAAGCCACGATTCAGGGCTCTCACCTCGTCGTGGGATCCGTGTCTCTGAGCATTTACTAGGCGGGGCGAGCGGCCCCGGAATAGGGCTACAACCACCGGCAAGTTAGCCCACGCGCCGGGGCCCGAGCAACAACAAAGGCAAGACATGTCCATCCCAAGAATGATTTGAAACAACACCCGAGCTAAGTTAGAGAATAACTCATGAACTAGAAATGCTAGAGAGACGAAATTTGTACCTGAGTGTGCTTTGAATTCCACTTCACCCGAACATCAGACTTTTTGGGCCGATGTGCACCATCTTCGTGCCGGAAATGGCCTGCAGGCTGGGACACTCAGAAAGCCACTCAAAAGCATCTTCAGTGGGATTTTTTGTACACAGAGCTGCACAAAAAGAAGAAGAAACGAAATAAAATACAAGGAGGGTCAAATCACACCCATAACAACATCGGATTTGCACAAGGTTTCCACCACTGGAAAGCCACGATTCAGGGCTCTCACCTCGTCGTGGATCCGTGTCTCTGAGCATTTACTAGGCGGGGCGAGCGGCCCCGGAATAGGGCTACAACCACCGGCAAGTTAGCCCACGCGCCGGGGCCGAGCAACAACAAAGGCAAGACATGTCCATCCCAAGAATGATTTGAAACAACACCCGAGCTAAGTTAGAGAATAACTCATGAACTAGAAATGCTAGAGAGACGAAATTTGTACCTGAGTGTGCTTTGAATTCCACTTCACCCGAACATCAGACTTTTTGGGCCGATGTGCACCATCTTCGTGCCGGAAATGGCCTGCAGGCTGGGACACTCAGAAAGCCACTCAAAAGCATCTTCAGTGGGATTTTTGTACACAGAGCTGCACAAAAAGAAGAAGAAACGAAATAAAATACAAGGAGGGTCAAATCACACCCATAACAACATCGGATTTGCACAAGGTTTCCACCACTGGAAAGCCACGATTCAGGGCTCTCACCTCGTCGTGGATCCGTGTCTCTGAGCATTTACTAGGCGGGGCGAGCGGCCCCGGAATAGGGCTACAACCACCGGCAAGTTAGCCCACGCGCCGGGGCCGAGCAACAACAAAGGCAAGACATGTCCATCCCAAGAATGATTTGAAACAACACCCGAGCTAAGTTAGAGAATAACTCATGAACTAGAAATGCTAGAGAGACGAAATTTGTACCTGAGTGTGCTTTGAATTCCACTTCACCCGAACATCAGACTTTTTGGGCCGATGTGCACCATCTTCGTGCCGGAAATGGCCTGCAGGCTGGGACACTCAGAAAGCCACTCAAAAAGCATCTTCAGTGGGATTTTTGTACACAGAGCTGCACAAAAAGAAGAAGAAACGAAATAAAATACAAGGAGGGTCAAATCACACCCATAACAACATCGGATTTGCACAAGGTTTCCACCACTGGAAAGCCACGATTCAGGGCTCTCACCTCGTCGTGGATCCGTGTCTCTGAGCATTTACTAGGCGGGGCGAGCGGCCCCGGAATAGGGCTACAACCACCGGCAAGTTAGCCCACGCGCCGGGGGCCGAGCAACAACAAAGGCAAGACATGTCCATCCCAAGAATGATTTGAAACAACACCCGAGCTAAGTTAGAGAATAACTCATGAACTAGAAATGCTAGAGAGACGAAATTTGTACCTGAGTGTGCTTTGAATTCCACTTCACCCGAACATCAGACTTTTTGGGCCGATGTGCACCATCTTCGTGCCGGAAATGGCCTGCAGGCTGGGACACTCAGAAAGCCACTCAAAAGCATCTTCAGTGGGATTTTTGTACACAGAGCTGCACAAAAAGAAGAAGAAACGAAATAAAATACAAGGAGGGTCAAATCACACCCATAACAACATCGATTTGCACAAGGTTTCCACCACTGGAAAGCCACGATTCAGGGCTCTCACCTCGTCGTGGATCCGTGTCTCTGAGCATTTACTAGGCGGGGGCGAGCGGCCCCGGAATAGGGCTACAACCACCGGCAAGTTAGCCCACGCGCCGGGGCCGAGCAACAACAAAGGCAAGACATGTCCATCCCAAGAATGATTTGAAACAACACCCGAGCTAAGTTAGAGAATAACTCATGAACTAGAAATGCTAGAGAGACGAAATTTGTACCTGAGTGTGCTTTGAATTCCACTTCACCCGAACATCAGACTTTTTGGGCCGATGTGCACCATCTTCGTGCCGGAAATGGCCTGCAGGCTGGGACACTCAGAAAGCCACTCAAAAGCATCTTCAGTGGGATTTTTGTACACAGAGCTGCACAAAAAGAAGAAGAAACGAAATAAAATACAAGGAGGGTCAAATCACACCCATAACAACATCGGATTTGCACAAGGTTTCCACCACTGGAAAGCCACGATTCAGGGCTCTCACCTCGTCGTGGATCCGTGTCTCTGAGCATTTACTAGGCGGGGCGAGCGGCCCCGGAATAGGGCTACAACCACCGGCAAGTTAGCCCACGCGCCGGGGCCGAGCAACAACAAAGGCAAGACATGTCCATCCCAAGAATGATTTGAAACAACACCCGAGCTAAGTTAGAGAATAACTCATGAACTAGAAATGCTAGAGAGACGAAATTTGTACCTGAGTGTGCTTTGAATTCCACTTCACCCGAACATCAGACTTTTTGGGCCGATGTGCACCATCTTCGTGCCGGAAATGGCCTGCAGGCTGGGACACTCAGAAAGCCACTCAAAAGCATCTTCAGTGGGATTTTTGTACACAGAGCTGCACAAAAAAGAAGAAGAAACGAAATAAAATACAAGGAGGGTCAAATCACACCCATAACAACATCGGATTTGCACAAGGTTTCCACCACTGGAAAGCCACGATTCAGGGCTCTCACCTCGTCGTGGATCCGTGTCTCTGAGCATTTACTAGGCGGGGCGAGCGGCCCCGGAAATAGGGCTACAACCACCGGCAAGTTAGCCCACGCGCCGGGGCCGAGCAACAACAAAGGCAAGACATGTCCATCCCAAGAATGATTTTGAAACAACACCCGAGCTAAGTTAGAGAATAACTCATGAACTAGAAATGCTAGAGGAGAGACGAAATTTGTACCTGAGTGTGCTTTGAATTCCACTTCACCCGAACATCAGACTTTTTGGGCCGATGTGCACCATCTTCGTGCCGGAAATGGCCTGCAGGCTGGGACACTCAGAAAGCCACTCAAAAGCATCTTCAGTGGGATTTTTGTACACAGAGCTGCACAAAAAGAAGAAGAAACGAAATAAAATACAAGGAGGGTCAAATCACACCCATAACAACATCGGATTTGCACAAGGTTTCCACCACTGGAAAGCCACGATTCAGGGCTCTCACCTCGTCGTGGATCCGTGTCTCTGAGCATTTACTAGGCGGGGCGAGCGGCCCCGGAATAGGGCTACAACCACCGGCAAGTTAGCCCACGCGCCGGGGCCGAGCAACAACAAAGGCAAGACATGTCCATCCCAAGAATGATTTGAAACAACACCCGAGCTAAGTTAGAGGAATAACTCATGAACTAGAAATGCTAGAGAAACGAAATTTTGTACCTGAGTGTGCTTTGAATTCCACTTCACCCGAACATCAGACTTTTTGGGCCGATGTGCACCATCTTCGTGCCGGAAATGGCCTGCAGGCTGGGACACTCAGAAAGCCACTCAAAAGCATCTTCAGTGGGATTTTTGTACACAGAGCTGCACAAAAAGAAGAAGAAACGAAATAAAATACAAGGAGGGTCAAATCACACCCATAACAACATCGGATTTGCACAAGGTTTCCACCACTGGAAAGCCACGATTCAGGGCTCTCACCTCGTCGTGGATCCGTGTCTCTGAGCATTTACTAGGCGGGGCGAGCGGCCCCGGAATAGGGCTACAACCACCGGCAAGTTAGCCCACGCGCCGGGGCCGAGCAACAACAAAGGCAAGACATGTCCATCCCAAGAATGATTTGAAACAACACCCGAGCTAAGTTAGAGAATAACTCATGAACTAGAAATGCTAGAGAGACGAAATTTGTACCTGAGTGTGCTTTGAATTCCACTTCACCCGAACATCAGACTTTTTGGGCCGATGTGCACCATCTTCGTGCCGGAAATGGCCTGCAGGCTGGGACACTCAGAAAGCCACTCAAAAGCATCTTCAGTGGGATTTTTGTACACAGAGCTGCACAAAAAGAAGAAGAAACGAAATAAAATACAAGGAGGGTCAAATCACACCCATAACAACATCGGATTTGCACAAGGTTTCCACCACTGGAAAGCCACGATTCAGGGCTCTCACCTCGTCGTGGATCCGTGTCTCTGAGCATTTACTAGGCGGGGCGAGCGGCCCCGGAATAGGGCTACAACCACCGGCAAGTTAGCCCACGCGCCGGGGCCGAGCAACAACAAAGGCAAGACATGTCCATCCCAAGAATGATTTGAAACAACACCCGAGCTAAGTTAGAGAATAACTCATGAACTAGAAATGCTAGAGAGACGAAATTTGTACCTGAGTGTGCTTTGAATTCCACTTCACCCGAACATCAGACTTTTTGGGCCGATGTGCACCATCTTCGTGCCGGAAATGGCCTGCAGGCTGGGACACTCAGAAAGCCACTCAAAAGCATCTTCAGTGGGATTTTTGTACACAGAGCTGCACAAAAAGAAGAAGAAACGAAATAAAATACAAGGAGGGTCAAATCACACCCATAACAACATCGGATTTGCACAAGGTTTTCCACCACTGGAAAGCCACGATTCAGGGCTCTCACCTCGTCGTGGATCCGTGTCTCTGAGCATTTACTAGGCGGGGCGAGCGGCCCCGGAATAGGGCTACAACCACCGGCAAGTTAGCCCACGCGCCGGGGGCCGAGCAACAACAAAGGCAAGACATGTCCATCCCAAGAATGATTTGAAACAACACCCGAGCTAAGTTAGAGAATAACTCATGAACTAGAAATGCTAGAGAGACGAAATTTGTACCTGAGTGTGCTTTGAATTCCACTTCACCCGAACATCAGACTTTTTGGGCCGATGTGCACCATCTTCGTGCCGGAAATGGCCTGCAGCTGGGACACTCAGAAAGCCACTCAAAAGCATCTTCAGTGGGATTTTTTGTACACAGAGCTGCACAAAAAGAAGAAGAAACGAAATAAAATACAAGGAGGGTCAAATCACACCCATAACAACATCGGATTTGCACAAGGTTTCCACCACTGGAAAGCCACGATTCAGGGCTCTCACCTCGTCGTGGATCCGTGTCTCTGAGCATTTACTAGGCGGGGCGAGCGGCCCCGGAATAGGGCTACAACCACCGGCAAGTTAGCCCACGCGCCGGGGCCGAGCAACAACAAAGGCAAGACATGTCCATCCCAAGAATGATTTGAAACAACACCCGAGCTAAGTTAGAGAATAACTCATGAACTAGAAATGCTAGAGAGACGAAATTTGTACCTGAGTGTGCTTTGAATTCCACTTCACCCGAACATCAGACTTTTTGGGCCGATGTGCACCATCTTCGTGCCGGAAATGGCCTGCAGGCTGGGACACTCAGAAAGCCACTCAAAAGCATCTTCAGTGGGATTTTTGTACACAGAGCTGCACAAAAAGAAGAAAAACGAAATAAAATACAAGGAGGGTCAAATCACACCCATAACAACATCGGATTTGCACAAGGTTTCCACCACTGGAAAGCCACGATTCAGGGCTCTCACCTCGTCGTGGATCCGTGTCTCTGAGCATTTACTAGGCGGGGCGAGCGGCCCCGGAATAGGGCTACAACCACCGGCAAGTTAGCCCACGCGCCGGGGCCGAGCAACAACAAAGGCAAGACATGTCCATCCCAAGAATGATTTGAAACAACACCCGAGCTAAGTTAGAGAATAACTCATGAACTAGAAATGCTAGAGAGACGAAATTTGTACCTGAGTGTGCTTTGAATTCCACTTCACCCGAACATCAGACTTTTTGGGCCGATGTGCACCATCTTCGTGCCGGAAATGGCCTGCAGGCTGGGACACTCAGAAAGCCACTCAAAAGCATCTTCAGTGGGATTTTTGTACACAGAGCTGCACAAAAAGAAGAAGAAACGAAATAAAATACAAGGAGGGGTCAAATCACACCCATAACAACATCGGATTTGCACAAGGTTTCCACCACTGGAAAGCCACGATTCAGGGCTCTCACCTCGTCGTGGATCCGTGTCTCTGAGCATTTACTAGGCGGGGCGAGCGGCCCCGGAATAGGGCTACAACCACCGGCAAGTTAGCCCACGCGCCGGGGCCGAGAGCAACAACAAAGGCAAGACATGTCCATCCCAAGAATGATTTGAAACAACACCCGAGCTAAGTTAGAGAATAACTCATGAACTAGAAATGCTAGAGAGACGAAATTTGTACCTGAGTGTGCTTTGAATTCCACTTCACCCGAACATCAGACTTTTTTGGGCCGAATGTGCACCATCTTCGTGCCGGAAATGGCCTGCAGGCTGGGGACACTCAGAAAGCCACTCAAAAGCATCTTCAGTGGGATTTTTGTACACAGAGCTGCACAAAAAGAAGAAGAAACGAAATAAAATACAAGGAGGGTCAAATCACACCCATAACAACATCGGATTTGCACAAGGTTTCCACCACTGGAAAGCCACGATTCAGGGCTCTCACCTCGTCGTGGATCCGTGTCTCTGAGCATTTACTAGGCGGGGCGAGCGGCCCCGGAATAGGGCTACAACCACCGGCAAGTTAGCCCACGCGCCGGGGGCCGAGCAACAACAAAGGCAAGACATGTCCATCCCAAGAATGATTTGAAAACAACACCCGAGCTAAGTTAGAGAATAACTCATGAACTAGAAATGCTAGAGAGACGAAATTTGTACCTGAGTGTGCTTTGAATTCCACTTCACCCGAACATCAGACTTTTTGGGCCGATGTGCACCATCTTCGTGCCGGAAATGGCCTGCAGGCTGGGACACTCAGAAAGCCACTCAAAAGCATCTTCAGTGGGATTTTTTGTACACAGAGCTGCACAAAAAGAAGAAGAAACGAAATAAAATACAAGGAGGGTCAAATCACACCCATAACAACATCGGATTTGCACAAGGTTTCCACCACTGGAAAGCCACGATTCAGGGCTCTCACCTCGTCGTGGATCCGTGTCTCTGAGCATTTACTAGGCGGGGCGAGCGGCCCCGGAATAGGGCTACAACCACCGGCAAGTTAGCCCACGCGCCGGGGCCGAGCAACAACAAAGGCAAGACATGTCCATTCCCAAGAATGATTTGAAACAACACCCGAGCTAAGTTAGAGAATAACTCATGAACTAGAAATGCTAGAGAGACGAAATTTGTACCTGAGTGTGCTTTGAATTCCACTTCACCCGAACATCAGACTTTTTGGGCCGATGTGCACCATCTTCGTGCCGGAAATGGCCTGCAGGCTGGGACACTCAGAAAGCCACTCAAAGCATCTTCAGTGGGATTTTTGTACACAGAGCTGCACAAAAAGAAGAAGAAACGAAATAAAATACAAGGAGGGTCAAATCACACCCATAACAACATCGGATTTGCACAAGGTTTCCACCACTGGAAAGCCACGATTCAGGGCTCTCACCTCGTCGTGGATCCGTGTCTCTGAGCATTTACTAGGCGGGGCGAGCGGCCCCGGAATAGGGCTACAACCACCGGCAAAGTTAGCCCACGCGCCGGGGCCGAGCAACAACAAAGGCAAGACATGTCCATCCCAAGAATGATTTGAAACAACACCCGAGCTAAGTTAGAGAATAACTCATGAACTAGAAATGCTAGAGAGACGAAATTTGTACCTGAGTGTGCTTTGAATTCCACTTCACCCGAACATCAGACTTTTTGGGCCGATGTGCACCATCTTCGTGCCGGAAATGGCCTGCAGGCTGGGACACTCAGAAAGCCACTCAAAAGCATCTTCAGTGGGATTTTTGTACACAGAGCTGCACAAAAAGAAGAAGAAAACGAAATAAAATACAAGGAGGGTCAAATCACACCATAACAACATCGGATTTGCACAAGGTTTCCACCACTGGAAAGCCACGATTCAGGGCTCTCACCTCGTCGTGGATCCGTGTCTCTGAGCATTTACTAGGCGGGGCGAGCGGCCCCGGAATAGGGCTACAACCACCGGCAAGTTAGCCCACGCGCCGGGGCCGAGCAACAACAAAGGCAAGACATGTCCATCCCAAGAATGATTTGAAACAACACCCGAGCCTAAGTTAGAGAATAACTCCATGAACTAGAAATGCTAGAGAGACGAAATTTGTACCTGAGTGTGCTTTGAATTCCACTTCACCCGAACATCAGACTTTTTTGGGCCGATGTGCACCATCTTCGTGCCGGAAATGGCCTGCAGGCTGGGACACTCAGAAAGCCACTCAAAAGCATCTTCAGTGGGATTTTTGTACACAGAGCTGCACAAAAAGAAGAAGAAACGAAATAAAATACAAGGAGGGTCAAATCACACCCATAACAACATCGGATTTGCACAAGGTTTCCACCACTGGAAAGCCACGATTCAGGGCTCTCACCTCGTCGTGGATCCGTGTCTCTGAGCATTTACTAGGCGGGGCGAGCGGCCCCGGAATAGGGCTACAACCACCGGCAAGTTAGCCCACGCGCCGGGGCCGAGCAACAACAAAGGCAAGACATGTCCATCCCAAGAATGATTTGAAACAACACCCGAGCTAAGTTAGAGAATAACTCATGAACTAGAAATGCTAGAGAGACGAAATTTGTACCTGAGTGTGCTTTGAATTCCACTTCACCCGAACATCAGACTTTTTGGGCCGATGTGCACCATCTTCGTGCCGGAAATGGCCTGCAGGCTGGGACACTCAGAAAAGCCACTCAAAAGCATCTTCAGTGGGATTTTTGTACACAGAGCTGCACAAAAAGAAGAAGAAACGAAATAAAATACAAGGAGGGTCAAATCACACCCATAACAACATCGGATTTGCACAAGGTTTCCACCACTGGAAAGCCACGATTCAGGGCTCTCACCTCGTCGTGGATCCGTGTCTCTGAGCATTTACTAGGCGGGGCGAGCGGCCCCGGAATAGGGCTACAACCACCGGCAAGTTAGCCCACGCGCCGGGGGCCGAGCAACAACAAAGGCAAGACATGTCCATCCCAAGAATGATTTGAAACAACACCCGAGCTAAGTTAGAGAATAACTCATGAACTAGAAATGCTAGAGAGACGAAATTTGTACCTGAGTGTGCTTTGAATTCCACTTCACCCGAACATCAGACTTTTTGGGCCGATGTGCACCATCTTCGTGCCGGAAATGGCCTGCAGGCTGGGACACTCAGAAAGCCACTCAAAAGCATCTTCAGTGGGATTTTTGTACACAGAGCTGCACAAAAAGAAGAAGAAACGAAATAAAATACAAGGAGGGTCAAATCACACCCATAACAACATCGGATTTGCACAAGGTTTCCACCACTGGAAAGCCACGATTCAGGGCTCTCACCTCGTCGTGGATCCGTGTCTCTGAGCATTTACTAGGCGGGGCGAGCGGCCCCGGAATAGGGCTACAACGCACCGGCAAGTTAGCCCACGCGCCGGGGCCCGAGCAACAACAAAGGCAAGACATGTCCATCCCAAGAATGATTTGAAACAACACCCGAGCTAAGTTAGAGAATAACTCATGAACTAGAAATGCTAGAGAGAGACGAAATTTGTACCTGAGTGTGCTTTGAATTCCACTTCACCCGAACATCAGACTTTTTGGGCCGATGTGCACCATCTTCGTGCCGGAAATGGGCCTGCAGGCTGGGACACTCAGAAAGCCACTCAAAAGCATCTTCAGTGGGATTTTTGTACCACAGAGCTGCACAAAAAGAAGAAGAAACGAAATAAAATACAAGGAGGGTCAAAATCACACCCATAACAACATCGGATTTGCACAAGGTTTCACACCACTGGAAAGCCACCGATTCAGGGCTCTCACCTCGTCGTGGATCCGTTGTCTCTGAGCATTTACTAGGCGGGGCGAGCGGCCCCGGAATAGGGCTACAACCACCGGCAAGTTAGCCCACTCGCCGGGGCCGAGCAACAACAAAGGCAAGACATGTCCATCCCAAGAATGATTTTGAAACAACACCCGAGCTAAGTTAGAGAATAACTCATGAACTAGAAATGCTAGAGAGACGAAATTTGTACTGAGTGTGCTTTGAATTCCACTTCACCCGAACATCAGACTTTTTGGGCCGATGTGCACCATCTTCGTGCCGGAAATGGCCTGCAGGCTGGGACACTCAGAAAGCCACCACTTCAAAAGCATCTTCAGTGGGATTTTTGTGCACAAAAAGAAGAAGAAACGAAATAAAATACAAGGAGGGTCAAATCACACCCATAACAACATCGGATTTGCACAAGGTTTCCACCACTGGAAAGCCACGATTCAGGGCTCTCACCTCGTCGTGGATCCGTGTCTCTGAGCATTTACTAGGCGGGGCGAGCGGCCCCGGAATAGGGCTACAACCACCGGCAAGTTAGCCCACGCGCCGGGGCCGAGCAACAACAAAGGCAAGACATGTCCATCCCAAGAATGATTTGAAACAACACCCGAGCTAAGTTAGAGAATAACTCATGAACTAGAAATGCTAGAGAGACGAAATTTGTACCTGAGTGTGCTTTGAATTCCACTTCACCCGAACATCAGACTTTTTGGGCCGATGTGCACCATCTTCGTGCCGGAAATGGCCTGCAGGCTGGGACACTCAGAAAGCCACTCAAAAGCATCTTCAGTGGGATTTTTGTACACAGAGCTGCACAAAAAGAAGAAGAAACGAAATAAAATACAAGGAGGGTCAAATCACACCCATAACAACATCGGATTTGCACAAGGTTTCCACCACTGGAAAGCCACGATTCAGGGCTCTCACCTCGTCGTGGATCCGTGTCTCTGAGCATTTACTAGGCGGGGCGAGCGGCCCCGGAATAGGGCTACAACCACCGGCAAGTTAGCCCACGCGCCGGGGCCGAGCAACAACAAAGGCAAGACATGTCCATCCCAAGAATGATTTGAAACAACACCCGAGCTAAGTTAGAGAATAACTCATGAACTAGAAATGCTAGAGAGACGAAATTTGTACCTGAGTGTGCTTTGAATTCCACTTCACCCGAACATCAGACTTTTTGGGCCGATGTGCACCATCTTCGTGCCGGAAATGGCCTGCAGGCTGGGACACTCAGAAAGCCACTCAAAAGCATCTTCAGTGGGATTTTTGTACACAGAGCTGCACAAAAAGAAGAAGAAACGAAATAAAATACAAGGAGGGTCAAATCACACCCATAACAACATCGGATTTGCACAAGGTTTCCACCACTGGAAAGCCACGATTCAGGGCTCTCACCTCGTCGTGGATCCGTGTCTCTGAGCATTTACTAGGCGGGGCGAGCGGCCCCGGAATAGGGCTACAACCACCGGCAAGTTAGCCCACGCGCCGGGGCCGAGCAACAACAAAGGCAAGACATGTCCATCCCAAGAATGATTTGAAACAACACCCGAGCTAAGTTAGAGAATAACTCATGAACTAGAAATGCTAGAGAGACGAAATTTGTACCTGAGTGTGCTTTGAATTCCACTTCACCCGAACATCAGACTTTTTGGGCCGATGTGCACCATCTTCGTGCCGGAAATGGCCTGCAGGCTGGGACACTCAGAAAGCCACTCAAAAGCATCTTCAGTGGGATTTTTGTACACAGAGCTGCACAAAAAGAAGAAGAAACGAAATAAAATACAAGGAGGGTCAAATCACACCCATAACAACATCGGATTTGCACAAGGTTTCCACCACTGGAAAGCCACGATTCAGGGCTCTCACCTCGTCGTGGATCCGTGTCTCTGAGCATTTACTAGGCGGGGCGAGCGGCCCCGGAATAGGGCTACAACCACCGGCAAGTTAGCCCACGCGCCGGGGCCGAGCAACAACAAAGGCAAGACATGTCCATCCCAAGAATGATTTGAAACAACACCCGAGCTAAGTTAGAGAATAACTCATGAACTAGAAATGCTAGAGAGACGAAATTTGTACCTGAGTGTGCTTTGAATTCCACTTCACCCGAACATCAGACTTTTTGGGCCGATGTGCACCATCTTCGTGCCGGAAATGGCCTGCAGGCTGGGACACTCAGAAAGCCACTCAAAAGCATCTTCAGTGGGATTTTTGTACACAGAGCTGCACAAAAAGAAGAAGAAACGAAATAAAATACAAGGAGGGTCAAATCACACCCATAACAACATCGGATTTGCACAAGGTTTCCACCACTGGAAAGCCACGATTCAGGGCTCTCACCTCGTCGTGGATCCGTGTCTCTGAGCATTTACTAGGCGGGGCGAGCGGCCCCGGAATAGGGCTACAACCACCGGCAAGTTAGCCCACGCGCCGGGGCCGAGCAACAACAAAGGCAAGACATGTCCATCCCAAGAATGATTTGAAACAACACCCGAGCTAAGTTAGAGAATAACTCATGAACTAGAAATGCTAGAGAGACGAAATTTGTACCTGAGTGTGCTTTGAATTCCACTTCACCCGAACATCAGACTTTTTGGGCCGATGTGCACCATCTTCGTGCCGGAAATGGCCTGCAGGCTGGGACACTCAGAAAGCCACTCAAAAGCATCTTCAGTGGGATTTTTGTACACAGAGCTGCACAAAAAGAAGAAGAAACGAAATAAAATACAAGGAGGGTCAAATCACACCCATAACAACATCGGATTTGCACAAGGTTTCCACCACTGGAAAGCCACGATTCAGGGCTCTCACCTCGTCGTGGATCCGTGTCTCTGAGCATTTACTAGGCGGGGCGAGCGGCCCCGGAATAGGGCTACAACCACCGGCAAGTTAGCCCACGCGCCGGGGCCGAGCAACAACAAAGGCAAGACATGTCCATCCCAAGAATGATTTGAAACAACACCCGAGCTAAGTTAGAGAATAACTCATGAACTAGAAATGCTAGAGAGACGGAAATTTGTACCTGAGTGTGCTTTGAATTCCACTTCACCCGAACATCAGACTTTTTGGGCCGATGTGCACCATCTTCGTGCCGGAAATGGCCTGCAGGCTGGGACACTCAGAAAGCCACTCAAAAGCATCTTCAGTGGGATTTTTGTACACAGAGCTGCACAAAAAGAAGAAGAAACGAAATAAAATACAAGGAGGGTCAAATCACACCCATAACAACATCGGATTTGCACAAGGTTTCCACCACTGGAAAGCCACGATTCAGGGCTCTCACCTCGTCGTGGATCCGTGTCTCTGAGCATTTACTAGGCGGGGCGAGCGGCCCCGGAATAGGGCTACAACCACCGGCAAGTTAGCCCACGCGCCGGGGCCGAGCAACAACAAAGGCAAGACATGTCCATCCCAAGAATGATTTGAAACAACACCCGAGCTAAGTTAGAGAATAACTCATGAACTAGAAATGCTAGAGAGACGAAATTTGTACCTGAGTGTGCTTTGAATTCCACTTCACCCGAACATCAGACTTTTTGGGCCGATGTGCACCATCTTCGTGCCGGAAATGGCCTGCAGGCTGGGACACTCAGAAAGCCACTCAAAAGCATCTTCAGTGGGATTTTTGTACACAGAGCTGCACAAAAAGAAGAAGAAACGAAATAAAATACAAGGAGGGTCAAATCACACCCATAACAACATCGGATTTGCACAAGGTTTCCACCACTGGAAAGCCACGATTCAGGGCTCTCACCTCGTCGTGGATCCGTGTCTCTGAGCATTTACTAGGCGGGGCGAGCGGCCCCGGAATAGGGCTACAACCACCGGCAAGTTAGCCCACGCGCCGGGGCCGAGCAACAACAAAGGCAAGACATGTCCATCCCAAGAATGATTTGAAACAACACCCGAGCTAAGTTAGAGAATAACTCATGAACTAGAAATGCTAGAGAGACGAAATTTGTACCTGAGTGTGCTTTGAATTCCACTTCACCCGAACATCAGACTTTTTGGGCCGATGTGCACCATCTTCGTGCCGGAAATGGCCTGCAGGCTGGGACACTCAGAAAGCCACTCAAAAGCATCTTCAGTGGGATTTTTGTACACAGAGCTGCACAAAAAGAAGAAGAAACGAAATAAAATACAAGGAGGGTCAAATCACACCCATAACAACATCGGATTTGCACAAGGTTTCCACCACTGGAAAGCCACGATTCAGGGCTCTCACCTCGTCGTGGATCCGTGTCTCTGAGCATTTACTAGGCGGGGCGAGCGGCCCCGGAATAGGGCTACAACCACCGGCAAGTTAGCCCACGCGCCGGGGCCGAGCAACAACAAAGGCAAGACATGTCCATCCCAAGAATGATTTGAAACAACACCCGAGCTAAGTTAGAGAATAACTCATGAACTAGAAATGCTAGAGAGACGAAATTTGTACCTGAGTGTGCTTTGAATTCCACTTCACCCGAACATCAGACTTTTTGGGCCGATGTGCACCATCTTCGTGCCGGAAATGGCCTGCAGGCTGGGACACTCAGAAAGCCACTCAAAAGCATCTTCAGTGGGATTTTTGTACACAGAGCTGCACAAAAAGAAGAAGAAACGAAATAAAATACAAGGAGGGTCAAATCACACCCATAACAACATCGGATTTGCACAAGGTTTCCACCACTGGAAAGCCACGATTCAGGGCTCTCACCTCGTCGTGGATCCGTGTCTCTGAGCATTTACTAGGCGGGGCGAGCGGCCCCGGAATAGGGCTACAACCACCGGCAAGTTAGCCCACGCGCCGGGGCCGAGCAACAACAAAGGCAAGACATGTCCATCCCAAGAATGATTTGAAACAACACCCGAGCTAAGTTAGAGAATAACTCATGAACTAGAAATGCTAGAGAGACGAAATTTGTACCTGAGTGTGCTTTGAATTCCACTTCACCCGAACATCAGACTTTTTGGGCCGATGTGCACCATCTTCGTGCCGGAAATGGCCTGCAGGCTGGGACACTCAGAAAGCCACTCAAAAGCATCTTCAGTGGGATTTTTGTACACAGAGCTGCACAAAAAGAAGAAGAAACGAAATAAAATACAAGGAGGGTCAAATCACACCCATAACAACATCGGATTTGCACAAGGTTTCCACCACTGGAAAGCCACGATTCAGGGCTCTCACCTCGTCGTGGATCCGTGTCTCTGAGCATTTACTAGGCGGGGCGAGCGGCCCCGGAATAGGGCTACAACCACCGGCAAGTTAGCCCACGCGCCGGGGCCGAGCAACAACAAAGGCAAGACATGTCCATCCCAAGAATGATTTGAAACAACACCCGAGCTAAGTTAGAGAATAACTCATGAACTAGAAATGCTAGAGAGACGAAATTTGTACCTGAGTGTGCTTTGAATTCCACTTCACCCGAACATCAGACTTTTTGGGCCGATGTGCACCATCTTCGTGCCGGAAATGGCCTGCAGGCTGGGACACTCAGAAAGCCACTCAAAAGCATCTTCAGTGGGATTTTTGTACACAGAGCTGCACAAAAAGAAGAAGAAACGAAATAAAATACAAGGAGGGTCAAATCACACCCATAACAACATCGGATTTGCACAAGGTTTCCACCACTGGAAAGCCACGATTCAGGGCTCTCACCTCGTCGTGGATCCGTGTCTCTGAGCATTTACTAGGCGGGGCGAGCGGCCCCGGAATAGGGCTACAACCACCGGCAAGTTAGCCCACGCGCCGGGGCCGAGCAACAACAAAGGCAAGACATGTCCATCCCAAGAATGATTTGAAACAACACCCGAGCTAAGTTAGAGAATAACTCATGAACTAGAAATGCTAGAGAGACGAAATTTGTACCTGAGTGTGCTTTGAATTCCACTTCACCCGAACATCAGACTTTTTGGGCCGATGTGCACCATCTTCGTGCCGGAAATGGCCTGCAGGCTGGGACACTCAGAAAGCCACTCAAAAGCATCTTCAGTGGGATTTTTGTACACAGAGCTGCACAAAAAGAAGAAGAAACGAAATAAAATACAAGGAGGGTCAAATCACACCCATAACAACATCGGATTTGCACAAGGTTTCCACCACTGGAAAGCCACGATTCAGGGCTCTCACCTCGTCGTGGATCCGTGTCTCTGAGCATTTACTAGGCGGGGCGAGCGGCCCCGGAATAGGGCTACAACCACCGGCAAGTTAGCCCACGCGCCGGGGCCGAGCAACAACAAAGGCAAGACATGTCCATCCCAAGAATGATTTGAAACAACACCCGAGCTAAGTTAGAGAATAACTCATGAACTAGAAATGCTAGAGAGACGAAATTTGTACCTGAGTGTGCTTTGAATTCCACTTCACCCGAACATCAGACTTTTTGGGCCGATGTGCACCATCTTCGTGCCGGAAATGGCCTGCAGGCTGGGACACTCAGAAAGCCACTCAAAAGCATCTTCAGTGGGATTTTTGTACACAGAGCTGCACAAAAAGAAGAAGAAACGAAATAAAATACAAGGAGGGTCAAATCACACCCATAACAACATCGGATTTGCACAAGGTTTCCACCACTGGAAAGCCACGATTCAGGGCTCTCACCTCGTCGTGGATCCGTGTCTCTGAGCATTTACTAGGCGGGGCGAGCGGCCCCGGAATAGGGCTACAACCACCGGCAAGTTAGCCCACGCGCCGGGGCCGAGCAACAACAAAGGCAAGACATGTCCATCCCAAGAATGATTTGAAACAACACCCGAGCTAAGTTAGAGAATAACTCATGAACTAGAAATGCTAGAGAGACGAAATTTGTACCTGAGTGTGCTTTGAATTCCACTTCACCCGAACATCAGACTTTTTGGGCCGATGTGCACCATCTTCGTGCCGGAAATGGCCTGCAGGCTGGGACACTCAGAAAGCCACTCAAAAGCATCTTCAGTGGGATTTTTGTACACAGAGCTGCACAAAAAGAAGAAGAAACGAAATAAAATACAAGGAGGGTCAAATCACACCCATAACAACATCGGATTTGCACAAGGTTTCCACCACTGGAAAGCCACGATTCAGGGCTCTCACCTCGTCGTGGATCCGTGTCTCTGAGCATTTACTAGGCGGGGCGAGCGGCCCCGGAATAGGGCTACAACCACCGGCAAGTTAGCCCACGCGCCGGGGCCGAGCAACAACAAAGGCAAGACATGTCCATCCCAAGAATGATTTGAAACAACACCCGAGCTAAGTTAGAGAATAACTCATGAACTAGAAATGCTAGAGAGACGAAATTTGTACCTGAGTGTGCTTTGAATTCCACTTCACCCGAACATCAGACTTTTTGGGCCGATGTGCACCATCTTCGTGCCGGAAATGGCCTGCAGGCTGGGACACTCAGAAAGCCACTCAAAAGCATCTTCAGTGGGATTTTTGTACACAGAGCTGCACAAAAAGAAGAAGAAACGAAATAAAATACAAGGAGGGTCAAATCACACCCATAACAACATCGGATTTGCACAAGGTTTCCACCACTGGAAAGCCACGATTCAGGGCTCTCACCTCGTCGTGGATCCGTGTCTCTGAGCATTTACTAGGCGGGGCGAGCGGCCCCGGAATAGGGCTACAACCACCGGCAAGTTAGCCCACGCGCCGGGGCCGAGCAACAACAAAGGCAAGACATGTCCATCCCAAGAATGATTTGAAACAACACCCGAGCTAAGTTAGAGAATAACTCATGAACTAGAAATGCTAGAGAGACGAAATTTGTACCTGAGTGTGCTTTGAATTCCACTTCACCCGAACATCAGACTTTTTGGGCCGATGTGCACCATCTTCGTGCCGGAAATGGCCTGCAGGCTGGGACACTCAGAAAGCCACTCAAAAGCATCTTCAGTGGGATTTTTGTACACAGAGCTGCACAAAAAGAAGAAGAAACGAAATAAAATACAAGGAGGGTCAAATCACACCCATAACAACATCGGATTTGCACAAGGTTTCCACCACTGGAAAGCCACGATTCAGGGCTCTCACCTCGTCGTGGATCCGTGTCTCTGAGCATTTACTAGGCGGGGCGAGCGGCCCCGGAATAGGGCTACAACCACCGGCAAGTTAGCCCACGCGCCGGGGCCGAGCAACAACAAAGGCAAGACATGTCCATCCCAAGAATGATTTGAAACAACACCCGAGCTAAGTTAGAGAATAACTCATGAACTAGAAATGCTAGAGAGACGAAATTTGTACCTGAGTGTGCTTTGAATTCCACTTCACCCGAACATCAGACTTTTTGGGCCGATGTGCACCATCTTCGTGCCGGAAATGGCCTGCAGGCTGGGACACTCAGAAAGCCACTCAAAAGCATCTTCAGTGGGATTTTTGTACACAGAGCTGCACAAAAAGAAGAAGAAACGAAATAAAATACAAGGAGGGTCAAATCACACCCATAACAACATCGGATTTGCACAAGGTTTCCACCACTGGAAAGCCACGATTCAGGGCTCTCACCTCGTCGTGGATCCGTGTCTCTGAGCATTTACTAGGCGGGGCGAGCGGCCCCGGAATAGGGCTACAACCACCGGCAAGTTAGCCCACGCGCCGGGGCCGAGCAACAACAAAGGCAAGACATGTCCATCCCAAGAATGATTTGAAACAACACCCGAGCTAAGTTAGAGAATAACTCATGAACTAGAAATGCTAGAGAGACGAAATTTGTACCTGAGTGTGCTTTGAATTCCACTTCACCCGAACATCAGACTTTTTGGGCCGATGTGCACCATCTTCGTGCCGGAAATGGCCTGCAGGCTGGGACACTCAGAAAGCCACTCAAAAGCATCTTCAGTGGGATTTTTGTACACAGAGCTGCACAAAAAGAAGAAGAAACGAAATAAAATACAAGGAGGGTCAAATCACACCCATAACAACATCGGATTTGCACAAGGTTTCCACCACTGGAAAGCCACGATTCAGGGCTCTCACCTCGTCGTGGATCCGTGTCTCTGAGCATTTACTAGGCGGGGCGAGCGGCCCCGGAATAGGGCTACAACCACCGGCAAGTTAGCCCACGCGCCGGGGCCGAGCAACAACAAAGGCAAGACATGTCCATCCCAAGAATGATTTGAAACAACACCCGAGCTAAGTTAGAGAATAACTCATGAACTAGAAATGCTAGAGAGACGAAATTTGTACCTGAGTGTGCTTTGAATTCCACTTCACCCGAACATCAGACTTTTTGGGCCGATGTGCACCATCTTCGTGCCGGAAATGGCCTGCAGGCTGGGACACTCAGAAAGCCACTCAAAAGCATCTTCAGTGGGATTTTTGTACACAGAGCTGCACAAAAAGAAGAAGAAACGAAATAAAATACAAGGAGGGTCAAATCACACCCATAACAACATCGGATTTGCACAAGGTTTCCACCACTGGAAAGCCACGATTCAGGGCTCTCACCTCGTCGTGGATCCGTGTCTCTGAGCATTTACTAGGCGGGGCGAGCGGCCCCGGAATAGGGCTACAACCACCGGCAAGTTAGCCCACGCGCCGGGGCCGAGCAACAACAAAGGCAAGACATGTCCATCCCAAGAATGATTTGAAACAACACCCGAGCTAAGTTAGAGAATAACTCATGAACTAGAAATGCTAGAGAGACGAAATTTGTACCTGAGTGTGCTTTGAATTCCACTTCACCCGAACATCAGACTTTTTGGGCCGATGTGCACCATCTTCGTGCCGGAAATGGCCTGCAGGCTGGGACACTCAGAAAGCCACTCAAAAGCATCTTCAGTGGGATTTTTGTACACAGAGCTGCACAAAAAGAAGAAGAAACGAAATAAAATACAAGGAGGGTCAAATCACACCCATAACAACATCGGATTTGCACAAGGTTTCCACCACTGGAAAGCCACGATTCAGGGCTCTCACCTCGTCGTGGATCCGTGTCTCTGAGCATTTACTAGGCGGGGCGAGCGGCCCCGGAATAGGGCTACAACCACCGGCAAGTTAGCCCACGCGCCGGGGCCGAGCAACAACAAAGGCAAGACATGTCCATCCCAAGAATGATTTGAAACAACACCCGAGCTAAGTTAGAGAATAACTCATGAACTAGAAATGCTAGAGAGACGAAATTTGTACCTGAGTGTGCTTTGAATTCCACTTCACCCGAACATCAGACTTTTTGGGCCGATGTGCACCATCTTCGTGCCGGAAATGGCCTGCAGGCTGGGACACTCAGAAAGCCACTCAAAAGCATCTTCAGTGGGATTTTTGTACACAGAGCTGCACAAAAAGAAGAAGAAACGAAATAAAATACAAGGAGGGTCAAATCACACCCATAACAACATCGGATTTGCACAAGGTTTCCACCACTGGAAAGCCACGATTCAGGGCTCTCACCTCGTCGTGGATCCGTGTCTCTGAGCATTTACTAGGCGGGGCGAGCGGCCCCGGAATAGGGCTACAACCACCGGCAAGTTAGCCCACGCGCCGGGGCCGAGCAACAACAAAGGCAAGACATGTCCATCCCAAGAATGATTTGAAACAACACCCGAGCTAAGTTAGAGAATAACTCATGAACTAGAAATGCTAGAGAGACGAAATTTGTACCTGAGTGTGCTTTGAATTCCACTTCACCCGAACATCAGACTTTTTGGGCCGATGTGCACCATCTTCGTGCCGGAAATGGCCTGCAGGCTGGGACACTCAGAAAGCCACTCAAAAGCATCTTCAGTGGGATTTTTGTACACAGAGCTGCACAAAAAGAAGAAGAAACGAAATAAAATACAAGGAGGGTCAAATCACACCCATAACAACATCGGATTTGCACAAGGTTTCCACCACTGGAAAGCCACGATTCAGGGCTCTCACCTCGTCGTGGATCCGTGTCTCTGAGCATTTACTAGGCGGGGCGAGCGGCCCCGGAATAGGGCTACAACCACCGGCAAGTTAGCCCACGCGCCGGGGCCGAGCAACAACAAAGGCAAGACATGTCCATCCCAAGAATGATTTGAAACAACACCCGAGCTAAGTTAGAGAATAACTCATGAACTAGAAATGCTAGAGAGACGAAATTTGTACCTGAGTGTGCTTTGAATTCCACTTCACCCGAACATCAGACTTTTTGGGCCGATGTGCACCATCTTCGTGCCGGAAATGGCCTGCAGGCTGGGACACTCAGAAAGCCACTCAAAAGCATCTTCAGTGGGATTTTTGTACACAGAGCTGCACAAAAAGAAGAAGAAACGAAATAAAATACAAGGAGGGTCAAATCACACCCATAACAACATCGGATTTGCACAAGGTTTCCACCACTGGAAAGCCACGATTCAGGGCTCTCACCTCGTCGTGGATCCGTGTCTCTGAGCATTTACTAGGCGGGGCGAGCGGCCCCGGAATAGGGCTACAACCACCGGCAAGTTAGCCCACGCGCCGGGGCCGAGCAACAACAAAGGCAAGACATGTCCATCCCAAGAATGATTTGAAACAACACCCGAGCTAAGTTAGAGAATAACTCATGAACTAGAAATGCTAGAGAGACGAAATTTGTACCTGAGTGTGCTTTGAATTCCACTTCACCCGAACATCAGACTTTTTGGGCCGATGTGCACCATCTTCGTGCCGGAAATGGCCTGCAGGCTGGGACACTCAGAAAGCCACTCAAAAGCATCTTCAGTGGGATTTTTGTACACAGAGCTGCACAAAAAGAAGAAGAAACGAAATAAAATACAAGGAGGGTCAAATCACACCCATAACAACATCGGATTTGCACAAGGTTTCCACCACTGGAAAGCCACGATTCAGGGCTCTCACCTCGTCGTGGATCCGTGTCTCTGAGCATTTACTAGGCGGGGCGAGCGGCCCCGGAATAGGGCTACAACCACCGGCAAGTTAGCCCACGCGCCGGGGCCGAGCAACAACAAAGGCAAGACATGTCCATCCCAAGAATGATTTGAAACAACACCCGAGCTAAGTTAGAGAATAACTCATGAACTAGAAATGCTAGAGAGACGAAATTTGTACCTGAGTGTGCTTTGAATTCCACTTCACCCGAACATCAGACTTTTTGGGCCGATGTGCACCATCTTCGTGCCGGAAATGGCCTGCAGGCTGGGACACTCAGAAAGCCACTCAAAAGCATCTTCAGTGGGATTTTTGTACACAGAGCTGCACAAAAAGAAGAAGAAACGAAATAAAATACAAGGAGGGTCAAATCACACCCATAACAACATCGGATTTGCACAAGGTTTCCACCACTGGAAAGCCACGATTCAGGGCTCTCACCTCGTCGTGGATCCGTGTCTCTGAGCATTTACTAGGCGGGGCGAGCGGCCCCGGAATAGGGCTACAACCACCGGCAAGTTAGCCCACGCGCCGGGGCCGAGCAACAACAAAGGCAAGACATGTCCATCCCAAGAATGATTTGAAACAACACCCGAGCTAAGTTAGAGAATAACTCATGAACTAGAAATGCTAGAGAGACGAAATTTGTACCTGAGTGTGCTTTGAATTCCACTTCACCCGAACATCAGACTTTTTGGGCCGATGTGCACCATCTTCGTGCCGGAAATGGCCTGCAGGCTGGGACACTCAGAAAGCCACTCAAAAGCATCTTCAGTGGGATTTTTGTACACAGAGCTGCACAAAAAGAAGAAGAAACGAAATAAAATACAAGGAGGGTCAAATCACACCCATAACAACATCGGATTTGCACAAGGTTTCCACCACAGGAAAGCCACGATTCAGGGCTCTCACCTCGTCGTGGATCCGTGTCTCTGAGCATTTACTAGGCGGGGCGAGCGGCCCCGGAATAGGGCTACAACCCACCGGCAAGTTAGCCCACGCGCCGGGGCCGAGCAACAACAAAGGCAAGACATGTCCATCCCAAGAATGATTTGAAACAACACCCGAGCTAAGTTAGAGAATAACTCATGAACTAGAAATGCTAGAGAGACGAAATTTGTACCTGAGTGTGCTTTGAATTCCACTTCACCCGAACATCAGACTTTTTGGGCCGATGTGCACCATCTTCGTGCCGGAAATGGCCTGCAGGCTGGGACACTCAGAAAGCCACTCAAAAGCATCTTCAGTGGGATTTTTGTACACAGAGCTGCACAAAAAGAAGAAGAAACGAAATAAAATACAAGGAGGGTCAAATCACACCCATAACAACATCGGATTTGCACAAGGTTTCCACCACTGGAAAGCCACGATTCAGGGCTCTCACCTCGTCGTGGATCCGTGTCTCTGAGCATTTACTAGGCGGGGCGAGCGGCCCCGGAATAGGGCTACAACCACCGGCAAGTTAGCCCACGCGCCGGGGCCGAGCAACAACAAAGGCAAGACATGTCCATCCCAAGAATGATTTGAAACAACACCCGAGCTAAGTTAGAGAATAACTCATGAACTAGAAATGCTAGAGAGACGAAATTTGTACCTGAGTGTGCTTTGAATTCCACTTCACCCGAACATCAGACTTTTTGGGCCGATGTGCACCATCTTCGTGCCGGAAATGGCCTGCAGGCTGGGACACTCAGAAAGCCACTCAAAAGCATCTTCAGTGGGATTTTTTGTACACAGAGCTGCACAAAAAGAAGACGAAACGAAATAAAATACAAGGAGGGTCAAATCACACCCATAACAACATCGGATTTGCACAAGGTTTCCACCACTGGAAAGCCACGATTCAGGGCTCTCACCTCGTCGTGGATCCGTGTCTCTGAGCATTTACTAGGCGGGGCGAGCGGCCCCGGAATAGGGCTACAACCACCGGCAAGTTAGCCCACGCGCCGGGGCCGAGCAACAACAAAGGCAAGACATGTCCATCCCAAGAATGATTTGAAACAACACCCGAGCTAAGTTAGAGAATAACTCATGAACTAGAAATGCTAGAGAGACGAAATTTGTACCTGAGTGTGCTTTGAATTCCACTTCACCCGAACATCAGACTTTTTGGGCCGATGTGCACCATCTTCGTGCCGGAAATGGCCTGCAGGCTGGGACACTCAGAAAGCCACTCAAAAGCATCTTCAGTGGGATTTTTGTACACAGAGCTGCACAAAAAGAAGAAGAAACGAAATAAAATACAAGGAGGGTCAAATCACACCCATAACAACATCGATTTGCACAAGGTTTCCACCACTGGAAAGCCACGATTCAGGGCTCTCACCTCGTCGTGGATCCGGTGTCTCTGAGCATTTACTAGGCGGGGCGAGCGGCCCCGGAATAGGGCTTACAACCACCGGCAAGTTAGCCCACGCGCCGGGGCCGAGCAACAACAAAGGCAAGACATGTCCATCCCAAGAATGATTTGAAACAACACCCGAGCTAAGTTAGAGAATAACTCATGAACTAGAAATGCTAGAGAGACGAAATTTGTACCTGAGTGTGCTTTGAATTCCACTTCACCCGAACATCAGACTTTTTGGGCCGATGTGCACCATCTTCGTGCCGGAAATGGCCTGCAGGCTGGGGACACTCAGAAAGCCACTCAAAAGCATCTTCAGTGGATTTTGTACACAGAGCTGCTCAAAAAGAAGAAGAACGAAATAAAATACAAGGAGGGTCAAATCACACCCATAACAACATCGGATTTGCACAAGGTTTCCACCACTGGAAAGCCACGATTCAGGGCTCTCACCTCGTCGTGGATCCGTGTCTCTGAGCATTTACTAGGCGGGGCGAGCGGCCCCGGAATAGGGCTACAACCACCGGCAAGTTAGCCCACGCGCCGGGGCCGAGCAACAACAAAGGCAAGACATGTCCATCCCAAGAATGATTTGAAACACACCCGAGCTAAGTTAGAGAATAACTCATGAACTAGAATGCTAGAGAGACGAAATTTGTACCTGAGTGTGCTTTGAATTCCACTTCACCCGAACATCAGACTTTTTGGGCCGATGATGTGCACCATCTTCGTGCCGGAAATGGCCTGCAGGCTGGGACACTCAGAAAGCCACTCAAAAGCATCTTCAGTGGGATTTTTGTACACAGAGCTGCACAAAAAGAAGAAGAAACGAAATAAAATACAAGGAGGGTCAAATCACACCCATAACAACATCGGATTTGCACAAGGTTTCCACCACTGGAAAGCCACGATTCAGGGCTCTCACCTCGTCGTGGATCCGTGTCTCTGAGCATTTACTAGGCGGGGCGAGCGGCCCCGGAATAGGGCTACAACCACCGGCAAGTTAGCCCACGCGCCGGGGCCGAGCAACAACAAAGGCAAGACATGTCCATCCCAAGAATGATTTGAAACAACACCCGAGCTAAGTTAGAGAATAACTCATGAACTAGAAATGCTAGAGAGACGAAATTTGTACCTGAGTGTGCTTTGAATTCCACTTCACCCGAACATCAGACTTTTTGGGCCGATGTGCACCATCTTCGTGCCGGAAATGGCCTGCAGGCTGGGACACTCAGAAAGCCACTCAAAAGCATCTTCAGTGGGATTTTTGTACACAGAGCTGCACAAAAAGAAGAAGAAACGAAATAAAATACAAGGAGGGTCAAATCACACCCATAACAACATCGGATTTGCACAAGGTTTCCACCACTGGAAAGCCACGATTCAGGGCTCTCACCTCGTCGTGGATCCGTGTCTCTGAGCATTTACTAGGCGGGGCGAGCGGCCCCGGAATAGGGCTACAACCACCGGCAAGTTAGCCCACGCGCCGGGGCCGAGCAACAACAAAGGCAAGACATGTCCATCCCAAGAATGATTTGAAACAACACCCGAGCTAAGTTAGAGAATAACTCATGAACTAGAAATGCTAGAGAGACGAAATTTGTACCTGAGTGTGCTTTGAATTCCACTTCACCCGAACATCAGACTTTTTGGGCCGATGTGCACCATCTTCGTGCCGGAAATGGCCTGCAGGCTGGGACACTCAGAAAGCCACTCAAAAGCATCTTCAGTGGGATTTTTGTACACAGAGCTGCACAAAAAGAAGAAGAAACGAAATAAAATACAAGGAGGGTCAAATCACACCCATAACAACATCGGATTTGCACAAGGTTTCCACCACTGGAAAGCCACGATTCAGGGCTCTCACCTCGTCGTGGATCCGTGTCTCTGAGCATTTACTAGGCGGGGCGAGCGGCCCCGGAATAGGGCTACAACCACCGGCAAGTTAGCCCACGCGCCGGGGCCGAGCAACAACAAAGGCAAGACATGTCCATCCCAAGAATGATTTGAAACAACACCCGAGCTAAGTTAGAGAATAACTCATGAACTAGAAATGCTAGAGAGACGAAATTTGTACCTGAGTGTGCTTTGAATTCCACTTCACCCGAACATCAGACTTTTTGGGCCGATGTGCACCATCTTCGTGCCGGAAATGGCCTGCAGGCTGGGACACTCAGAAAGCCACTCAAAAGCATCTTCAGTGGGATTTTTGTACACAGAGCTGCACAAAAAGAAGAAGAAACGAAATAAAATACAAGGAGGGTCAAATCACACCCATAACAACATCGGATTTGCACAAGGTTTCCACCACTGGAAAGCCACGATTCAGGGCTCTCACCTCGTCGTGGATCCGTGTCTCTGAGCATTTACTAGGCGGGGCGAGCGGCCCCGGAATAGGGCTACAACCACCGGCAAGTTAGCCCACGCGCCGGGGCCGAGCAACAACAAAGGCAAGACATGTCCATCCCAAGAATGATTTGAAACAACACCCGAGCTAAGTTAGAGAATAACTCATGAACTAGAAATGCTAGAGAGACGAAATTTGTACCTGAGTGTGCTTTGAATTCCACTTCACCCGAACATCAGACTTTTTGGGCCGATGTGCACCATCTTCGTGCCGGAAATGGCCTGCAGGCTGGGACACTCAGAAAGCCACTCAAAAGCATCTTCAGTGGGATTTTTGTACACAGAGCTGCACAAAAAGAAGAAGAAACGAAATAAAATACAAGGAGGGTCAAATCACACCCATAACAACATCGGATTTGCACAAGGTTTCCACCACTGGAAAGCCACGATTCAGGGCTCTCACCTCGTCGTGGATCCGTGTCTCTGAGCATTTACTAGGCGGGGCGAGCGGCCCCGGAATAGGGCTACAACCACCGGCAAGTTAGCCCACGCGCCGGGGCCGAGCAACAACAAAGGCAAGACATGTCCATCCCAAGAATGATTTGAAACAACACCCGAGCTAAGTTAGAGAATAACTCATGAACTAGAAATGCTAGAGAGACGAAATTTGTACCTGAGTGTGCTTTGAATTCCACTTCACCCGAACATCAGACTTTTTGGGCCGATGTGCACCATCTTCGTGCCGGAAATGGCCTGCAGGCTGGGACACTCAGAAAGCCACTCAAAAGCATCTTCAGTGGGATTTTTGTACACAGAGCTGCACAAAAAGAAGAAGAAACGAAATAAAATACAAGGAGGGTCAAATCACACCCATAACAACATCGGATTTGCACAAGGTTTCCACCACTGGAAAGCCACGATTCAGGGCTCTCACCTCGTCGTGGATCCGTGTCTCTGAGCATTTACTAGGCGGGGCGAGCGGCCCCGGAATAGGGCTACAACCACCGGCAAGTTAGCCCACGCGCCGGGGCCGAGCAACAACAAAGGCAAGACATGTCCATCCCAAGAATGATTTGAAACAACACCCGAGCTAAGTTAGAGAATAACTCATGAACTAGAAATGCTAGAGAGACGAAATTTGTACCTGAGTGTGCTTTGAATTCCACTTCACCCGAACATCAGACTTTTTGGGCCGATGTGCACCATCTTCGTGCCGGAAATGGCCTGCAGGCTGGGACACTCAGAAAGCCACTCAAAAGCATCTTCAGTGGGATTTTTGTACACAGAGCTGCACAAAAAGAAGAAGAAACGAAATAAAATACAAGGAGGGTCAAATCACACCCATAACAACATCGGATTTGCACAAGGTTTCCACCACTGGAAAGCCACGATTCAGGGCTCTCACCTCGTCGTGGATCCGTGTCTCTGAGCATTTACTAGGCGGGGCGAGCGGCCCCGGAATAGGGCTACAACCACCGGCAAGTTAGCCCACGCGCCGGGGCCGAGCAACAACAAAGGCAAGACATGTCCATCCCAAGAATGATTTGAAACAACACCCGAGCTAAGTTAGAGAATAACTCATGAACTAGAAATGCTAGAGAGACGAAATTTGTACCTGAGTGTGCTTTGAATTCCACTTCACCCGAACATCAGACTTTTTGGGCCGATGTGCACCATCTTCGTGCCGGAAATGGCCTGCAGGCTGGGACACTCAGAAAGCCACTCAAAAGCATCTTCAGTGGGATTTTTGTACACAGAGCTGCACAAAAAGAAGAAGAAACGAAATAAAATACAAGGAGGGTCAAATCACACCCATAACAACATCGGATTTGCACAAGGTTTCCACCACTGGAAAGCCACGATTCAGGGCTCTCACCTCGTCGTGGATCCGTGTCTCTGAGCATTTACTAGGCGGGGCGAGCGGCCCCGGAATAGGGCTACAACCACCGGCAAGTTAGCCCACGCGCCGGGGCCGAGCAACAACAAAGGCAAGACATGTCCATCCCAAGAATGATTTGAAACAACACCCGAGCTAAGTTAGAGAATAACTCATGAACTAGAAATGCTAGAGAGACGAAATTTGTACCTGAGTGTGCTTTGAATTCCACTTCACCCGAACATCAGACTTTTTGGGCCGATGTGCACCATCTTCGTGCCGGAAATGGCCTGCAGGCTGGGACACTCAGAAAGCCACTCAAAAGCATCTTCAGTGGGATTTTTGTACACAGAGCTGCACAAAAAGAAGAAGAAACGAAATAAAATACAAGGAGGGTCAAATCACACCCATAACAACATCGGATTTGCACAAGGTTTCCACCACTGGAAAGCCACGATTCAGGGCTCTCACCTCGTCGTGGATCCGTGTCTCTGAGCATTTACTAGGCGGGGCGAGCGGCCCCGGAATAGGGCTACAACCACCGGCAAGTTAGCCCACGCGCCGGGGCCGAGCAACAACAAAGGCAAGACATGTCCATCCCAAGAATGATTTGAAACAACACCCGAGCTAAGTTAGAGAATAACTCATGAACTAGAAATGCTAGAGAGACGAAATTTGTACCTGAGTGTGCTTTGAATTCCACTTCACCCGAACATCAGACTTTTTGGGCCGATGTGCACCATCTTCGTGCCGGAAATGGCCTGCAGGCTGGGACACTCAGAAAGCCACTCAAAAGCATCTTCAGTGGGATTTTTGTACACAGAGCTGCACAAAAAGAAGAAGAAACGAAATAAAATACAAGGAGGGTCAAATCACACCCATAACAACATCGGATTTGCACAAGGTTTCCACCACTGGAAAGCCACGATTCAGGGCTCTCACCTCGTCGTGGATCCGTGTCTCTGAGCATTTACTAGGCGGGGCGAGCGGCCCCGGAATAGGGCTACAACCACCGGCAAGTTAGCCCACGCGCCGGGGCCGAGCAACAACAAAGGCAAGACATGTCCATCCCAAGAATGATTTGAAACAACACCCGAGCTAAGTTAGAGAATAACTCATGAACTAGAAATGCTAGAGAGACGAAATTTGTACCTGAGTGTGCTTTGAATTCCACTTCACCCGAACATCAGACTTTTTGGGCCGATGTGCACCATCTTCGTGCCGGAAATGGCCTGCAGGCTGGGACACTCAGAAAGCCACTCAAAAGCATCTTCAGTGGGATTTTTGTACACAGAGCTGCACAAAAAGAAGAAGAAACGAAATAAAATACAAGGAGGGTCAAATCACACCCATAACAACATCGGATTTGCACAAGGTTTCCACCACTGGAAAGCCACGATTCAGGGCTCTCACCTCGTCGTGGATCCGTGTCTCTGAGCATTTACTAGGCGGGGCGAGCGGCCCCGGAATAGGGCTACAACCACCGGCAAGTTAGCCCACGCGCCGGGGCCGAGCAACAACAAAGGCAAGACATGTCCATCCCAAGAATGATTTGAAACAACACCCGAGCTAAGTTAGAGAATAACTCATGAACTAGAAATGCTAGAGAGACGAAATTTGTACCTGAGTGTGCTTTGAATTCCACTTCACCCGAACATCAGACTTTTTGGGCCGATGTGCACCATCTTCGTGCCGGAAATGGCCTGCAGGCTGGGACACTCAGAAAGCCACTCAAAAGCATCTTCAGTGGGATTTTTGTACACAGAGCTGCACAAAAAGAAGAAGAAACGAAATAAAATACAAGGAGGGTCAAATCACACCCATAACAACATCGGATTTGCACAAGGTTTCCACCACTGGAAAGCCACGATTCAGGGCTCTCACCTCGTCGTGGATCCGTGTCTCTGAGCATTTACTAGGCGGGGCGAGCGGCCCCGGAATAGGGCTACAACCACCGGCAAGTTAGCCCACGCGCCGGGGCCGAGCAACAACAAAGGCAAGACATGTCCATCCCAAGAATGATTTGAAACAACACCCGAGCTAAGTTAGAGAATAACTCATGAACTAGAAATGCTAGAGAGACGAAATTTGTACCTGAGTGTGCTTTGAATTCCACTTCACCCGAACATCAGACTTTTTGGGCCGATGTGCACCATCTTCGTGCCGGAAATGGCCTGCAGGCTGGGACACTCAGAAAGCCACTCAAAAGCATCTTCAGTGGGATTTTTGTACACAGAGCTGCACAAAAAGAAGAAGAAACGAAATAAAATACAAGGAGGGTCAAATCACACCCATAACAACATCGGATTTGCACAAGGTTTCCACCACTGGAAAGCCACGATTCAGGGCTCTCACCTCGTCGTGGATCCGTGTCTCTGAGCATTTACTAGGCGGGGCGAGCGGCCCCGGAATAGGGCTACAACCACCGGCAAGTTAGCCCACGCGCCGGGGCCGAGCAACAACAAAGGCAAGACATGTCCATCCCAAGAATGATTTGAAACAACACCCGAGCTAAGTTAGAGAATAACTCATGAACTAGAAATGCTAGAGAGACGAAATTTGTACCTGAGTGTGCTTTGAATTCCACTTCACCCGAACATCAGACTTTTTGGGCCGATGTGCACCATCTTCGTGCCGGAAATGGCCTGCAGGCTGGGACACTCAGAAAGCCACTCAAAAGCATCTTCAGTGGGATTTTTGTACACAGAGCTGCACAAAAAGAAGAAGAAACGAAATAAAATACAAGGAGGGTCAAATCACACCCATAACAACATCGGATTTGCACAAGGTTTCCACCACTGGAAAGCCACGATTCAGGGCTCTCACCTCGTCGTGGATCCGTGTCTCTGAGCATTTACTAGGCGGGGCGAGCGGCCCCGGAATAGGGCTACAACCACCGGCAAGTTAGCCCACGCGCCGGGGCCGAGCAACAACAAAGGCAAGACATGTCCATCCCAAGAATGATTTGAAACAACACCCGAGCTAAGTTAGAGAATAACTCATGAACTAGAAATGCTAGAGAGACGAAATTTGTACCTGAGTGTGCTTTGAATTCCACTTCACCCGAACATCAGACTTTTTGGGCCGATGTGCACCATCTTCGTGCCGGAAATGGCCTGCAGGCTGGGACACTCAGAAAGCCACTCAAAAGCATCTTCAGTGGGATTTTTGTACACAGAGCTGCACAAAAAGAAGAAGAAACGAAATAAAATACAAGGAGGGTCAAATCACACCCATAACAACATCGGATTTGCACAAGGTTTCCACCACTGGAAAGCCACGATTCAGGGCTCTCACCTCGTCGTGGATCCGTGTCTCTGAGCATTTACTAGGCGGGGCGAGCGGCCCCGGAATAGGGCTACAACCACCGGCAAGTTAGCCCACGCGCCGGGGCCGAGCAACAACAAAGGCAAGACATGTCCATCCCAAGAATGATTTGAAACAACACCCGAGCTAAGTTAGAGAATAACTCATGAACTAGAAATGCTAGAGAGACGAAATTTGTACCTGAGTGTGCTTTGAATTCCACTTCACCCGAACATCAGACTTTTTGGGCCGATGTGCACCATCTTCGTGCCGGAAATGGCCTGCAGGCTGGGACACTCAGAAAGCCACTCAAAAGCATCTTCAGTGGGATTTTTGTACACAGAGCTGCACAAAAAGAAGAAGAAACGAAATAAAATACAAGGAGGGTCAAATCACACCCATAACAACATCGGATTTGCACAAGGTTTCCACCACTGGAAAGCCACGATTCAGGGCTCTCACCTCGTCGTGGATCCGTGTCTCTGAGCATTTACTAGGCGGGGCGAGCGGCCCCGGAATAGGGCTACAACCACCGGCAAGTTAGCCCACGCGCCGGGGCCGAGCAACAACAAAGGCAAGACATGTCCATCCCAAGAATGATTTGAAACAACACCCGAGCTAAGTTAGAGAATAACTCATGAACTAGAAATGCTAGAGAGACGAAATTTGTACCTGAGTGTGCTTTGAATTCCACTTCACCCGAACATCAGACTTTTTGGGCCGATGTGCACCATCTTCGTGCCGGAAATGGCCTGCAGGCTGGGACACTCAGAAAGCCACTCAAAAGCATCTTCAGTGGGATTTTTGTACACAGAGCTGCACAAAAAGAAGAAGAAACGAAATAAAATACAAGGAGGGTCAAATCACACCCATAACAACATCGGATTTGCACAAGGTTTCCACCACTGGAAAGCCACGATTCAGGGCTCTCACCTCGTCGTGGATCCGTGTCTCTGAGCATTTACTAGGCGGGGCGAGCGGCCCCGGAATAGGGCTACAACCACCGGCAAGTTAGCCCACGCGCCGGGGCCGAGCAACAACAAAGGCAAGACATGTCCATCCCAAGAATGATTTGAAACAACACCCGAGCTAAGTTAGAGAATAACTCATGAACTAGAAATGCTAGAGAGACGAAATTTGTACCTGAGTGTGCTTTGAATTCCACTTCACCCGAACATCAGACTTTTTGGGCCGATGTGCACCATCTTCGTGCCGGAAATGGCCTGCAGGCTGGGACACTCAGAAAGCCACTCAAAAGCATCTTCAGTGGGATTTTTGTACACAGAGCTGCACAAAAAGAAGAAGAAACGAAATAAAATACAAGGAGGGTCAAATCACACCCATAACAACATCGGATTTGCACAAGGTTTCCACCACTGGAAAGCCACGATTCAGGGCTCTCACCTCGTCGTGGATCCGTGTCTCTGAGCATTTACTAGGCGGGGCGAGCGGCCCCGGAATAGGGCTACAACCACCGGCAAGTTAGCCCACGCGCCGGGGCCGAGCAACAACAAAGGCAAGACATGTCCATCCCAAGAATGATTTGAAACAACACCCGAGCTAAGTTAGAGAATAACTCATGAACTAGAAATGCTAGAGAGACGAAATTTGTACCTGAGTGTGCTTTGAATTCCACTTCACCCGAACATCAGACTTTTTGGGCCGATGTGCACCATCTTCGTGCCGGAAATGGCCTGCAGGCTGGGACACTCAGAAAGCCACTCAAAAGCATCTTCAGTGGGATTTTTGTACACAGAGCTGCACAAAAAGAAGAAGAAACGAAATAAAATACAAGGAGGGTCAAATCACACCCATAACAACATCGGATTTGCACAAGGTTTCCACCACTGGAAAGCCACGATTCAGGGCTCTCACCTCGTCGTGGATCCGTGTCTCTGAGCATTTACTAGGCGGGGCGAGCGGCCCCGGAATAGGGCTACAACCACCGGCAAGTTAGCCCACGCGCCGGGGCCGAGCAACAACAAAGGCAAGACATGTCCATCCCAAGAATGATTTGAAACAACACCCGAGCTAAGTTAGAGAATAACTCATGAACTAGAAATGCTAGAGAGACGAAATTTGTACCTGAGTGTGCTTTGAATTCCACTTCACCCGAACATCAGACTTTTTGGGCCGATGTGCACCATCTTCGTGCCGGAAATGGCCTGCAGGCTGGGACACTCAGAAAGCCACTCAAAAGCATCTTCAGTGGGATTTTTGTACACAGAGCTGCACAAAAAGAAGAAGAAACGAAATAAAATACAAGGAGGGTCAAATCACACCCATAACAACATCGGATTTGCACAAGGTTTCCACCACTGGAAAGCCACGATTCAGGGCTCTCACCTCGTCGTGGATCCGTGTCTCTGAGCATTTACTAGGCGGGGCGAGCGGCCCCGGAATAGGGCTACAACCACCGGCAAGTTAGCCCACGCGCCGGGGCCGAGCAACAACAAAGGCAAGACATGTCCATCCCAAGAATGATTTGAAACAACACCCGAGCTAAGTTAGAGAATAACTCATGAACTAGAAATGCTAGAGAGACGAAATTTGTACCTGAGTGTGCTTTGAATTCCACTTCACCCGAACATCAGACTTTTTGGGCCGATGTGCACCATCTTCGTGCCGGAAATGGCCTGCAGGCTGGGACACTCAGAAAGCCACTCAAAAGCATCTTCAGTGGGATTTTTGTACACAGAGCTGCACAAAAAGAAGAAGAAACGAAATAAAATACAAGGAGGGTCAAATCACACCCATAACAACATCGGATTTGCACAAGGTTTCCACCACTGGAAAGCCACGATTCAGGGCTCTCACCTCGTCGTGGATCCGTGTCTCTGAGCATTTACTAGGCGGGGCGAGCGGCCCCGGAATAGGGCTACAACCACCGGCAAGTTAGCCCACGCGCCGGGGCCGAGCAACAACAAAGGCAAGACATGTCCATCCCAAGAATGATTTGAAACAACACCCGAGCTAAGTTAGAGAATAACTCATGAACTAGAAATGCTAGAGAGACGAAATTTGTACCTGAGTGTGCTTTGAATTCCACTTCACCCGAACATCAGACTTTTTGGGCCGATGTGCACCATCTTCGTGCCGGAAATGGCCTGCAGGCTGGGACACTCAGAAAGCCACTCAAAAGCATCTTCAGTGGGATTTTTGTACACAGAGCTGCACAAAAAGAAGAAGAAACGAAATAAAATACAAGGAGGGTCAAATCACACCCATAACAACATCGGATTTGCACAAGGTTTCCACCACTGGAAAGCCACGATTCAGGGCTCTCACCTCGTCGTGGATCCGTGTCTCTGAGCATTTACTAGGCGGGGCGAGCGGCCCCGGAATAGGGCTACAACCACCGGCAAGTTAGCCCACGCGCCGGGGCCGAGCAACAACAAAGGCAAGACATGTCCATCCCAAGAATGATTTGAAACAACACCCGAGCTAAGTTAGAGAATAACTCATGAACTAGAAATGCTAGAGAGACGAAATTTGTACCTGAGTGTGCTTTGAATTCCACTTCACCCGAACATCAGACTTTTTGGGCCGATGTGCACCATCTTCGTGCCGGAAATGGCCTGCAGGCTGGGACACTCAGAAAGCCACTCAAAAGCATCTTCAGTGGGATTTTTGTACACAGAGCTGCACAAAAAGAAGAAGAAACGAAATAAAATACAAGGAGGGTCAAATCACACCCATAACAACATCGGATTTGCACAAGGTTTCCACCACTGGAAAGCCACGATTCAGGGCTCTCACCTCGTCGTGGATCCGTGTCTCTGAGCATTTACTAGGCGGGGCGAGCGGCCCCGGAATAGGGCTACAACCACCGGCAAGTTAGCCCACGCGCCGGGGCCGAGCAACAACAAAGGCAAGACATGTCCATCCCAAGAATGATTTGAAACAACACCCGAGCTAAGTTAGAGAATAACTCATGAACTAGAAATGCTAGAGAGACGAAATTTGTACCTGAGTGTGCTTTGAATTCCACTTCACCCGAACATCAGACTTTTTGGGCCGATGTGCACCATCTTCGTGCCGGAAATGGCCTGCAGGCTGGGACACTCAGAAAGCCACTCAAAAGCATCTTCAGTGGGATTTTTGTACACAGAGCTGCACAAAAAGAAGAAGAAACGAAATAAAATACAAGGAGGGTCAAATCACACCCATAACAACATCGGATTTGCACAAGGTTTCCACCACTGGAAAGCCACGATTCAGGGCTCTCACCTCGTCGTGGATCCGTGTCTCTGAGCATTTACTAGGCGGGGCGAGCGGCCCCGGAATAGGGCTACAACCACCGGCAAGTTAGCCCACGCGCCGGGGCCGAGCAACAACAAAGGCAAGACATGTCCATCCCAAGAATGATTTGAAACAACACCCGAGCTAAGTTAGAGAATAACTCATGAACTAGAAATGCTAGAGAGACGAAATTTGTACCTGAGTGTGCTTTGAATTCCACTTCACCCGAACATCAGACTTTTTGGGCCGATGTGCACCATCTTCGTGCCGGAAATGGCCTGCAGGCTGGGACACTCAGAAAGCCACTCAAAAGCATCTTCAGTGGGATTTTTGTACACAGAGCTGCACAAAAAGAAGAAGAAACGAAATAAAATACAAGGAGGGTCAAATCACACCCATAACAACATCGGATTTGCACAAGGTTTCCACCACTGGAAAGCCACGATTCAGGGCTCTCACCTCGTCGTGGATCCGTGTCTCTGAGCATTTACTAGGCGGGGCGAGCGGCCCCGGAATAGGGCTACAACCACCGGCAAGTTAGCCCACGCGCCGGGGCCGAGCAACAACAAAGGCAAGACATGTCCATCCCAAGAATGATTTGAAACAACACCCGAGCTAAGTTAGAGAATAACTCATGAACTAGAAATGCTAGAGAGACGAAATTTGTACCTGAGTGTGCTTTGAATTCCACTTCACCCGAACATCAGACTTTTTGGGCCGATGTGCACCATCTTCGTGCCGGAAATGGCCTGCAGGCTGGGACACTCAGAAAGCCACTCAAAAGCATCTTCAGTGGGATTTTTGTACACAGAGCTGCACAAAAAGAAGAAGAAACGAAATAAAATACAAGGAGGGTCAAATCACACCCATAACAACATCGGATTTGCACAAGGTTTCCACCACTGGAAAGCCACGATTCAGGGCTCTCACCTCGTCGTGGATCCGTGTCTCTGAGCATTTACTAGGCGGGGCGAGCGGCCCCGGAATAGGGCTACAACCACCGGCAAGTTAGCCCACGCGCCGGGGACCGAGCAACAACAAAGGCAAGACATGTCCATCCCAAGAATGATTTGAAACAACACCCGAGCTAAGTTAGAGAATAACTCATGAACTAGAAATGCTAGAGAGACGAAATTTGTACCTGAGTGTGCTTTGAATTCCACTTCACCCGAACATCAGACTTTTTGGGCCGATGTGCACCATCTTCGTGCCGGAAATGGCCTGCAGGCTGGGACACTCAGAAAGCCACTCAAAAGCATCTTCAGTGGGATTTTTGTACACAGAGCTGCACAAAAAGAAGAAGAAAACGAAATAAAATACAAGGAGGGTCAAATCACACCCATAACAACATCGGATTTGCACAAGGTTTCCACCACTGGAAAGCCACGATTCAGGGCTCTCACCTCGTCGTGGATCCGTGTCTCTGAGCATTTACTAGGCGGGGCGAGCGGCCCCGGAATAGGGCTACAACCACCGGCAAGTTAGCCCACGCGCCGGGCCGAGCAACAACAAAGGCAAGACATGTCCATCCCAAGAATGATTTGAAACAACACCCGAGCTAAGTTAGAGAATAACTCATGAACTAGAAATGCTAGAGAGAACGAAATTTGTACCTGAGTGTGCTTTGAATTCCACTTCACTCCGAACATCAGACTTTTTGGGGCCGATGTGCACCATCTTCGTGCCGGAAATGGCCTGCAGGCTGGGACACTCAGAAAGCCACTCAAAAGCATCTTCAGTGGGATTTTTGTACACAGAGCTGCACAAAAAGAAGAAGAAACGAAATAAAATACAAGGAGGGTCAAATCACACCCATTAACAACATCGGATTTGCACAAGGTTTCCACCAACTGGAAAGCCACGATTCAGGGCTCTCACCTCGTCGTGGATCCGTGTCTCTGAGCATTTACTAGGCGGGGCGAGCGGCCCCGGAATAGGGCTACAACCACGCGCAAGTTAGCCCACGCGCCGGGGCCGAGCAACAACAAAGGCAAGACATGTCCATCCCAAGAATGATTTGAAACAACACCCGAGCTAAGTTAGAGAATAACTCATGAACTAGAAATGCTAGAGAGAACGAAATTTGTACCTGAGTGTGCTTTGAATTCCACTTCACCCGAACATCAGACTTTTTGGCCGATGTGCACCATCTTCGTGCCGGAAATGGCCTGCAGGCTGGGGACACTCAGAAAGCCACTCAAAAGCATCTTCAGTGGGATTTTTGTACACAGAGCTGCACAAAAAGAAGAAAGAAACGAAATAAAATACAAGGAGGGTCAAATCACACCCATAACAACATCGGATTTGCACAAGGTTTCCACCACTGGAAAGCCACGATTCAGGGCTCTCACCTCGTCGTGGATCCGTGTCTCTGAGCATTTACTAGGCGGGGCGAGCGGCCCCGGAATAGGGCTACAACCACCGGCAAGTTAGCCCACGCGCCGGGGCCGAGCAACAACAAAGGCAAGACATGTCCATCCCAAGAATGATTTGAAACAACACCCGAGCTAAGTTAGAGAATAACTCATGAACTAGAAATGCTAGAGAGACGAAATTTGTACCTGAGTGTGCTTTGAATTCCACTTCACCCGAACATCAGACTTTTTGGGCCGATGTGCACCATCTTCGTGCCGGAAATGGCCTGCAGGCTGGGACACTCAGAAAGCCACTCAAAAGCATCTTCAGTGGGATTTTTGTACACAGAGCTGCACAAAAAGAAGAAGAAACGAAATAAAATACAAGGAGGGTCAAATCACACCCATAACAACATCGGATTTGCACAAGGTTTCCACCACTGGGAAAGCCCACGATTCAGGGCTCTCACCTCGTCGTGGATCCGTGTCTCTGAGCATTTACTAGGCGGGCGAGCGGCCCCGGAATAGGGCTACAACCACCGGCAAGTTAGCCCACGCGCCGGGGCCGAGCAACAACAAAGGCAAGACATGTCCATCCCAAGAATGATTTGAAACAACACCCGAGCTAAGTTAGAGAATAACTCATGAACTAGAAATGCTAGAGAGACGAAATTTGTACCTGAGTGTGCTTTGAATTCCACTTCAACCCGAACATCAGACTTTTTGGGCCGATGTGCACCATCTTCGTGCCGGAAATGGCCTGCAGGCTGGGACACTCAGAAAAGCCACTCAAAAGCATCTTCAGTGGGATTTTTTGTACACAGAGCTGCACAAAAAGAAGAAGAAACGAAATAAAATACAAGGAGGGTCAAATCACACCCATAACAACATCGGATTTGCACAAGGTTTCCACCACTGGAAAGCCACGATTCAGGGCTCTCACCTCGTCGTGGATCCGTGTCTCTGAGCATTTACTAGGCGGGGGCGAGCGGCCCCGGAATAGGGCTACAACCACCGGCAAGTTAGCCCACGCGCCGGGGCCGAGCAACAACAAAGGCAAGACATGTCCATCCCAAGAATGATTTGAAACAACACCCGAGCTAAGTTAGAGAATAACTCATGAACTAGAAATGCTAGAGAGACGAAATTTGTACCCTGAGTGTGCTTTGAATTCCACTTCACCCGAACATCAGACTTTTTGGGCCCGATGTGCACTCATCTTCGTGCCGGAAATGGCCTGCAGGCTGGGACACTCAGAAAGCCACTCAAAAGCATCTTCAGTGGGATTTTTGTACACAGAGCTGCACAAAAAGAAGAAGAAACGAAATAAAATACAAGGAGGGTCAAATCACACCATAACAACATCGGATTTGCACAAGGTTTCCACCACTGGAAAGCCACGATTCAGGGCTCTCACCTCGTCGTGGATCCGTGTCCTCTGAGCATTTACTAGGCGGGGCGAGCGCGCCCGGAATAGGGCTACAACCCACCGGCAAGTTAGCCCACGCGCCGGGGCCGAGCAACAACAAAGGCAAGACATGTCCATCCCAAGAATGATTTGAAAACAACACCCGAGCTAAGTTAGAGAATAACTCATGAACTAGAAATGCTAGAGAGACGGAAATTTGTACCTGAGTGTGCTTTGAATTCCACTTCACCCGAACATCAGACTTTTTGGGCCGATGTGCACCATCTTCGTGCCGGAAATGGCCTGCAGGCTGGGGACACTCAGAAAGCCACTCAAAAGCATCTTCAGTGGGATTTTTGTACACAGAGCTGCACAAAAAGAAGAAGAAACGAAATAAAATACAAGGAGGGTCAAATCACACCCATAACAACATCGGATTTGCACAAGGTTTCCACCACTGGAAAGCCACGATTCAGGGCTCTCACCTCGTCGTGGATCCGTGTCTCTGAGCATTTACTAGGCGGGGCGAGCGGCCCCGGAATAGGGCTACAACCACCGGCAAGTTAGCCCACGCGCCGGGCCGAGCAACAACAAAGGCAAGACATGTCCATCCCAAGAATGATTTGAAACAACACCCGAGCTAAGTTAGAGAATAACTCATGAACTAGAAATGCTAGAGAGACGAAATTTGTACCTGAGTGTGCTTTGAATTCCACTTCACCCGAACATCAGACTTTTTGGGCCGATGTGCACCATCTTCGTGCCGGAAATGGCCTGCAGGCTGGGACACTCAGAAAGCCACTCAAAAGCATCTTCAGTGGGATTTTTGTACACAGAGCTGCAACAAAAAGAAGAAGAAACGAAATAAAATACAAGGAGGGGTCAAATCACACCCATAACAACATCGGATTTGCACAAGGTTTTCCACCACTGGAAAGCCACGATTCAGGGCTCTCACCTCGTCGTGGATCCGTTGCTCTCTGAGCATTTACTAGGCGGGGCGAGCGGCCCCGGAATAGGGCTACAACCACCGGCAAGTTAGCCCACGCGCGGGGCCGAGCCACAACAACAAAGGCAAGACATGTCCATCCAAGAATGATTTGAAACAACACCCGAGCTAAGTTAGAGAATAACTCATGAACTAGAAATGCTAGAGAGACGAAATTTGTACCTGAGTGTGCTTTGAATTCCACTTCACCCCGAACATCAGACTTTTTGGGCCGATGTGCACCATCTTCGTGCCGGAAATGGCCTGCAGGCTGGGACACTCAGAAAGCCACTCAAAAGCATCTTCAGTGGGATTTTTGTACACAGAGCTGCACAAAAAGAAGAAGAAACGAAATAAAATACAAGGAGGGTCAAATCACACCCATAACAACATCGGATTTGCACAAGGTTTTCCACCACTGGAAAGCCACGATTCAGGGCTCTCACCTCGTCGTGGATCCGTGTCTCTGAGCATTTACTAGGGCGGGGCGAGCGGCCCCCGGAATAGGGCTACAACCACCGCGAAGTTAGCCCACGCGCCGGGGCCCGAGCAACAACAAAGGCAAGACATGTCCATCCCAAGAATGATTTGAAACAACACCCGAGCTAAGTTAGAGAATAACTCATGAACTAGAAATGCTAGAGAGACGAAATTTGTACCTGAGTGTGCTTTGAATTCCACTTCACCCGAACATCAGACTTTTTGGGCCGATGTGCACCATCTTCGTGCCGGAAATGGCCTGCAGGCTGGGACACTCAGAAAGCCACTCAAAAGCATCTTCAGTGGGATTTTTGTACACAGAGCTGCACAAAAAGAAGAAGAAACGAAATAAAATACAAGGAGGGTCAAATCACACCCATAACAACATCGGATTTGCACAAGGTTTCCACCACTGGAAAGCCACGATTCAGGGCTCTCACCTTCGTCGTGGATCCGTGTCTCTGAGCATTTACTAGGCGGGCGAGGCGAGCGCCCCGGAATAGGGCTACAACCACCGGCAAGTTAGCCCACGCGCCGGGGCCGAGCAACAACAAAGGCAAGACATGTCCATCCCAAGAATGATTTGAAACAAACACCCGAGCTAAGTTAGAGAATAACTCATGAACTAGAAATGCTAGAGAGACGAAATTTGTACCTGAGTGTGCTTTGAATTCCACTTCACCCGAACATCAGACTTTTTGGCCGATGTGCACCATCTTCGTGCCGGAAATGGCCTGCAGGCTGGGACACTCAGAAAGCCACTCAAAAGCATCTTTCAGTGGGATTTTTGTACACAGAGCTGCACAAAAAGAAGAAGAAACGAAATAAAATACAAGGAGGGTCAAATCACACCCATAACAACATCGGATTTGCACAAGGTTTCCACCACTGGAAAGCCACGATTCAGGGCTCTCACCTCGTCGTGGATCCGTGTCTCTGAGCATTTACTAGGCGGGGCGAGCGGCCCCGGAATAGGGCTACAACCACCGGCAAGTTAGCCCACGCGCCGGGGCCGAGCAACAACAAAGGCAAGACATGTCCATCCCAAGAATGATTTGAAACAACACCCGAGCTAAGTTAGAGAATAACTCATGAACTAGAAATGCTAGAGAGACGAAATTTGTACCTGAGTGTGCTTTGAATTCCACTTCACCCGAACATCAGACTTTTTGGGCCGATGTGCACCATCTTCGTGCCGGAAATGGCCTGCAGGCTGGGACACTCAGAAAGCCACTCAAAAGCATCTTCAGTGGATTTTTGTACACAGAGCTGCACAAAAAGAAGAAGAAACGAAATAAAATACAAGGAGGGTCAAATCACACACCATAACAACATCGGATTTGCACAAGGTTTCCACCACTGGAAAGCCACGATTCAGGGCTCTCACCTCGTCGTGGATCCGTGTCTCTGAGCATTTACTAGGCGGGGCGAGCGGCCCCGGAATAGGGCTACAACCACCGGCAAGGTTAGCCCACGCGCCGGGGCCGAGCAACAACAAAGGCAAGACATGTCCATCCCAAGAATGATTTGAAACAACACCCGAGCTAAGTTAGAGAATAACTCATGAACTAGAAATGCTAGAGAGACGAAATTTTGTACCTGAGTGTGCTTTGAATTCCACTTCACCCGAACATCAGACTTTTTGGGCCGATGTGCACCATCTTCGTGCCGGAAATGGCCTGCAGGCTGGGACACTCAGAAAGCCACTCAAAAGCATCTTCAGTGGGATTTTTGTACACAGAGCTGCACAAAAAGGAAGAAGAAACGAAATAAAATACAAGGAGGGTCAAATCACACCCATAACAACATCGGATTTGCACAAGGTTTCCACCACTGGAAAGCCACGATTCAGGGCTCTCACCTCGTCGTGGATCCGTGTCTCTGAGCATTTACTAGGCGGGGCGAGCGGCCCCGGAATAGGGCTACAACCACCGGCAAGTTAGCCCACGCGCCGGCGGCCGAGCAACAACAAAGGCAAGACATGTCCATCCCAAGAATGATTTGAAACAACACCCGAGCTAAGTTAGAGAATAACTCATGAACTAGAAATGCTAGAGAGACGAAATTTGTACCTGAGTGTGCTTTGAATTCCACTTCACCCGAACATCAGACTTTTTGGGCCGATGTGCACCATCTTCGTGCCGGAAATGGCCTGCAGGCTGGGACACTCAGAAAGCCACTCAAAAGCATCTTCAGTGGGATTTTTGTACACAGAGCTGCACAAAAAGAAGAAGAAACGAAATAAAATACAAGGAGGGTCAAATCACACCCATAACAACATCGGATTTGCACAAGGTTTCCACCACTGGAAAGCCACGATTCAGGGCTCTCACCTCGTCGTGGATCCGTGTCTCTGAGCATTTACTAGGCGGGGCGAGCGGCCCGGAATAGGGCTACAACCACCGGCAAGTTAGCCCACGCGCCGAGGGCCGAGCAACAACAAAGGCAAGACATGTCCATCCCAAGAATGATTTGAAACAACACCCGAGCTAAGTTAGAGAATAACTCATGAACTAGAAATGCTAGAGAGACGAAATTTGTACCTGAGTGTGCTTTGAATTCCACTTCACCCGAACATCAGACTTTTTGGGCCGATGTGCACCATCTTCGTGCCGGAAATGGCCTGCAGGCTGGGACACTCAGAAAGCCACTCAAAAGCATCTTCAGTGGGATTTTTGTACACAGAGCAGCACAAAAAAGAGAAAGAAACGAAATAAAATACAAGGAGGGTCAAATCACACCCCATAACAACATCGGATTTGCACAAGGTTTCCACCACTGGAAAGCCACGATTCAGGGCTCTCACCTCGTCGTGGATCCGTGTCTCTGCAGCATTTACTACGGGCGGGGCGAGCGGCCCCGGAATAGGGCTACAACCACCGGCAAGTTAGCCCACGCGCCGGGGCCGAGCAACAACAAAGGCAAGACATGTCCATCCCAAGAATGATTTGAAACAACACCCGAGCTAAGTTAGAGAATAACTCATGAACTAGAAATGCTAGAGAGACGAAATTTGTACCTGAGTGTGCTTTGAATTCCACTTCACCCGAACATCAGACTTTTTGGGCCGATGTGCACCATCTTCGTGCCGGAAATGGCCTGCAGGCTGGGACACTCAGAAAGCCACTCAAAAGCATCTTCAGTGGGATTTTTTGTACACAGAGCTGCACAAAAAGAAGAAGAAACGAAATAAAATACAAGGAGGGTCAAATCACACCCATAACAACATCGGATTTGCACAAGGTTTCCACCACTGGAAAGCCACGATTCAGGGCTCTCACCTCGTCGTGGATCCGTGTCCTCTGAGCATTTACTAGGCGGGGCGAGCGGCCCCGGAATAGGGCTACAACCACCGGCAAGTTAGCCCACGCGCCGGGGCCGAGCAACAACAAAGGCAAGACATGTCCATCCCAAGAATGATTTGAAACAACACCCGAGCTAAGTTAGAGAATAACTCATGAACTAGAAATGCTAGAGAGACGAAATTTGTACCTGAGTGTGCTTTGAATTCCACTTCACCCGAACATCAGACGTTTTGGGGCCGATGTGCACGCATCTTCGTGCCGGAAATGGCCTGCAGGCTGGGACACTCAGAAAGCCACTCAAAAAGCATCTTCAGTGGGATTTTTGTACACAGAGCTGCACAAAAAGAAGAAGAAACGAAATAAAATACAAGGAGGGTCAAATCACACCCATAACAACATCGGATTTGCACAAGGTTTCCACCACTGGAAAGCCACGATTCAGGGCTCTCACCTCGTCGTGGATCCGTGTCTCTGAGCATTTACTAGGCGGGGCGAGCGGCCCCGGAATAGGGCTACAACCACCGGCAAGTTAGCCCACGCGCCGGGGCCGAGCAACAACAAAGGCAAGACATGTCCATCCCAAGAATGATTTGAACAACACCCGAGCTAAGTTAGAGAATAACTCATGAACTAGAAATGCTAGAGAGACGAAATTTGTACCTGAGTGTGCTTTTGAATTCCACTTCACCCCGAAACATCAGACTTTTTGGGCCGATGTGCACCATCTTCGTGCCGGAAATGGCCTGCAGGCTGGGACACTCAGAAAGCCACTCAAAAAGCATCTTCAGTGGGATTTTTGTACACAGAGCTGCACAAAAAGAAGAAGAAACGAAATAAAATACAAGGAGGGTCAAATCACACCCATAACAACATCGGATTTGCACAAGGTTTCCACACTGGAAAGCCACGATTCAGGGCTCTCACCTCGTCGTGGATCCGTGTCCTCTGAGCATTTACTAGGCGGGGGCGAGGGCGGCCCCGGAATAGGGCTACAACCACCGGCAAGTTAGCCCACGCGCCGGGGCCGAGCAACAACAAAGGCAAGACATGTCCATCCCAAGAATGATTTGAAACAACACCCGAGCTAAGTTAGAGAATAACTCATGAACTAGAAATGCTAGAGAGACGAAATTTGTACCTGAGTGTGCTTTGAATTCCACTTCACCCGAACATCAGACTTTTTGGGCCGATGTGCACCATCTTCGTGCCGGAAATGGCCTGCAGGCTGGGACACTCAGAAAGCCACTCAAAAAGCATCTTCAGTGGGATTTTTGTACACAGAGCTGCACAAAAAGAAGAAGAAACGAAATAAAATACAAGGAGGGTCAAATCACACCCATAACAACATCGGATTTGCACAAGGTTTCCACCACTGGAAAGCCACGATTCAGGGCTCTCACCTCGTCGTGGATCCGTGTCTCTGAGCATTTACTAGGCGGGGCGAGCGGCCCCGGAATAGGGCTACAACCACCGGCAAGTTAGCCCACGCGCCGGGGCCGAGCAACAACAAAGGCAAGACATGTCCATCCCAAGAATGATTTGAAACAACACCGAGCTAAGTTAGAGAATAACTCATGAACTAGAAATGCTAGAGAGACGAAATTTGTACCTGAGGTGTGCTTTGAATTTCCACTTCACCCGAACATCAGACTTTTTGGGCCGATGTGCACCATCTTCGTGCCGGAAATGGCCTGCAGGCTGGGACACTCAGGAAAGCCACTCAAAAGCATCTTCAGTGGGATTTTTGTACACAGAGCTGCACAAAAAGAAGAAGAAACGAAAATAAAATACAAGGAGGGTCAAATCACACCCATAAACAAACATCGGATTTGCACAAGGTTTCCACCACTGGAAAGCCAACGATTCAGGGCTCTCACCTCGTCGTGGATCCGTGTCTCTGAGCATTTACTAGGCGGGGCGAGCGGCCCCGGAATAGGGCTACAACCACCGGCAAGTTAGCCCACGCGCCGGGGCCGAGCAACAACAAAGGCAAGACATGGTCCATCCCAAGAATGATTTGAAACAACACCCGAGCTAAGTTAGAGAATAACTCATGAACTAGAAATGCTAGAGAGACGAAATTTGTACCTGAGTGTGCTTTGAATTCCACTTCACCCGAACATCAGACTTTTTGGGCCGATGTGCACCATCTTCGTGCCGGAAATGGCCTGCAGGCTGGGACACTCAGAAAGCCACTCAAAAGCATCTTCAGTGGGATTTTTGTACACAGAGCTGCACAAAAAGAAGAAGAAACGAAAATAAAATACAAGGAGGGTCAAATCACACCCATAACAACATCGGATTTGCACAAGGTTTCCACCACTGGAAAGCCACGATTCAGGGCTCTCACCTCGTCGTGGATCCGTGTCTCTGAGCATTTTACTAGGCGGGGCGAGCGGCCCCGGAATAGGGCTACAACCACCGGCAAGTTAGCCCCACGCGCCGGGGCCGAGCAACAACAAAGGCAAGACATGTCCATCCCAAGAATGATTTGAAACAACACCCGAGCTAAGTTAGAGAATAACTCATGAACTAGAAATGCTAGAGAGACGAAATTTGTACCTGAGTGTGCTTTGAATTCCACTTCACCCGAACATCAGACTTTTTGGGCCCGATGTGCACCATCTTCGTGCCGGAAATGGCCTGCAGGCTGGGACACTCAGAAAGCCACTCAAAAGCATCTTCAGTGGGATTTTTTGTACACAGAGCTGCACAAAAAGAAGAAGAAACGAAATAAAATACAAGGAGGGTCAAATCACACCCATAACAACATCGGATTTGCACAAGGTTTCCACCACTGGAAAAGGCCACGCTGAGCATTTACTAGGCGGGGCGAGCGGCCCCGGAATAGGGCTACAACCACCGGCAAGTTAGCCCACGCGCCGGGGCCGAGCAACAACAAAGGCAAGACATGTCCATCCCAAGAATGATTTGAAACAACACCCGAGCTAAGTTAGAGAATAACTCATGAACTAGAAATGCTAGAGAGACGAAATTTGTACCTGAGTGTGCTTTGAATTCCACTTCACCCGAACATCAGACTTTTTGGGCCGATGTGCACCATCTTCGTGCCGGAAATGGCCTGCAGGCTGGGACACTCAGAAAGCCACTCAAAAGCATCTTCAGTGGGATTTTTGTACACAGAGCTGCACAAAAAGAAGAAGAAACGAAATAAAATACAAGGAGGGTCAAATCACACCCATAACAACATCGGATTTGCACAAGGTTTCCACCACTGGAAAGCCACGATTCAGGGCTCTCACCTCGTCGTGGATCCGTGTCTCTGAGCATTTACTAGGCGGGGCGAGCGGCCCCGGAATAGGGCTACAACCACCGGCAAGTTAGCCCACGCGCCGGGGCCGAGCAACAACAAAGGCAAGACATGTCCATCCCAAGAATGATTTGAAACAACACCCGAGCTAAGTTAGAGAATAACTCATGAACTAGAAATGCTAGAGAGACGAAATTTGTACCTGAGTGTGCTTTGAATTCCACTTCACCCGAACATCAGACTTTTTGGGCCGATGTGCACCATCTTCGTGCCGGAAATGGCCTGCAGGCTGGGACACTCAGAAAGCCACTCAAAAGCATCTTCAGTGGGATTTTTGTACACAGAGCTGCACAAAAAGAAGAAGAAACGAAATAAAATACAAGGAGGGTCAAATCACACCCATAACAACATCGGATTTGCACAAGGTTTCCACCACTGGAAAGCCACGATTCAGGGCTCTCACCTCGTCGTGGATCCGTGTCTCTGAGCATTTACTAGGCGGGGCGAGCGGCCCCGGAATAGGGCTACAACCACCGGCAAGTTAGCCCACGCGCCGGGGCCGAGCAACAACAAAGGCAAGACATGTCCATCCCAAGAATGATTTGAAACAACACCCGAGCTAAGTTAGAGAATAACTCATGAACTAGAAATGCTAGAGAGACGAAATTTGTACCTGAGTGTGCTTTGAATTCCACTTCACCCGAACATCAGACTTTTTGGGCCGATGTGCACCATCTTCGTGCCGGAAATGGCCTGCAGGCTGGGACACTCAGAAAGCCACTCAAAAGCATCTTCAGTGGGATTTTTGTACACAGAGCTGCACAAAAAGAAGAAGAAACGAAATAAAATACAAGGAGGGTCAAATCACACCCATAACAACATCGGATTTGCACAAGGTTTCCACCACTGGAAAGCCACGATTCAGGGCTCTCACCTCGTCGTGGATCCGTGTCTCTGAGCATTTACTAGGCGGGGCGAGCGGCCCCGGAATAGGGCTACAACCACCGGCAAGTTAGCCCACGCGCCGGGGCCGAGCAACAACAAAGGCAAGACATGTCCATCCCAAGAATGATTTGAAACAACACCCGAGCTAAGTTAGAGAATAACTCATGAACTAGAAATGCTAGAGAGACGAAATTTGTACCTGAGTGTGCTTTGAATTCCACTTCACCCGAACATCAGACTTTTTGGGCCGATGTGCACCATCTTCGTGCCGGAAATGGCCTGCAGGCTGGGACACTCAGAAAGCCACTCAAAAGCATCTTCAGTGGGATTTTTGTACACAGAGCTGCACAAAAAGAAGAAGAAACGAAATAAAATACAAGGAGGGTCAAATCACACCCATAACAACATCGGATTTGCACAAGGTTTCCACCACTGGAAAGCCACGATTCAGGGCTCTCACCTCGTCGTGGATCCGTGTCTCTGAGCATTTACTAGGCGGGGCGAGCGGCCCCGGAATAGGGCTACAACCACCGGCAAGTTAGCCCACGCGCCGGGGCCGAGCAACAACAAAGGCAAGACATGTCCATCCCAAGAATGATTTGAAACAACACCCGAGCTAAGTTAGAGAATAACTCATGAACTAGAAATGCTAGAGAGACGAAATTTGTACCTGAGTGTGCTTTGAATTCCACTTCACCCGAACATCAGACTTTTTGGGCCGATGTGCACCATCTTCGTGCCGGAAATGGCCTGCAGGCTGGGACACTCAGAAAGCCACTCAAAAGCATCTTCAGTGGGATTTTTGTACACAGAGCTGCACAAAAAGAAGAAGAAACGAAATAAAATACAAGGAGGGTCAAATCACACCCATAACAACATCGGATTTGCACAAGGTTTCCACCACTGGAAAGCCACGATTCAGGGCTCTCACCTCGTCGTGGATCCGTGTCTCTGAGCATTTACTAGGCGGGGCGAGCGGCCCCGGAATAGGGCTACAACCACCGGCAAGTTAGCCCACGCGCCGGGGCCGAGCAACAACAAAGGCAAGACATGTCCATCCCAAGAATGATTTGAAACAACACCCGAGCTAAGTTAGAGAATAACTCATGAACTAGAAATGCTAGAGAGACGAAATTTGTACCTGAGTGTGCTTTGAATTCCACTTCACCCGAACATCAGACTTTTTGGGCCGATGTGCACCATCTTCGTGCCGGAAATGGCCTGCAGGCTGGGACACTCAGAAAGCCACTCAAAAGCATCTTCAGTGGGATTTTTGTACACAGAGCTGCACAAAAAGAAGAAGAAACGAAATAAAATACAAGGAGGGTCAAATCACACCCATAACAACATCGGATTTGCACAAGGTTTCCACCACTGGAAAGCCACGATTCAGGGCTCTCACCTCGTCGTGGATCCGTGTCTCTGAGCATTTACTAGGCGGGGCGAGCGGCCCCGGAATAGGGCTACAACCACCGGCAAGTTAGCCCACGCGCCGGGGCCGAGCAACAACAAAGGCAAGACATGTCCATCCCAAGAATGATTTGAAACAACACCCGAGCTAAGTTAGAGAATAACTCATGAACTAGAAATGCTAGAGAGACGAAATTTGTACCTGAGTGTGCTTTGAATTCCACTTCACCCGAACATCAGACTTTTTGGGCCGATGTGCACCATCTTCGTGCCGGAAATGGCCTGCAGGCTGGGACACTCAGAAAGCCACTCAAAAGCATCTTCAGTGGGATTTTTGTACACAGAGCTGCACAAAAAGAAGAAGAAACGAAATAAAATACAAGGAGGGTCAAATCACACCCATAACAACATCGGATTTGCACAAGGTTTCCACCACTGGAAAGCCACGATTCAGGGCTCTCACCTCGTCGTGGATCCGTGTCTCTGAGCATTTACTAGGCGGGGCGAGCGGCCCCGGAATAGGGCTACAACCACCGGCAAGTTAGCCCACGCGCCGGGGCCGAGCAACAACAAAGGCAAGACATGTCCATCCCAAGAATGATTTGAAACAACACCCGAGCTAAGTTAGAGAATAACTCATGAACTAGAAATGCTAGAGAGACGAAATTTGTACCTGAGTGTGCTTTGAATTCCACTTCACCCGAACATCAGACTTTTTGGGCCGATGTGCACCATCTTCGTGCCGGAAATGGCCTGCAGGCTGGGACACTCAGAAAGCCACTCAAAAGCATCTTCAGTGGGATTTTTGTACACAGAGCTGCACAAAAAGAAGAAGAAACGAAATAAAATACAAGGAGGGTCAAATCACACCCATAACAACATCGGATTTGCACAAGGTTTCCACCACTGGAAAGCCACGATTCAGGGCTCTCACCTCGTCGTGGATCCGTGTCTCTGAGCATTTACTAGGCGGGGCGAGCGGCCCCGGAATAGGGCTACAACCACCGGCAAGTTAGCCCACGCGCCGGGGCCGAGCAACAACAAAGGCAAGACATGTCCATCCCAAGAATGATTTGAAACAACACCCGAGCTAAGTTAGAGAATAACTCATGAACTAGAAATGCTAGAGAGACGAAATTTGTACCTGAGTGTGCTTTGAATTCCACTTCACCCGAACATCAGACTTTTTGGGCCGATGTGCACCATCTTCGTGCCGGAAATGGCCTGCAGGCTGGGACACTCAGAAAGCCACTCAAAAGCATCTTCAGTGGGATTTTTGTACACAGAGCTGCACAAAAAGAAGAAGAAACGAAATAAAATACAAGGAGGGTCAAATCACACCCATAACAACATCGGATTTGCACAAGGTTTCCACCACTGGAAAGCCACGATTCAGGGCTCTCACCTCGTCGTGGATCCGTGTCTCTGAGCATTTACTAGGCGGGGCGAGCGGCCCCGGAATAGGGCTACAACCACCGGCAAGTTAGCCCACGCGCCGGGGCCGAGCAACAACAAAGGCAAGACATGTCCATCCCAAGAATGATTTGAAACAACACCCGAGCTAAGTTAGAGAATAACTCATGAACTAGAAATGCTAGAGAGACGAAATTTGTACCTGAGTGTGCTTTGAATTCCACTTCACCCGAACATCAGACTTTTTGGGCCGATGTGCACCATCTTCGTGCCGGAAATGGCCTGCAGGCTGGGACACTCAGAAAGCCACTCAAAAGCATCTTCAGTGGGATTTTTGTACACAGAGCTGCACAAAAAGAAGAAGAAACGAAATAAAATACAAGGAGGGTCAAATCACACCCATAACAACATCGGATTTGCACAAGGTTTCCACCACTGGAAAGCCACGATTCAGGGCTCTCACCTCGTCGTGGATCCGTGTCTCTGAGCATTTACTAGGCGGGGCGAGCGGCCCCGGAATAGGGCTACAACCACCGGCAAGTTAGCCCACGCGCCGGGGCCGAGCAACAACAAAGGCAAGACATGTCCATCCCAAGAATGATTTGAAACAACACCCGAGCTAAGTTAGAGAATAACTCATGAACTAGAAATGCTAGAGAGGACGAAATTTGTACCTGAGTGTGCTTTGAATTCCACTTCACCCGAACATCAGACTTTTTGGGCCGATGTGCACCATCTTCGTGCCGGAAATGGCCTGCAGGCTGGGACACTCAGAAAGCCACTCAAAAGCATCTTCAGTGGGATTTTTGTACACAGAGCTGCACAAAAAGAAGAAGAAAACGAAATAAAATACAAGGAGGGTCAAATCACACCCATAACAACATCGGATTTGCACAAGGTTTCCACCACTGGAAAGCCACGATTCAGGGCTCTCACCTCGTCGTGGATCCGTGTCTCTGAGCATTTACTAGGCGGGGCGAGCGGCCCCGGAATAGGGCTACAACCACCGGCAAGTTAGCCCACGCGCCGGGGCCGAGCAACAACAAAGGCAAGACATGTCCATCCCAAGAATGATTTGAAACAACACCCGAGCTAAGTTAGAGAATAACTCATGAACTAGAAATGCTAGAGAGACGAAATTTGTACCTGAGTGTGCTTTGAATTCCACTTCACCCGAACATCAGACTTTTTGGGCCGATGTGCACCATCTTCGTGCCGGAAATGGCCTGCAGGCTGGGACACTCAGAAAGCCACTCAAAAGCATCTTCAGTGGGATTTTTGTACACAGAGCTGCACAAAAAGAAGAAGAAACGAAATAAAATACAAGGAGGGTCAAATCACACCCATAACAACATCGGATTTGCACAAGGTTTCCACCACTGGAAAGCCACGATTCAGGGCTCTCACCTCGTCGTGGATCCGTGTCTCTGAGCATTTACTAGGCGGGGCGAGCGGCCCCGGAATAGGGCTACAACCACCGGCAAGTTAGCCCACGCGCCGGGGCCGAGCAACAACAAAGGCAAGACATGTCCATCCCAAGAATGATTTGAAACAACACCCGAGCTAAGTTAGAGAATAACTCATGAACTAGAAATGCTAGAGAGACGAAATTTGTACCTGAGTGTGCTTTGAATTCCACTTCACCCGAACATCAGACTTTTTGGGCCGATGTGCACCATCTTCGTGCCGGAAATGGCCTGCAGGCTGGGACACTCAGAAAGCCACTCAAAAGCATCTTCAGTGGGATTTTTGTACACAGAGCTGCACAAAAAGAAGAAGAAACGAAATAAAATACAAGGAGGGTCAAATCACACCCATAACAACATCGGATTTGCACAAGGTTTCCACCACTGGAAAGCCACGATTCAGGGCTCTCACCTCGTCGTGGATCCGTGTCTCTGAGCATTTACTAGGCGGGGCGAGCGGCCCCGGAATAGGGCTACAACCACCGGCAAGTTAGCCCACGCGCCGGGGCCGAGCAACAACAAAGGCAAGACATGTCCATCCCAAGAATGATTTGAAACAACACCCGAGCTAAGTTTGAGAATAACTCATGAACTAGAAATGCTAGAGAGACGAAATTTGTACCTGAGTGTGCTTTGAATTCCACTTCACCCGAACATCAGACTTTTTGGGCCGATGTGCACCATCTTCGTGCCGGAAATGGCCTGCAGGCTGGGACACTCAGAAAGCCACTCAAAAGCATCTTCAGTGGGATTTTTGTACACAGAGCTGCACAAAAAGAAGAAGAAACGAAATAAAATACAAGGAGGGTCAAATCACACCCATAACAACATCGGATTTGCACAAGGTTTCCACCACTGGAAAGCCACGATTCAGGGCTCTCACCTCGTCGTGGATCCGTGTCTCTGAGCATTTACTAGGCGGGGCGAGCGGCCCCGGAATAGGGCTACAACCACCGGCAAGTTAGCCCACGCGCCGGGGCCGAGCAACAACAAAGGCAAGACATGTCCATCCCAAGAATGATTTGAAACAACACCCGAGCTAAGTTTGAGAATAACTCATGAACTAGAAATGCTAGAGAGACGAAATTTGTACCTGAGTGTGCTTTGAATTCCACTTCACCCGAACATCAGACTTTTTGGGCCGATGTGCACCATCTTCGTGCCGGAAATGGCCTGCAGGCTGGGACACTCAGAAAGCCACTCAAAAGCATCTTCAGTGGGATTTTTGTACACAGAGCTGCACAAAAAGAAGAAGAAACGAAATAAAATACAAGGAGGGTCAAATCACACCCATAACAACATCGGATTTGCACAAGGTTTCCACCACTGGAAAGCCACGATTCAGGGCTCTCACCTCGTCGTGGATCCGTGTCTCTGAGCATTTACTAGGCGGGGCGAGCGGCCCCGGAATAGGGCTACAACCACCGGCAAGTTAGCCCACGCGCCGGGGCCGAGCAACAACAAAGGCAAGACATGTCCATCCCAAGAATGATTTGAAACAACACCCGAGCTAAGTTTGAGAATAACTCATGAACTAGAAATGCTAGAGAGACGAAATTTGTACCTGAGTGTGCTTTGAATTCCACTTCACCCGAACATCAGACTTTTTGGGCCGATGTGCACCATCTTCGTGCCGGAAATGGCCTGCAGGCTGGGACACTCAGAAAGCCACTCAAAAGCATCTTCAGTGGGATTTTTGTACACAGAGCTGCACAAAAAGAAGAAGAAACGAAATAAAATACAAGGAGGGTCAAATCACACCCATAACAACATCGGATTTGCACAAGGTTTCCACCACTGGAAAGCCACGATTCAGGGCTCTCACCTCGTCGTGGATCCGTGTCTCTGAGCATTTACTAGGCGGGGCGAGCGGCCCCGGAATAGGGCTACAACCACCGGCAAGTTAGCCCACGCGCCGGGGCCGAGCAACAACAAAGGCAAGACATGTCCATCCCAAGAATGATTTGAAACAACACCCGAGCTAAGTTTGAGAATAACTCATGAACTAGAAATGCTAGAGAGACGAAATTTGTACCTGAGTGTGCTTTGAATTCCACTTCACCCGAACATCAGACTTTTTGGGCCGATGTGCACCATCTTCGTGCCGGAAATGGCCTGCAGGCTGGGACACTCAGAAAGCCACTCAAAAGCATCTTCAGTGGGATTTTTGTACACAGAGCTGCACAAAAAGAAGAAGAAACGAAATAAAATACAAGGAGGGTCAAATCACACCCATAACAACATCGGATTTGCACAAGGTTTCCACCACTGGAAAGCCACGATTCAGGGCTCTCACCTCGTCGTGGATCCGTGTCTCTGAGCATTTACTAGGCGGGGCGAGCGGCCCCGGAATAGGGCTACAACCACCGGCAAGTTAGCCCACGCGCCGGGGCCGAGCAACAACAAAGGCAAGACATGTCCATCCCAAGAATGATTTGAAACAACACCCGAGCTAAGTTTGAGAATAACTCATGAACTAGAAATGCTAGAGAGACGAAATTTGTACCTGAGTGTGCTTTGAATTCCACTTCACCCGAACATCAGACTTTTTGGGCCGATGTGCACCATCTTCGTGCCGGAAATGGCCTGCAGGCTGGGACACTCAGAAAGCCACTCAAAAGCATCTTCAGTGGGATTTTTGTACACAGAGCTGCACAAAAAGAAGAAGAAACGAAATAAAATACAAGGAGGGTCAAATCACACCCATAACAACATCGGATTTGCACAAGGTTTCCACCACTGGAAAGCCACGATTCAGGGCTCTCACCTCGTCGTGGATCCGTGTCTCTGAGCATTTACTAGGCGGGGCGAGCGGCCCCGGAATAGGGCTACAACCACCGGCAAGTTAGCCCACGCGCCGGGGCCGAGCAACAACAAAGGCAAGACATGTCCATCCCAAGAATGATTTGAAACAACACCCGAGCTAAGTTTGAGAATAACTCATGAACTAGAAATGCTAGAGAGACGAAATTTGTACCTGAGTGTGCTTTGAATTCCACTTCACCCGAACATCAGACTTTTTGGGCCGATGTGCACCATCTTCGTGCCGGAAATGGCCTGCAGGCTGGGACACTCAGAAAGCCACTCAAAAGCATCTTCAGTGGGATTTTTGTACACAGAGCTGCACAAAAAGAAGAAGAAACGAAATAAAATACAAGGAGGGTCAAATCACACCCATAACAACATCGGATTTGCACAAGGTTTCCACCACTGGAAAGCCACGATTCAGGGCTCTCACCTCGTCGTGGATCCGTGTCTCTGAGCATTTACTAGGCGGGGCGAGCGGCCCCGGAATAGGGCTACAACCACCGGCAAGTTAGCCCACGCGCCGGGGCCGAGCAACAACAAAGGCAAGACATGTCCATCCCAAGAATGATTTGAAACAACACCCGAGCTAAGTTTGAGAATAACTCATGAACTAGAAATGCTAGAGAGACGAAATTTGTACCTGAGTGTGCTTTGAATTCCACTTCACCCGAACATCAGACTTTTTGGGCCGATGTGCACCATCTTCGTGCCGGAAATGGCCTGCAGGCTGGGACACTCAGAAAGCCACTCAAAAGCATCTTCAGTGGGATTTTTGTACACAGAGCTGCACAAAAAGAAGAAGAAACGAAATAAAATACAAGGAGGGTCAAATCACACCCATAACAACATCGGATTTGCACAAGGTTTCCACCACTGGAAAGCCACGATTCAGGGCTCTCACCTCGTCGTGGATCCGTGTCTCTGAGCATTTACTAGGCGGGGCGAGCGGCCCCGGAATAGGGCTACAACCACCGGCAAGTTAGCCCACGCGCCGGGGCCGAGCAACAACAAAGGCAAGACATGTCCATCCCAAGAATGATTTGAAACAACACCCGAGCTAAGTTTGAGAATAACTCATGAACTAGAAATGCTAGAGAGACGAAATTTGTACCTGAGTGTGCTTTGAATTCCACTTCACCCGAACATCAGACTTTTTGGGCCGATGTGCACCATCTTCGTGCCGGAAATGGCCTGCAGGCTGGGACACTCAGAAAGCCACTCAAAAGCATCTTCAGTGGGATTTTTGTACACAGAGCTGCACAAAAAGAAGAAGAAACGAAATAAAATACAAGGAGGGTCAAATCACACCCATAACAACATCGGATTTGCACAAGGTTTCCACCACTGGAAAGCCACGATTCAGGGCTCTCACCTCGTCGTGGATCCGTGTCTCTGAGCATTTACTAGGCGGGGCGAGCGGCCCCGGAATAGGGCTACAACCACCGGCAAGTTAGCCCACGCGCCGGGGCCGAGCAACAACAAAGGCAAGACATGTCCATCCCAAGAATGATTTGAAACAACACCCGAGCTAAGTTAGAGAATAACTCATGAACTAGAAATGCTAGAGAGACGAAATTTGTACCTGAGTGTGCTTTGAATTCCACTTCACCCGAACATCAGACTTTTTGGGCCGATGTGCACCATCTTCGTGCCGGAAATGGCCTGCAGGCTGGGACACTCAGAAAGCCACTCAAAAGCATCTTCAGTGGGATTTTTGTACACAGAGCTGCACAAAAAGAAGAAGAAACGAAATAAAATACAAGGAGGGTCAAATCACACCCATAACAACATCGGATTTGCACAAGGTTTCCACCACTGGAAAGCCACGATTCAGGGCTCTCACCTCGTCGTGGATCCGTGTCTCTGAGCATTTACTAGGCGGGGCGAGCGGCCCCGGAATAGGGCTACAACCACCGGCAAGTTAGCCCACGCGCCGGGGCCGAGCAACAACAAAGGCAAGACATGTCCATCCCAAGAATGATTTGAAACAACACCCGAGCTAAGTTAGAGAATAACTCATGAACTAGAAATGCTAGAGAGACGAAATTTGTACCTGAGTGTGCTTTGAATTCCACTTCACCCGAACATCAGACTTTTTGGGCCGATGTGCACCATCTTCGTGCCGGAAATGGCCTGCAGGCTGGGACACTCAGAAAGCCACTCAAAAGCATCTTCAGTGGGATTTTTGTACACAGAGCTGCACAAAAAGAAGAAGAAACGAAATAAAATACAAGGAGGGTCAAATCACACCCATAACAACATCGGATTTGCACAAGGTTTCCACCACTGGAAAGCCACGATTCAGGGCTCTCACCTCGTCGTGGATCCGTGTCTCTGAGCATTTACTAGGCGGGGCGAGCGGCCCCGGAATAGGGCTACAACCACCGGCAAGTTAGCCCACGCGCCGGGGCCGAGCAACAACAAAGGCAAGACATGTCCATCCCAAGAATGATTTGAAACAACACCCGAGCTAAGTTAGAGAATAACTCATGAACTAGAAATGCTAGAGAGACGAAATTTGTACCTGAGTGTGCTTTGAATTCCACTTCACCCGAACATCAGACTTTTTGGGCCGATGTGCACCATCTTCGTGCCGGAAATGGCCTGCAGGCTGGGACACTCAGAAAGCCACTCAAAAGCATCTTCAGTGGGATTTTTGTACACAGAGCTGCACAAAAAGAAGAAGAAACGAAATAAAATACAAGGAGGGTCAAATCACACCCATAACAACATCGGATTTGCACAAGGTTTCCACCACTGGAAAGCCACGATTCAGGGCTCTCACCTCGTCGTGGATCCGTGTCTCTGAGCATTTACTAGGCGGGGCGAGCGGCCCCGGAATAGGGCTACAACCACCGGCAAGTTAGCCCACGCGCCGGGGCCGAGCAACAACAAAGGCAAGACATGTCCATCCCAAGAATGATTTGAAACAACACCCGAGCTAAGTTAGAGAATAACTCATGAACTAGAAATGCTAGAGAGACGAAATTTGTACCTGAGTGTGCTTTGAATTCCACTTCACCCGAACATCAGACTTTTTGGGCCGATGTGCACCATCTTCGTGCCGGAAATGGCCTGCAGGCTGGGACACTCAGAAAGCCACTCAAAAGCATCTTCAGTGGGATTTTTGTACACAGAGCTGCACAAAAAGAAGAAGAAACGAAATAAAATACAAGGAGGGTCAAATCACACCCATAACAACATCGGATTTGCACAAGGTTTCCACCACTGGAAAGCCACGATTCAGGGCTCTCACCTCGTTGTGGATCCGTGTCTCTGAGCATTTACTAGGCGGGGCGAGCGGCCCCGGAATAGGGCTACAACCACCGGCAAGTTAGCCCACGCGCCGGGGCCGAGCAACAACAAAGGCAAGACATGTCCATCCCAAGAATGATTTGAAACAACACCCGAGCTAAGTTAGAGAATAACTCATGAACTAGAAATGCTAGAGAGACGAAATTTGTACCTGAGTGTGCTTTGAATTCCACTTCACCCGAACATCAGACTTTTTGGGCCGATGTGCACCATCTTCGTGCCGGAAATGGCCTGCAGGCTGGGACACTCAGAAAGCCACTCAAAAGCATCTTCAGTGGGATTTTTGTACACAGAGCTGCACAAAAAGAAGAAGAAACGAAATAAAATACAAGGAGGGTCAAATCACACCCATAACAACATCGGATTTGCACAAGGTTTCCACCACTGGAAAGCCACGATTCAGGGCTCTCACCTCGTCGTGGATCCGTGTCTCTGAGCATTTACTAGGCGGGGCGAGCGGCCCCGGAATAGGGCTACAACCACCGGCAAGTTAGCCCACGCGCCGGGGCCGAGCAACAACAAAGGCAAGACATGTCCATCCCAAGAATGATTTGAAACAACACCCGAGCTAAGTTAGAGAATAACTCATGAACTAGAAATGCTAGAGAGACGAAATTTGTACCTGAGTGTGCTTTGAATTCCACTTCACCCGAACATCAGACTTTTTGGGCCGATGTGCACCATCTTCGTGCCGGAAATGGCCTGCAGGCTGGGACACTCAGAAAGCCACTCAAAAGCATCTTCAGTGGGATTTTTGTACACAGAGCTGCACAAAAAGAAGAAGAAACGAAATAAAATACAAGGAGGGTCAAATCACACCCATAACAACATCGGATTTGCACAAGGTTTCCACCACTGGAAAGCCACGATTCAGGGCTCTCACCTCGTCGTGGATCCGTGTCTCTGAGCATTTACTAGGCGGGGCGAGCGGCCCCGGAATAGGGCTACAACCACCGGCAAGTTAGCCCACGCGCCGGGGCCGAGCAACAACAAAGGCAAGACATGTCCATCCCAAGAATGATTTGAAACAACACCCGAGCTAAGTTAGAGAATAACTCATGAACTAGAAATGCTAGAGAGACGAAATTTGTACCTGAGTGTGCTTTGAATTCCACTTCACCCGAACATCAGACTTTTTGGGCCGATGTGCACCATCTTCGTGCCGGAAATGGCCTGCAGGCTGGGACACTCAGAAAGCCACTCAAAAGCATCTTCAGTGGGATTTTTGTACACAGAGCTGCACAAAAAGAAGAAGAAACGAAATAAAATACAAGGAGGGTCAAATCACACCCATAACAACATCGGATTTGCACAAGGTTTCCACCACTGGAAAGCCACGATTCAGGGCTCTCACCTCGTCGTGGATCCGTGTCTCTGAGCATTTACTAGGCGGGGCGAGCGGCCCCGGAATAGGGCTACAACCACCGGCAAGTTAGCCCACGCGCCGGGGCCGAGCAACAACAAAGGCAAGACATGTCCATCCCAAGAATGATTTGAAACAACACCCGAGCTAAGTTAGAGAATAACTCATGAACTAGAAATGCTAGAGAGACGAAATTTGTACCTGAGTGTGCTTTGAATTCCACTTCACCCGAACATCAGACTTTTTGGGCCGATGTGCACCATCTTCGTGCCGGAAATGGCCTGCAGGCTGGGACACTCAGAAAGCCACTCAAAAGCATCTTCAGTGGGATTTTTGTACACAGAGCTGCACAAAAAGAAGAAGAAACGAAATAAAATACAAGGAGGGTCAAATCACACCCATAACAACATCGGATTTGCACAAGGTTTCCACCACTGGAAAGCCACGATTCAGGGCTCTCACCTCGTCGTGGATCCGTGTCTCTGAGCATTTACTAGGCGGGGCGAGCGGCCCCGGAATAGGGCTACAACCACCGGCAAGTTAGCCCACGCGCCGGGGCCGAGCAACAACAAAGGCAAGACATGTCCATCCCAAGAATGATTTGAAACAACACCCGAGCTAAGTTAGAGAATAACTCATGAACTAGAAATGCTAGAGAGACGAAATTTGTACCTGAGTGTGCTTTGAATTCCACTTCACCCGAACATCAGACTTTTTGGGCCGATGTGCACCATCTTCGTGCCGGAAATGGCCTGCAGGCTGGGACACTCAGAAAGCCACTCAAAAGCATCTTCAGTGGGATTTTTGTACACAGAGCTGCACAAAAAGAAGAAGAAACGAAATAAAATACAAGGAGGGTCAAATCACACCCATAACAACATCGGATTTGCACAAGGTTTCCACCACTGGAAAGCCACGATTCAGGGCTCTCACCTCGTCGTGGATCCGTGTCTCTGAGCATTTACTAGGCGGGGCGAGCGGCCCCGGAATAGGGCTACAACCACCGGCAAGTTAGCCCACGCGCCGGGGCCGAGCAACAACAAAGGCAAGACATGTCCATCCCAAGAATGATTTGAAACAACACCCGAGCTAAGTTAGAGAATAACTCATGAACTAGAAATGCTAGAGAGACGAAATTTGTACCTGAGTGTGCTTTGAATTCCACTTCACCCGAACATCAGACTTTTTGGGCCGATGTGCACCATCTTCGTGCCGGAAATGGCCTGCAGGCTGGGACACTCAGAAAGCCACTCAAAAGCATCTTCAGTGGGATTTTTGTACACAGAGCTGCACAAAAAGAAGAAGAAACGAAATAAAATACAAGGAGGGTCAAATCACACCCATAACAACATCGGATTTGCACAAGGTTTCCACCACTGGAAAGCCACGATTCAGGGCTCTCACCTCGTTGTGGATCCGTGTCTCTGAGCATTTACTAGGCGGGGCGAGCGGCCCCGGAATAGGGCTACAACCACCGGCAAGTTAGCCCACGCGCCGGGGCCGAGCAACAACAAAGGCAAGACATGTCCATCCCAAGAATGATTTGAAACAACACCCGAGCTAAGTTAGAGAATAACTCATGAACTAGAAATGCTAGAGAGACGAAATTTGTACCTGAGTGTGCTTTGAATTCCACTTCACCCGAACATCAGACTTTTTGGGCCGATGTGCACCATCTTCGTGCCGGAAATGGCCTGCAGGCTGGGACACTCAGAAAGCCACTCAAAAGCATCTTCAGTGGGATTTTTGTACACAGAGCTGCACAAAAAGAAGAAGAAACGAAATAAAATACAAGGAGGGTCAAATCACACCCATAACAACATCGGATTTGCACAAGGTTTCCACCACTGGAAAGCCACGATTCAGGGCTCTCACCTCGTCGTGGATCCGTGTCTCTGAGCATTTACTAGGCGGGGCGAGCGGCCCCGGAATAGGGCTACAACCACCGGCAAGTTAGCCCACGCGCCGGGGCCGAGCAACAACAAAGGCAAGACATGTCCATCCCAAGAATGATTTGAAACAACACCCGAGCTAAGTTAGAGAATAACTCATGAACTAGAAATGCTAGAGAGACGAAATTTGTACCTGAGTGTGCTTTGAATTCCACTTCACCCGAACATCAGACTTTTTGGGCCGATGTGCACCATCTTCGTGCCGGAAATGGCCTGCAGGCTGGGACACTCAGAAAGCCACTCAAAAGCATCTTCAGTGGGATTTTTGTACACAGAGCTGCACAAAAAGAAGAAGAAACGAAATAAAATACAAGGAGGGTCAAATCACACCCATAACAACATCGGATTTGCACAAGGTTTCCACCACTGGAAAGCCACGATTCAGGGCTCTCACCTCGTCGTGGATCCGTGTCTCTGAGCATTTACTAGGCGGGGCGAGCGGCCCCGGAATAGGGCTACAACCACCGGCAAGTTAGCCCACGCGCCGGGGCCGAGCAACAACAAAGGCAAGACATGTCCATCCCAAGAATGATTTGAAACAACACCCGAGCTAAGTTTGAGAATAACTCATGAACTAGAAATGCTAGAGAGACGAAATTTGTACCTGAGTGTGCTTTGAATTCCACTTCACCCGAACATCAGACTTTTTGGGCCGATGTGCACCATCTTCGTGCCGGAAATGGCCTGCAGGCTGGGACACTCAGAAAGCCACTCAAAAGCATCTTCAGTGGGATTTTTGTACACAGAGCTGCACAAAAAGAAGAAGAAACGAAATAAAATACAAGGAGGGTCAAATCACACCCATAACAACATCGGATTTGCACAAGGTTTCCACCACTGGAAAGCCACGATTCAGGGCTCTCACCTCGTCGTGGATCCGTGTCTCTGAGCATTTACTAGGCGGGGCGAGCGGCCCCGGAATAGGGCTACAACCACCGGCAAGTTAGCCCACGCGCCGGGGCCGAGCAACAACAAAGGCAAGACATGTCCATCCCAAGAATGATTTGAAACAACACCCGAGCTAAGTTTGAGAATAACTCATGAACTAGAAATGCTAGAGAGACGAAATTTGTACCTGAGTGTGCTTTGAATTCCACTTCACCCGAACATCAGACTTTTTGGGCCGATGTGCACCATCTTCGTGCCGGAAATGGCCTGCAGGCTGGGACACTCAGAAAGCCACTCAAAAGCATCTTCAGTGGGATTTTTGTACACAGAGCTGCACAAAAAGAAGAAGAAACGAAATAAAATACAAGGAGGGTCAAATCACACCCATAACAACATCGGATTTGCACAAGGTTTCCACCACTGGAAAGCCACGATTCAGGGCTCTCACCTCGTCGTGGATCCGTGTCTCTGAGCATTTACTAGGCGGGGCGAGCGGCCCCGGAATAGGGCTACAACCACCGGCAAGTTAGCCCACGCGCCGGGGCCGAGCAACAACAAAGGCAAGACATGTCCATCCCAAGAATGATTTGAAACAACACCCGAGCTAAGTTTGAGAATAACTCATGAACTAGAAATGCTAGAGAGACGAAATTTGTACCTGAGTGTGCTTTGAATTCCACTTCACCCGAACATCAGACTTTTTGGGCCGATGTGCACCATCTTCGTGCCGGAAATGGCCTGCAGGCTGGGACACTCAGAAAGCCACTCAAAAGCATCTTCAGTGGGATTTTTGTACACAGAGCTGCACAAAAAGAAGAAGAAACGAAATAAAATACAAGGAGGGTCAAATCACACCCATAACAACATCGGATTTGCACAAGGTTTCCACCACTGGAAAGCCACGATTCAGGGCTCTCACCTCGTCGTGGATCCGTGTCTCTGAGCATTTACTAGGCGGGGCGAGCGGCCCCGGAATAGGGCTACAACCACCGGCAAGTTAGCCCACGCGCCGGGGCCGAGCAACAACAAAGGCAAGACATGTCCATCCCAAGAATGATTTGAAACAACACCCGAGCTAAGTTTGAGAATAACTCATGAACTAGAAATGCTAGAGAGACGAAATTTGTACCTGAGTGTGCTTTGAATTCCACTTCACCCGAACATCAGACTTTTTGGGCCGATGTGCACCATCTTCGTGCCGGAAATGGCCTGCAGGCTGGGACACTCAGAAAGCCACTCAAAAGCATCTTCAGTGGGATTTTTGTACACAGAGCTGCACAAAAAGAAGAAGAAACGAAATAAAATACAAGGAGGGTCAAATCACACCCATAACAACATCGGATTTGCACAAGGTTTCCACCACTGGAAAGCCACGATTCAGGGCTCTCACCTCGTCGTGGATCCGTGTCTCTGAGCATTTACTAGGCGGGGCGAGCGGCCCCGGAATAGGGCTACAACCACCGGCAAGTTAGCCCACGCGCCGGGGCCGAGCAACAACAAAGGCAAGACATGTCCATCCCAAGAATGATTTGAAACAACACCCGAGCTAAGTTTGAGAATAACTCATGAACTAGAAATGCTAGAGAGACGAAATTTGTACCTGAGTGTGCTTTGAATTCCACTTCACCCGAACATCAGACTTTTTGGGCCGATGTGCACCATCTTCGTGCCGGAAATGGCCTGCAGGCTGGGACACTCAGAAAGCCACTCAAAAGCATCTTCAGTGGGATTTTTGTACACAGAGCTGCACAAAAAGAAGAAGAAACGAAATAAAATACAAGGAGGGTCAAATCACACCCATAACAACATCGGATTTGCACAAGGTTTCCACCACTGGAAAGCCACGATTCAGGGCTCTCACCTCGTCGTGGATCCGTGTCTCTGAGCATTTACTAGGCGGGGCGAGCGGCCCCGGAATAGGGCTACAACCACCGGCAAGTTAGCCCACGCGCCGGGGCCGAGCAACAACAAAGGCAAGACATGTCCATCCCAAGAATGATTTGAAACAACACCCGAGCTAAGTTTGAGAATAACTCATGAACTAGAAATGCTAGAGAGACGAAATTTGTACCTGAGTGTGCTTTGAATTCCACTTCACCCGAACATCAGACTTTTTGGGCCGATGTGCACCATCTTCGTGCCGGAAATGGCCTGCAGGCTGGGACACTCAGAAAGCCACTCAAAAGCATCTTCAGTGGGATTTTTGTACACAGAGCTGCACAAAAAGAAGAAGAAACGAAATAAAATACAAGGAGGGTCAAATCACACCCATAACAACATCGGATTTGCACAAGGTTTCCACCACTGGAAAGCCACGATTCAGGGCTCTCACCTCGTCGTGGATCCGTGTCTCTGAGCATTTACTAGGCGGGGCGAGCGGCCCCGGAATAGGGCTACAACCACCGGCAAGTTAGCCCACGCGCCGGGGCCGAGCAACAACAAAGGCAAGACATGTCCATCCCAAGAATGATTTGAAACAACACCCGAGCTAAGTTTGAGAATAACTCATGAACTAGAAATGCTAGAGAGACGAAATTTGTACCTGAGTGTGCTTTGAATTCCACTTCACCCGAACATCAGACTTTTTGGGCCGATGTGCACCATCTTCGTGCCGGAAATGGCCTGCAGGCTGGGACACTCAGAAAGCCACTCAAAAGCATCTTCAGTGGGATTTTTGTACACAGAGCTGCACAAAAAGAAGAAGAAACGAAATAAAATACAAGGAGGGTCAAATCACACCCATAACAACATCGGATTTGCACAAGGTTTCCACCACTGGAAAGCCACGATTCAGGGCTCTCACCTCGTCGTGGATCCGTGTCTCTGAGCATTTACTAGGCGGGGCGAGCGGCCCCGGAATAGGGCTACAACCACCGGCAAGTTAGCCCACGCGCCGGGGCCGAGCAACAACAAAGGCAAGACATGTCCATCCCAAGAATGATTTGAAACAACACCCGAGCTAAGTTTGAGAATAACTGATGAACTAGAAATGCTAGAGAGACGAAATTTGTACCTGAGTGTGCTTTGAATTCCACTTCACCCGAACATCAGACTTTTTGGGCCGATGTGCACCATCTTCGTGCCGGAAATGGCCTGCAGGCTGGGACACTCAGAAAGCCACTCAAAAGCATCTTCAGTGGGATTTTTGTACACAGAGCTGCACAAAAAGAAGAAGAAACGAAATAAAATACAAGGAGGGTCAAATCACACCCATAACAACATCGGATTTGCACAAGGTTTCCACCACTGGAAAGCCACGATTCAGGGCTCTCACCTCGTCGTGGATCCGTGTCTCTGAGCATTTACTAGGCGGGGCGAGCGGCCCCGGAATAGGGCTACAACCACCGGCAAGTTAGCCCACGCGCCGGGGCCGAGCAACAACAAAGGCAAGACATGTCCATCCCAAGAATGATTTGAAACAACACCCGAGCTAAGTTTGAGAATAACTCATGAACTAGAAATGCTAGAGAGACGAAATTTGTACCTGAGTGTGCTTTGAATTCCACTTCACCCGAACATCAGACTTTTTGGGCCGATGTGCACCATCTTCGTGCCGGAAATGGCCTGCAGGCTGGGACACTCAGAAAGCCACTCAAAAGCATCTTCAGTGGGATTTTTGTACACAGAGCTGCACAAAAAGAAGAAGAAACGAAATAAAATACAAGGAGGGTCAAATCACACCCATAACAACATCGGATTTGCACAAGGTTTCCACCACTGGAAAGCCACGATTCAGGGCTCTCACCTCGTCGTGGATCCGTGTCTCTGAGCATTTACTAGGCGGGGCGAGCGGCCCCGGAATAGGGCTACAACCACCGGCAAGTTAGCCCACGCGCCGGGGCCGAGCAACAACAAAGGCAAGACATGTCCATCCCAAGAATGATTTGAAACAACACCCGAGCTAAGTTTGAGAATAACTCATGAACTAGAAATGCTAGAGAGACGAAATTTGTACCTGAGTGTGCTTTGAATTCCACTTCACCCGAACATTAGACTTTTTGGGCCGATGTGCACCATCTTCGTGCCGGAAATGGCCTGCAGGCTGGGACACTCAGAAAGCCACTCAAAAGCATGTTCAGTGGGATTTTTGTACACAGAGCTGCACAAAAAGAAGAAGAAACGAAATAAAATACAAGGAGGGTCAAATCACACCCATAACAACATCGGATTTGCACAAGGTTTCCACCACTGGAAAGCCACGATTCAGGGCTCTCACCTCGTCGTGGATCCGTGTCTCTGAGCATTTACTAGGCGGGGCGAGCGGCCCCGGAATAGGGCTACAACCACCGGCAAGTTAGCCCACGCGCCGGGGCCGAGCAACAACAAAGGCAAGACATGTCCATCCCAAGAATGATTTGAAACAACACCCGAGCTAAGTTTGAGAATAACTCATGAACTAGAAATGCTAGAGAGACGAAATTTGTACCTGAGTGTGCTTTGAATTCCACTTCACCCGAACATCAGACTTTTTGGGCCGATGTGCACCATCTTCGTGCCGGAAATGGCCTGCAGGCTGGGACACTCAGAAAGCCACTCAAAAGCATCTTCAGTGGGATTTTTGTACACAGAGCTGCACAAAAAGAAGAAGAAACGAAATAAAATACAAGGAGGGTCAAATCACACCCATAACAACATCGGATTTGCACAAGGTTTCCACCACTGGAAAGCCACGATTCAGGGCTCTCACCTCGTCGTGGATCCGTGTCTCTGAGCATTTACTAGGCGGGGCGAGCGGCCCCGGAATAGGGCTACAACCACCGGCAAGTTAGCCCACGCGCCGGGGCCGAGCAACAACAAAGGCAAGACATGTCCATCCCAAGAATGATTTGAAACAACACCCGAGCTAAGTTTGAGAATAACTCATGAACTAGAAATGCTAGAGAGACGAAATTTGTACCTGAGTGTGCTTTGAATTCCACTTCACCCGAACATCAGACTTTTTGGGCCGATGTGCACCATCTTCGTGCCGGAAATGGCCTGCAGGCTGGGACACTCAGAAAGCCACTCAAAAGCATCTTCAGTGGGATTTTTGTACACAGAGCTGCACAAAAAGAAGAAGAAACGAAATAAAATACAAGGAGGGTCAAATCACACCCATAACAACATCGGATTTGCACAAGGTTTCCACCACTGGAAAGCCACGATTCAGGGCTCTCACCTCGTCGTGGATCCGTGTCTCTGAGCATTTACTAGGCGGGGCGAGCGGCCCCGGAATAGGGCTACAACCACCGGCAAGTTAGCCCACGCGCCGGGGCCGAGCAACAACAAAGGCAAGACATGTCCATCCCAAGAATGATTTGAAACAACACCCGAGCTAAGTTAGAGAATAACTCATGAACTAGAAATGCTAGAGAGACGAAATTTGTACCTGAGTGTGCTTTGAATTCCACTTCACCCGAACATCAGACTTTTTGGGCCGATGTGCACCATCTTCGTGCCGGAAATGGCCTGCAGGCTGGGACACTCAGAAAGCCACTCAAAAGCATCTTCAGTGGGATTTTTGTACACAGAGCTGCACAAAAAGAAGAAGAAACGAAATAAAATACAAGGAGGGTCAAATCACACCCATAACAACATCGGATTTGCACAAGGTTTCCACCACTGGAAAGCCACGATTCAGGGCTCTCACCTCGTCGTGGATCCGTGTCTCTGAGCATTTACTAGGCGGGGCGAGCGGCCCCGGAATAGGGCTACAACCACCGGCAAGTTAGCCCACGCGCCGGGGCCGAGCAACAACAAAGGCAAGACATGTCCATCCCAAGAATGATTTGAAACAACACCCGAGCTAAGTTAGAGAATAACTCATGAACTAGAAATGCTAGAGAGACGAAATTTGTACCTGAGTGTGCTTTGAATTCCACTTCACCCGAACATCAGACTTTTTGGGCCGATGTGCACCATCTTCGTGCCGGAAATGGCCTGCAGGCTGGGACACTCAGAAAGCCACTCAAAAGCATCTTCAGTGGGATTTTTGTACACAGAGCTGCACAAAAAGAAGAAGAAACGAAATAAAATACAAGGAGGGTCAAATCACACCCATAACAACATCGGATTTGCACAAGGTTTCCACCACTGGAAAGCCACGATTCAGGGCTCTCACCTCGTTGTGGATCCGTGTCTCTGAGCATTTACTAGGCGGGGCGAGCGGCCCCGGAATAGGGCTACAACCACCGGCAAGTTAGCCCACGCGCCGGGGCCGAGCAACAACAAAGGCAAGACATGTCCATCCCAAGAATGATTTGAAACAACACCCGAGCTAAGTTAGAGAATAACTCATGAACTAGAAATGCTAGAGAGACGAAATTTGTACCTGAGTGTGCTTTGAATTCCACTTCACCCGAACATCAGACTTTTTGGGCCGATGTGCACCATCTTCGTGCCGGAAATGGCCTGCAGGCTGGGACACTCAGAAAGCCACTCAAAAGCATCTTCAGTGGGATTTTTGTACACAGAGCTGCACAAAAAGAAGAAGAAACGAAATAAAATACAAGGAGGGTCAAATCACACCCATAACAACATCGGATTTGCACAAGGTTTCCACCACTGGAAAGCCACGATTCAGGGCTCTCACCTCGTCGTGGATCCGTGTCTCTGAGCATTTACTAGGCGGGGCGAGCGGCCCCGGAATAGGGCTACAACCACCGGCAAGTTAGCCCACGCGCCGGGGCCGAGCAACAACAAAGGCAAGACATGTCCATCCCAAGAATGATTTGAAACAACACCCGAGCTAAGTTAGAGAATAACTCATGAACTAGAAATGCTAGAGAGACGAAATTTGTACCTGAGTGTGCTTTGAATTCCACTTCACCCGAACATCAGACTTTTTGGGCCGATGTGCACCATCTTCGTGCCGGAAATGGCCTGCAGGCTGGGACACTCAGAAAGCCACTCAAAAGCATCTTCAGTGGGATTTTTGTACACAGAGCTGCACAAAAAGAAGAAGAAACGAAATAAAATACAAGGAGGGTCAAATCACACCCATAACAACATCGGATTTGCACAAGGTTTCCACCACTGGAAAGCCACGATTCAGGGCTCTCACCTCGTCGTGGATCCGTGTCTCTGAGCATTTACTAGGCGGGGCGAGCGGCCCCGGGAATAGGGCTACAACCACCGGCAAGTTAGCCCACGCGCCGGGGCCGAGCAACAACAAAGGCAAGACATGTCCATCCCAAGAATGATTTGAAACAACACCCGAGCTAAGTTAGAGAATAACTCATGAACTAGAAATGCTAGAGAGACGAAATTTGTACCTGAGTGTGCTTTGAATTCCACTTCACCCGAACATCAGACTTTTTGGGCCGATGTGCACCATCTTCGTGCCGGAAATGGCCTGCAGGCTGGGACACTCAGAAAGCCACTCAAAAGCATCTTCAGTGGGATTTTTGTACACAGAGCTGCACAAAAAGAAGAAGAAACGAAATAAAATACAAGGAGGGTCAAATCACACCCATAACAACATCGGATTTGCACAAGGTTTCCACCACTGGAAAGCCACGATTCAGGGCTCTCACCTCGTCGTGGATCCGTGTCTCTGAGCATTTACTAGGCGGGGCGAGCGGCCCCGGAATAGGGCTACAACCACCGGCAAGTTAGCCCACGCGCCGGGGCCGAGCAACAACAAAGGCAAGACATGTCCATCCCAAGAATGATTTGAAACAACACCCGAGCTAAGTTAGAGAATAACTCATGAACTAGAAATGCTAGAGAGACGAAATTTGTACCTGAGTGTGCTTTGAATTCCACTTCACCCGAACATCAGACTTTTTGGGCCGATGTGCACCATCTTCGTGCCGGAAATGGCCTGCAGGCTGGGACACTCAGAAAGCCACTCAAAAGCATCTTCAGTGGGATTTTTGTACACAGAGCTGCACAAAAAGAAGAAGAAACGAAATAAAATACAAGGAGGGTCAAATCACACCCATAACAACATCGGATTTGCACAAGGTTTCCACCACTGGAAAGCCACGATTCAGGGCTCTCACCTCGTCGTGGATCCGTGTCTCTGAGCATTTACTAGGCGGGGCGAGCGGCCCCGGAATAGGGCTACAACCACCGGCAAGTTAGCCCACGCGCCGGGGCCGAGCAACAACAAAGGCAAGACATGTCCATCCCAAGAATGATTTGAAACAACACCCGAGCTAAGTTAGAGAATAACTCATGAACTAGAAATGCTAGAGAGACGAAATTTGTACCTGAGTGTGCTTTGAATTCCACTTCACCCGAACATCAGACTTTTTGGGCCGATGTGCACCATCTTCGTGCCGGAAATGGCCTGCAGGCTGGGACACTCAGAAAGCCACTCAAAAGCATCTTCAGTGGGATTTTTGTACACAGAGCTGCACAAAAAGAAGAAGAAACGAAATAAAATACAAGGAGGGTCAAATCACACCCATAACAACATCGGATTTGCACAAGGTTTCCACCACTGGAAAGCCACGATTCAGGGCTCTCACCTCGTCGTGGATCCGTGTCTCTGAGCATTTACTAGGCGGGGCGAGCGGCCCCGGAATAGGGCTACAACCACCGGCAAGTTAGCCCACGCGCCGGGGCCGAGCAACAACAAAGGCAAGACATGTCCATCCCAAGAATGATTTGAAACAACACCCGAGCTAAGTTAGAGAATAACTCATGAACTAGAAATGCTAGAGAGACGAAATTTGTACCTGAGTGTGCTTTGAATTCCACTTCACCCGAACATCAGACTTTTTGGGCCGATGTGCACCATCTTCGTGCCGGAAATGGCCTGCAGGCTGGGACACTCAGAAAGCCACTCAAAAGCATCTTCAGTGGGATTTTTGTACACAGAGCTGCACAAAAAGAAGAAGAAACGAAATAAAATACAAGGAGGGTCAAATCACACCCATAACAACATCGGATTTGCACAAGGTTTCCACCACTGGAAAGCCACGATTCAGGGCTCTCACCTCGTCGTGGATCCGTGTCTCTGAGCATTTACTAGGCGGGGCGAGCGGCCCCGGAATAGGGCTACAACCACCGGCAAGTTAGCCCACGCGCCGGGGCCGAGCAACAACAAAGGCAAGACATGTCCATCCCAAGAATGATTTGAAACAACACCCGAGCTAAGTTAGAGAATAACTCATGAACTAGAAATGCTAGAGAGACGAAATTTGTACCTGAGTGTGCTTTGAATTCCACTTCACCCGAACATCAGACTTTTTGGGCCGATGTGCACCATCTTCGTGCCGGAAATGGCCTGCAGGCTGGGACACTCAGAAAGCCACTCAAAAGCATCTTCAGTGGGATTTTTGTACACAGAGCTGCACAAAAAGAAGAAGAAACGAAATAAAATACAAGGAGGGTCAAATCACACCCATAACAACATCGGATTTGCACAAGGTTTCCACCACTGGAAAGCCACGATTCAGGGCTCTCACCTCGTCGTGGATCCGTGTCTCTGAGCATTTACTAGGCGGGGCGAGCGGCCCCGGAATAGGGCTACAACCACCGGCAAGTTAGCCCACGCGCCGGGGCCGAGCAACAACAAAGGCAAGACATGTCCATCCCAAGAATGATTTGAAACAACACCCGAGCTAAGTTTGAGAATAACTCATGAACTAGAAATGCTAGAGAGACGAAATTTGTACCTGAGTGTGCTTTGAATTCCACTTCACCCGAACATCAGACTTTTTGGGCCGATGTGCACCATCTTCGTGCCGGAAATGGCCTGCAGGCTGGGACACTCAGAAAGCCACTCAAAAGCATCTTCAGTGGGATTTTTGTACACAGAGCTGCACAAAAAGAAGAAGAAACGAAATAAAATACAAGGAGGGTCAAATCACACCCATAACAACATCGGATTTGCACAAGGTTTCCACCACTGGAAAGCCACGATTCAGGGCTCTCACCTCGTCGTGGATCCGTGTCTCTGAGCATTTACTAGGCGGGGCGAGCGGCCCCGGAATAGGGCTACAACCACCGGCAAGTTAGCCCACGCGCCGGGGCCGAGCAACAACAAAGGCAAGACATGTCCATCCCAAGAATGATTTGAAACAACACCCGAGCTAAGTTTGAGAATAACTCATGAACTAGAAATGCTAGAGAGACGAAATTTGTACCTGAGTGTGCTTTGAATTCCACTTCACCCGAACATCAGACTTTTTGGGCCGATGTGCACCATCTTCGTGCCGGAAATGGCCTGCAGGCTGGGACACTCAGAAAGCCACTCAAAAGCATCTTCAGTGGGATTTTTGTACACAGAGCTGCACAAAAAGAAGAAGAAACGAAATAAAATACAAGGAGGGTCAAATCACACCCATAACAACATCGGATTTGCACAAGGTTTCCACCACTGGAAAGCCACGATTCAGGGCTCTCACCTCGTCGTGGATCCGTGTCTCTGAGCATTTACTAGGCGGGGCGAGCGGCCCCGGAATAGGGCTACAACCACCGGCAAGTTAGCCCACGCGCCGGGGCCGAGCAACAACAAAGGCAAGACATGTCCATCCCAAGAATGATTTGAAACAACACCCGAGCTAAGTTTGAGAATAACTCATGAACTAGAAATGCTAGAGAGACGAAATTTGTACCTGAGTGTGCTTTGAATTCCACTTCACCCGAACATCAGACTTTTTGGGCCGATGTGCACCATCTTCGTGCCGGAAATGGCCTGCAGGCTGGGACACTCAGAAAGCCACTCAAAAGCATCTTCAGTGGGATTTTTGTACACAGAGCTGCACAAAAAGAAGAAGAAACGAAATAAAATACAAGGAGGGTCAAATCACACCCATAACAACATCGGATTTGCACAAGGTTTCCACCACTGGAAAGCCACGATTCAGGGCTCTCACCTCGTCGTGGATCCGTGTCTCTGAGCATTTACTAGGCGGGGCGAGCGGCCCCGGAATAGGGCTACAACCACCGGCAAGTTAGCCCACGCGCCGGGGCCGAGCAACAACAAAGGCAAGACATGTCCATCCCAAGAATGATTTGAAACAACACCCGAGCTAAGTTTGAGAATAACTCATGAACTAGAAATGCTAGAGAGACGAAATTTGTACCTGAGTGTGCTTTGAATTCCACTTCACCCGAACATCAGACTTTTTGGGCCGATGTGCACCATCTTCGTGCCGGAAATGGCCTGCAGGCTGGGACACTCAGAAAGCCACTCAAAAGCATCTTCAGTGGGATTTTTGTACACAGAGCTGCACAAAAAGAAGAAGAAACGAAATAAAATACAAGGAGGGTCAAATCACACCCATAACAACATCGGATTTGCACAAGGTTTCCACCACTGGAAAGCCACGATTCAGGGCTCTCACCTCGTCGTGGATCCGTGTCTCTGAGCATTTACTAGGCGGGGCGAGCGGCCCCGGAATAGGGCTACAACCACCGGCAAGTTAGCCCACGCGCCGGGGCCGAGCAACAACAAAGGCAAGACATGTCCATCCCAAGAATGATTTGAAACAACACCCGAGCTAAGTTTGAGAATAACTCATGAACTAGAAATGCTAGAGAGACGAAATTTGTACCTGAGTGTGCTTTGAATTCCACTTCACCCGAACATTAGACTTTTTGGGCCGATGTGCACCATCTTCGTGCCGGAAATGGCCTGCAGGCTGGGACACTCAGAAAGCCACTCAAAAGCATCTTCAGTGGGATTTTTGTACACAGAGCTGCACAAAAAGAAGAAGAAACGAAATAAAATACAAGGAGGGTCAAATCACACCCATAACAACATCGGATTTGCACAAGGTTTCCACCACTGGAAAGCCACGATTCAGGGCTCTCACCTCGTCGTGGATCCGTGTCTCTGAGCATTTACTAGGCGGGGCGAGCGGCCCCGGAATAGGGCTACAACCACCGGCAAGTTAGCCCACGCGCCGGGGCCGAGCAACAACAAAGGCAAGACATGTCCATCCCAAGAATGATTTGAAACAACACCCGAGCTAAGTTTGAGAATAACTCATGAACTAGAAATGCTAGAGAGACGAAATTTGTACCTGAGTGTGCTTTGAATTCCACTTCACCCGAACATCAGACTTTTTGGGCCGATGTGCACCATCTTCGTGCCGGAAATGGCCTGCAGGCTGGGACACTCAGAAAGCCACTCAAAAGCATCTTCAGTGGGATTTTTGTACACAGAGCTGCACAAAAAGAAGAAGAAACGAAATAAAATACAAGGAGGGTCAAATCACACCCATAACAACATCGGATTTGCACAAGGTTTCCACCACTGGAAAGCCACGATTCAGGGCTCTCACCTCGTTGTGGATCCGTGTCTCTGAGCATTTACTAGGCGGGGCGAGCGGCCCCGGAATAGGGCTACAACCACCGGCAAGTTAGCCCACGCGCCGGGGCCGAGCAACAACAAAGGCAAGACATGTCCATCCCAAGAATGATTTGAAACAACACCCGAGCTAAGTTTGAGAATAACTCATGAACTAGAAATGCTAGAGAGACGAAATTTGTACCTGAGTGTGCTTTGAATTCCACTTCACCCGAACATCAGACTTTTTGGGCCGATGTGCACCATCTTCGTGCCGGAAATGGCCTGCAGGCTGGGACACTCAGAAAGCCACTCAAAAGCATCTTCAGTGGGATTTTTGTACACAGAGCTGCACAAAAAGAAGAAGAAACGAAATAAAATACAAGGAGGGTCAAATCACACCCATAACAACATCGGATTTGCACAAGGTTTCCACCACTGGAAAGCCACGATTCAGGGCTCTCACCTCGTCGTGGATCCGTGTCTCTGAGCATTTACTAGGCGGGGCGAGCGGCCCCGGAATAGGGCTACAACCACCGGCAAGTTAGCCCACGCGCCGGGGCCGAGCAACAACAAAGGCAAGACATGTCCATCCCAAGAATGATTTGAAACAACACCCGAGCTAAGTTTGAGAATAACTCATGAACTAGAAATGCTAGAGAGACGAAATTTGTACCTGAGTGTGCTTTGAATTCCACTTCACCCGAACATCAGACTTTTTGGGCCGATGTGCACCATCTTCGTGCCGGAAATGGCCTGCAGGCTGGGACACTCAGAAAGCCACTCAAAAGCATCTTCAGTGGGATTTTTGTACACAGAGCTGCACAAAAAGAAGAAGAAACGAAATAAAATACAAGGAGGGTCAAATCACACCCATAACAACATCGGATTTGCACAAGGTTTCCACCACTGGAAAGCCACGATTCAGGGCTCTCACCTCGTCGTGGATCCGTGTCTCTGAGCATTTACTAGGCGGGGCGAGCGGCCCCGGAATAGGGCTACAACCACCGGCAAGTTAGCCCACGCGCCGGGGCCGAGCAACAACAAAGGCAAGACATGTCCATCCCAAGAATGATTTGAAACAACACCCGAGCTAAGTTTGAGAATAACTCATGAACTAGAAATGCTAGAGAGACGAAATTTGTACCTGAGTGTGCTTTGAATTCCACTTCACCCGAACATTAGACTTTTTGGGCCGATGTGCACCATCTTCGTGCCGGAAATGGCCTGCAGGCTGGGACACTCAGAAAGCCACTCAAAAGCATCTTCAGTGGGATTTTTGTACACAGAGCTGCACAAAAAGAAGAAGAAACGAAATAAAATACAAGGAGGGTCAAATCACACCCATAACAACATCGGATTTGCACAAGGTTTCCACCACTGGAAAGCCACGATTCAGGGCTCTCACCTCGTTGTGGATCCGTGTCTCTGAGCATTTACTAGGCGGGGCGAGCGGCCCCGGAATAGGGCTACAACCACCGGCAAGTTAGCCCACGCGCCGGGGCCGAGCAACAACAAAGGCAAGACATGTCCATCCCAAGAATGATTTGAAACAACACCCGAGCTAAGTTTGAGAATAACTCATGAACTAGAAATGCTAGAGAGACGAAATTTGTACCTGAGTGTGCTTTGAATTCCACTTCACCCGAACATCAGACTTTTTGGGCCGATGTGCACCATCTTCGTGCCGGAAATGGCCTGCAGGCTGGGACACTCAGAAAGCCACTCAAAAGCATCTTCAGTGGGATTTTTGTACACAGAGCTGCACAAAAAGAAGAAGAAACGAAATAAAATACAAGGAGGGTCAAATCACACCCATAACAACATCGGATTTGCACAAGGTTTCCACCACTGGAAAGCCACGATTCAGGGCTCTCACCTCGTTGTAGATCCGTGTCTCTGAGCATTTACTAGGCGGGGCGAGCGGCCCCGGAATAGGGCTACAACCACCGGCAAGTTAGCCCACGCGCCGGGGCCGAGCAACAACAAAGGCAAGACATGTCCATCCCAAGAATGATTTGAAACAACACCCGAGCTAAGTTTGAGAATAACTCATGAACTAGAAATGCTAGAGAGACGAAATTTGTACCTGAGTGTGCTTTGAATTCCACTTCACCCGAACATCAGACTTTTTGGGCCGATGTGCACCATCTTCGTGCCGGAAATGGCCTGCAGGCTGGGACACTCAGAAAGCCACTCAAAAGCATCTTCAGTGGGATTTTTGTACACAGAGCTGCACAAAAAGAAGAAGAAACGAAATAAAATACAAGGAGGGTCAAATCACACCCATAACAACATCGGATTTGCACAAGGTTTCCACCACTGGAAAGCCACGATTCAGGGCTCTCACCTCGTCGTGGATCCGTGTCTCTGAGCATTTACTAGGCGGGGCGAGCGGCCCCGGAATAGGGCTACAACCACCGGCAAGTTAGCCCACGCGCCGGGGCCGAGCAACAACAAAGGCAAGACATGTCCATCCCAAGAATGATTTGAAACAACACCCGAGCTAAGTTTGAGAATAACTCATGAACTAGAAATGCTAGAGAGACGAAATTTGTACCTGAGTGTGCTTTGAATTCCACTTCACCCGAACATCAGACTTTTTGGGCCGATGTGCACCATCTTCGTGCCGGAAATGGCCTGCAGGCTGGGACACTCAGAAAGCCACTCAAAAGCATCTTCAGTGGGATTTTTGTACACAGAGCTGCACAAAAAGAAGAAGAAACGAAATAAAATACAAGGAGGGTCAAATCACACCCATAACAACATCGGATTTGCACAAGGTTTCCACCACTGGAAAGCCACGATTCAGGGCTCTCACCTCGTCGTGGATCCGTGTCTCTGAGCATTTACTAGGCGGGGCGAGCGGCCCCGGAATAGGGCTACAACCACCGGCAAGTTAGCCCACGCGCCGGGGCCGAGCAACAACAAAGGCAAGACATGTCCATCCCAAGAATGATTTGAAACAACACCCGAGCTAAGTTTGAGAATAACTCATGAACTAGAAATGCTAGAGAGACGAAATTTGTACCTGAGTGTGCTTTGAATTCCACTTCACCCGAACATCAGACTTTTTGGGCCGATGTGCACCATCTTCGTGCCGGAAATGGCCTGCAGGCTGGGACACTCAGAAAGCCACTCAAAAGCATCTTCAGTGGGATTTTTGTACACAGAGCTGCACAAAAAGAAGAAGAAACGAAATAAAATACAAGGAGGGTCAAATCACACCCATAACAACATCGGATTTGCACAAGGTTTCCACCACTGGAAAGCCACGATTCAGGGCTCTCACCTCGTCGTGGATCCGTGTCTCTGAGCATTTACTAGGCGGGGCGAGCGGCCCCGGAATAGGGCTACAACCACCGGCAAGTTAGCCCACGCGCCGGGGCCGAGCAACAACAAAGGCAAGACATGTCCATCCCAAGAATGATTTGAAACAACACCCGAGCTAAGTTTGAGAATAACTCATGAACTAGAAATGCTAGAGAGACGAAATTTGTACCTGAGTGTGCTTTGAATTCCACTTCACCCGAACATCAGACTTTTTGGGCCGATGTGCACCATCTTCGTGCCGGAAATGGCCTGCAGGCTGGGACACTCAGAAAGCCACTCAAAAGCATCTTCAGTGGGATTTTTGTACACAGAGCTGCACAAAAAGAAGAAGAAACGAAATAAAATACAAGGAGGGTCAAATCACACCCATAACAACATCGGATTTGCACAAGGTTTCCACCACTGGAAAGCCACGATTCAGGGCTCTCACCTCGTCGTGGATCCGTGTCTCTGAGCATTTACTAGGCGGGGCGAGCGGCCCCGGAATAGGGCTACAACCACCGGCAAGTTAGCCCACGCGCCGGGGCCGAGCAACAACAAAGGCAAGACATGTCCATCCCAAGAATGATTTGAAACAACACCCGAGCTAAGTTTGAGAATAACTCATGAACTAGAAATGCTAGAGAGACGAAATTTGTACCTGAGTGTGCTTTGAATTCCACTTCACCCGAACATCAGACTTTTTGGGCCGATGTGCACCATCTTCGTGCCGGAAATGGCCTGCAGGCTGGGACACTCAGAAAGCCACTCAAAAGCATCTTCAGTGGGATTTTTGTACACAGAGCTGCACAAAAAGAAGAAGAAACGAAATAAAATACAAGGAGGGTCAAATCACACCCATAACAACATCGGATTTGCACAAGGTTTCCACCACTGGAAAGCCACGATTCAGGGCTCTCACCTCGTCGTGGATCCGTGTCTCTGAGCATTTACTAGGCGGGGCGAGCGGCCCCGGAATAGGGCTACAACCACCGGCAAGTTAGCCCACGCGCCGGGGCCGAGCAACAACAAAGGCAAGACATGTCCATCCCAAGAATGATTTGAAACAACACCCGAGCTAAGTTTGAGAATAACTCATGAACTAGAAATGCTAGAGAGACGAAATTTGTACCTGAGTGTGCTTTGAATTCCACTTCACCCGAACATCAGACTTTTTGGGCCGATGTGCACCATCTTCGTGCCGGAAATGGCCTGCAGGCTGGGACACTCAGAAAGCCACTCAAAAGCATCTTCAGTGGGATTTTTGTACACAGAGCTGCACAAAAAGAAGAAGAAACGAAATAAAATACAAGGAGGGTCAAATCACACCCATAACAACATCGGATTTGCACAAGGTTTCCACCACTGGAAAGCCACGATTCAGGGCTCTCACCTCGTCGTGGATCCGTGTCTCTGAGCATTTACTAGGCGGGGCGAGCGGCCCCGGAATAGGGCTACAACCACCGGCAAGTTAGCCCACGCGCCGGGGCCGAGCAACAACAAAGGCAAGACATGTCCATCCCAAGAATGATTTGAAACAACACCCGAGCTAAGTTAGAGAATAACTCATGAACTAGAAATGCTAGAGAGACGAAATTTGTACCTGAGTGTGCTTTGAATTCCACTTCACCCGAACATCAGACTTTTTGGGCCGATGTGCACCATCTTCGTGCCGGAAATGGCCTGCAGGCTGGGACACTCAGAAAGCCACTCAAAAGCATCTTCAGTGGGATTTTTGTACACAGAGCTGCACAAAAAGAAGAAGAAACGAAATAAAATACAAGGAGGGTCAAATCACACCCATAACAACATCGGATTTGCACAAGGTTTCCACCACTGGAAAGCCACGATTCAGGGCTCTCACCTCGTCGTAGATCCGTGTCTCTGAGCATTTACTAGGCGGGGCGAGCGGCCCCGGAATAGGGCTACAACCACCGGCAAGTTAGCCCACGCGCCGGGGCCGAGCAACAACAAAGGCAAGACATGTCCATCCCAAGAATGATTTGAAACAACACCCGAGCTAAGTTTGAGAATAACCCATGAACTAGAAATGCTAGAGAGACGAAATTTGTACCTGAGTGTGCTTTGAATTCCACTTCACCCGAACATCAGACTTTTTGGGCCGATGTGCACCATCTTCGTGCCGGAAATGGCCTGCAGGCTGGGACACTCAGAAAGCCACTCAAAAGCATCTTCAGTGGGATTTTTGTACACAGAGCTGCACAAAAAGAAGAAGAAACGAAATAAAATACAAGGAGGGTCAAATCACACCCATAACAACATCGGATTTGCACAAGGTTTCCACCACTGGAAAGCCACGATTCAGGGCTCTCACCTCGTCGTGGATCCGTGTCTCTGAGCATTTACTAGGCGGGGCGAGCGGCCCCGGAATAGGGCTACAACCACCGGCAAGTTAGCCCACGCGCCGGGGCCGAGCAACAACAAAGGCAAGACATGTCCATCCCAAGAATGATTTGAAACAACACCCGAGCTAAGTTTGAGAATAACTCATGAACTAGAAATGCTAGAGAGACGAAATTTGTACCTGAGTGTGCTTTGAATTCCACTTCACCCGAACATCAGACTTTTTGGGCCGATGTGCACCATCTTCGTGCCGGAAATGGCCTGCAGGCTGGGACACTCAGAAAGCCACTCAAAAGCATCTTCAGTGGGATTTTTGTACACAGAGCTGCACAAAAAGAAGAAGAAACGAAATAAAATACAAGGAGGGTCAAATCACACCCATAACAACATCGGATTTGCACAAGGTTTCCACCACTGGAAAGCCACGATTCAGGGCTCTCACCTCGTCGTGGATCCGTGTCTCTGAGCATTTACTAGGCGGGGCGAGCGGCCCCGGAATAGGGCTACAACCACCGGCAAGTTAGCCCACGCGCCGGGGCCGAGCAACAACAAAGGCAAGACATGTCCATCCCAAGAATGATTTGAAACAACACCCGAGCTAAGTTTGAGAATAACTCATGAACTAGAAATGCTAGAGAGACGAAATTTGTACCTGAGTGTGCTTTGAATTCCACTTCACCCGAACATCAGACTTTTTGGGCCGATGTGCACCATCTTCGTGCCGGAAATGGCCTGCAGGCTGGGACACTCAGAAAGCCACTCAAAAGCATCTTCAGTGGGATTTTTGTACACAGAGCTGCACAAAAAGAAGAAGAAACGAAATAAAATACAAGGAGGGTCAAATCACACCCATAACAACATCGGATTTGCACAAGGTTTCCACCACTGGAAAGCCACGATTCAGGGCTCTCACCTCGTCGTAGATCCGTGTCTCTGAGCATTTACTAGGCGGGGCGAGCGGCCCCGGAATAGGGCTACAACCACCGGCAAGTTAGCCCACGCGCCGGGGCCGAGCAACAACAAAGGCAAGACATGTCCATCCCAAGAATGATTTGAAACAACACCCGAGCTAAGTTTGAGAATAACTCATGAACTAGAAATGCTAGAGAGACGAAATTTGTACCTGAGTGTGCTTTGAATTCCACTTCACCCGAACATCAGACTTTTTGGGCCGATGTGCACCATCTTCGTGCCGGAAATGGCCTGCAGGCTGGGACACTCAGAAAGCCACTCAAAAGCATCTTCAGTGGGATTTTTGTACACAGAGCTGCACAAAAAGAAGAAGAAACGAAATAAAATACAAGGAGGGTCAAATCACACCCATAACAACATCGGATTTGCACAAGGTTTCCACCACTGGAAAGCCACGATTCAGGGCTCTCACCTCGTCGTGGATCCGTGTCTCTGAGCATTTACTAGGCGGGGCGAGCGGCCCCGGAATAGGGCTACAACCACCGGCAAGTTAGCCCACGCGCCGGGGCCGAGCAACAACAAAGGCAAGACATGTCCATCCCAAGAATGATTTGAAACAACACCCGAGCTAAGTTAGAGAATAACTCATGAACTAGAAATGCTAGAGAGACGAAATTTGTACCTGAGTGTGCTTTGAATTCCACTTCACCCGAACATCAGACTTTTTGGGCCGATGTGCACCATCTTCGTGCCGGAAATGGCCTGCAGGCTGGGACACTCAGAAAGCCACTCAAAAGCATCTTCAGTGGGATTTTTGTACACAGAGCTGCACAAAAAGAAGAAGAAACGAAATAAAATACAAGGAGGGTCAAATCACACCCATAACAACATCGGATTTGCACAAGGTTTCCACCACTGGAAAGCCACGATTCAGGGCTCTCACCTCGTCGTGGATCCGTGTCTCTGAGCATTTACTAGGCGGGGCGAGCGGCCCCGGAATAGGGCTACAACCACCGGCAAGTTAGCCCACGCGCCGGGGCCGAGCAACAACAAAGGCAAGACATGTCCATCCCAAGAATGATTTGAAACAACACCCGAGCTAAGTTTGAGAATAACTCATGAACTAGAAATGCTAGAGAGACGAAATTTGTACCTGAGTGTGCTTTGAATTCCACTTCACCCGAACATCAGACTTTTTGGGCCGATGTGCACCATCTTCGTGCCGGAAATGGCCTGCAGGCTGGGACACTCAGAAAGCCACTCAAAAGCATCTTCAGTGGGATTTTTGTACACAGAGCTGCACAAAAAGAAGAAGAAACGAAATAAAATACAAGGAGGGTCAAATCACACCCATAACAACATCGGATTTGCACAAGGTTTCCACCACTGGAAAGCCACGATTCAGGGCTCTCACCTCGTCGTGGATCCGTGTCTCTGAGCATTTACTAGGCGGGGCGAGCGGCCCCGGAATAGGGCTACAACCACCGGCAAGTTAGCCCACGCGCCGGGGCCGAGCAACAACAAAGGCAAGACATGTCCATCCCAAGAATGATTTGAAACAACACCCGAGCTAAGTTTGAGAATAACTCATGAACTAGAAATGCTAGAGAGACGAAATTTGTACCTGAGTGTGCTTTGAATTCCACTTCACCCGAACATCAGACTTTTTGGGCCGATGTGCACCATCTTCGTGCCGGAAATGGCCTGCAGGCTGGGACACTCAGAAAGCCACTCAAAAGCATCTTCAGTGGGATTTTTGTACACAGAGCTGCACAAAAAGAAGAAGAAACGAAATAAAATACAAGGAGGGTCAAATCACACCCATAACAACATCGGATTTGCACAAGGTTTCCACCACTGGAAAGCCACGATTCAGGGCTCTCACCTCGTTGTGGATCCGTGTCTCTGAGCATTTACTAGGCGGGGCGAGCGGCCCCGGAATAGGGCTACAACCACCGGCAAGTTAGCCCACGCGCCGGGGCCGAGCAACAACAAAGGCAAGACATGTCCATCCCAAGAATGATTTGAAACAACACCCGAGCTAAGTTTGAGAATAACTCATGAACTAGAAATGCTAGAGAGACGAAATTTGTACCTGAGTGTGCTTTGAATTCCACTTCACCCGAACATCAGACTTTTTGGGCCGATGTGCACCATCTTCGTGCCGGAAATGGCCTGCAGGCTGGGACACTCAGAAAGCCACTCAAAAGCATCTTCAGTGGGATTTTTGTACACAGAGCTGCACAAAAAGAAGAAGAAACGAAATAAAATACAAGGAGGGTCAAATCACACCCATAACAACATCGGATTTGCACAAGGTTTCCACCACTGGAAAGCCACGATTCAGGGCTCTCACCTCGTCGTGGATCCGTGTCTCTGAGCATTTACTAGGCGGGGCGAGCGGCCCCGGAATAGGGCTACAACCACCGGCAAGTTAGCCCACGCGCCGGGGCCGAGCAACAACAAAGGCAAGACATGTCCATCCCAAGAATGATTTGAAACAACACCCGAGCTAAGTTTGAGAATAACTCATGAACTAGAAATGCTAGAGAGACGAAATTTGTACCTGAGTGTGCTTTGAATTCCACTTCACCCGAACATCAGACTTTTTGGGCCGATGTGCACCATCTTCGTGCCGGAAATGGCCTGCAGGCTGGGACACTCAGAAAGCCACTCAAAAGCATCTTCAGTGGGATTTTTGTACACAGAGCTGCACAAAAAGAAGAAGAAACGAAATAAAATACAAGGAGGGTCAAATCACACCCATAACAACATCGGATTTGCACAAGGTTTCCACCACTGGAAAGCCACGATTCAGGGCTCTCACCTCGTCGTGGATCCGTGTCTCTGAGCATTTACTAGGCGGGGCGAGCGGCCCCGGAATAGGGCTACAACCACCGGCAAGTTAGCCCACGCGCCGGGGCCGAGCAACAACAAAGGCAAGACATGTCCATCCCAAGAATGATTTGAAACAACACCCGAGCTAAGTTTGAGAATAACTCATGAACTAGAAATGCTAGAGAGACGAAATTTGTACCTGAGTGTGCTTTGAATTCCACTTCACCCGAACATCAGACTTTTTGGGCCGATGTGCACCATCTTCGTGCCGGAAATGGCCTGCAGGCTGGGACACTCAGAAAGCCACTCAAAAGCATCTTCAGTGGGATTTTTGTACACAGAGCTGCACAAAAAGAAGAAGAAACGAAATAAAATACAAGGAGGGTCAAATCACACCCATAACAACATCGGATTTGCACAAGGTTTCCACCACTGGAAAGCCACGATTCAGGGCTCTCACCTCGTCGTGGATCCGTGTCTCTGAGCATTTACTAGGCGGGGCGAGCGGCCCCGGAATAGGGCTACAACCACCGGCAAGTTAGCCCACGCGCCGGGGCCGAGCAACAACAAAGGCAAGACATGTCCATCCCAAGAATGATTTGAAACAACACCCGAGCTAAGTTTGAGAATAACTCATGAACTAGAAATGCTAGAGAGACGAAATTTGTACCTGAGTGTGCTTTGAATTCCACTTCACCCGAACATCAGACTTTTTGGGCCGATGTGCACCATCTTCGTGCCGGAAATGGCCTGCAGGCTGGGACACTCAGAAAGCCACTCAAAAGCATCTTCAGTGGGATTTTTGTACACAGAGCTGCACAAAAAGAAGAAGAAACGAAATAAAATACAAGGAGGGTCAAATCACACCCATAACAACATCGGATTTGCACAAGGTTTCCACCACTGGAAAGCCACGATTCAGGGCTCTCACCTCGTCGTGGATCCGTGTCTCTGAGCATTTACTAGGCGGGGCGAGCGGCCCCGGAATAGGGCTACAACCACCGGCAAGTTAGCCCACGCGCCGGGGCCGAGCAACAACAAAGGCAAGACATGTCCATCCCAAGAATGATTTGAAACAACACCCGAGCTAAGTTTGAGAATAACTCATGAACTAGAAATGCTAGAGAGACGAAATTTGTACCTGAGTGTGCTTTGAATTCCACTTCACCCGAACATCAGACTTTTTGGGCCGATGTGCACCATCTTCGTGCCGGAAATGGCCTGCAGGCTGGGACACTCAGAAAGCCACTCAAAAGCATCTTCAGTGGGATTTTTGTACACAGAGCTGCACAAAAAGAAGAAGAAACGAAATAAAATACAAGGAGGGTCAAATCACACCCATAACAACATCGGATTTGCACAAGGTTTCCACCACTGGAAAGCCACGATTCAGGGCTCTCACCTCGTTGTGAATCCGTGTCTCTGAGCATTTACTAGGCGGGGCGAGCGGCCCCGGAATAGGGCTACAACCACCGGCAAGTTAGCCCACGCGCCGGGGCCGAGCAACAACAAAGGCAAGACATGTCCATCCCAAGAATGATTTGAAACAACACCCGAGCTAAGTTTGAGAATAACTCATGAACTAGAAATGCTAGAGAGACGAAATTTGTACCTGAGTGTGCTTTGAATTCCACTTCACCCGAACATCAGACTTTTTGGGCCGATGTGCACCATCTTCGTGCCGGAAATGGCCTGCAGGCTGGGACACTCAGAAAGCCACTCAAAAGCATCTTCAGTGGGATTTTTGTACACAGAGCTGCACAAAAAGAAGAAGAAACGAAATAAAATACAAGGAGGGTCAAATCACACCCATAACAACATCGGATTTGCACAAGGTTTCCACCACTGGAAAGCCACGATTCAGGGCTCTCACCTCGTTGTGGATCCGTGTCTCTGAGCATTTACTAGGCGGGGCGAGCGGCCCCGGAATAGGGCTACAACCACCGGCAAGTTAGCCCACGCGCCGGGGCCGAGCAACAACAAAGGCAAGACATGTCCATCCCAAGAATGATTTGAAACAACACCCGAGCTAAGTTTGAGAATAACTCATGAACTAGAAATGCTAGAGAGACGAAATTTGTACCTGAGTGTGCTTTGAATTCCACTTCACCCGAACATCAGACTTTTTGGGCCGATGTGCACCATCTTCGTGCCGGAAATGGCCTGCAGGCTGGGACACTCAGAAAGCCACTCAAAAGCATCTTCAGTGGGATTTTTGTACACAGAGCTGCACAAAAAGAAGAAGAAACGAAATAAAATACAAGGAGGGTCAAATCACACCCATAACAACATCGGATTTGCACAAGGTTTCCACCACTGGAAAGCCACGATTCAGGGCTCTCACCTCGTCGTGGATCCGTGTCTCTGAGCATTTACTAGGCGGGGCGAGCGGCCCCGGAATAGGGCTACAACCACCGGCAAGTTAGCCCACGCGCCGGGGCCGAGCAACAACAAAGGCAAGACATGTCCATCCCAAGAATGATTTGAAACAACACCCGAGCTAAGTTTGAGAATAACTCATGAACTAGAAATGCTAGAGAGACGAAATTTGTACCTGAGTGTGCTTTGAATTCCACTTCACCCGAACATCAGACTTTTTGGGCCGATGTGCACCATCTTCGTGCCGGAAATGGCCTGCAGGCTGGGACACTCAGAAAGCCACTCAAAAGCATCTTCAGTGGGATTTTTGTACACAGAGCTGCACAAAAAGAAGAAGAAACGAAATAAAATACAAGGAGGGTCAAATCACACCCATAACAACATCGGATTTGCACAAGGTTTCCACCACTGGAAAGCCACGATTCAGGGCTCTCACCTCGTCGTGGATCCGTGTCTCTGAGCATTTACTAGGCGGGGCGAGCGGCCCCGGAATAGGGCTACAACCACCGGCAAGTTAGCCCACGCGCCGGGGCCGAGCAACAACAAAGGCAAGACATGTCCATCCCAAGAATGATTTGAAACAACACCCGAGCTAAGTTTGAGAATAACTCATGAACTAGAAATGCTAGAGAGACGAAATTTGTACCTGAGTGTGCTTTGAATTCCACTTCACCCGAACATCAGACTTTTTGGGCCGATGTGCACCATCTTCGTGCCGGAAATGGCCTGCAGGCTGGGACACTCAGAAAGCCACTCAAAAGCATCTTCAGTGGGATTTTTGTACACAGAGCTGCACAAAAAGAAGAAGAAACGAAATAAAATACAAGGAGGGTCAAATCACACCCATAACAACATCGGATTTGCACAAGGTTTCCACCACTGGAAAGCCACGATTCAGGGCTCTCACCTCGTCGTGGATCCGTGTCTCTGAGCATTTACTAGGCGGGGCGAGCGGCCCCGGAATAGGGCTACAACCACCGGCAAGTTAGCCCACGCGCCGGGGCCGAGCAACAACAAAGGCAAGACATGTCCATCCCAAGAATGATTTGAAACAACACCCGAGCTAAGTTTGAGAATAACTCATGAACTAGAAATGCTAGAGAGACGAAATTTGTACCTGAGTGTGCTTTGAATTCCACTTCACCCGAACATCAGACTTTTTGGGCCGATGTGCACCATCTTCGTGCCGGAAATGGCCTGCAGGCTGGGACACTCAGAAAGCCACTCAAAAGCATCTTCAGTGGGATTTTTGTACACAGAGCTGCACAAAAAGAAGAAGAAACGAAATAAAATACAAGGAGGGTCAAATCACACCCATAACAACATCGGATTTGCACAAGGTTTCCACCACTGGAAAGCCACGATTCAGGGCTCTCACCTCGTCGTGGATCCGTGTCTCTGAGCATTTACTAGGCGGGGCGAGCGGCCCCGGAATAGGGCTACAACCACCGGCAAGTTAGCCCACGCGCCGGGGCCGAGCAACAACAAAGGCAAGACATGTCCATCCCAAGAATGATTTGAAACAACACCCGAGCTAAGTTTGAGAATAACTCATGAACTAGAAATGCTAGAGAGACGAAATTTGTACCTGAGTGTGCTTTGAATTCCACTTCACCCGAACATCAGACTTTTTGGGCCGATGTGCACCATCTTCGTGCCGGAAATGGCCTGCAGGCTGGGACACTCAGAAAGCCACTCAAAAGCATCTTCAGTGGGATTTTTGTACACAGAGCTGCACAAAAAGAAGAAGAAACGAAATAAAATACAAGGAGGGTCAAATCACACCCATAACAACATCGGATTTGCACAAGGTTTCCACCACTGGAAAGCCACGATTCAGGGCTCTCACCTCGTCGTGGATCCGTGTCTCTGAGCATTTACTAGGCGGGGCGAGCGGCCCCGGAATAGGGCTACAACCACCGGCAAGTTAGCCCACGCGCCGGGGCCGAGCAACAACAAAGGCAAGACATGTCCATCCCAAGAATGATTTGAAACAACACCCGAGCTAAGTTTGAGAATAACTCATGAACTAGAAATGCTAGAGAGACGAAATTTGTACCTGAGTGTGCTTTGAATTCCACTTCACCCGAACATCAGACTTTTTGGGCCGATGTGCACCATCTTCGTGCCGGAAATGGCCTGCAGGCTGGGACACTCAGAAAGCCACTCAAAAGCATCTTCAGTGGGATTTTTGTACACAGAGCTGCACAAAAAGAAGAAGAAACGAAATAAAATACAAGGAGGGTCAAATCACACCCATAACAACATCGGATTTGCACAAGGTTTCCACCACTGGAAAGCCACGATTCAGGGCTCTCACCTCGTCGTGGATCCGTGTCTCTGAGCATTTACTAGGCGGGGCGAGCGGCCCCGGAATAGGGCTACAACCACCGGCAAGTTAGCCCACGCGCCGGGGCCGAGCAACAACAAAGGCAAGACATGTCCATCCCAAGAATGATTTGAAACAACACCCGAGCTAAGTTTGAGAATAACTCATGAACTAGAAATGCTAGAGAGACGAAATTTGTACCTGAGTGTGCTTTGAATTCCACTTCACCCGAACATCAGACTTTTTGGGCCGATGTGCACCATCTTCGTGCCGGAAATGGCCTGCAGGCTGGGACACTCAGAAAGCCACTCAAAAGCATCTTCAGTGGGATTTTTGTACACAGAGCTGCACAAAAAGAAGAAGAAACGAAATAAAATACAAGGAGGGTCAAATCACACCCATAACAACATCGGATTTGCACAAGGTTTCCACCACTGGAAAGCCACGATTCAGGGCTCTCACCTCGTCGTGGATCCGTGTCTCTGAGCATTTACTAGGCGGGGCGAGCGGCCCCGGAATAGGGCTACAACCACCGGCAAGTTAGCCCACGCGCCGGGGCCGAGCAACAACAAAGGCAAGACATGTCCATCCCAAGAATGATTTGAAACAACACCCGAGCTAAGTTTGAGAATAACTCATGAACTAGAAATGCTAGAGAGACGAAATTTGTACCTGAGTGTGCTTTGAATTCCACTTCACCCGAACATCAGACTTTTTGGGCCGATGTGCACCATCTTCGTGCCGGAAATGGCCTGCAGGCTGGGACACTCAGAAAGCCACTCAAAAGCATCTTCAGTGGGATTTTTGTACACAGAGCTGCACAAAAAGAAGAAGAAACGAAATAAAATACAAGGAGGGTCAAATCACACCCATAACAACATCGGATTTGCACAAGGTTTCCACCACTGGAAAGCCACGATTCAGGGCTCTCACCTCGTCGTGGATCCGTGTCTCTGAGCATTTACTAGGCGGGGCGAGCGGCCCCGGAATAGGGCTACAACCACCGGCAAGTTAGCCCACGCGCCGGGGCCGAGCAACAACAAAGGCAAGACATGTCCATCCCAAGAATGATTTGAAACAACACCCGAGCTAAGTTAGAGAATAACTCATGAACTAGAAATGCTAGAGAGACGAAATTTGTACCTGAGTGTGCTTTGAATTCCACTTCACCCGAACATCAGACTTTTTGGGCCGATGTGCACCATCTTCGTGCCGGAAATGGCCTGCAGGCTGGGACACTCAGAAAGCCACTCAAAAGCATCTTCAGTGGGATTTTTGTACACAGAGCTGCACAAAAAGAAGAAGAAACGAAATAAAATACAAGGAGGGTCAAATCACACCCATAACAACATCGGATTTGCACAAGGTTTCCACCACTGGAAAGCCACGATTCAGGGCTCTCACCTCGTCGTGGATCCGTGTCTCTGAGCATTTACTAGGCGGGGCGAGCGGCCCCGGAATAGGGCTACAACCACCGGCAAGTTAGCCCACGCGCCGGGGCCGAGCAACAACAAAGGCAAGACATGTCCATCCCAAGAATGATTTGAAACAACACCCGAGCTAAGTTTGAGAATAACTCATGAACTAGAAATGCTAGAGAGACGAAATTTGTACCTGAGTGTGCTTTGAATTCCACTTCACCCGAACATCAGACTTTTTGGGCCGATGTGCACCATCTTCGTGCCGGAAATGGCCTGCAGGCTGGGACACTCAGAAAGCCACTCAAAAGCATCTTCAGTGGGATTTTTGTACACAGAGCTGCACAAAAAGAAGAAGAAACGAAATAAAATACAAGGAGGGTCAAATCACACCCATAACAACATCGGATTTGCACAAGGTTTCCACCACTGGAAAGCCACGATTCAGGGCTCTCACCTCGTCGTGGATCCGTGTCTCTGAGCATTTACTAGGCGGGGCGAGCGGCCCCGGAATAGGGCTACAACCACCGGCAAGTTAGCCCACGCGCCGGGGCCGAGCAACAACAAAGGCAAGACATGTCCATCCCAAGAATGATTTGAAACAACACCCGAGCTAAGTTTGAGAATAACTCATGAACTAGAAATGCTAGAGAGACGAAATTTGTACCTGAGTGTGCTTTGAATTCCACTTCACCCGAACATCAGACTTTTTGGGCCGATGTGCACCATCTTCGTGCCGGAAATGGCCTGCAGGCTGGGACACTCAGAAAGCCACTCAAAAGCATCTTCAGTGGGATTTTTGTACACAGAGCTGCACAAAAAGAAGAAGAAACGAAATAAAATACAAGGAGGGTCAAATCACACCCATAACAACATCGGATTTGCACAAGGTTTCCACCACTGGAAAGCCACGATTCAGGGCTCTCACCTCGTCGTGGATCCGTGTCTCTGAGCATTTACTAGGCGGGGCGAGCGGCCCCGGAATAGGGCTACAACCACCGGCAAGTTAGCCCACGCGCCGGGGCCGAGCAACAACAAAGGCAAGACATGTCCATCCCAAGAATGATTTGAAACAACACCCGAGCTAAGTTTGAGAATAACTCATGAACTAGAAATGCTAGAGAGACGAAATTTGTACCTGAGTGTGCTTTGAATTCCACTTCACCCGAACATCAGACTTTTTGGGCCGATGTGCACCATCTTCGTGCCGGAAATGGCCTGCAGGCTGGGACACTCAGAAAGCCACTCAAAAGCATCTTCAGTGGGATTTTTGTACACAGAGCTGCACAAAAAGAAGAAGAAACGAAATAAAATACAAGGAGGGTCAAATCACACCCATAACAACATCGGATTTGCACAAGGTTTCCACCACTGGAAAGCCACGATTCAGGGCTCTCACCTCGTCGTGGATCCGTGTCTCTGAGCATTTACTAGGCGGGGCGAGCGGCCCCGGAATAGGGCTACAACCACCGGCAAGTTAGCCCACGCGCCGGGGCCGAGCAACAACAAAGGCAAGACATGTCCATCCCAAGAATGATTTGAAACAACACCCGAGCTAAGTTTGAGAATAACTCATGAACTAGAAATGCTAGAGAGACGAAATTTGTACCTGAGTGTGCTTTGAATTCCACTTCACCCGAACATCAGACTTTTTGGGCCGATGTGCACCATCTTCGTGCCGGAAATGGCCTGCAGGCTGGGACACTCAGAAAGCCACTCAAAAGCATCTTCAGTGGGATTTTTGTACACAGAGCTGCACAAAAAGAAGAAGAAACGAAATAAAATACAAGGAGGGTCAAATCACACCCATAACAACATCGGATTTGCACAAGGTTTCCACCACTGGAAAGCCACGATTCAGGGCTCTCACCTCGTCGTGGATCCGTGTCTCTGAGCATTTACTAGGCGGGGCGAGCGGCCCCGGAATAGGGCTACAACCACCGGCAAGTTAGCCCACGCGCCGGGGCCGAGCAACAACAAAGGCAAGACATGTCCATCCCAAGAATGATTTGAAACAACACCCGAGCTAAGTTTGAGAATAACTCATGAACTAGAAATGCTAGAGAGACGAAATTTGTACCTGAGTGTGCTTTGAATTCCACTTCACCCGAACATCAGACTTTTTGGGCCGATGTGCACCATCTTCGTGCCGGAAATGGCCTGCAGGCTGGGACACTCAGAAAGCCACTCAAAAGCATCTTCAGTGGGATTTTTGTACACAGAGCTGCACAAAAAGAAGAAGAAACGAAATAAAATACAAGGAGGGTCAAATCACACCCATAACAACATCGGATTTGCACAAGGTTTCCACCACTGGAAAGCCACGAGTCAGGGCTCTCACCTCGTCGTGGATCCGTGTCTCTGAGCATTTACTAGGCGGGGCGAGCGGCCCCGGAATAGGGCTACAACCACCGGCAAGTTAGCCCACGCGCCGGGGCCGAGCAACAACAAAGGCAAGACATGTCCATCCCAAGAATGATTTGAAACAACACCCGAGCTAAGTTTGAGAATAACTCATGAACTAGAAATGCTAGAGAGACGAAATTTGTACCTGAGTGTGCTTTGAATTCCACTTCACCCGAACATCAGACTTTTTGGGCCGATGTGCACCATCTTCGTGCCGGAAATGGCCTGCAGGCTGGGACACTCAGAAAGCCACTCAAAAGCATCTTCAGTGGGATTTTTGTACACAGAGCTGCACAAAAAGAAGAAGAAACGAAATAAAATACAAGGAGGGTCAAATCACACCCATAACAACATCGGATTTGCACAAGGTTTCCACCACTGGAAAGCCACGATTCAGGGCTCTCACCTCGTCGTGGATCCGTGTCTCTGAGCATTTACTAGGCGGGGCGAGCGGCCCCGGAATAGGGCTACAACCACCGGCAAGTTAGCCCACGCGCCGGGGCCGAGCAACAACAAAGGCAAGACATGTCCATCCCAAGAATGATTTGAAACAACACCCGAGCTAAGTTTGAGAATAACTCATGAACTAGAAATGCTAGAGAGACGAAATTTGTACCTGAGTGTGCTTTGAATTCCACTTCACCCGAACATCAGACTTTTTGGGCCGATGTGCACCATCTTCGTGCCGGAAATGGCCTGCAGGCTGGGACACTCAGAAAGCCACTCAAAAGCATCTTCAGTGGGATTTTTGTACACAGAGCTGCACAAAAAGAAGAAGAAACGAAATAAAATACAAGGAGGGTCAAATCACACCCATAACAACATCGGATTTGCACAAGGTTTCCACCACTGGAAAGCCACGATTGAGGGCTCTCACCTCGTCGTGGATCCGTGTCTCTGAGCATTTACTAGGCGGGGCGAGCGGCCCCGGAATAGGGCTACAACCACCGGCAAGTTAGCCCACGCGCCGGGGCCGAGCAACAACAAAGGCAAGACATGTCCATCCCAAGAATGATTTGAAACAACACCCGAGCTAAGTTTGAGAATAACTCATGAACTAGAAATGCTAGAGAGACGAAATTTGTACCTGAGTGTGCTTTGAATTCCACTTCACCCGAACATCAGACTTTTTGGGCCGATGTGCACCATCTTCGTGCCGGAAATGGCCTGCAGGCTGGGACACTCAGAAAGCCACTCAAAAGCATCTTCAGTGGGATTTTTGTACACAGAGCTGCACAAAAAGAAGAAGAAACGAAATAAAATACAAGGAGGGTCAAATCACACCCATAACAACATCGGATTTGCACAAGGTTTCCACCACTGGAAAGCCACGATTCAGGGCTCTCACCTCGTCGTGGATCCGTGTCTCTGAGCATTTACTAGGCGGGGCGAGCGGCCCCGGAATAGGGCTACAACCACCGGCAAGTTAGCCCACGCGCCGGGGCCGAGCAACAACAAAGGCAAGACATGTCCATCCCAAGAATGATTTGAAACAACACCCGAGCTAAGTTTGAGAATAACTCATGAACTAGAAATGCTAGAGAGACGAAATTTGTACCTGAGTGTGCTTTGAATTCCACTTCACCCGAACATCAGACTTTTTGGGCCGATGTGCACCATCTTCGTGCCGGAAATGGCCTGCAGGCTGGGACACTCAGAAAGCCACTCAAAAGCATCTTCAGTGGGATTTTTGTACACAGAGCTGCACAAAAAGAAGAAGAAACGAAATAAAATACAAGGAGGGTCAAATCACACCCATAACAACATCGGATTTGCACAAGGTTTCCACCACTGGAAAGCCACGATTCAGGGCTCTCACCTCGTCGTGGATCCGTGTCTCTGAGCATTTACTAGGCGGGGCGAGCGGCCCCGGAATAGGGCTACAACCACCGGCAAGTTAGCCCACGCGCCGGGGCCGAGCAACAACAAAGGCAAGACATGTCCATCCCAAGAATGATTTGAAACAACACCCGAGCTAAGTTTGAGAATAACTCATGAACTAGAAATGCTAGAGAGACGAAATTTGTACCTGAGTGTGCTTTGAATTCCACTTCACCCGAACATCAGACTTTTTGGGCCGATGTGCACCATCTTCGTGCCGGAAATGGCCTGCAGGCTGGGACACTCAGAAAGCCACTCAAAAGCATCTTCAGTGGGATTTTTGTACACAGAGCTGCACAAAAAGAAGAAGAAACGAAATAAAATACAAGGAGGGTCAAATCACACCCATAACAACATCGGATTTGCACAAGGTTTCCACCACTGGAAAGCCACGATTCAGGGCTCTCACCTCGTCGTGGATCCGTGTCTCTGAGCATTTACTAGGCGGGGCGAGCGGCCCCGGAATAGGGCTACAACCACCGGCAAGTTAGCCCACGCGCCGGGGCCGAGCAACAACAAAGGCAAGACATGTCCATCCCAAGAATGATTTGAAACAACACCCGAGCTAAGTTTGAGAATAACTCATGAACTAGAAATGCTAGAGAGACGAAATTTGTACCTGAGTGTGCTTTGAATTCCACTTCACCCGAACATCAGACTTTTTGGGCCGATGTGCACCATCTTCGTGCCGGAAATGGCCTGCAGGCTGGGACACTCAGAAAGCCACTCAAAAGCATCTTCAGTGGGATTTTTGTACACAGAGCTGCACAAAAAGAAGAAGAAACGAAATAAAATACAAGGAGGGTCAAATCACACCCATAACAACATCGGATTTGCACAAGGTTTCCACCACTGGAAAGCCACGATTCAGGGCTCTCACCTCGTCGTGGATCCGTGTCTCTGAGCATTTACTAGGCGGGGCGAGCGGCCCCGGAATAGGGCTACAACCACCGGCAAGTTAGCCCACGCGCCGGGGCCGAGCAACAACAAAGGCAAGACATGTCCATCCCAAGAATGATTTGAAACAACACCCGAGCTAAGTTTGAGAATAACTCATGAACTAGAAATGCTAGAGAGACGAAATTTGTACCTGAGTGTGCTTTGAATTCCACTTCACCCGAACATCAGACTTTTTGGGCCGATGTGCACCATCTTCGTGCCGGAAATGGCCTGCAGGCTGGGACACTCAGAAAGCCACTCAAAAGCATCTTCAGTGGGATTTTTGTACACAGAGCTGCACAAAAAGAAGAAGAAACGAAATAAAATACAAGGAGGGTCAAATCACACCCATAACAACATCGGATTTGCACAAGGTTTCCACCACTGGAAAGCCACGATTCAGGGCTCTCACCTCGTCGTGGATCCGTGTCTCTGAGCATTTACTAGGCGGGGCGAGCGGCCCCGGAATAGGGCTACAACCACCGGCAAGTTAGCCCACGCGCCGGGGCCGAGCAACAACAAAGGCAAGACATGTCCATCCCAAGAATGATTTGAAACAACACCCGAGCTAAGTTTGAGAATAACTCATGAACTAGAAATGCTAGAGAGACGAAATTTGTACCTGAGTGTGCTTTGAATTCCACTTCACCCGAACATCAGACTTTTTGGGCCGATGTGCACCATCTTCGTGCCGGAAATGGCCTGCAGGCTGGGACACTCAGAAAGCCACTCAAAAGCATCTTCAGTGGGATTTTTGTACACAGAGCTGCACAAAAAGAAGAAGAAACGAAATAAAATACAAGGAGGGTCAAATCACACCCATAACAACATCGGATTTGCACAAGGTTTCCACCACTGGAAAGCCACGATTCAGGGCTCTCACCTCGTTGTGGATCCGTGTCTCTGAGCATTTACTAGGCGGGGCGAGCGGCCCCGGAATAGGGCTACAACCACCGGCAAGTTAGCCCACGCGCCGGGGCCGAGCAACAACAAAGGCAAGACATGTCCATCCCAAGAATGATTTGAAACAACACCCGAGCTAAGTTTGAGAATAACTCATGAACTAGAAATGCTAGAGAGACGAAATTTGTACCTGAGTGTGCTTTGAATTCCACTTCACCCGAACATCAGACTTTTTGGGCCGATGTGCACCATCTTCGTGCCGGAAATGGCCTGCAGGCTGGGACACTCAGAAAGCCACTCAAAAGCATCTTCAGTGGGATTTTTGTACACAGAGCTGCACAAAAAGAAGAAGAAACGAAATAAAATACAAGGAGGGTCAAATCACACCCATAACAACATCGGATTTGCACAAGGTTTCCACCACTGGAAAGCCACGATTCAGGGCTCTCACCTCGTCGTGGATCCGTGTCTCTGAGCATTTACTAGGCGGGGCGAGCGGCCCCGGAATAGGGCTACAACCACCGGCAAGTTAGCCCACGCGCCGGGGCCGAGCAACAACAAAGGCAAGACATGTCCATCCCAAGAATGATTTGAAACAACACCCGAGCTAAGTTTGAGAATAACTCATGAACTAGAAATGCTAGAGAGACGAAATTTGTACCTGAGTGTGCTTTGAATTCCACTTCACCCGAACATCAGACTTTTTGGGCCGATGTGCACCATCTTCGTGCCGGAAATGGCCTGCAGGCTGGGACACTCAGAAAGCCACTCAAAAGCATCTTCAGTGGGATTTTTGTACACAGAGCTGCACAAAAAGAAGAAGAAACGAAATAAAATACAAGGAGGGTCAAATCACACCCATAACAACATCGGATTTGCACAAGGTTTCCACCACTGGAAAGCCACGATTCAGGGCTCTCACCTCGTCGTGGATCCGTGTCTCTGAGCATTTACTAGGCGGGGCGAGCGGCCCCGGAATAGGGCTACAACCACCGGCAAGTTAGCCCACGCGCCGGGGCCGAGCAACAACAAAGGCAAGACATGTCCATCCCAAGAATGATTTGAAACAACACCCGAGCTAAGTTTGAGAATAACTCATGAACTAGAAATGCTAGAGAGACGAAATTTGTACCTGAGTGTGCTTTGAATTCCACTTCACCCGAACATCAGACTTTTTGGGCCGATGTGCACCATCTTCGTGCCGGAAATGGCCTGCAGGCTGGGACACTCAGAAAGCCACTCAAAAGCATCTTCAGTGGGATTTTTGTACACAGAGCTGCACAAAAAGAAGAAGAAACGAAATAAAATACAAGGAGGGTCAAATCACACCCATAACAACATCGGATTTGCACAAGGTTTCCACCACTGGAAAGCCACGATTCAGGGCTCTCACCTCGTCGTGGATCCGTGTCTCTGAGCATTTACTAGGCGGGGCGAGCGGCCCCGCAATAGGGCTACAACCACCGGCAAGTTAGCCCACGCGCCGGGGCCGAGCAACAACAAAGGCAAGACATGTCCATCCCAAGAATGATTTGAAACAACACCCGAGCTAAGTTTGAGAATAACTCATGAACTAGAAATGCTAGAGAGACGAAATTTGTACCTGAGTGTGCTTTGAATTCCACTTCACCCGAACATCAGACTTTTTGGGCCGATGTGCACCATCTTCGTGCCGGAAATGGCCTGCAGGCTGGGACACTCAGAAAGCCACTCAAAAGCATCTTCAGTGGGATTTTTGTACACAGAGCTGCACAAAAAGAAGAAGAAACGAAATAAAATACAAGGAGGGTCAAATCACACCCATAACAACATCGGATTTGCACAAGGTTTCCACCACTGGAAAGCCACGATTCAGGGCTCTCACCTCGTCGTAGATCCGTGTCTCTGAGCATTTACTAGGCGGGGCGAGCGGCCCCGGAATAGGGCTACAACCACCGGCAAGTTAGCCCACGCGCCGGGGCCGAGCAACAACAAAGGCAAGACATGTCCATCCCAAGAATGATTTGAAACAACACCCGAGCTAAGTTTGAGAATAACTCATGAACTAGAAATGGTAGAGAGACGAAATTTGTACCTGAGTGTGCTTTGAATTCCACTTCACCCGAACATCAGACTTTTTGGGCCGATGTGCACCATCTTCGTGCCGGAAATGGCCTGCAGGCTGGGACACTCAGAAAGCCACTCAAAAGCATCTTCAGTGGGATTTTTGTACACAGAGCTGCACAAAAAGAAGAAGAAACGAAATAAAATACAAGGAGGGTCAAATCACACCCATAACAACATCGGATTTGCACAAGGTTTCCACCACTGGAAAGCCACGATTCAGGGCTCTCACCTCGTCGTAGATCCGTGTCTCTGAGCATTTTCTAGGCGGGGCAAGCGGCCCCGGAATAGGGCTACAACCACCGGCAAGTTAGCCCACGCGCCGGGGCCGAGCAACAACAAAGGCAAGACATGTCCATCCCAAGAATGATTTGAAACAACACCCGAGCTAAGTTTGAGAATAACTATGAACTAGAAATGCTAGAGAGACGAAATTTGTACCTGAGTGTGCTTTGAATTCCACTTCACCCGAACATCAGACTTTTTGGGCCGATGTGCACCATCTTCGTGCCGGAAATGGCCTGCAGGCTGGGACACTCAGAAAGCCACTCAAAAGCATCTTCAGTGGGATTTTTGTACACAGAGCTGCACAAAAAGAAGAAGAAACGAAATAAAATACAAGGAGGGTCAAATCACACCCATAACAACATCGGATTTGCACAAGGTTTCCACCACTGGAAAGCCACGATTCAGGGCTCTCACCTCGTCGTAGATCCGTGTCTCTGAGCATTTACTAGGCGGGGCGAGCGGCCCCGGAATAGGGCTACAACCACCGGCAAGTTAGCCCACGCGCCGGGGCCGAGCAACAACAAAGGCAAGACATGTCCATCCCAAGAATGATTTGAAACAACACCCGAGCTAAGTTTGAGAATAACTCATGAACTAGAAATGCTAGAGAGACGAAATTTGTACCTGAGTGTGCTTTGAATTCCACTTCACCCGAACATCAGACTTTTTGGGCCGATGTGCACCATCTTCGTGCCGGAAATGGCCTGCAGGCTGGGACACTCAGAAAGCCACTCAAAAGCATCTTCAGTGGGATTTTTGTACACAGAGCTGCACAAAAAGAAGAAGAAACGAAATAAAATACAAGGAGGGTCAAATCACACCCATAACAACATCGGATTTGCACAAGGTTTCCACCACTGGAAAGCCACGATTCAGGGCTCTCACCTCGTCGTGGATCCGTGTCTCTGAGCATTTTCTAGGCGGGGCGAGCGGCCCCGGAATAGGGCTACAACCACAGGCAAGTTAGCCCACGCGCCGGGGCCGAGCAACAACAAAGGCAAGACATGTCCATCCCAAGAATGATTTGAAACAACACCCGAGCTAAGTTTGAGAATAACTCATGAACTAGAAATGCTAGAGAGACGAAATTTGTACCTGAGTGTGCTTTGAATTCCACTTCACCCGAACATCAGACTTTTTGGGCCGATGTGCACCATCTTCGTGCCGGAAATGGCCTGCAGGCTGGGACACTCAGAAAGCCACTCAAAAGCATCTTCAGTGGGATTTTTGTACACAGAGCTGCACAAAAAGAAGAAGAAACGAAATAAAATACAAGGAGGGTCAAATCACACCCATAACAACATCGGATTTGCACAAGGTTTCCACCACTGGAAAGCCACGATTCAGGGCTCTCACCTCGTCGTGGATCCGTGTCTCTGAGCATTTACTAGGCGGGGCGAGCGGCCCCGGAATAGGGCTACAACCACCGGCAAGTTAGCCCACGCGCCGGGGCCGAGCAACAACAAAGGCAAGACATGTCCATCCCAAGAATGATTTGAAACAACACCCGAGCTAAGTTTGAGAATAACTCATGAACTAGAAATGCTAGAGAGACGAAATTTGTACCTGAGTGTGCTTTGAATTCCACTTCACCCGAACATCAGACTTTTTGGGCCGATGTGCACCATCTTCGTGCCGGAAATGGCCTGCAGGCTGGGACACTCAGAAAGCCACTCAAAAGCATCTTCAGTGGGATTTTTGTACACAGAGCTGCACAAAAAGAAGAAGAAACGAAATAAAATACAAGGAGGGTCAAATCACTCCCATAACAACATCGGATTTGCACAAGGTTTCCACCACTGGAAAGCCACGATTCAGGGCTCTCACCTCGTCGTGGATCCGTGTCTCTGAGCATTTACTAGGCGGGGCGAGCGGCCCCGGAATAGGGCTACAACCACCGGCAAGTTAGCCCACGCGCCGGGGCCGAGCAACAACAAAGGCAAGACATGTCCATCCCAAGAATGATTTGAAACAACACCCGAGCTAAGTTTGAGAATAACTCATGAACTAGAAATGCTAGAGAGACGAAATTTGTACCTGAGTGTGCTTTGAATTCCACTTCACCCGAACATCAGACTTTTTGGGCCGATGTGCACCATCTTCGTGCCGGAAATGGCCTGCAGGCTGGGACACTCAGAAAGCCACTCAAAAGCATCTTCAGTGGGATTTTTGTACACAGAGCTGCACAAAAAGAAGAAGAAACGAAATAAAATACAAGGAGGGTCAAATCACACCCATAACAACATCGGATTTGCACAAGGTTTCCACCACTGGAAAGCCACGATTCAGGGCTCTCACCTCGTCGTGGATCCGTGTCTCTGAGCATTTACTAGGCGGGGCGAGCGGCCCCGCAATAGGGCTACAACCACCGGCAAGTTAGCCCACGCGCCGGGGCCGAGCAACAACAAAGGCAAGACATGTCCATCCCAAGAATGATTTGAAACAACACCCGAGCTAAGTTTGAGAATAACTCATGAACTAGAAATGCTAGAGAGACGAAATTTGTACCTGAGTGTGCTTTGAATTCCACTTCACCCGAACATCAGACTTTTTGGGCCGATGTGCACCATCTTCGTGCCGGAAATGGCCTGCAGGCTGGGACACTCAGAAAGCCACTCAAAAGCATCTTCAGTGGGATTTTTGTACACAGAGCTGCACAAAAAGAAGAAGAAACGAAATAAAATACAAGGAGGGTCAAATCACACCCATAACAACATCGGATTTGCACAAGGTTTCCACCACTGGAAAGCCACGATTCAGGGCTCTCACCTCGTCGTAGATCCGTGTCTCTGAGCATTTTCTAGGCGGGGCGAGCGGCCCCGGAATAGGGCTACAACCACCGGCAAGTTAGCCCACGCGCCGGGGCCGAGCAACAACAAAGGCAAGACATGTCCATCCCAAGAATGATTTGAAACAACACCCGAGCTAAGTTTGAGAATAACTATGAACTAGAAATGCTAGAGAGACGAAATTTGTACCTGAGTGTGCTTTGAATTCCACTTCACCCGAACATCAGACTTTTTGGGCCGATGTGCACCATCTTCGTGCCGGAAATGGCCTGCAGGCTGGGACACTCAGAAAGCCACTCAAAAGCATCTTCAGTGGGATTTTTGTACACAGAGCTGCACAAAAAGAAGAAGAAACGAAATAAAATACAAGGAGGGTCAAATCACACCCATAACAACATCGGATTTGCACAAGGTTTCCACCACTGGAAAGCCACGATTCAGGGCTCTCACCTCGTCGTAGATCCGTGTCTCTGAGCATTTACTAGGCGGGGCGAGCGGCCCCGGAATAGGGCTACAACCACCGGCAAGTTAGCCCACGCGCCGGGGCCGAGCAACAACAAAGGCAAGACATGTCCATCCCAAGAATGATTTGAAACAACACCCGAGCTAAGTTTGAGAATAACTCATGAACTAGAAATGCTAGAGAGACGAAATTTGTACCTGAGTGTGCTTTGAATTCCACTTCACCCGAACATCAGACTTTTTGGGCCGATGTGCACCATCTTCGTGCCGGAAATGGCCTGCAGGCTGGGACACTCAGAAAGCCACTCAAAAGCATCTTCAGTGGGATTTTTGTACACAGAGCTGCACAAAAAGAAGAAGAAACGAAATAAAATACAAGGAGGGTCAAATCACACCCATAACAACATCGGATTTGCACAAGGTTTCCACCACTGGAAAGCCACGATTCAGGGCTCTCACCTCGTCGTGGATCCGTGTCTCTGAGCATTTTCTAGGCGGGGCGAGCGGCCCCGGAATAGGGCTACAACCACCGGCAAGTTAGCCCACGCGCCGGGGCCGAGCAACAACAAAGGCAAGACATGTCCATCCCAAGAATGATTTGAAACAACACCCGAGCTAAGTTTGAGAATAACTCATGAACTAGAAATGCTAGAGAGACGAAATTTGTACCTGAGTGTGCTTTGAATTCCACTTCACCCGAACATCAGACTTTTTGGGCCGATGTGCACCATCTTCGTGCCGGAAATGGCCTGCAGGCTGGGACACTCAGAAAGCCACTCAAAAGCATCTTCAGTGGGATTTTTGTACACAGAGCTGCACAAAAAGAAGAAGAAACGAAATAAAATACAAGGAGGGTCAAATCACACCCATAACAACATCGGATTTGCACAAGGTTTCCACCACTGGAAAGCCACGATTCAGGGCTCTCACCTCGTCGTGGATCCGTGTCTCTGAGCATTTACTAGGCGGGGCGAGCGGCCCCGGAATAGGGCTACAACCACCGGCAAGTTAGCCCACGCGCCGGGGCCGAGCAACAACAAAGGCAAGACATGTCCATCCCAAGAATGATTTGAAACAACACCCGAGCTAAGTTTGAGAATAACTCATGAACTAGAAATGCTAGAGAGACGAAATTTGTACCTGAGTGTGCTTTGAATTCCACTTCACCCGAACATCAGACTTTTTGGGCCGATGTGCACCATCTTCGTGCCGGAAATGGCCTGCAGGCTGGGACACTCAGAAAGCCACTCAAAAGCATCTTCAGTGGGATTTTTGTACACAGAGCTGCACAAAAAGAAGAAGAAACGAAATAAAATACAAGGAGGGTCAAATCACACCCATAACAACATCGGATTTGCACAAGGTTTCCACCACTGGAAAGCCACGATTCAGGGCTCTCACCTCGTCGTGGATCCGTGTCTCTGAGCATTTACTAGGCGGGGCGAGCGGCCCCGGAATAGGGCTACAACCACCGGCAAGTTAGCCCACGCGCCGGGGCCGAGCAACAACAAAGGCAAGACATGTCCATCCCAAGAATGATTTGAAACAACACCCGAGCTAAGTTTGAGAATAACTCATGAACTAGAAATGCTAGAGAGACGAAATTTGTACCTGAGTGTGCTTTGAATTCCACTTCACCCGAACATCAGACTTTTTGGGCCGATGTGCACCATCTTCGTGCCGGAAATGGCCTGCAGGCTGGGACACTCAGAAAGCCACTCAAAAGCATCTTCAGTGGGATTTTTGTACACAGAGCTGCACAAAAAGAAGAAGAAACGAAATAAAATACAAGGAGGGTCAAATCACACCCATAACAACATCGGATTTGCACAAGGTTTCCACCACTGGAAAGCCACGATTCAGGGCTCTCACCTCGTCGTGGATCCGTGTCTCTGAGCATTTACTAGGCGGGGCGAGCGGCCCCGGAATAGGGCTACAACCACCGGCAAGTTAGCCCACGCGCCGGGGCCGAGCAACAACAAAGGCAAGACATGTCCATCCCAAGAATGATTTGAAACAACACCCGAGCTAAGTTTGAGAATAACTCATGAACTAGAAATGCTAGAGAGACGAAATTTGTACCTGAGTGTGCTTTGAATTCCACTTCACCCGAACATCAGACTTTTTGGGCCGATGTGCACCATCTTCGTGCCGGAAATGGCCTGCAGGCTGGGACACTCAGAAAGCCACTCAAAAGCATCTTCAGTGGGATTTTTGTACACAGAGCTGCACAAAAAGAAGAAGAAACGAAATAAAATACAAGGAGGGTCAAATCACACCCATAACAACATCGGATTTGCACAAGGTTTCCACCACTGGAAAGCCACGATTCAGGGCTCTCACCTCGTCGTGGATCCGTGTCTCTGAGCATTTACTAGGCGGGGCGAGCGGCCCCGGAATAGGGCTACAACCACCGGCAAGTTAGCCCACGCGCCGGGGCCGAGCAACAACAAAGGCAAGACATGTCCATCCCAAGAATGATTTGAAACAACACCCGAGCTAAGTTTGAGAATAACTCATGAACTAGAAATGCTAGAGAGACGAAATTTGTACCTGAGTGTGCCTTGAATTCCACTTCACCCGAACATCAGACTTTTTGGGCCGATGTGCACCATCTTCGTGCCGGAAATGGCCTGCAGGCTGGGACACTCAGAAAGCCACTCAAAAGCATCTTCAGTGGGATTTTTGTACACAGAGCTGCACAAAAAGAAGAAGAAACGAAATAAAATACAAGGAGGGTCAAATCACACCCATAACAACATCGGATTTGCACAAGGTTTCCACCACTGGAAAGCCACGATTCAGGGCTCTCACCTCGTCGTGGATCCGTGTCTCTGAGCATTTTCTAGGCGGGGCGAGCGGCCCCGGAATAGGGCTACAACCACCGGCAAGTTAGCCCACGCGCCGGGGCCGAGCAACAACAAAGGCAAGACATGTCCATCCCAAGAATGATTTGAAACAACACCCGAGCTGAGTTTGAGAATAACTCATGAACTAGAAATGCTAGAGAGACGAAATTTGTACCTGAGTGTGCTTTGAATTCCACTTCACCCGAACATCAGACTTTTTGGGCCGATGTGCACCATCTTCGTGCCGGAAATGGCCTGCAGGCTGGGACACTCAGAAAGCCACTCAAAAGCATCTTCAGTGGGATTTTTGTACACAGAGCTGCACAAAAAGAAGAAGAAACGAAATAAAATACAAGGAGGGTCAAATCACACCCATAACAACATCGGATTTGCACAAGGTTTCCACCACTGGAAAGCCACGATTCAGGGCTCTCACCTCGTCGTGGATCCGTGTCTCTGAGCATTTTCTAGGCGGGGCGAGCGGCCCCGGAATAGGGCTACAACCACCGGCAAGTTAGCCCACGCGCCGGGGCCGAGCAACAACAAAGGCAAGACATGTCCATCCCAAGAATGATTTGAAACAACACCCGAGCTGAGTTTGAGAATAACTCATGAACTAGAAATGCTAGAGAGACGAAATTTGTACCTGAGTGTGCTTTGAATTCCACTTCACCCGAACATCAGACTTTTTGGGCCGATGTGCACCATCTTCGTGCCGGAAATGGCCTGCAGGCTGGGACACTCAGAAAGCCACTCAAAAGCATCTTCAGTGGGATTTTTGTACACAGAGCTGCACAAAAAGAAGAAGAAACGAAATAAAATACAAGGAGGGTCAAATCACACCCATAACAACATCGGATTTGCACAAGGTTTCCACCACTGGAAAGCCACGATTCAGGGCTCTCACCTCGTCGTGGATCCGTGTCTCTGAGCATTTACTAGGCGGGGCGAGCGGCCCCGGAATAGGGCTACAACCACCGGCAAGTTAGCCCACGCGCCGGGGCCGAGCAACAACAAAGGCAAGACATGTCCATCCCAAGAATGATTTGAAACAACACCCGAGCTAAGTTTGAGAATAACTCATGAACTAGAAATGCTAGAGAGACGAAATTTGTACCTGAGTGTGCTTTGAATTCCACTTCACCCGAACATCAGACTTTTTGGGCCGATGTGCACCATCTTCGTGCCGGAAATGGCCTGCAGGCTGGGACACTCAGAAAGCCACTCAAAAGCATCTTCAGTGGGATTTTTGTACACAGAGCTGCACAAAAAGAAGAAGAAACGAAATAAAATACAAGGAGGGTCAAATCACACCCATAACAACATCGGATTTGCACAAGGTTTCCACCACTGGAAAGCCACGATTCAGGGCTCTCACCTCGTCGTGGATCCGTGTCTCTGAGCATTTACTAGGCGGGGCGAGCGGCCCCGGAATAGGGCTACAACCACCGGCAAGTTAGCCCACGCGCCGGGGCCGAGCAACAACAAAGGCAAGACATGTCCATCCCAAGAATGATTTGAAACAACACCCGAGCTAAGTTTGAGAATAACTCATGAACTAGAAATGCTAGAGAGACGAAATTTGTACCTGAGTGTGCTTTGAATTCCACTTCACCCGAACATCAGACTTTTTGGGCCGATGTGCACCATCTTCGTGCCGGAAATGGCCTGCAGGCTGGGACACTCAGAAAGCCACTCAAAAGCATCTTCAGTGGGATTTTTGTACACAGAGCTGCACAAAAAGAAGAAGAAACGAAATAAAATACAAGGAGGGTCAAATCACACCCATAACAACATCGGATTTGCACAAGGTTTCCACCACTGGAAAGCCACGATTCAGGGCTCTCACCTCGTCGTGGATCCGTGTCTCTGAGCATTTACTAGGCGGGGCGAGCGGCCCCGGAATAGGGCTACAACCACCGGCAAGTTAGCCCACGCGCCGGGGCCGAGCAACAACAAAGGCAAGACATGTCCATCCCAAGAATGATTTGAAACAACACCCGAGCTAAGTTTGAGAATAACTCATGAACTAGAAATGCTAGAGAGACGAAATTTGTACCTGAGTGTGCTTTGAATTCCACTTCACCCGAACATCAGACTTTTTGGGCCGATGTGCACCATCTTCGTGCCGGAAATGGCCTGCAGGCTGGGACACTCAGAAAGCCACTCAAAAGCATCTTCAGTGGGATTTTTGTACACAGAGCTGCACAAAAAGAAGAAGAAACGAAATAAAATACAAGGAGGGTCAAATCACACCCATAACAACATCGGATTTGCACAAGGTTTCCACCACTGGAAAGCCACGATTCAGGGCTCTCACCTCGTCGTGGATCCGTGTCTCTGAGCATTTACTAGGCGGGGCGAGCGGCCCCGGAATAGGGCTACAACCACCGGCAAGTTAGCCCACGCGCCGGGGCCGAGCAACAACAAAGGCAAGACATGTCCATCCCAAGAATGATTTGAAACAACACCCGAGCTAAGTTTGAGAATAACTCATGAACTAGAAATGCTAGAGAGACGAAATTTGTACCTGAGTGTGCTTTGAATTCCACTTCACCCGAACATCAGACTTTTTGGGCCGATGTGCACCATCTTCGTGCCGGAAATGGCCTGCAGGCTGGGACACTCAGAAAGCCACTCAAAAGCATCTTCAGTGGGATTTTTGTACACAGAGCTGCACAAAAAGAAGAAGAAACGAAATAAAATACAAGGAGGGTCAAATCACACCCATAACAACATCGGATTTGCACAAGGTTTCCACCACTGGAAAGCCACGATTCAGGGCTCTCACCTCGTCGTAGATCCGTGTCTCTGAGCATTTACTAGGCGGGGCGAGCGGCCCCGGAATAGGGCTACAACCACCGGCAAGTTAGCCCACGCGCCGGGGCCGAGCAACAACAAAGGCAAGACATGTCCATCCCAAGAATGATTTGAAACAACACCCGAGCTAAGTTTGAGAATAACTCATGAACTAGAAATGCTAGAGAGACGAAATTTGTACCTGAGTGTGCTTTGAATTCCACTTCACCCGAACATCAGACTTTTTGGGCCGATGTGCACCATCTTCGTGCCGGAAATGGCCTGCAGGCTGGGACACTCAGAAAGCCACTCAAAAGCATCTTCAGTGGGATTTTTGTACACAGAGCTGCACAAAAAGAAGAAGAAACGAAATAAAATACAAGGAGGGTCAAATCACACCCATAACAACATCGGATTTGCACAAGGTTTCCACCACTGGAAAGCCACGATTCAGGGCTCTCACCTCGTCGTGGATCCGTGTCTCTGAGCATTTACTAGGCGGGGCGAGCGGCCCCGGAATAGGGCTACAACCACCGGCAAGTTAGCCCACGCGCCGGGGCCGAGCAACAACAAAGGCAAGACATGTCCATCCCAAGAATGATTTGAAACAACACCCGAGCTAAGTTTGAGAATAACTCATGAACTAGAAATGCTAGAGAGACGAAATTTGTACCTGAGTGTGCTTTGAATTCCACTTCACCCGAACATCAGACTTTTTGGGCCGATGTGCACCATCTTCGTGCCGGAAATGGCCTGCAGGCTGGGACACTCAGAAAGCCACTCAAAAGCATCTTCAGTGGGATTTTTGTACACAGAGCTGCACAAAAAGAAGAAGAAACGAAATAAAATACAAGGAGGGTCAAATCACACCCATAACAACATCGGATTTGCACAAGGTTTCCACCACTGGAAAGCCACGATTCAGGGCTCTCACCTCGTTGTGGATCCGTGTCTCTGAGCATTTACTAGGCGGGGCGAGCGGCCCCGGAATAGGGCTACAACCACCGGCAAGTTAGCCCACGCGCCGGGGCCGAGCAACAACAAAGGCAAGACATGTCCATCCCAAGAATGATTTGAAACAACACCCGAGCTAAGTTTGAGAATAACTCATGAACTAGAAATGCTAGAGAGACGAAATTTGTACCTGAGTGTGCTTTGAATTCCACTTCACCCGAACATCAGACTTTTTGGGCCGATGTGCACCATCTTCGTGCCGGAAATGGCCTGCAGGCTGGGACACTCAGAAAGCCACTCAAAAGCATCTTCAGTGGGATTTTTGTACACAGAGCTGCACAAAAAGAAGAAGAAACGAAATAAAATACAAGGAGGGTCAAATCACACCCATAACAACATCGGATTTGCACAAGGTTTCCACCACTGGAAAGCCACGATTCAGGGCTCTCACCTCGTCGTGGATCCGTGTCTCTGAGCATTTACTAGGCGGGGCGAGCGGCCCCGGAATAGGGCTACAACCACCGGCAAGTTAGCCCACGCGCCGGGGCCGAGCAACAACAAAGGCAAGACATGTCCATCCCAAGAATGATTTGAAACAACACCCGAGCTAAGTTTGAGAATAACTCATGAACTAGAAATGCTAGAGAGACGAAATTTGTACCTGAGTGTGCTTTGAATTCCACTTCACCCGAACATTAGACTTTTTGGGCCGATGTGCACCATCTTCGTGCCGGAAATGGCCTGCAGGCTGGGACACTCAGAAAGCCACTCAAAAGCATCTTCAGTGGGATTTTTGTACACAGAGCTGCACAAAAAGAAGAAGAAACGAAATAAAATACAAGGAGGGTCAAATCACACCCATAACAACATCGGATTTGCACAAGGTTTCCACCACTGGAAAGCCACGATTCAGGGCTCTCACCTCGTTGTGGATCCGTGTCTCTGAGCATTTACTAGGCGGGGCGAGCGGCCCCGGAATAGGGCTACAACCACCGGCAAGTTAGCCCACGCGCCGGGGCCGAGCAACAACAAAGGCAAGACATGTCCATCCCAAGAATGATTTGAAACAACACCCGAGCTAAGTTTGAGAATAACTCATGAACTAGAAATGCTAGAGAGACGAAATTTGTACCTGAGTGTGCTTTGAATTCCACTTCACCCGAACATTAGACTTTTTGGGCCGATGTGCACCATCTTCGTGCCGGAAATGGCCTGCAGGCTGGGACACTCAGAAAGCCACTCAAAAGCATCTTCAGTGGGATTTTTGTACACAGAGCTGCACAAAAAGAAGAAGAAACGAAATAAAATACAAGGAGGGTCAAATCACACCCATAACAACATCGGATTTGCACAAGGTTTCCACCACTGGAAAGCCACGATTCAGGGCTCTCACCTCGTCGTGGATCCGTGTCTCTGAGCATTTTCTAGGCGGGGCGAGCGGCCCCGGAATAGGGCTACAACCACCGGCAAGTTAGCCCACGCGCCGGGGCCGAGCAACAACAAAGGCAAGACATGTCCATCCTAAGAATGATTTGAAACAACACCCGAGCTAAGTTTGAGAATAACTCATGAACTAGAAATGCTAGAGAGACGAAATTTGTACCTGAGTGTGCTTTGAATTCCACTTCACCCGAACATCAGACTTTTTGGGCCGATGTGCACCATCTTCGTGCCGGAAATGGCCTGCAGGCTGGGACACTCAGAAAGCCACTCAAAAGCATCTTCAGTGGGATTTTTGTACACAGAGCTGCACAAAAAGAAGAAGAAACGAAATAAAATACAAGGAGGGTCAAATCACACCCATAACAACATCGGATTTGCACAAGGTTTCCACCACTGGAAAGCCACGATTCAGGGCTCTCACCTCGTCGTAGATCCGTGTCTCTGAGCATTTACTAGGCGGGGCGAGCGGCCCCGGAATAGGGCTACAACCACCGGCAAGTTAGCCCACGCGCCGGGGCCGAGCAACAACAAAGGCAAGACATGTCCATCCCAAGAATGATTTGAAACAACACCCGAGCTAAGTTTGAGAATAACTCATGAACTAGAAATGCTAGAGAGACGAAATTTGTACCTGAGTGTGCTTTGAATTCCACTTCACCCGAACATCAGACTTTTTGGGCCGATGTGCACCATCTTCGTGCCGGAAATGGCCTGCAGGCTGGGACACTCAGAAAGCCACTCAAAAGCATCTTCAGTGGGATTTTTGTACACAGAGCTGCACAAAAAGAAGAAGAAACGAAATAAAATACAAGGAGGGTCAAATCACACCCATAACAACATCGGATTTGCACAAGGTTTCCACCACTGGAAAGCCACGATTCAGGGCTCTCACCTCGTCGTGGATCCGTGTCTCTGAGCATTTACTAGGCGGGGCGAGCGGCCCCGGAATAGGGCTACAACCACCGGCAAGTTAGCCCACGCGCCGGGGCCGAGCAACAACAAAGGCAAGACATGTCCATCCCAAGAATGATTTGAAACAACACCCGAGCTAAGTTTGAGAATAACTCATGAACTAGAAATGCTAGAGAGACGAAATTTGTACCTGAGTGTGCTTTGAATTCCACTTCACCCGAACATTAGACTTTTTGGGCCGATGTGCACCATCTTCGTGCCGGAAATGGCCTGCAGGCTGGGACACTCAGAAAGCCACTCAAAAGCATCTTCAGTGGGATTTTTGTACACAGAGCTGCACAAAAAGAAGAAGAAACGAAATAAAATACAAGGAGGGTCAAATCACACCCATAACAACATCGGATTTGCACAAGGTTTCCACCACTGGAAAGCCACGATTCAGGGCTCTCACCTCGTCGTGGATCCGTGTCTCTGAGCATTTTCTAGGCGGGGCGAGCGGCCCCGGAATAGGGCTACAACCACCGGCAAGTTAGCCCACGCGCCGGGGCCGAGCAACAACAAAGGCAAGACATGTCCATCCCAAGAATGATTTGAAACAACACCCGAGCTAAGTTTGAGAATAACTCATGAACTAGAAATGCTAGAGAGACGAAATTTGTACCTGAGTGTGCTTTGAATTCCACTTCACCCGAACATCAGACTTTTTGGGCCGATGTGCACCATCTTCGTGCCGGAAATGGCCTGCAGGCTGGGACACTCAGAAAGCCACTCAAAAGCATCTTCAGTGGGATTTTTGTACACAGAGCTGCACAAAAAGAAGAAGAAACGAAATAAAATACAAGGAGGGTCAAATCACACCCATAACAACATCGGATTTGCACAAGGTTTCCACCACTGGAAAGCCACGATTCAGGGCTCTCACCTCGTCGTAGATCCGTGTCTCTGAGCATTTACTAGGCGGGGCGAGCGGCCCCGGAATAGGGCTACAACCACCGGCAAGTTAGCCCACGCGCCGGGGCCGAGCAACAACAAAGGCAAGACATGTCCATCCCAAGAATGATTTGAAACAACACCCGAGCTAAGTTTGAGAATAACTCATGAACTAGAAATGCTAGAGAGACGAAATTTGTACCTGAGTGTGCTTTGAATTCCACTTCACCCGAACATCAGACTTTTTGGGCCGATGTGCACCATCTTCGTGCCGGAAATGGCCTGCAGGCTGGGACACTCAGAAAGCCACTCAAAAGCATCTTCAGTGGGATTTTTGTACACAGAGCTGCACAAAAAGAAGAAGAAACGAAATAAAATACAAGGAGGGTCAAATCACACCCATAACAACATCGGATTTGCACAAGGTTTCCACCACTGGAAAGCCACGATTCAGGGCTCTCACCTCGTCGTGGATCCGTGTCTCTGAGCATTTACTAGGCGGGGCGAGCGGCCCCGGAATAGGGCTACAACCACCGGCAAGTTAGCCCACGCGCCGGGGCCGAGCAACAACAAAGGCAAGACATGTCCATCCCAAGAATGATTTGAAACAACACCCGAGCTAAGTTTGAGAATAACTCATGAACTAGAAATGCTAGAGAGACGAAATTTGTACCTGAGTGTGCTTTGAATTCCACTTCACCCGAACATTAGACTTTTTGGGCCGATGTGCACCATCTTCGTGCCGGAAATGGCCTGCAGGCTGGGACACTCAGAAAGCCACTCAAAAGCATCTTCAGTGGGATTTTTGTACACAGAGCTGCACAAAAAGAAGAAGAAACGAAATAAAATACAAGGAGGGTCAAATCACACCCATAACAACATCGGATTTGCACAAGGTTTCCACCACTGGAAAGCCACGATTCAGGGCTCTCACCTCGTTGTGGATCCGTGTCTCTGAGCATTTTCTAGGCGGGGCGAGCGGCCCCGGAATAGGGCTACAACCACCGGCAAGTTAGCCCACGCGCCGGGGCCGAGCAACAACAAAGGCAAGACATGTCCATCCCAAGAATGATTTGAAACAACACCCGAGCTAAGTTTGAGAATAACTCATGAACTAGAAATGCTAGAGAGACGAAATTTGTACCTGAGTGTGCTTTGAATTCCACTTCACCCGAACATCAGACTTTTTGGGCCGATGTGCACCATCTTCGTGCCGGAAATGGCCTGCAGGCTGGGACACTCAGAAAGCCACTCAAAAGCATCTTCAGTGGGATTTTTGTACACAGAGCTGCACAAAAAGAAGAAGAAACGAAATAAAATACAAGGAGGGTCAAATCACACCCATAACAACATCGGATTTGCACAAGGTTTCCACCACTGGAAAGCCACGATTCAGGGCTCTCACCTCGTCGTGGATCCGTGTCTCTGAGCATTTACTAGGCGGGGCGAGCGGCCCCGGAATAGGGCTACAACCACCGGCAAGTTAGCCCACGCGCCGGGGCCGAGCAACAACAAAGGCAAGACATGTCCATCCCAAGAATGATTTGAAACAACACCCGAGCTAAGTTTGAGAATAACTCATGAACTAGAAATGCTAGAGAGACGAAATTTGTACCTGAGTGTGCTTTGAATTCCACTTCACCCGAACATCAGACTTTTTGGGCCGATGTGCACCATCTTCGTGCCGGAAATGGCCTGCAGGCTGGGACACTCAGAAAGCCACTCAAAAGCATCTTCAGTGGGATTTTTGTACACAGAGCTGCACAAAAAGAAGAAGAAACGAAATAAAACACAAGGAGGGTCAAATCACACCCATAACAACATCGGATTTGCACAAGGTTTCCACCACTGGAAAGCCACGATTCAGGGCTCTCACCTCGTCGTAAATCCGTGTCTCTGAGCATTTTCTAGGCGGGGCGAGCGGCCCCGGAATAGGGCTACAACCACCGGCAAGTTAGCCCACGCGCCGGGGCCGAGCAACAACAAAGGCAAGACATGTCCATCCCAAGAATGATTTGAAACAACACCCGAGCTAAGTTTGAGAATAACTCATGAACTAGAAATGCTAGAGAGACGAAATTTGTACCTGAGTGTGCTTTGAATTCCACTTCACCCGAACATCAGACTTTTTGGGCCGATGTGCACCATCTTCGTGCCGGAAATGGCCTGCAGGCTGGGACACTCAGAAAGCCACTCAAAAGCATCTTCAGTGGGATTTTTGTACACAGAGCTGCACAAAAAGAAGAAGAAACGAAATAAAATACAAGGAGGGTCAAATCACACCCATAACAACATCGGATTTGCACAAGGTTTCCACCACTGGAAAGCCACGATTCAGGGCTCTCACCTCGTTGTGGATCCGTGTCTCTGAGCATTTACTAGGCGGGGCGAGCGGCCCCGGAATAGGGCTACAACCACCGGCAAGTTAGCCCACGCGCCGGGGCCGAGCAACAACAAAGGCAAGACATGTCCATCCCAAGAATGATTTGAAACAACACCCGAGCTAAGTTTGAGAATAACTCATGAACTAGAAATGCTAGAGAGACGAAATTTGTACCTGAGTGTGCTTTGAATTCCACTTCACCCGAACATCAGACTTTTTGGGCCGATGTGCACCATCTTCGTGCCGGAAATGGCCTGCAGGCTGGGACACTCAGAAAGCCACTCAAAAGCATCTTCAGTGGGATTTTTGTACACAGAGCTGCACAAAAAGAAGAAGAAACGAAATAAAATACAAGGAGGGTCAAATCACACCCATAACAACATCGGATTTGCACAAGGTTTCCACCACTGGAAAGCCACGATTCAGGGCTCTCACCTCGTCGTGGATCCGTGTCTCTGAGCATTTTCTAGGCGGGGCGAGCGGCCCCGGAATAGGGCTACAACCACCGGCAAGTTAGCCCACGCGCCGGGGCCGAGCAACAACAAAGGCAAGACATGTCCATCCCAAGAATGATTTGAAACAACACCCGAGCTAAGTTTGAGAATAACTCATGAACTAGAAATGCTAGAGAGACGAAATTTGTACCTGAGTGTGCTTTGAATTCCACTTCACCCGAACATCAGACTTTTTGGGCCGATGTGCACCATCTTCGTGCCGGAAATGGCCTGCAGGCTGGGACACTCAGAAAGCCACTCAAAAGCATCTTCAGTGGGATTTTTGTACACAGAGCTGCACAAAAAGAAGAAGAAACGAAATAAAATACAAGGAGGGTCAAATCACACCCATAACAACATCGGATTTGCACAAGGTTTCCACCACTGGAAAGCCACGATTCAGGGCTCTCACCTCGTCGTGGATCCGTGTCTCTGAGCATTTACTAGGCGGGGCGAGCGGCCCCGGAATAGGGCTACAACCACCGGCAAGTTAGCCCACGCGCCGGGGCCGAGCAACAACAAAGGCAAGACATGTCCATCCCAAGAATGATTTGAAACAACACCCGAGCTAAGTTTGAGAATAACTCATGAACTAGAAATGCTAGAGAGACGAAATTTGTACCTGAGTGTGCTTTGAATTCCACTTCACCCGAACATCAGACTTTTTGGGCCGATGTGCACCATCTTCGTGCCGGAAATGGCCTGCAGGCTGGGACACTCAGAAAGCCACTCAAAAGCATCTTCAGCGGGATTTTTGTACACAGAGCTGCACAAAAAGAAGAAGAAACGAAATAAAATACAAGGAGGGTCAAATCACACCCATAACAACATCGGATTTGCACAAGGTTTCCACCACTGGAAAGCCACGATTCAGGGCTCTCACCTCGTCGTGGATCCGTGTCTCTGAGCATTTTCTAGGCGGGGCGAGCGGCCCCGGAATAGGGCTACAACCACCGGCAAGTTAGCCCACGCGCCGGGGCCGAGCAACAACAAAGGCAAGACATGTCCATCCCAAGAATGATTTGAAACAACACCCGAGCTAAGTTTGAGAATAACTCATGAACTAGAAATGCTAGAGAGACGAAATTTGTACCTGAGTGTGCTTTGAATTCCACTTCACCCGAACATCAGACTTTTTGGGCCGATGTGCACCATCTTCGTGCCGGAAATGGCCTGCAGGCTGGGACACTCAGAAAGCCACTCAAAAGCATCTTCAGTGGGATTTTTGTACACAGAGCTGCACAAAAAGAAGAAGAAACGAAATAAAATACAAGGAGGGTCAAATCACACCCATAACAACATCGGATTTGCACAAGGTTTCCACCACTGGAAAGCCACGATTCAGGGCTCTCACCTCGTCGTGGATCCGTGTCTCTGAGCATTTACTAGGCGGGGCGAGCGGCCCCGGAATAGGGCTACAACCACCGGCAAGTTAGCCCACGCGCCGGGGCCGAGCAACAACAAAGGCAAGACATGTCCATCCCAAGAATGATTTGAAACAACACCCGAGCTAAGTTTGAGAATAACTCATGAACTAGAAATGCTAGAGAGACGAAATTTGTACCTGAGTGTGCTTTGAATTCCACTTCACCCGAACATCAGACTTTTTGGGCCGATGTGCACCATCTTCGTGCCGGAAATGGCCTGCAGGCTGGGACACTCAGAAAGCCACTCAAAAGCATCTTCAGTGGGATTTTTGTACACAGAGCTGCACAAAAAGAAGAAGAAACGAAATAAAATACAAGGAGGGTCAAATCACACCCATAACAACATCGGATTTGCACAAGGTTTCCACCACTGGAAAGCCACGATTCAGGGCTCTCACCTCGTCGTGGATCCGTGTCTCTGAGCATTTTCTAGGCGGGGCAAGCGGCCCCGGAATAGGGCTACAACCACCGGCAAGTTAGCCCACGCGCCGGGGCCGAGCAACAACAAAGGCAAGACATGTCCATCCCAAGAATGATTTGAAACAACACCCGAGCTAAGTTTGAGAATAACTCATGAACTAGAAATGCTAGAGAGACGAAATTTGTACATGAGTGTGCTTTGAATTCCACTTCACCCGAACATCAGACTTTTTGGGCCGATGTGCACCATCTTCGTGCCGGAAATGGCCTGCAGGCTGGGACACTCAGAAAGCCACTCAAAAGCATCTTCAGTGGGATTTTTGTACACAGAGCTGCACAAAAAGAAGAAGAAACGAAATAAAATACAAGGAGGGTCAAATCACACCCATAACAACATCGGATTTGCACAAGGTTTCCACCACTGGAAAGCCACGATTCAGGGCTCTCACCTCGTCGTAGATCCGTGTCTCTGAGCATTTTCTAGGCGGGGCGAGCGGCCCCGGAATAGGGCTACAACCACCGGCAAGTTAGCCCACGCGCCGGGGCCGAGCAACAACAAAGGCAAGACATGTCCATCCCAAGAATGATTTGAAACAACACCCGAGCTAAGTTTGAGAATAACTCATGAACTAGAAATGCTAGAGAGACGAAATTTGTACCTGAGTGTGCTTTGAATTCCACTTCACCCGAACATCAGACTTTTTGGGCCGATGTGCACCATCTTCGTGCCGGAAATGGCCTGCAGGCTGGGACACTCAGAAAGCCACTCAAAAGCATCTTCAGTGGGATTTTTGTACACAGAGCTGCACAAAAAGAAGAAGAAACGAAATAAAATACAAGGAGGGTCAAATCACACCCATAACAACATCGGATTTGCACAAGGTTTCCACCACTGGAAAGCCACGATTCAGGGCTCTCACCTCGTCGTGGATCCGTGTCTCTGAGCATTTTCTAGGCGGGGCGAGCGGCCCCGGAATAGGGCTACAACCACCGGCAAGTTAGCCCACGCGCCGGGGCCGAGCAACAACAAAGGCAAGACATGTCCATCCCAAGAATGATTTGAAACAACACCCGAGCTAAGTTTGAGAATAACTCATGAACTAGAAATGCTAGAGAGACGAAATTTGTACCTGAGTGTGCTTTGAATTCCACTTCACCCGAACATCAGACTTTTTGGGCCGATGTGCACCATCTTCGTGCCGGAAATGGCCTGCAGGCTGGGACACTCAGAAAGCCACTCAAAAGCATCTTCAGTGGGATTTTTGTACACAGAGCTGCACAAAAAGAAGAAGAAACGAAATAAAATACAAGGAGGGTCAAATCACACCCATAACAACATCGGATTTGCACAAGGTTTCCACCACTGGAAAGCCACGATTCAGGGCTCTCACCTCGTCGTGGATCCGTGTCTCTGAGCATTTTCTAGGCGGGGCAAGCGGCCCCGGAATAGGGCTACAACCACCGGCAAGTTAGCCCACGCGCCGGGGCCGAGCAACAACAAAGGCAAGACATGTCCATCCCAAGAATGATTTGAAACAACACCCGAGCTAAGTTTGAGAATAACTCATGAACTAGAAATGCTAGAGAGACGAAATTTGTACATGAGTGTGCTTTGAATTCCACTTCACCCGAACATCAGACTTTTTGGGCCGATGTGCACCATCTTCGTGCCGGAAATGGCCTGCAGGCTGGGACACTCAGAAAGCCACTCAAAAGCATCTTCAGTGGGATTTTTGTACACAGAGCTGCACAAAAAGAAGAAGAAACGAAATAAAATACAAGGAGGGTCAAATCACACCCATAACAACATCGGATTTGCACAAGGTTTCCACCACTGGAAAGCCACGATTCAGGGCTCTCACCTCGTCGTAGATCCGTGTCTCTGAGCATTTTCTAGGCGGGGCGAGCGGCCCCGGAATAGGGCTACAACCACCGGCAAGTTAGCCCACGCGCCGGGGCCGAGCAACAACAAAGGCAAGACATGTCCATCCCAAGAATGATTTGAAACAACACCCGAGCTAAGTTTGAGAATAACTCATGAACTAGAAATGCTAGAGAGACGAAATTTGTACCTGAGTGTGCTTTGAATTCCACTTCACCCGAACATCAGACTTTTTGGGCCGATGTGCACCATCTTCGTGCCGGAAATGGCCTGCAGGCTGGGACACTCAGAAAGCCACTCAAAAGCATCTTCAGTGGGATTTTTGTACACAGAGCTGCACAAAAAGAAGAAGAAACGAAATAAAATACAAGGAGGGTCAAATCACACCCATAACAACATCGGATTTGCACAAGGTTTCCACCACTGGAAAGCCACGATTCAGGGCTCTCACCTCGTCGTGGATCCGTGTCTCTGAGCATTTACTAGGCGGGGCGAGCGGCCCCGGAATAGGGCTACAACCACCGGCAAGTTAGCCCACGCGCCGGGGCCGAGCAACAACAAAGGCAAGACATGTCCATCCCAAGAATGATTTGAAACAACACCCGAGCTAAGTTTGAGAATAACTCATGAACTAGAAATGCTAGAGAGACGAAATTTGTACCTGAGTGTGCTTTGAATTCCACTTCACCCGAACATCAGACTTTTTGGGCCGATGTGCACCATCTTCGTGCCGGAAATGGCCTGCAGGCTGGGACACTCAGAAAGCCACTCAAAAGCATCTTCAGTGGGATTTTTGTACACAGAGCTGCACAAAAAGAAGAAGAAACGAAATAAAATACAAGGAGGGTCAAATCACACCCATAACAACATCGGATTTGCACAAGGTTTCCACCACTGGAAAGCCACGATTCAGGGCTCTCACCTCGTCGTGGATCCGTGTCTCTGAGCATTTTCTAGGTGGGGCGAGCGGCCCCGGAATAGGGCTACAACCACCGGCAAGTTAGCCCACGCGCCGGGGCCGAGCAACAACAAAGGCAAGACATGTCCATCCCAAGAATGATTTGAAACAACACCCGAGCTAAGTTTGAGAATAACTCATGAACTAGAAATGCTAGAGAGACGAAATTTGTACCTGAGTGTGCTTTGAATTCCACTTCACCCGAACATTAGACTTTTTGGGCCGATGTGCACCATCTTCGTGCCGGAAATGGCCTGCAGGCTGGGACACTCAGAAAGCCACTCAAAAGCATCTTCAGTGGGATTTTTGTACACAGAGCTGCACAAAAAGAAGAAGAAACGAAATAAAATACAAGGAGGGTCAAATCACACCCATAACAACATCGGATTTGCACAAGGTTTCCACCACTGGAAAGCCACGATTCAGGGCTCTCACCTCGTCGTGGATCCGTGTCTCTGAGCATTTACTAGGCGGGGCGAGCGGCCCCGGAATAGGGCTACAACCACCGGCAAGTTAGCCCACGCGCCGGGGCCGAGCAACAACAAAGGCAAGACATGTCCATCCCAAGAATGATTTGAAACAACACCCGAGCTAAGTTTGAGAATAACTCATGAACTAGAAATGCTAGAGAGACGAAATTTGTACCTGAGTGTGCTTTGAATTCCACTTCACCCGAACATCAGACTTTTTGGGCCGATGTGCACCATCTTCGTGCCGGAAATGGCCTGCAGGCTGGGACACTCAGAAAGCCACTCAAAAGCATCTTCAGTGGGATTTTTGTACACAGAGCTGCACAAAAAGAAGAAGAAACGAAATAAAATACAAGGAGGGTCAAATCACACCCATAACAACATCGGATTTGCACAAGGTTTCCACCACTGGAAAGCCACGATTCAGGGCTCTCACCTCGTTGTGGATCCGTGTCTCTGAGCATTTACTAGGCGGGGCGAGCGGCCCCGGAATAGGGCTACAACCACCGGCAAGTTAGCCCACGCGCCGGGGCCGAGCAACAACAAAGGCAAGACATGTCCATCCCAAGAATGATTTGAAACAACACCCGAGCTAAGTTTGAGAATAACTCATGAACTAGAAATGCTAGAGAGACGAAATTTGTACCTGAGTGTGCTTTGAATTCCACTTCACCCGAACATCAGACTTTTTGGGCCGATGTGCACCATCTTCGTGCCGGAAATGGCCTGCAGGCTGGGACACTCAGAAAGCCACTCAAAAGCATCTTCAGTGGGATTTTTGTACACAGAGCTGCACAAAAAGAAGAAGAAACGAAATAAAATACAAGGAGGGTCAAATCACACCCATAACAACATCGGATTTGCACAAGGTTTCCACCACTGGAAAGCCACGATTCAGGGCTCTCACCTCGTCGTGGATCCGTGTCTCTGAGCATTTACTAGGCGGGGCGAGCGGCCCCGGAATAGGGCTACAACCACCGGCAAGTTAGCCCACGCGCCGGGGCCGAGCAACAACAAAGGCAAGACATGTCCATCCCAAGAATGATTTGAAACAACACCCGAGCTAAGTTTGAGAATAACTCATGAACTAGAAATGCTAGAGAGACGAAATTTGTACCTGAGTGTGCTTTGAATTCCACTTCACCCGAACATTAGACTTTTTGGGCCGATGTGCACCATCTTCGTGCCGGAAATGGCCTGCAGGCTGGGACACTCAGAAAGCCACTCAAAAGCATCTTCAGTGGGATTTTTGTACACAGAGCTGCACAAAAAGAAGAAGAAACGAAATAAAATACAAGGAGGGTCAAATCACACCCATAACAACATCGGATTTGCACAAGGTTTCCACCACTGGAAAGCCACGATTCAGGGCTCTCACCTCGTCGTGGATCCGTGTCTCTGAGCATTTACTAGGCGGGGCGAGCGGCCCCGGAATAGGGCTACAACCACCGGCAAGTTAGCCCACGCGCCGGGGCCGAGCAACAACAAAGGCAAGACATGTCCATCCCAAGAATGATTTGAAACAACACCCGAGCTAAGTTTGAGAATAACTCATGAACTAGAAATGCTAGAGAGACGAAATTTGTACCTGAGTGTGCTTTGAATTCCACTTCACCCGAACATTAGACTTTTTGGGCCGATGTGCACCATCTTCGTGCCGGAAATGGCCTGCAGGCTGGGACACTCAGAAAGCCACTCAAAAGCATCTTCAGTGGGATTTTTGTACACAGAGCTGCACAAAAAGAAGAAGAAACGAAATAAAATACAAGGAGGGTCAAATCACACCCATAACAACATCGGATTTGCACAAGGTTTCCACCACTGGAAAGCCACGATTCAGGGCTCTCACCTCGTCGTAGATCCGTGTCTCTGAGCATTTACTAGGCGGGGCGAGCGGCCCCGGAATAGGGCTACAACCACCGGCAAGTTAGCCCACGCGCCGGGGCCGAGCAACAACAAAGGCAAGACATGTCCATCCCAAGAATGATTTGAAACAACACCCGAGCTAAGTTTGAGAATAACTCATGAACTAGAAATGCTAGAGAGACGAAATTTGTACCTGAGTGTGCTTTGAATTCCACTTCACCCGAACATCAGACTTTTTGGGCCGATGTGCACCATCTTCGTGCCGGAAATGGCCTGCAGGCTGGGACACTCAGAAAGCCACTCAAAAGCATCTTCAGTGGGATTTTTGTACACAGAGCTGCACAAAAAGAAGAAGAAACGAAATAAAATACAAGGAGGGTCAAATCACACCCATAACAACATCGGATTTGCACAAGGTTTCCACCACTGGAAAGCCACGATTCAGGGCTCTCACCTCGTCGTGGATCCGTGTCTCTGAGCATTTACTAGGCGGGGCGAGCGGCCCCGGAATAGGGCTACAACCACCGGCAAGTTAGCCCACGCGCCGGGGCCGAGCAACAACAAAGGCAAGACATGTCCATCCCAAGAATGATTTGAAACAACACCCGAGCTAAGTTTGAGAATAACTCATGAACTAGAAATGCTAGAGAGACGAAATTTGTACCTGAGTGTGCTTTGAATTCCACTTCACCCGAACATCAGACTTTTTGGGCCGATGTGCACCATCTTCGTGCCGGAAATGGCCTGCAGGCTGGGACACTCAGAAAGCCACTCAAAAGCATCTTCAGTGGGATTTTTGTACACAGAGCTGCACAAAAAGAAGAAGAAACGAAATAAAATACAAGGAGGGTCAAATCACACCCATAACAACATCGGATTTGCACAAGGTTTCCACCACTGGAAAGCCACGATTCAGGGCTCTCACCTCGTCGTGGATCCGTGTCTCTGAGCATTTTCTAGGCGGGGCGAGCGGCCCCGGAATAGGGCTACAACCACCGGCAAGTTAGCCCACGCGCCGGGGCCGAGCAACAACAAAGGCAAGACATGTCCATCCCAAGAATGATTTGAAACAACACCCGAGCTAAGTTTGAGAATAACTCATGAACTAGGAATGCTAGAGAGACGAAATTTGTACCTGAGTGTGCTTTGAATTCCACTTCACCCGAACATCAGACTTTTTGGGCCGATGTGCACCATCTTCGTGCCGGAAATGGCCTGCAGGCTGGGACACTCAGAAAGCCACTCAAAAGCATCTTCAGTGGGATTTTTGTACACAGAGCTGCACAAAAAGAAGAAGAAACGAAATAAAATACAAGGAGGGTCAAATCACACCCATAACAACATCGGATTTGCACAAGGTTTCCACCACTGGAAAGCCACGATTCAGGGCTCTCACCTCGTCGTGGATCCGTGTCTCTGAGCATTTTCTAGGCGGGGCGAGCGGCCCCGGAATAGGGCTACAACCACCGGCAAGTTAGCCCACGCGCCGGGGCCGAGCAACAACAAAGGCAAGACATGTCCATCCCAAGAATGATTTGAAACAACACCCGAGCTAAGTTTGAGAATAACTCATGAACTAGAAATGCTAGAGAGACGAAATTTGTACCTGAGTGTGCTTTGAATTCCACTTCACCCGAACATCAGACTTTTTGGGCCGATGTGCACCATCTTCGTGCCGGAAATGGCCTGCAGGCTGGGACACTCAGAAAGCCACTCAAAAGCATCTTCAGTGGGATTTTTGTACACAGAGCTGCACAAAAAGAAGAAGAAACGAAATAAAATACAAGGAGGGTCAAATCACACCCATAACAACATCGGATTTGCACAAGGTTTCCACCACTGGAAAGCCACGATTCAGGGCTCTCACCTCGTCGTGGATCCGTGTCTCTGAGCATTTACTAGGCGGGGCGAGCGGCCCCGGAATAGGGCTACAACCACTGGCAAGTTAGCCCACGCGCCGGGGCCGAGCAACAACAAAGGCAAGACATGTCCATCCCAAGAATGATTTGAAACAACACCCGAGCTAAGTTTGAGAATAACTCATGAACTAGAAATGCTAGAGAGACGAAATTTGTACCTGAGTGTGCTTTGAATTCCACTTCACCCGAACATTAGACTTTTTGGGCCGATGTGCACCATCTTCGTGCCGGAAATGGCCTGCAGGCTGGGACACTCAGAAAGCCACTCAAAAGCATCTTCAGTGGGATTTTTGTACACAGAGCTGCACAAAAAGAAGAAGAAACGAAATAAAATACAAGGAGGGTCAAATCACACCCATAACAACATCGGATTTGCACAAGGTTTCCACCACTGGAAAGCCACGATTCAGGGCTCTCACCTCGTCGTGGATCCGTGTCTCTGAGCATTTTCTAGGCGGGGCGAGCGGCCCCGGAATAGGGCTACAACCACCGGCAAGTTAGCCCACGCGCCGGGGCCGAGCAACAACAAAGGCAAGACATGTCCATCCCAAGAATGATTTGAAACAACACCCGAGCTAAGTTTGAGAATAACTCATGAACTAGAAATGCTAGAGAGACGAAATTTGTACCTGAGTGTGCTTTGAATTCCACTTCACCCGAACATCAGACTTTTTGGGCCGATGTGCACCATCTTCGTGCCGAAAATGGCCTGCAGGCTTGGACACTCAGAAAGCCACTCAAAAGCATCTTCAGTGGGATTTTTGTACACAGAGCTGCACAAAAAGAAGAAGAAACGAAATAAAATACAAGGAGGGTCAAATCACACCCATAACAACATCGGATTTGCACAAGGTTTCCACCACTGGAAAGCCACGATTCAGGGCTCTCACCTCGTCGTGGATCCGTGTCTCTGAGCATTTACTAGGCGGGGCGAGCGGCCCCGGAATAGGGCTACAACCACCGGCAAGTTAGCCCACGCGCCGGGGCCGAGCAACAACAAAGGCAAGACATGTCCATCCCAAGAATGATTTGAAACAACACCCGAGCTAAGTTTGAGAATAACTCATGAACTAGAAATGCTAGAGAGACGAAATTTGTACCTGAGTGTGCTTTGAATTCCACTTCACCCGAACATCAGACTTTTTGGGCCGATGTGCACCATCTTCGTGCCGGAAATGGCCTGCAGGCTGGGACACTCAGAAAGCCACTCAAAAGCATCTTCAGTGGGATTTTTGTACACAGAGCTGCACAAAAAGAAGAAGAAACGAAATAAAATACAAGGAGGGTCAAATCACACCCATAACAACATCGGATTTGCACAAGGTTTCCACCACTGGAAAGCCACGATTCAGGGCTCTCACCTCGTCGTGGATCCGTGTCTCTGAGCATTTACTAGGCGGGGCGAGCGGCCCCGGAATAGGGCTACAACCACCGGCAAGTTAGCCCACGCGCCGGGGCCGAGCAACAACAAAGGCAAGACATGTCCATCCCAAGAATGATTTGAAACAACACCCGAGCTAAGTTTGAGAATAACTCATGAACTAGAAATGCTAGAGAGACGAAATTTGTACCTGAGTGTGCTTTGAATTCCACTTCACCCGAACATCAGACTTTTTGGGCCGATGTGCACCATCTTCGTGCCGGAAATGGCCTGCAGGCTGGGACACTCAGAAAGCCACTCAAAAGCATCTTCAGTGGGATTTTTGTACACAGAGCTGCACAAAAAGAAGAAGAAACGAAATAAAATACAAGGAGGGTCAAATCACACCCATAACAACATCGGATTTGCACAAGGTTTCCACCACTGGAAAGCCACGATTCAGGGCTCTCACCTCGTCGTGGATCCGTGTCTCTGAGCATTTTCTAGGCGGGGCGAGCGGCCCCGGAATAGGGCTACAACCACCGGCAAGTTAGCCCACGCGCCGGGGCCGAGCAACAACAAAGGCAAGACATGTCCATCCCAAGAATGATTTGAAACAACACCCGAGCTAAGTTTGAGAATAACTCATGAACTAGAAATGCTAGAGAGACGAAATTTGTACATGAGTGTGCTTTGAATTCCACTTCACCCGAACATCAGACTTTTTGGGCCGATGTGCACCATCTTCGTGCCGGAAATGGCCTGCAGGCTGGGACACTCAGAAAGCCACTCAAAAGCATCTTCAGTGGGATTTTTGTACACAGAGCTGCACAAAAAGAAGAAGAAACGAAATAAAATACAAGGAGGGTCAAATCACACCCATAACAACATCGGATTTGCACAAGGTTTCCACCACTGGAAAGCCACGATTCAGGGCTCTCACCTCGTCGTGGATCCGTGTCTCTGAGCATTTACTAGGCGGGGCGAGCGGCCCCGGAATAGGGCTACAACCACCGGCAAGTTAGCCCACGCGCCGGGGCCGAGCAACAACAAAGGCAAGACATGTCCATCCCAAGAATGATTTGAAACAACACCCGAGCTAAGTTTGAGAATAACTCATGAACTAGAAATGCTAGAGAGACGAAATTTGTACCTGAGTGTGCTTTGAATTCCACTTCACCCGAACATCAGACTTTTTGGGCCGATGTGCACCATCTTCGTGCCGGAAATGGCCTGCAGGCTGGGACACTCAGAAAGCCACTCAAAAGCATCTTCAGTGGGATTTTTGTACACAGAGCTGCACAAAAAGAAGAAGAAACGAAATAAAATACAAGGAGGGTCAAATCACACCCATAACAACATCGGATTTGCACAAGGTTTCCACCACTGGAAAGCCACGATTCAGGGCTCTCACCTCGTTGTGGATCCGTGTCTCTGAGCATTTTCTAGGCGGGGCGAGCGGCCCCGGAATAGGGCTACAACCACCGGCAAGTTAGCCCACGCGCCGGGGCCGAGCAACAACAAAGGCAAGACATGTCCATCCCAAGAATGATTTGAAACAACACCCGAGCTAAGTTTGAGAATAACTCATGAACTAGAAATGCTAGAGAGACGAAATTTGTACCTGAGTGTGCTTTGAATTCCACTTCACCCGAACATCAGACTTTTTGGGCCGATGTGCACCATCTTCGTGCCGGAAATGGCCTGCAGGCTGGGACACTCAGAAAGCCACTCAAAAGCATCTTCAGTGGGATTTTTGTACACAGAGCTGCACAAAAAGAAGAAGAAACGAAATAAAATACAAGGAGGGTCAAATCACACCCATAACAACATCGGATTTGCACAAGGTTTCCACCACTGGAAAGCCACGATTCAGGGCTCTCACCTCGTCGTAGATCCGTGTCTCTGAGCATTTTCTAGGCGGGGCGAGCGGCCCCGGAATAGGGCTACAACCACCGGCAAGTTAGCCCACGCGCCGGGGCCGAGCAACAACAAAGGCAAGACATGTCCATCCCAAGAATGATTTGAAACAACACCCGAGCTAAGTTTGAGAATAACTCATGAACTAGAAATGCTAGAGAGACGAAATTTGTACCTGAGTGTGCTTTGAATTCCACTTCACCCGAACATCAGACTTTTTGGGCCGATGTGCACCATCTTCGTGCCGGAAATGGCCTGCAGGCTGGGACACTCAGAAAGCCACTCAAAAGCATCTTCAGTGGGATTTTTGTACACAGAGCTGCACAAAAAGAAGAAGAAACGAAATAAAATACAAGGAGGGTCAAATCACACCCATAACAACATCGGATTTGCACAAGGTTTCCACCACTGGAAAGCCACGATTCAGGGCTCTCACCTCGTTGTAGATCCGTGTCTCTGAGCATTTACTAGGCGGGGCGAGCGGCCCCGGAATAGGGCTACAACCACCGGCAAGTTAGCCCACGCGCCGGGGCCGAGCAACAACAAAGGCAAGACATGTCCATCCCAAGAATGATTTGAAACAACACCCGAGCTAAGTTTGAGAATAACTCATGAACTAGAAATGCTAGAGAGACGAAATTTGTACCTGAGTGTGCTTTGAATTCCACTTCACCCGAACATCAGACTTTTTGGGCCGATGTGCACCATCTTCGTGCCGGAAATGGCCTGCAGGCTGGGACACTCAGAAAGCCACTCAAAAGCATCTTCAGTGGGATTTTTGTACACAGAGCTGCACAAAAAGAAGAAGAAACGAAATAAAATACAAGGAGGGTCAAATCACACCCATAACAACATCGGATTTGCACAAGGTTTCCACCACTGGAAAGCCACGATTCAGGGCTCTCACCTCGTCGTGGATCCGTGTCTCTGAGCATTTTCTAGGCGGGGCGAGCGGCCCCGGAATAGGGCTACAACCACCGGCAAGTTAGCCCACGCGCCGGGGCCGAGCAACAACAAAGGCAAGACATGTCCATCCCAAGAATGATTTGAAACAACACCCGAGCTAAGTTTGAGAATAACTCATGAACTAGAAATGCTAGAGAGACGAAATTTGTACCTGAGTGTGCTTTGAATTCCACTTCACCCGAACATCAGACTTTTTGGGCCGATGTGCACCATCTTCGTGCCGGAAATGGCCTGCAGGCTGGGACACTCAGAAAGCCACTCAAAAGCATCTTCAGTGGGATTTTTGTACACAGAGCTGCACAAAAAGAAGAAGAAACGAAATAAAATACAAGGAGGGTCAAATCACACCCATAACAACATCGGATTTGCACAAGGTTTCCACCACTGGAAAGCCACGATTCAGGGCTCTCACCTCGTCGTGGATCCGTGTCTCTGAGCATTTACTAGGCGGGGCAAGCGGCCCCGGAATAGGGCTACAACCACCGGCAAGTTAGCCCACGCGCCGGGGCCGAGCAACAACAAAGGCAAGACATGTCCATCCCAAGAATGATTTGAAACAACACCCGAGCTAAGTTTGAGAATAACTCATGAACTAGAAATGCTAGAGAGACGAAATTTGTACCTGAGTGTGCTTTGAATTCCACTTCACCCGAACATCAGACTTTTTGGGCCGATGTGCACCATCTTCGTGCCGGAAATGGCCTGCAGGCTGGGACACTCAGAAAGCCACTCAAAAGCATCTTCAGTGGGATTTTTGTACACAGAGCTGCACAAAAAGAAGAAGAAACGAAATAAAATACAAGGAGGGTCAAATCACACCCATAACAACATCGGATTTGCACAAGGTTTCCACCACTGGAAAGCCACGATTCAGGGCTCTCACCTCGTCGTGGATCCGTGTCTCTGAGCATTTACTAGGCGGGGCGAGCGGCCCCGGAATAGGGCTACAACCACCGGCAAGTTAGCCCACGCGCCGGGGCCGAGCAACAACAAAGGCAAGACATGTCCATCCCAAGAATGATTTGAAACAACACCCGAGCTAAGTTTGAGAATAACTCATGAACTAGAAATGCTAGAGAGACGAAATTTGTACCTGAGTGTGCTTTGAATTCCACTTCACCCGAACATCAGACTTTTTGGGCCGATGTGCACCATCTTCGTGCCGGAAATGGCCTGCAGGCTGGGACACTCAGAAAGCCACTCAAAAGCATCTTCAGTGGGATTTTTGTACACAGAGCTGCACAAAAAGAAGAAGAAACGAAATAAAATACAAGGAGGGTCAAATCACACCCATAACAACATCGGATTTGCACAAGGTTTCCACCACTGGAAAGCCACGATTCAGGGCTCTCACCTCGTCGTGGATCCGTGTCTCTGAGCATTTTCTAGGCGGGGCGAGCGGCCCCGGAATAGGGCTACAACCACCGGCAAGTTAGCCCACGCGCCGGGGCCGAGCAACAACAAAGGCAAGACATGTCCATCCCAAGAATGATTTGAAACAACACCCGAGCTAAGTTTGAGAATAACTCATGAACTAGGAATGCTAGAGAGACGAAATTTGTACCTGAGTGTGCTTTGAATTCCACTTCACCCGAACATCAGACTTTTTGGGCCGATGTGCACCATCTTCGTGCCGGAAATGGCCTGCAGGCTGGGACACTCAGAAAGCCACTCAAAAGCATCTTCAGTGGGATTTTTGTACACAGAGCTGCACAAAAAGAAGAAGAAACGAAATAAAATACAAGGAGGGTCAAATCACACCCATAACAACATCGGATTTGCACAAGGTTTCCACCACTGGAAAGCCACGATTCAGGGCTCTCACCTCGTCGTGGATCCGTGTCTCTGAGCATTTTCTAGGCGGGGCGAGCGGCCCCGGAATAGGGCTACAACCACCGGCAAGTTAGCCCACGCGCCGGGGCCGAGCAACAACAAAGGCAAGACATGTCCATCCCAAGAATGATTTGAAACAACACCCGAGCTAAGTTTGAGAATAACTCATGAACTAGAAATGCTAGAGAGACGAAATTTGTACCTGAGTGTGCTTTGAATTCCACTTCACCCGAACATCAGACTTTTTGGGCCGATGTGCACCATCTTCGTGCCGGAAATGGCCTGCAGGCTGGGACACTCAGAAAGCCACTCAAAAGCATCTTCAGTGGGATTTTTGTACACAGAGCTGCACAAAAAGAAGAAGAAACGAAATAAAATACAAGGAGGGTCAAATCACACCCATAACAACATCGGATTTGCACAAGGTTTCCACCACTGGAAAGCCACGATTCAGGGCTCTCACCTCGTCGTGGATCCGTGTCTCTGAGCATTTACTAGGCGGGGCGAGCGGCCCCGGAATAGGGCTACAACCACTGGCAAGTTAGCCCACGCGCCGGGGCCGAGCAACAACAAAGGCAAGACATGTCCATCCCAAGAATGATTTGAAACAACACCCGAGCTAAGTTTGAGAATAACTCATGAACTAGAAATGCTAGAGAGACGAAATTTGTACCTGAGTGTGCTTTGAATTCCACTTCACCCGAACATTAGACTTTTTGGGCCGATGTGCACCATCTTCGTGCCGGAAATGGCCTGCAGGCTGGGACACTCAGAAAGCCACTCAAAAGCATCTTCAGTGGGATTTTTGTACACAGAGCTGCACAAAAAGAAGAAGAAACGAAATAAAATACAAGGAGGGTCAAATCACACCCATAACAACATCGGATTTGCACAAGGTTTCCACCACTGGAAAGCCACGATTCAGGGCTCTCACCTCGTCGTGGATCCGTGTCTCTGAGCATTTTCTAGGCGGGGCGAGCGGCCCCGGAATAGGGCTACAACCACCGGCAAGTTAGCCCACGCGCCGGGGCCGAGCAACAACAAAGGCAAGACATGTCCATCCCAAGAATGATTTGAAACAACACCCGAGCTAAGTTTGAGAATAACTCATGAACTAGAAATGCTAGAGAGACGAAATTTGTACCTGAGTGTGCTTTGAATTCCACTTCACCCGAACATCAGACTTTTTGGGCCGATGTGCACCATCTTCGTGCCGAAAATGGCCTGCAGGCTTGGACACTCAGAAAGCCACTCAAAAGCATCTTCAGTGGGATTTTTGTACACAGAGCTGCACAAAAAGAAGAAGAAACGAAATAAAATACAAGGAGGGTCAAATCACACCCATAACAACATCGGATTTGCACAAGGTTTCCACCACTGGAAAGCCACGATTCAGGGCTCTCACCTCGTCGTGGATCCGTGTCTCTGAGCATTTACTAGGCGGGGCGAGCGGCCCCGGAATAGGGCTACAACCACCGGCAAGTTAGCCCACGCGCCGGGGCCGAGCAACAACAAAGGCAAGACATGTCCATCCCAAGAATGATTTGAAACAACACCCGAGCTAAGTTTGAGAATAACTCATGAACTAGAAATGCTAGAGAGACGAAATTTGTACCTGAGTGTGCTTTGAATTCCACTTCACCCGAACATCAGACTTTTTGGGCCGATGTGCACCATCTTCGTGCCGGAAATGGCCTGCAGGCTGGGACACTCAGAAAGCCACTCAAAAGCATCTTCAGTGGGATTTTTGTACACAGAGCTGCACAAAAAGAAGAAGAAACGAAATAAAATACAAGGAGGGTCAAATCACACCCATAACAACATCGGATTTGCACAAGGTTTCCACCACTGGAAAGCCACGATTCAGGGCTCTCACCTCGTCGTGGATCCGTGTCTCTGAGCATTTACTAGGCGGGGCGAGCGGCCCCGGAATAGGGCTACAACCACCGGCAAGTTAGCCCACGCGCCGGGGCCGAGCAACAACAAAGGCAAGACATGTCCATCCCAAGAATGATTTGAAACAACACCCGAGCTAAGTTTGAGAATAACTCATGAACTAGAAATGCTAGAGAGACGAAATTTGTACCTGAGTGTGCTTTGAATTCCACTTCACCCGAACATCAGACTTTTTGGGCCGATGTGCACCATCTTCGTGCCGGAAATGGCCTGCAGGCTGGGACACTCAGAAAGCCACTCAAAAGCATCTTCAGTGGGATTTTTGTACACAGAGCTGCACAAAAAGAAGAAGAAACGAAATAAAATACAAGGAGGGTCAAATCACACCCATAACAACATCGGATTTGCACAAGGTTTCCACCACTGGAAAGCCACGATTCAGGGCTCTCACCTCGTCGTGGATCCGTGTCTCTGAGCATTTTCTAGGCGGGGCGAGCGGCCCCGGAATAGGGCTACAACCACCGGCAAGTTAGCCCACGCGCCGGGGCCGAGCAACAACAAAGGCAAGACATGTCCATCCCAAGAATGATTTGAAACAACACCCGAGCTAAGTTTGAGAATAACTCATGAACTAGAAATGCTAGAGAGACGAAATTTGTACATGAGTGTGCTTTGAATTCCACTTCACCCGAACATCAGACTTTTTGGGCCGATGTGCACCATCTTCGTGCCGGAAATGGCCTGCAGGCTGGGACACTCAGAAAGCCACTCAAAAGCATCTTCAGTGGGATTTTTGTACACAGAGCTGCACAAAAAGAAGAAGAAACGAAATAAAATACAAGGAGGGTCAAATCACACCCATAACAACATCGGATTTGCACAAGGTTTCCACCACTGGAAAGCCACGATTCAGGGCTCTCACCTCGTCGTGGATCCGTGTCTCTGAGCATTTACTAGGCGGGGCGAGCGGCCCCGGAATAGGGCTACAACCACCGGCAAGTTAGCCCACGCGCCGGGGCCGAGCAACAACAAAGGCAAGACATGTCCATCCCAAGAATGATTTGAAACAACACCCGAGCTAAGTTTGAGAATAACTCATGAACTAGAAATGCTAGAGAGACGAAATTTGTACCTGAGTGTGCTTTGAATTCCACTTCACCCGAACATCAGACTTTTTGGGCCGATGTGCACCATCTTCGTGCCGGAAATGGCCTGCAGGCTGGGACACTCAGAAAGCCACTCAAAAGCATCTTCAGTGGGATTTTTGTACACAGAGCTGCACAAAAAGAAGAAGAAACGAAATAAAATACAAGGAGGGTCAAATCACACCCATAACAACATCGGATTTGCACAAGGTTTCCACCACTGGAAAGCCACGATTCAGGGCTCTCACCTCGTTGTGGATCCGTGTCTCTGAGCATTTTCTAGGCGGGGCGAGCGGCCCCGGAATAGGGCTACAACCACCGGCAAGTTAGCCCACGCGCCGGGGCCGAGCAACAACAAAGGCAAGACATGTCCATCCCAAGAATGATTTGAAACAACACCCGAGCTAAGTTTGAGAATAACTCATGAACTAGAAATGCTAGAGAGACGAAATTTGTACCTGAGTGTGCTTTGAATTCCACTTCACCCGAACATCAGACTTTTTGGGCCGATGTGCACCATCTTCGTGCCGGAAATGGCCTGCAGGCTGGGACACTCAGAAAGCCACTCAAAAGCATCTTCAGTGGGATTTTTGTACACAGAGCTGCACAAAAAGAAGAAGAAACGAAATAAAATACAAGGAGGGTCAAATCACACCCATAACAACATCGGATTTGCACAAGGTTTCCACCACTGGAAAGCCACGATTCAGGGCTCTCACCTCGTCGTAGATCCGTGTCTCTGAGCATTTTCTAGGCGGGGCGAGCGGCCCCGGAATAGGGCTACAACCACCGGCAAGTTAGCCCACGCGCCGGGGCCGAGCAACAACAAAGGCAAGACATGTCCATCCCAAGAATGATTTGAAACAACACCCGAGCTAAGTTTGAGAATAACTCATGAACTAGAAATGCTAGAGAGACGAAATTTGTACCTGAGTGTGCTTTGAATTCCACTTCACCCGAACATCAGACTTTTTGGGCCGATGTGCACCATCTTCGTGCCGGAAATGGCCTGCAGGCTGGGACACTCAGAAAGCCACTCAAAAGCATCTTCAGTGGGATTTTTGTACACAGAGCTGCACAAAAAGAAGAAGAAACGAAATAAAATACAAGGAGGGTCAAATCACACCCATAACAACATCGGATTTGCACAAGGTTTCCACCACTGGAAAGCCACGATTCAGGGCTCTCACCTCGTTGTAGATCCGTGTCTCTGAGCATTTACTAGGCGGGGCGAGCGGCCCCGGAATAGGGCTACAACCACCGGCAAGTTAGCCCACGCGCCGGGGCCGAGCAACAACAAAGGCAAGACATGTCCATCCCAAGAATGATTTGAAACAACACCCGAGCTAAGTTTGAGAATAACTCATGAACTAGAAATGCTAGAGAGACGAAATTTGTACCTGAGTGTGCTTTGAATTCCACTTCACCCGAACATCAGACTTTTTGGGCCGATGTGCACCATCTTCGTGCCGGAAATGGCCTGCAGGCTGGGACACTCAGAAAGCCACTCAAAAGCATCTTCAGTGGGATTTTTGTACACAGAGCTGCACAAAAAGAAGAAGAAACGAAATAAAATACAAGGAGGGTCAAATCACACCCATAACAACATCGGATTTGCACAAGGTTTCCACCACTGGAAAGCCACGATTCAGGGCTCTCACCTCGTCGTGGATCCGTGTCTCTGAGCATTTTCTAGGCGGGGCGAGCGGCCCCGGAATAGGGCTACAACCACCGGCAAGTTAGCCCACGCGCCGGGGCCGAGCAACAACAAAGGCAAGACATGTCCATCCCAAGAATGATTTGAAACAACACCCGAGCTAAGTTTGAGAATAACTCATGAACTAGAAATGCTAGAGAGACGAAATTTGTACCTGAGTGTGCTTTGAATTCCACTTCACCCGAACATCAGACTTTTTGGGCCGATGTGCACCATCTTCGTGCCGGAAATGGCCTGCAGGCTGGGACACTCAGAAAGCCACTCAAAAGCATCTTCAGTGGGATTTTTGTACACAGAGCTGCACAAAAAGAAGAAGAAACGAAATAAAATACAAGGAGGGTCAAATCACACCCATAACAACATCGGATTTGCACAAGGTTTCCACCACTGGAAAGCCACGATTCAGGGCTCTCACCTCGTCGTGGATCCGTGTCTCTGAGCATTTACTAGGCGGGGCAAGCGGCCCCGGAATAGGGCTACAACCACCGGCAAGTTAGCCCACGCGCCGGGGCCGAGCAACAACAAAGGCAAGACATGTCCATCCCAAGAATGATTTGAAACAACACCCGAGCTAAGTTTGAGAATAACTCATGAACTAGAAATGCTAGAGAGACGAAATTTGTACCTGAGTGTGCTTTGAATTCCACTTCACCCGAACATCAGACTTTTTGGGCCGATGTGCACCATCTTCGTGCCGGAAATGGCCTGCAGGCTGGGACACTCAGAAAGCCACTCAAAAGCATCTTCAGTGGGATTTTTGTACACAGAGCTGCACAAAAAGAAGAAGAAACGAAATAAAATACAAGGAGGGTCAAATCACACCCATAACAACATCGGATTTGCACAAGGTTTCCACCACTGGAAAGCCACGATTCAGGGCTCTCACCTCGTCGTGGATCCGTGTCTCTGAGCATTTTCTAGGCGGGGCGAGCGGCCCCGGAATAGGGCTACAACCACCGGCAAGTTAGCCCACGCGCCGTGGCCGAGCAACAACAAAGGCAAGACATGTCCATCCCAAGAATGATTTGAAACAACACCCGAGCTAAGTTTGAGAATAACTCATGAACTAGAAATGCTAGAGAGACGAAATTTGTACCTGAGTGTGCTTTGAATTCCACTTCACCCGAACATCAGACTTTTTGGGCCGATGTGCACCATCTTCGTGCCGGAAAAGGCCTGCAGGCTGGGACACTCAGAAAGCCACTCAAAAGCATCTTCAGTGGGATTTTTGTACACAGAGCTGCACAAAAAGAAGAAGAAACGAAATAAAATACAAGGAGGGTCAAATCACACCCATAACAACATCGGATTTGCACAAGGTTTCCACCACTGGAAAGCCACGATTCAGGGCTCTCACCTCGTCGTAGATCCGTGTCTCTGAGCATTTTCTAGGCGGGGCGAGCGGCCCCGGAATAGGGCTACAACCACCGGCAAGTTAGCCCACGCGCCGGGGCCGAGCAACAACAAAGGCAAGACATGTCCATCCCAAGAATGATTTGAAACAACACCCGAGCTAAGTTTGAGAATAACTCATGAACTAGAAATGCTAGAGAGACGAAATTTGTACCTGAGTGTGCTTTGAATTCCACTTCACCCGAACATCAGACTTTTTGGGCCGATGTGCACCATCTTCGTGCCGGAAATGGCCTGCAGGCTGGGACACTCAGAAAGCCACTCAAAAGCATCTTCAGTGGGATTTTTGTACACAGAGCTGCACAAAAAGAAGAAGAAACGAAATAAAATACAAGGAGGGTCAAATCACACCCATAACAACATCGGATTTGCACAAGGTTTCCACCACTGGAAAGCCACGATTCAGGGCTCTCACCTCGTCGTGGATCCGTGTCTCTGAGCATTTACTAGGCGGGGCGAGCGGCCCCGGAATAGGGCTAGAACCACCGGCAAGTTAGCCCACGCGCCGGGGCCGAGCAACAACAAAGGCAAGACATGTCCATCCCAAGAATGATTTGAAACAACACCCGAGCTAAGTTTGAGAATAACTCATGAACTAGAAATGCTAGAGAGACGAAATTTGTACCTGAGTGTGCTTTGAATTCCACTTCACTCGAACATCAGACTTTTTGGGCCGATGTGCACCATCTTCGTGCCGGAAATGGCCTGCAGGCTGGGACACTCAGAAAGCCACTCAAAAGCATCTTCAGTGGGATTTTTGTACACAGAGCTGCACAAAAAGAAGAAGAAACGAAATAAAATACAAGGAGGGTCAAATCACACCCATAACAACATCGGATTTGCACAAGGTTTCCACCACTGGAAAGCCACGATTCAGGGCTCTCACCTCGTCGTGGATCCGTGTCTCTGAGCATTTACTAGGCGGGGCGAGCGGCCCCGGAATAGGGCTACAACCACCGGCAAGTTAGCCCACGCGCCGGGGCCGAGCAACAACAAAGGCAAGACATGTCCATCCCAAGAATGATTTGAAACAACACCCGAGCTAAGTTTGAGAATAACTCATGAACTAGAAATGCTAGAGAGACGAAATTTGTACCTGAGTGTGCTTTGAATTCCACTTCACCCGAACATCAGACTTTTTGGGCCGATGTGCACCATCTTCGTGCCGGAAATGGCCTGCAGGCTGGGACACTCAGAAAGCCACTCAAAAGCATCTTCAGTGGGATTTTTGTACACAGAGCTGCACAAAAAGAAGAAGAAACGAAATAAAATACAAGGAGGGTCAAATCACACCCATAACAACATCGGATTTGCACAAGGTTTCCACCACTGGAAAGCCACGATTCAGGGCTCTCACCTCGTCGTAGATCCGTGTCTCTGAGCATTTTCTAGGCGGGGTGAGCGGCCCCGGAATAGGGCTACAACCACCGGCAAGTTAGCCCACGCGCCGGGGCCGAGCAACAACAAAGGCAAGACATGTCCATCCCAAGAATGATTTGAAACAACACCCGAGCTAAGTTTGAGAATAACTCATGAACTAGAAATGCTAGAGAGACGAAATTTGTACCTGAGTGTGCTTTGAATTCCACTTCACCCGAACATCAGACTTTTTGGGCCGATGTGCACCATCTTCGTGCCGGAAAAGGCCTGCAGGCTGGGACACTCAGAAAGCCACTCAAAAGCATCTTCAGTGGGATTTTTGTACACAGAGCTGCACAAAAAGAAGAAGAAACGAAATAAAATACAAGGAGGGTCAAATCACACCCATAACAACATCGGATTTGCACAAGGTTTCCACCACTGGAAAGCCACGATTCAGGGCTCTCACCTCGTCGTCGATCCGTGTCTCTGAGCATTTACTAGGCGGGGCGAGCGGCCCCGGAATAGGGCTACAACCACCGGCAAGTTAGCCCACGCGCCGGGGCCGAGCAACAACAAAGGCAAGACATGTCCATCCCAAGAATGATTTGAAACAACACCCGAGCTAAGTTTGAGAATAACTCATGAACTAGAAATGCTAGAGAGACGAAATTTGTACCTGAGTGTGCTTTGAATTCCACTTCACCCGAACATCAGACTTTTTGGGCCGATGTGCACCATCTTCGTGCCGGAAATGGCCTGCAGGCTGGGACACTCAGAAAGCAACTCAAAAGCATCTTCAGTGGGATTTTTGTACACAGAGCTGCACAAAAAGAAGAAGAAACGAAATAAAATACAAGGAGGGTCAAATCACACCCATAACAACATCGGATTTGCACAAGTTTTCCACCACTGGAAAGCCACCATTCAGGGCTCTCACCTCGTCGTGGATCCGTGTCTCTGAGCATTTTCTAGGCGGGGCGAGCGGCCCCGGAATAGGGCTACAACCACCGGCAAGTTAGCCCACGCGCCGGGGCCGAGCAACAACAAAGGCAAGACATGTCCATCCCAAGAATGATTTGAAACAACACCCGAGCTAAGTTTGAGAATAACTCATGAACTAGAAATGCTAGAGAGACGAAATTTGTACCTGAGTGTGATTTGAATTCCACTTCACCCGAACATCAGACTTTTTGGGCCGATGTGCACCATCTTTGTGCCGGAAATGGCCTGCAGGCTGGGACACTCAGAAAGCCACTCAAAAGCATCTTCAGTGGGATTTTTGTACACAGAGCTGCACAAAAAGAAGAAGAAACGAAATAAAATACAAGGAGGGTCAAATCACACCCATAACAACATCGGATTTGCACAAGGTTTCCACCACTGGAAAGCCACGATTCAGGGCTCTCACCTCGTCGTGGATCCGTGTCTCTGAGCATTTTCTAGGCGGGGCGAGCGGCCCCGGAATAGGGCTACAACCACCGGCAAGTTAGCCCACGCGCCGGGGCCGAGCAACAACAAAGGCAAGACATGTCCATCCCAAGAATGATTTGAAACAACACCCGAGCTAAGTTTGAGAATAACTCATGAACTAGAAATGCTAGAGAGACGAAATTTGTACCTGAGTGTGCTTTGAATTCCACTTCACCCGAACATCAGACTTTTTGGGCCGATGTGCACCATCTTCGTGCCGGAAATGGCCTGCAGGCTGGGACACTCAGAAAGCCACTCAAAAGCATCTTCAGTGGGATTTTTGTACACAGAGCTGCACAAAAAGAAGAAGAAACGAAATAAAATACAAGGAGGGTCAAATCACACCCATAACAACATCGGATTTGCACAAGGTTTCCACCACTGGAAAGCCACGATTCAGGGCTCTCACCTCGTCGTAGATCCGTGTCTCTGAGCATTTTCTAGGCGGGGTGAGCGGCCCCGGAATAGGGCTACAACCACCGGCAAGTTAGCCCACGCGCCGGGGCCGAGCAACAACAAAGGCAAGACATGTCCATCCCAAGAATGATTTGAAACAACACCCGAGCTAAGTTTGAGAATAACTCATGAACTAGAAATGCTAGAGAGACGAAATTTGTACCTGAGTGTGCTTTGAATTCCACTTCACCCGAACATTATACTTTTTGGGCCGATGTGCACCATCTTCGTGCCGGAAATGGCCTGCAGGCTGGGACACTCAGAAAGCCACTCAAAAGCATCTTCAGTGGGATTTTTGTACACAGAGCTGCACAAAAAGAAGAAGAAACGAAATAAAATACAAGGAGGGTCAAATCACACCCATAACAACATCGGATTTGCACAAGGTTTCCACCACTGGAAAGCCACGATTCAGGGCTCTCACCTCGTCGTGGATCCGTGTCTCTGAGCATTTTCTAGGCGGGGCGAGCGGCCCCGGAATAGGGCTACAACCACCGGCAAGTTAGCCCACGCGCCGGGGCCGAGCAACAACAAAGGCAAGACATGTCCATCCCAAGAATGATTTGAAACAACACCCGAGCTAAGTTTGAGAATAACTCATGAACTAGAAATGCTAGAGAGACGAAATTTGTACCTGAGTGTGCTTTGAATTCCACTTCACCCGAACATCAGACTTTTTGGGCCGATGTGCACCATCTTCGTGCCGGAAATGGCCTGCAGGCTGGGACACTCAGAAAGCCACTCAAAAGCATCTTCAGTGGGATTTTTGTACACAGAGCTGCACAAAAAGAAGAAGAAACGAAATAAAATACAAGGAGGGTCAAATCACACCCATAACAACATCGGATTTGCACAAGGTTTCCACCACTGGAAAGCCACGATTCAGGGCTCTCACCTCGTCGTGGATCCGTGTCTCTGAGCATTTTCTAGGCGGGGCGAGCGGCCCCGGAATAGGGCTACAACCACCGGCAAGTTAGCCCACGCGCCGGGGCCGAGCAACAACAAAGGCAAGACATGTCCATCCCAAGAATGATTTGAAACAACACCCGAGCTAAGTTTGAGAATAACTCATGAACTAGAAATGCTAGAGAGACGAAATTTGTACCTGAGTGTGCTTTGAATTCCACTTCACCCGAACATCAGACTTTTTGGGCCGATGTGCACCATCTTCGTGCCGGAAATGGCCTGCAGGCTGGGACACTCAGAAAGCCACTCAAAAGCATCTTCAGTGGGATTTTTGTACACAGAGCTGCACAAAAAGAAGAAGAAACGAAATAAAATACAAGGAGGGTCAAATCACACCCATAACAACATCGGATTTGCACAAGGTTTCCACCACTGGAAAGCCACGATTCAGGGCTCTCACCTCGTCGTGGATCCGTGTCTCTGAGCATTTTCTAGGCGGGGCGAGCGGCCCCGGAATAGGGCTACAACCACCGGCAAGTTAGCCCACGCGCCGGGGCCGAGCAACAACAAAGGCAAGACATGTCCATCCCAAGAATGATTTGAAACAACACCCGAGCTAAGTTTGAGAATAACTCATGAACTAGAAATGCTAGAGAGACGAAATTTGTACCTGAGTGTGCTTTGAATTCCACTTCACCCGAACATCAGACTTTTTGGGCCGATGTGCACCATCTTCGTGCCGGAAATGGCCTGCAGGCTGGGACACTCAGAAAGCCACTCAAAAGCATCTTCAGTGGGATTTTTGTACACAGAGCTGCACAAAAAGAAGAAGAAACGAAATAAAATACAAGGAGGGTCAAATCACACCCATAACAACATCGGATTTGCACAAGGTTTCCACCACTGGAAAGCCACGATTCAGGGCTCTCACCTCGTCGTGGATCCGTGTCTCTGAGCATTTTCTAGGCGGGGCGAGCGGCCCCGGAATAGGGCTACAACCACCGGCAAGTTAGCCCACGCGCCAGGGCCGAGCAACAACAAAGGCAAGACATGTCCATCCCAAGAATGATTTGAAACAACACCCGAGCTAAGTTTGAGAATAACTCATGAACTAGAAATGCTAGAGAGACGAAATTTGTACCTGAGTGTGCTTTGAATTCCACTTCACCCGAACATCAGACTTTTTGGGCCGATGTGCACCATCTTCGTGCCGGAAATGGCCTGCAGGCTGGGACACTCAGAAAGCCACTCAAAAGCATCTTCAGTGGGATTTTTGTACACAGAGCTGCACAAAAAGAAGAAGAAACGAAATAAAATACAAGGAGGGTCAAATCACACCCATAACAACATCGGATTTGCACAAGGTTTCCACCACTGGAAAGCCACGATTCAGGGCTCTCACCTCGTCGTGGATCCGTGTCTCTGAGCATTTTCTAGGCGGGGCGAGCGGCCCCGGAATAGGGCTACAACCACCGGCAAGTTAGCCCACGCGCCGGGGCCGAGCAACAACAAAGGCAAGACATGTCCATCCCAAGAATGATTTGAAACAACACCCGAGCTAAGTTTGAGAATAACTCATGAACTAGAAATGCTAGAGAGACGAAATTTGTACCTGAGTGTGCTTTGAATTCCACTTCACCCGAACATCAGACTTTTTGGGCCGATGTGCACCATCTTCGTGCCGGAAATGGCCTGCAGGCTGGGACACTCAGAAAGCCACTCAAAAGCATCTTCAGTGGGATTTTTGTACACAGAGCTGCACAAAAAGAAGAAGAAACGAAATAAAATACAAGGAGGGTCAAATCACACCCATAACAACATCGGATTTGCACAAGGTTTCCACCACTGGAAAGCCACGATTCAGGGCTCTCACCTCGTTGTGGATCCGTGTCTCTGAGCATTTTCTAGGCGGGGCGAGCGGCCCCGGAATAGGGCTACAACCACCGGCAAGTTAGCCCACGCGGCGGGGCCGAGCAACAACAAAGGCAAGACATGTCCATCCCAAGAATGATTTGAAACAACACCCGAGCTAAGTTTGAGAATAACTCATGAACTAGAAATGCTAGAGAGACGAAATTTGTACCTGAGTGTGCTTTGAATTCCACTTCACCCGAACATCAGACTTTTTGGGCCGATGTGCACCATCTTCGTGCCGGAAATTGCCTGCAGGCTGGGACACTCAGAAAGCCACTCAAAAGCATCTTCAGTGGGATTTTTGTACACAGAGCTGCACAAAAAGAAGAAGAAACGAAATAAAATACAAGGAGGGTCAAATCACACCCATAACAACATCGGATTTGCACAAGGTTTCCACCACTGGAAAGCCACGATTCAGGGCTCTCACCTCGTCGTGGATCCGTGTCTCTGAGCATTTTCTAGGCGGGGCGAGCGGCCCCGGAATAGGGCTACAACCACCGGCAAGTTAGCCCACGCGCCGGGGCCGAGCAACAACAAAGGCAAGACATGTCCATCCCAAGAATGATTTGAAACAACACCCGAGCTAAGTTTGAGAATAACTCATGAACTAGAAATGCTAGAGAGACGAAATTTGTACCTGAGTGTGCTTTGAATTCCACTTCACCCGAACATCAGACTTTTTGGGCCGATGTGCACCATCTTCGTGCCGGAAATGGCCTGCAGGCTGGGACACTCAGAAAGCCACTCAAAAGCATCTTCAGTGGGATTTTTGTACACAGAGCTGCACAAAAAGAAGAAGAAACGAAATAAAATACAAGGAGGGTCAAATCACACCCATAACAACATCGGATTTGCACAAGGTTTCCACCACTGGAAAGCCACGATTCAGGGCTCTCACCTCGTCGTAGATCCGTGTCTCTGAGCATTTTCTAGGCGGGGCGAGCGGCCCCGGAATAGGGCTACAACCACCGGCAAGTTAGCCCACGCGCCGGGGCCGAGCAACAACAAAGGCAAGACATGTCCATCCCAAGAATGATTTGAAACAACACCCGAGCTAAGTTTGAGAATAACTCATGAACTAGAAATGCTAGAGAGACGAAATTTGTACCTGAGTGTGCCTTGAATTCCACTTCACCCGAACATCAGACTTTTTGGGCCGATGTGCACCATCTTCGTGCCGGAAATGGCCTGCAGGCTGGGACACTCAGAAAGCCACTCAAAAGCATCTTCAGTGGGATTTTTGTACACAGAGCTGCACAAAAAGAAGAAGAAACGAAATAAAATACAAGGAGGGTCAAATCACACCCATAACAACATCGGATTTGCACAAGGTTTCCACCACTGGAAAGCCACGATTCAGGGCTCTCACCTCGTTGTGGATCCGTGTCTCTGAGCATTTTCTAGGCGGGGCGAGCGGCCCCGGAATAGGGCTACAACCACCGGCAAGTTAGCCCACGCGCCGGGGCCGAGCAACAACAAAGGCAAGACATGTCCATCCCAAGAATGATTTGAAACAACACCCGAGCTAAGTTTGAGAATAACTCATGAACTAGAAATGCTAGAGAGACGAAATTTGTACCTGAGTGTGCTTTGAATTCCACTTCACCCGAACATCAGACTTTTTGGGCCGATGTGCACCATCTTCGTGCCGGAAATGGCCTGCAGGCTGGGACACTCAGAAAGCCACTCAAAAGCATCTTCAGTGGGATTTTTGTACACAGAGCTGCACAAAAAGAAGAAGAAACGAAATAAAATACAAGGAGGGTCAAATCACACCCATAACAACATCGGATTTGCACAAGGTTTCCACCACTGGAAAGCCACGATTCAGGGCTCTCACCTCGTCGTAGATCCGTGTCTCTGAGCATTTTCTAGGCGGGGCGAGCGGCCCCGGAATAGGGCTACAACCACCGGCAAGTTAGCCCACGCGCCGGGGCCGAGCAACAACAAAGGCAAGACATGTCCATCCCAAGAATGATTTGAAACAACACCCGAGCTAAGTTTGAGAATAACTCATGAACTAGAAATGCTAGAGAGACGAAATTTGTACCTGAGTGTGCTTTGAATTCCACTTCACCCGAACATCAGACTTTTTGGGCCGATGTGCACCATCTTCGTGCCGGAAATGGCCTGCAGGCTGGGACACTCAGAAAGCCACTCAAAAGCATCTTCAGTGGGATTTTTGTACACAGAGCTGCACAAAAAGAAGAAGAAACGAAATAAAATACAAGGAGGGTCAAATCACACCCATAACAACATCGGATTTGCACAAGGTTTCCACCACTGGAAAGCCACGATTCAGGGCTCTCACCTCGTCGTGGATCCGTGTCTCTGAGCATTTTCTAGGCGGGGCGAGCGGCCCCGGAATAGGGCTACAACCACCGGCAAGTTAGCCCACGCGCCGGGGCCGAGCAACAACAAAGGCAAGACATGTCCATCCCAAGAATGATTTGAAACAACACCCGAGCTAAGTTTGAGAATAACTCATGAACTAGAAATGCTAGAGAGACGAAATTTGTACCTGAGTGTGCTTTGAATTCCACTTCACCCGAACATTAGACTTTTTGGGCCGATGTGCACCATCTTCGTGCCGGAAATGGCCTGCAGGCTGGGACACTCAGAAAGCCACTCAAAAGCATCTTCAGTGGGATTTTTGTACACAGAGCTGCACAAAAAGAAGAAGAAACGAAATAAAATACAAGGAGGGTCAAATCACACACATAACAACATCAGATTTGCACAAGGTTTCCACCACTGGAAAGCCACGATTCAGGGCTCTCACCTCGTCGTGGATCCCTGTCTCTGAGCATTTTCTAGGCGGGGCGAGCGGCCCCGGAATAGGGCTACAACCACCGGCAAGTTAGCCCACGCGCCGGGGCCGAGCAACAACAAAGGCAAGACATGTCCATCCCAAGAATGATTTGAAACAACACCCGAGCTAAGTTTGAGAATAACTCATGAACTAGAAATGCTAGAGAGACGAAATTTGTACCTGAGTGTGCTTTGAATTCCACTTCACCCGAACATCAGACTTTTTGGGCCGATGTGCACCATCTTCGTGCCGGAAATGGCCTGCAGGCTGGGACACTCAGAAAGCCACTCAAAAGCATCTTCAGTGGGATTTTTGTACACAGAGCTGCACAAAAAGAAGAAGAAACGAAATAAAATACAAGGAGGGTCAAATCACACCCATAACAACATCGGATTTGCACAAGGTTTCCACCACTGGAAAGCCACGATTCAGGGCTCTCACCTCGTCGTGGATCCCTGTCTCTGAGCATTTTCTAGGCGGGGCGAGCGGCCCCGGAATAGGGCTACAACCACCGGCAAGTTAGCCCACGCGCCGGGGCCGAGCAACAACAAAGGCAAGACATGTCCATCCCAAGAATGATTTGAAACAACACCCGAGCTAAGTTTGAGAATAACTCATGAACTAGAAATGCTAGAGAGACGAAATTTGTACCTGAGTGTGCTTTGAATTCCACTTCACCCGAACATCAGACTTTTTGGGCCGATGTGCACCATCTTCGTGCCGGAAATGGCCTGCAGGCTGGGACACTCAGAAAGCCACTCAAAAGCATCTTCAGTGGGATTTTTGTACACAGAGCTGCACAAAAAGAAGAAGAAACGAAATAAAAATACAAGGAGGGTCAAATCACACCCATAACAACATCGGATTTGCACAAGGTTTCCACCACTGGAAAGCCACGATTCAGGGCTCTCACCTCGTTGTGGATCCGTGTCTCTGAGCATTTTCTAGGCGGGGCGAGCGGCCCCGGAATAGGGCTACAACCACCGGCAAGTTAGCCCACGCGCCGGGGCCGAGCAACAACAAAGGCAAGACATGTCCATCCCAAGAATGATTTGAAACAACACCCGAGCTAAGTTTGAGAATAACTCATGAACTAGAAATGCTAGAGAGACGAAATTTGTACCTGAGTGTGCCTTGAATTCCACTTCACCCGAACATCAGACTTTTTGGGCCGATGTGCACCATCTTCGTGCCGGAAATGGCCTGCAGGCTGGGACACTCAGAAAGCCACTCAAAAGCATCTTCAGTGGGATTTTTGTACACAGAGCTGCACAAAAAGAAGAAGAAACGAAATAAAATACAAGGAGGGTCAAATCACACCCATAACAAAATCGGATTTGCACAAGGTTTCCACCACTGGAAAGCCACGATTCAGGGCTCTCACCTCGTCGTAGATCCGTGTCTCTGAGCATTTTCTAGGCGGGGCGAGCGGCCCCGGAATAGGGCTACAACCACCGGCAAGTTAGCCCACGCGCCGGGGCCGAGCAACAACAAAGGCAAGACATGTCCATCCCAAGAATGATTTGAAACAACACCCGAGCTAAGTTTGAGAATAACTCATGAACTAGAAATGCTAGAGAGACGAAATTTGTACCTGAGTGTGCCTTGAATTCCACTTCACCCGAACATTAGACTTTTTGGGCCGATGTGCACCATCTTCGTGCCGGAAATGGCCTGCAGGCTGGGACACTCAGAAAGCCACTCAAAAGCATCTTCAGTGGGATTTTTGTACACAGAGCTGCACAAAAAGAAGAAGAAACGAAATAAAATACAAGGAGGGTCAAATCACACCCATAACAACATCGGATTTGCACAAGGTTTCCACCACTGGAAAGCCACGATTCAGGGCTCTCACCTCGTCGTAGATCCGTGTCTCTGAGCATTTTCTAGGCGGGGCGAGCGGCCCCGGAATAGGGCTACAACCACCGGCAAGTTAGCCCACGCGCCGGGGCCGAGCAACAACAAAGGCAAGACATGTCCATCCCAAGAATGATTTGAAACAACACCCGAGCTAAGTTTGAGAATAACTCATGAACTAGAAATGCTAGAGAGACGAAATTTGTACCTGAGTGTGCTTTGAATTCCACTTCACCCGAACATCAGACTTTTTGGGCCGATGTGCACCATCTTCGTGCCGGAAATGGCCTGCAGGCTGGGACACTCAGAAAGCCACTCAAAAGCATCTTCAGTGGGATTTTTGTACACAGAGCTGCACAAAAAGAAGAAGAAACGAAATAAAATACAAGGAGGGTCAAATCACACCCAAAACAACATCGGATTTGCACAAGGTTTCCACCACTGGAAAGCCACGATTCAGGGCTCTCACCTCGTCGTGGATCCGTGTCTCTGAGCATTTTCTAGGCGGGGCGAGCGGCCCCGGAATAGGGCTACAACCACCGGCAAGTTAGCCCACGCGCCGGGGCCGAGCAACAACAAAGGCAAGACATGTCCATCCCAAGAATGATTTGAAACAACACCCGAGCTAAGTTTGAGAAAAACTCATGAACTAGAAATGCTAGAGAGACGAAATTTGTACCTGAGTGTGCCTTGAATTCCACTTCACCCGAACATCAGACTTTTTGGGCCGATGTGCACCATCTTCGTGCCGGAAATGGCCTGCAGGCTGGGACACTCAGAAAGCCACTCAAAAGCATCTTCAGTGGGATTTTTGTACACAGAGCTGCACAAAAAGAAGAAGAAACGAAATAAAATACAAGGAGGGTCAAATCACACCCATAACAACATCGGATTTGCACAAGGTTTCCACCACTGGAAAGCCACGATTCAGGGCTCTCACCTCGTTGTAGATCCGTGTCTCTGAGCATTTTCTAGGCGGGGCGAGCGGCCCCGGAATAGGGCTACAACCACCGGCAAGTTAGCCCACGCGCCGGGGCCGAGCAACAACAAAGGCAAGACATGTCCATCCCAAGAATGATTTGAAACAACACCCGAGCTAAGTTTGAGAATAACTCATGAACTAGAAATGCTAGAGAGACGAAATTTGTACCTGAGTGTGCCTTGAATTCCACTTCACCCGAACATCAGACTTTTTGGGCCGATGTGCACCATCTTCGTGCCGGAAATGGCCTGCAGGCTGGGACACTCAGAAAGCCACTCAAAAGCATCTTCAGTGGGATTTTTGTACACAGAGCTGCACAAAAAGAAGAAGAAACGAAATAAAATACAAGGAGGGTCAAATCACACCCATAACAACATCGGATTTGCACAAGGTTTCCACCACTGGAAAGCCACGATTCAGGGCTCTCACCTCGTCGTGGATCCGTGTCTCTGAGCATTTTCTAGGCGGGGCGAGCGGCCCCGGAATAGGGCTACAACCACCGGCAAGTTAGCCCACGCGCCGGGGCCGAGCAACAACAAAGGCAAGACATGTCCATCCCAAGAATGATTTGAAACAACACCCGAGCTAAGTTTGAGAATAACTCATGAACTAGAAATGCTAGAGAGACGAAATTTGTACCTGAGTGTGCTTTGAATTCCACTTCACCCGAACATTAGACTTTTTGGGCCGATGTGCACCATCTTCGTGCCGGAAATGGCCTGCAGGCTGGGACACTCAGAAAGCCACTCAAAAGCATCTTCAGTGGGATTTTTGTACACAGAGCTGCACAAAAAGAAGAAGAAACGAAATAAAATACAAGGAGGGTCAAATCACACCCATAACAACATCGGATTTGCACAAGGTTTCCACCACTGGAAAGCCACGATTCAGGGCTCTCACCTCGTCGTGGATCCGTGTCTCTGAGCATTTTCTAGGCGGGGCGAGCGGCCCCGGAATAGGGCTACAACCACCGGCAAGTTAGCCCACGCGCCGGGGCCGAGCAACAACAAAGGCAAGACATGTCCATCCCAAGAATGATTTGAAACAACACCCGAGCTAAGTTTGAGAATAACTCATGAACTAGAAATGCTAGAGAAACGAAATTTGTACCTGAGTGTGCCTTGAATTCCACTTCACCCGAACATCAGACTTTTTGGGCCGATGTGCACCATCTTCGTGCCGGAAATGGCCTGCAGGCTGGGACACTCAGAAAGCCACTCAAAAGCATCTTCAGTGGGATTTTTGTACACAGAGCTGCACAAAAAGAAGAAGAAACGAAATAAAATACAAGGAGGGTCATATCACACCCATAACAACATCGGATTTGCACAAGGTTTCCACCACTGGAAAGCCACGATTCAGGGCTCTCACCTCGTCGTAGATCCGTGTCTCTGAGCATTTTCTAGGCGGGGCGAGCGGCCCCGGAATAGGGCTACAACCACCGGCAAGTTAGCCCACGCGCCGGGGCCGAGCAACAACAAAGGCAAGACATGTCCATCCCAAGAATGATTTGAAACAACACCCGAGCTAAGTTTGAGAATAACTCATGAACTAGAAATGCTAGAGAGACGAAATTTGTACCTGAGTGTGCCTTGAATTCCACTTCACCCGAACATCAGACTTTTTGGGCCGATGTGCACCATCTTCGTGCCGGAAATGGCCTGCAGGCTGGGACACTCAGAAAGCCACTCAAAAGCATCTTCAGTGGGATTTTTGTACACAGAGCTGCACACAGAGAAGAAGAAACGAAATAAAATACAAGGAGGCTCAAATCACACCCATAACAACATCGGATTTGCACAAGGTTTCCACCACTGGAAAGCCACGATTCAGGGCTCTCACCTCGTCGTGGATCCGTGTCTCTGAGCATTTTCTAGGCGGGGCGAGCGGCCCCGGAATAGGGCTACAACCACCGGCAAGTTAGCCCACGCGCCGGGGCCGAGCAACAACAAAGGCAAGACATGTCCATCCCAAGAATGATTTGAAACAACACCCGAGCTAAGTTTGAGAATAACTCATGAACTAGAAATGCTAGAGAGACGAAATTTGTACCTGAGTGTGCCTTGAATTCCACTTCACCCGAACATCAGACTTTTTGGGCCGATGTGCACCATCTTCGTGCCGGAAATGGCCTGCAGGCTGGGACACTCAGAAAGCCACTCAAAAGCATCTTCAGTGGGATTTTTGTACACAGAGCTGCACAAAAAGAAGAAGAAACGAAATAAAATACAAGGAGGGTCAAATCACACCCATAACAACATCGGATTTGCACAAGGTTTCCACCACTAGAAAGCCACGATTCAGGGCTCTCACTTCGTCGTGAATCCGTGTCTCTGAGCATTTTCTAGGCGGGGCGAGCGGCCCCGGAATAGGGCTACAACCACCGGCAAGTTAGCCCACGCGCCGGGGCCGAGCAACAACAAAGGCAAGACATGTCCATCCCAAGAATGATTTGAAACAACACCCGAGCTAAGTTTGAGAAAAACTCATGAACTAGAAATGCTAGAGAGACGAAATTTGTACCTGAGTGTGCCTTGAATTCCACTTCACCCGAACATCAGACTTTTTGGGCCGATGTGCACCATCTTCGTGCCGGAAATGGCCTGCAGGCTGGGACACTCAGAAAGCCACTCAAAAGCATCTTCAGTGGGATTTTTGTACACAGAGCTGCACAAAAAGAAGAAGAAACGAAATAAAATACAAGGAGGGTCAAATCACACCCATAACAACATCGGATTTGCACAAGGTTTCCACCACTGGAAAGCCACGATTCAGGGCTCTCACCTCGTCGTGGATCCGTGTTTCTGAGCATTTTCTAGGCGGGGCGAGCGGCCCCGGAATAGGGCTACAACCACCGGCAAGTTAGCCCACGCGCCGGGGCCGAGCAACAACAAAGGCAAGACATGTCCATCCCAAGAATGATTTGAAACAACACCCGAGCTAAGTTTGAGAATAACTCATGAACTAGAAATGCTAGAGAGACGAAATTTGTACCTGAGTGTGCCTTGAATTCCACTTCACCCGAACATCAGACTTTTTGGGCCGATGTGCACCATCTTCGTGCCGGAAATGGCCTGCAGGCTGGGACACTCAGAAAGCCACTCAAAAGCATCTTCAGTGGGATTTTTGTACACAGAGCTGCACAAAAAGAAGAAGAAACGAAATAAAATACAAGGAGGGTCAAATCACACCCATAACAACATCGGATTTGCACAAGGTTTCCACCACTGGAAAGCCACGATTCAGGGCTCCCACCTCGTCGTAGATCCGTGTCTCTGAGCATTTTCTAGGCGGGGCGAGCGGCCCCGGAATAGGGCTACAACCACCGGCAAGTTAGCCCACGCGCCGGGGCCGAGCAACAAAAAAGGCAAGACATGTCCATCCCAAGAATGATTTGAAACAACACCCGAGCTAAGTTTGAGAATAACTCATGAACTAGAAATGCTAGAGAGACGAAATTTGTACCTGAGTGTGCCTTGAATTCCACTTCACCCGAACATCAGACTTTTTGGGCCGATGTGCACCATCTTCGTGCCGGAAATGGCCTGCAGGCTGGGACACTCAGAAAGCCACTCAAAAGCATCTTCAGTGGGATTTTTGTACACAGAGCTGCACAAAAAGAAGAAGAAACGAAATAAAATACAAGGAGGGTCAAATCACACCCATAACAACATCGGATTTGCACAAGGTTTCCACCACTGGAAAGCCACGATTCAGGGCTCTCACCTCGTCGTACATCCGTGTCTCTGAGCATTTTCTAGGCGGGGCGAGCGGCCCCGGAATAGGGCTACAACCAACGGCAAGTTAGCCCACGCGCCGGGGCCGAGCAACAACAAAGGCAAGACATGTCCATCCCAAGAATGATTTGAAACAACACCCGAGCTAAGTTTGAGAATAACTCATGAACTAGAAATGCTAGAGAGACGAAATTTGTACCTGAGTGTGCCTTGAATTCCATTTCACCCGAACATCAGACTTTTTGGGACGATGTGCACCATCTTCGTGCCGGAAATGGCCTGCAGGCTGGGACACTCAGAAAGCCACTCAAAAGCATCTTCAGTGGGATTTTTGTACACAGAGCTGCACAAAAAGAAGAAGAAACGAAATAAAATACAAGGAGGGTCAAATCACACCCATAACAACATCGGATTTGCACAAGGTTTCCACCACTGGAAAGCCACGATTCAGGGCTCTCACCTCGTCGTCGATCCGTGTCTCTGAGCATTTTCTAGGCGGGGCGAGCGGCCCCGGAATAGGGCTACAACCACCGGCAAGTTAGCCCACGCGCCGGGGCCGAGCAACAACAAAGGCAAGACATGTCCATCCCAAGAATGATTTGAAACAACACCCGAGCTAAGTTTGAAAATAACTCATGAACTAGAAATGCTAGAGAGACGAAATTTGTACCTGAGTGTGCCTTGAATTCCACTTCACCCGAACATCAGACTTTTTGGGCCGATGTGCACCATCTTCGTGCCGGAAATGGCCTGCAGGCTGGGACACTCAGAAAGCCACTCAAAAGCATCTTCAGTGGGATTTTTGTACACAGAGCTGCACAAAAAGAAGAAGAAACGAAATAAAATACAAGGAGGGTCAAATCACACCCATAACAACATCGGATTTGCACAAGGTTTCCACCACTGGAAAGCCACGATTCAGGGCTCTCACCTCGTTGTCGATCCGTGTCTCTGAGCATTTTCTAGGCGGGGCGAGCGGCCCCGGAATAGGGCTACAACCACCGGCAAGTTAGCCCACGCGCCGGGGGCGAGCAACAACAAAGGCAAGACATGTCCATCCCAAGAATGATTTGAAACAACACCCGAGCTAAGTTTGAGAATAACTCATGAACTAGAAATGCTAGAGAGGCGAAATTTGTACCTGAGTGTGCCTTGAATTCCACTTCACCCCGAACATCAGACTTTTTGGGCCGATGTGCACCATCTTCGTGCCGGAAATGGCCTGCAGGCTGGGACACTCAGAAAGCCACTCAAAAGCATCTTCAGTGGGATTTTTGTACACAGAGCTGCACAAAAAGAAGAAGAAACGAAATAAAATACAAGGAGGGTCAAATCACACCCATAACAACATCGGATTTGCACAATGTTTCCACCACTGGAAAGCCACGATTCAGGGCTCTCACCTCGTCGTAAATCCGTGTCTCTGAGCATTTTCTAGGCGGGGCGAGGGGCCCCGGAATAGGGCTACAACCACCGGCAAGTTAGCCCACGCGCCAGGGCCGAGCAACAACAAAGGCAAGACATGTCCATCCCAAGAATGATTTGAAACAACACCCGAGCTAAGTTTGAGAATAACTCATGAACTAGAAATGCTAGAGAGACGAAATTTGTACCTGAGTGTGCCTTGAATTCCACTTCACCCGAACATTAGACTTTTTGGGCCGATGTGCACCATCTTCGTGCCGGAAATGGCCTGCAGGCTGGGACACTCAGAAAGCCACTCAAAAGCATCTTCAGTGGGATTTTTGTACACAGAGCTGCACAAAAAGAAGAAGAAACGAAATAAAATACAAGGAGGGTCAAATCACACCCATAACAACATCGGATTTGCACAAGGTTTCCACCACTGGAAAGCCACGATTCAGGGCTCTCACCTCGTCGTGGATCCGTGTCTCTGAGCATTTTCTAGGCGGGGCGAGCGGCCCCGGAATAGGGCTACAACCACCGGCAAGTTAGCCCACGCGCCGGGGCCGAGCAACAACAAAGGCAAGACATGTCCATCCCAAGAATGATTTGAAACAACTTCCGAGCTAAGTTTGAGAATAACTCATGAACTAGAAATGCTAGAGAGACGAAATTTGTACCTGAGTGTGCCTTGAATTCCACTTCACCCGAACATCAGACTTTTTGGGCCGATGTGCACCATCTTCGTGCCGGAAATGGCCTGCAGGCTGGGACACTCAGAAAGCCACTCAAAAGCATCTTCAGTGGGATTTTTGTACACAGAGCTGCACAAAAAGAAGAAGAAACGAAATAAAATACAAGGAGGGTCAAATCACACCCATAACAACATCGGATTTGCACAAGATTTCCACCACTGGAAAGCCACGATTCAGGGCTCTCACCTCGTTGTGGATCCGTGTCTCTGAGCATTTTCTAGGCGGGGCGAGCGGCCCCGGAATAGGGCTACAACCACCGGCAAGTTAGCCCACGCGCCGGGGCCGAGCAACAACAAAGGCAAGACATGTCCATCCCAAGAATGATTTGAAACAACACCCGAGCTAAGTTTGAGAATAACTCATGAACTAGAAATGCTAGAGAGACGAAATTTGTACCTGAGTGTGCCTTGAATTCCACTTCACCCGAACATCAGACTTTTTGGGCCGATGTGCACCATCTTCGTGCCGGAAATAGCCTGCAGGCTGGGACACTCAGAAAGCCACTCAAAAGCATCTTCAGTGGGATTTTTGTACACAGAGCTGCACAAAAAGAAGAAGAAACGAAATAAAATACAAGGAGGGTCAAATCACACCCATAACAACATCGGATTTGCACAAGGTTTCCACCACTGGAAAGCCACGATTCAGGGCTCTCACCTCGTCGTGGATCCGTGTCTCTGAGCATTTTCTAGGCGGGGCGAGCGGCCCCGGAATAGGGCTACAACCACCGGCAAGTTAGCCCACGCGCCGGGGCCGAGCAACAACAAAGGCAAGACATGTCCATCCCAAGAATGATTTGAAACAACACCCGAGCTAAGTTTGAGAATAACTCATGAACTAGAAATGCTAGAGAGACGAAATTTGTACCTGAGTGTGCCTTGAATTCCACTTCACCCGAACATCAGACTTTTTGGGCCGATGTGCACCATCTTCGTGCCGGAAATGGCCTGCAGGCTGGGACACTCAGAAAGCCACTCAAAAGCATCTTCAGTGGGATTTTTGTACACAGAGCTGCACAAAAAGAAGAAGAAACGAAATAAAATACAAGGAGGGTCAAATCACACCCATAACAACATCGGATTTGCACAAGGTTTCCACCACTGGAAAGCCACGATTCAGGGCTCTCACCTCGTCGTCGATCCGTGTCTCTGAGCATTTTCTAGGCGGGGCGAGCGGCCCCGGAATAGGGCTACAACCACCGGCAAGTTAGCCCACGCGCCGGGGCCGAGCAACAACAAAGGCAAGTCATGTCCATCCCAAGAATGATTTGAAACAACACCCGAGCTAAGTTTGAGAATAACTCATGAACTAGAAATGCTAGAGAGACGAAATTTGTACCTGAGTGTGCCTTGAATTCCACTTCACCCGAACATTAGACTTTTTGGGCCGATGTGCACCATCTTCGTGCCGGAAATGGCCTGCAGGCTGGGACACTCAGAAAGCCACTCAAAAGCATCTTCAGTGGGATTTTTGTACACAGAGCTGCACAAAAAGAAGAAGAAACGAAATAAAATACAAGGAGGGTCAAATCACACCCATAACAACATCGGATTTGCACAAGGTTTCCACCACTGGAAAGCCACGATTCAGGGCTCTCACCTCGTCGTGGATCCGTGTCTCTGAGCATTTTCTAGGCAGGGCAAGCGGCCCCGGAATAGGGCTACAACCACCGGCAAGTTAGCCCACGCGCCGGGGCCGAGCAACAACAAAGGCAAGACATGTCCATCCCAAGAATGATTTGAAACAACACCCGAGCTAAGTTTGAGAATAACTCATGAACTAGAAATGCTAGAGAGACGAAATTTGTACCTGAGTGTGCCTTGAATTCCACTTCACCCGAACATCAGACTTTTTGGGCCGATGTGCACCATCTTCGTGCCGGAAATGGCCTGCAGGCTGGGACACTCAGAAAGCCACTCAAAAGCATCTTCAGTGGGATTTTTGTACACAGAGCTGCACAAAAAGAAGAAGAAACGAAATAAAATACAAGGAGGGTCAAATCACACCCATAACAACATCGGATTTGCACAAGGTTTCCACCACTGGAAAGCCACGATTCAGGGTTCTCACCTCGTCGTGGATCCGTGTCTCTGAGCATTTTCTAGGCGGGGCGAGCGGCCCCGGAATAGGGCTACAACCACCGGCAAGTTAGCCCACGCGCCGAGGCCGAGCAACAACAAAGGCAAGACATGTCCATCCCAAGAATGATTTGAAACAACACCCGACTAAGTTTGAGAATAACTCATGAACTAGAAATGCTAGAGAGACGAAATTTGTACCTGAGTGTGCCTTGAATTCCACTTCACCCGAACATCAGATTTTTTGGGCCGATGTGCACCATCTTCGTGCCGGAAATGGCCTGCAGGCTGGGACACTCAGAAAGCCACTCAAAAGCATCTTCAGTGGGATTTTTGTACACAGAGCTGCACAAAAAGAAGAAGAAACGAAATAAAATACAAGGAGGGTCAAATCACACCCATAACAACATCGGATTTGCACAAGGTTTCCACCACTGGAAAGCCACGATTCAGGGCTCTCACTTCGTCGTGGATCCGTGTCTCTGAGCATTTTCTAGGCGGGGCGAGCGGCCCCGGAATAGGGCTACAACCACCGGCAAGTTAGCCCACGCGCCGGGGCCGAGCAACAACAAAGGCAAGACATGTCCATCCCAAGAATGATTTGAAACAACACCCGAGCTAAGTTTGAGAATAACTCATGAACTAGAAATGCTAGAGAGACGAAATTTGTACCTGAGTGTGCCTTGAATTCCACTTCACCCGAACATCAGACTTTTTGGGCCGATGTGCACCATCTTCGTGCCGGAAATGGCCTGCAGGCTGGGACACTCAGAAAGCCACTCAAAAGCATCTTCAGTGGGATTTTTGTACACAGAGCTGCACAAAAAGAAGAAGAAACGAAATAAAATACAAGGAGGGTCAAATCACACCCATAACAACATCGGATTTGCACAAGGTTTCCACCACTGGAAAGCCACGATTCAGGGCTCTCACCTCGTCGTCGATCCGTGTCTCTGAGCATTTTCTAGGCGGGGCGAGCGGCCCCGGAATAGGGCTACAACCACCGGCAAGTTAGCCCACGCGCCGGGGCCGAGCAACAACAAAGGCAAGTCATGTCCATCCCAAGAATGATTTGAAACAACACCCGAGCTAAGTTTGAGAATAACTCATGAACTAGAAATGCTAGAGAGACGAAATTTGTACCTGAGTGTGCCTTGAATTCCACTTCACCCGAACATCAGACTTTTTGGGCCGATGTGCACCATCTTCGTGCCGGAAATGGCCTGCAGGCTGGGACACTCAGAAAGCCACTCAAAAGCATCTTCAGTGGGATTTTTGTACACAGAGCTGCACAAAAAGAAGAAGAAACGAAATAAAATACAAGGAGGGTCAAATCACACCCATAACAACATCGGATTTGCACAAGGTTTCCACCACTGGAAAGCCACGATTCAGGGTTCTCACCTCGTCGTGGATCCGTGTCTCTGAGCATTTTCTAGGCGGGGCGAGCGGCCCCGGAATAGGGCTACAACCACCGGCAAGTTAGCCCACGCGCCGAGGCCGAGCAACAACAAAGGCAAGACATGTCCATCCCAAGAATGATTTGAAACAACACCCGACTAAGTTTGAGAATAACTCATGAACTAGAAATGCTAGAGAGACGAAATTTGTACCTGAGTGTGCCTTGAATTCCACTTCACCCGAACATCAGACTTTTTGGGCCGATGTGCACCATCTTCGTGCCGGAAATGGCCTGCAGGCTGGGACACTCAGAAAGCCACTCAAAAGCATCTTCAGTGGGATTTTTGTACACAGAGCTGCACAAAAAGAAGAAGAAACGAAATAAAATACAAGGAGGGTCAAATCACACCCATAACAACATCGGATTTGCACAAGGTTTCCACCACTGGAAAGCCACGATTCAGGGCTCTCACTTCGTCGTGGATCCGTGTCTCTGAGCATTTTCTAGGCGGGGCGAGCGGCCCCGGAATAGGGCTACAACCACCGGCAAGTTAGCCCACGCGCCGGGGCCGAGCAACAACAAAGGCAAGACATGTCCATCCCAAGAATGATTTGAAACAACACCCGAGCTAAGTTTGAGAATAACTCATGAACTAGAAATGCTAGAGAGACGAAATTTGTACCTGAGTGTGCCTTGAATTCCACTTCACCCGAACATCAGACTTTTTGGGCCGATGTGCACCATCTTCGTGCCGGAAATGGCCTGCAGGCTGGGACACTCAGAAAGCCACTCAAAAGCATCTTCAGTGGGATTTTTGTACACAGAGCTGCACAAAAAGAAGAAGAAACGAAATAAAATACAAGGAGGGTCAAATCACACCCATAACAACATCGGATTTGCACAAGGTTTCCACCACTGGAAAGCCACGATTCAGGGCTCTCACCTCGTCGTGGATCCGTGTCTCTGAGCATTTTCTAGGCGGGGCGAGCGGCCCCGGAATAGGGCTACAACCACCGGCAAGTTAGCCCACGCGCCGGGGCCGAGCAACAACAAAGGCAAGACATGTCCATCCCAAGAATGATTTGAAACAACACCCGAGCTAAGTTTGAGAATAACTCATGAACTAGAAATGCTAGAGAGACGAAATTTGTACCTGAGTGTGCCTTGAATTCCACTTCACCCGAACATCAGACTTTTTGGGCCGATGTGCACCATCTTCGTGCCGGAAATGGCCTGCAGGCTGGGACACTCAGAAAGCCACTCAAAAGCATCTTCAGTGGGATTTTTGTACACAGAGCTGCACAAAAAGAAGAAGAAACGAAATAAAATACAAGGAGGGTCAAATTACACCCATACCAACATCGGATTTGCACAAGGTTTCCACCACTGGAAAGCCACGATTCAGGGTTCTCACCTCGTCGTGGATCCGTGTCTCTGAGCATTTTCTAGGCGGGGCGAGCGGCCCCGGAATAGGGCTACAACCACCGGCAAGTTAGCCCACGCGCCGGGGCCGAGCAACAACAAAGGCAAGACATGTCCATCCCAAGAATGATTTGAAACAACACCCGAGCTAAGTTTGAGAATAACTCATGAACTAGAAATGCTAGAGAGACGAAATTTGTACCTGAGTGTGCCTTGAATTCCACTTCACCCGAACATCAGACTTTTTGGGCCGATGTGCACCATCTTCGTGCCGGAAATGGCCTGCAGGCTGGGACACTCAGAAAGCCACTCAAAAGCATCTTCAGTGGGATTTTTGTACACAGAGCTGCACAAAAAGAAGAAGAAACGAAATAAAATACAAGGAGGGTCAAATCACACCCATAACAACATCGGATTTGCACAAGGTTTCCACCACTGGAAAGCCACGATTCAGGGCTCTCACCTCGTTGTAGATCCGTGTCTCTGAGCATTTTCTAGGCGGGGCGAGCGGCCCCGGAATAGGGCTACAACCACCGGCAAGTTAGCCCATGCTAGAGAGACGAAATTTGTACCTGAGTGTGCCTTGAATTCCACTTCACCCGAACATCAGACTTTTTGGGCCGATGTGCACCATCTTCGTGCCGGAAATGGCCTGCAGGCTGGGACACTCAGAAAGCCACTCAAAAGCATCTTCAGTGGGATTTTTGTACACAGAGCTGCACAAAAAGAAGAAGAAACGAAATAAAATACAAGGAGGGTCAAATCACACCCATAACAACATCGGATTTGCACAAGGTTTCCACCACTGGAAAGCCACGATTCAGGGCTCTCACCTCGTCGTAGATCCGTGTCTCTGAGCATTTTCTAGGCGGGGCGAGCGGCCCCGAAATAGGGCTACAACCACCGGCAAGTTAGCCCACGCGCCGGGGCCGAGCAACAACAAAGGCAAGACATGTCCATCCCAAGAATGATTTGAAACAACACCCGAGCTAAGTTTGAGAATAACTCATGAACTAGAAATGCTAGAGAGACGAAATTTGTACCTGAGTGTGCCTTGAATTCCACTTCACCCGAACATCAGACTTTTTGGGCCGATGTGCACCATCTTCGTGCCGGAAATGGCCTGCAGGCTGGGACACTCAGAAAGCCACTCAAAAGCATCTTCAGTGGGATTTTTGTACACAGAGCTGCACAAAAAGAAGAAGAAACGAAATTAAATACAAGGAGGGTCAAATCACACCCATAACAACATCGGATTTGCACAAGGTTTCCACCACTGGAAAGCCACGATTCAGGGCTCTCACCTCGTCGTGGATCCGTGTCTCTGAGCATTTTCTAGGCGGGGCGAGCGGCCCCGGAATAGGGCTACAACCACCGGCAAGTTAGCCCAAGCGCCGGGGCCGAGCAACAACAAAGGCAAGACATGTCCATCCCAAGAATGATTTGAAACAACACCCGAGCTAAGTTTGAGAATAACTCATGAACTAGAAATGCTAGAGAGACGAAATTTGTACCTGAGTGTGCCTTGAATTCCACTTCACCCGAACATCAGACTTTTTGGGCCGATGTGCACCATCTTCGTGCCGGAAATGGCCTGCAGGCTGGGACACTCAGAAAGCCACTCAAAAGCATCTTCAGTGGGATTTTTGTACACAGAGCTGCACAAAAAGAAGAAGAAACGAAATAAAATACAAGGAGGGTCAAATCACACCCATAACAACATCGGATTTGCACAAGGTTTCCACCACTGGAAAGCCACGATTCAGGGCTCTCACCTCGTCGTAGATCCGTGTCTCTGAGCATTTTCTAGGCGGGGCGAGCGGCCCCGGAATAGGGCTACAACCACCGGCAAGTTAGCCCACGCGCCGGGGCCGAGCAACAACAAAGGCAAGACATGTCCATCCCAAGAATGATTTGAAACAACACCCGAGCTAAGTTTGAGAATAACTCATGAACTAGAAATGCTAGAGAGACGAAATTTGTACCTGAGTGTGCCTTGAATTCCAATTCACCCGAACATCAGACTTTTTGGGCCGATGTGCACCATCTTCGTGCCGGAAATGGCCTGCAGGCTGGGACACTCAGAAAGCCACTCAAAAGCATCTTCAGTGGGATTTTTGTACACAGAGCTGCACAAAAAGAAGAAGAAACGAAATAAAATACAAGGAGGGTCAAATCACACCCATAACAACATCGGATTTGCACAAGGTTTCCACCACTGGAAAGCCACGATTCAGGGCTCTCACCTCGTCGTGGATCCGTGTCTCTGAGCATTTTCTAGGCGGGGCGAGCGGCCCCGGAATAGGGCTACAACCACCGGCAAGTTAGCCCACGCGCCGGGGCCGAGCAACAACAAAGGCAAGACATGTCCATCCCAAGAATGATTTGAAACAACACCCGAGCTAAGTTTGAGAATAACTCATGAACTAGAAATGCTAGAGAGACGAAATTTGTACCTGAGTGTGCCTTGAATTCCACTTCACCCGAACATCAGACTTTTTGGGCCGATGTGCACCATCTTCGTGCCGGAAATGGCCTGCAGGCTGGGACACTCAGAAAGCCACTCAAAAGCATCTTCAGTGGGATTTTTGTACACAGAGCTGCACAAAAAGAAGAAGAAACGAAATAAAATACAAGGAGGGTCAAATCACACCCATAACAACATCGGATTTGCACAAGGTTTCCACCACTGGAAAGCCACGATTCAGGGCTCTCACCTCGTTGTAGATCCGTGTCTCTGAGCATTTTCTAGGCGGGGCGAGCGGCCCCGGAATAGGGCTACAACCACCGGCAAGTTAGCCCATGCTAGAGAGACGAAATTTGTACCTGAGTGTGCCTTGAATTCCACTTCACCCGAACATCAGACTTTTTGGGCCGATGTGCACCATCTTCGTGCCGGAAATGGCCTGCAGGCTGGGACACTCAGAAAGCCACTCAAAAGCATCTTCAGTGGGATTTTTGTACACAGAGCTGCACAAAAAGAAGAAGAAACGAAATAAAATACAAGGAGGGTCAAATCACACCCATAACAACATCGGATTTGCACAAGGTTTCCACCACTGGAAAGCCACGATTCAGGGCTCTCACCTCGTCGTAAATCCGTGTCTCTGAGCATTTTCTAGGCGGGGCGAGCGGCCCCGAAATAGGGCTACAACCACCGGCAAGTTAGCCCACGCGCCGGGGCCGAGCAACAACAAAGGCAAGACATGTCCATCCCAAGAATGATTTGAAACAACACCCGAGCTAAGTTTGAGAATAACTCATGAACTAGAAATGCTAGAGAGACGAAATTTGTACCTGAGTGTGCCTTGAATTCCACTTCACCCGAACATCAGACTTTTTGGGCCGATGTGCACCATCTTCGTGCCGGAAATGGCCTGCAGGCTGGGACACTCAGAAAGCCACTCAAAAGCATCTTCAGTGGGATTTTTGTACACAGAGCTGCACAAAAAGAAGAAGAAACGAAATTAAATACAAGGAGGGTCAAATCACACCCATAACAACATCGGATTTGCACAAGGTTTCCACCACTGGAAAGCCACGATTCAGGGCTCTCACCTCGTCGTGGATTCGTGTCTCTGAGCATTTTCTAGGCGGGGCGAGCGGCCCCGGAATAGGGCTACAACCACCGGCAAGTTAGCCCACGCGCCGGGGCCGAGCAACAACAAAGGCAAGACATGTCCATCCCAAGAATGATTTGAAACAACACCCGAGCTAAGTTTGAGAATAACTCATGAACTAGAAATGCTAGAGAGACGAAATTTGTACCTGAGTGTGCCTTGAATTCCACTTCACCCGAACATCAGACTTTTTGGGCCGATGTGCACCATCTTCGTGCCGGAAATGGCCTGCAGGCTGGGACACTCAGAAAGCCACTCAAAAGCATCTTCAGTGGGATTTTTGTACACAGAGCTGCACAAAAAGAAGAAGAAACGAAATAAAATACAAGGAGGGTCAAATCACACCCATAACAACATCGGATTTGCACAAGGTTTCCACCACTGGAAAGCCACGATTCAGGGCTCTCACCTCGTCGTAGATCCGTGTCTCTGAGCATTTTCTAGGCGGGGCGAGCGGCCCCGGAATAGGGCTACAACCACCGGCAAGTTAGCCCACGCGCCGGGGCCGAGCAACAACAAAGGCAAGACATGTCCATCCCAAGAATGATTTGAAACAACACCCGAGCTAAGTTTGAGAATAACTCATGAACTAGAAATGCTAGAGAGACGAAATTTGTACCTGAGTGTGCCTTGAATTCCACTTCACCCGAACATCAGACTTTTTGGGCCGATGTGCACCATCTTCGTGCCGGAAATGGCCTGCAGGCTGGGACACTCAGAAAGCCACTCAAAAGCATCTTCAGTGGGATTTTTGTACACAGAGCTGCACAAAAAGAAGAAGAAACGAAATAAAATACAAGGAGGGTCAAATCACACCCATAACAACATCGGATTTGCACAAGGTTTCCACCACTGGAAAGCCACGATTCAGGGCTCTCACCTCGTCGTAAATCCGTGTCTCTGAGCATTTTCTAGGCGGGGCGAGCGGCCCCGGAATAGGGCTACAACCACCGGCAAGTTAGCCCACGCGCCGGGGCCGAGCAACAACAAAGGCAAGACATGTCCATCCCAAGAATGATTTGAAACAACACCCGAGCTAAGTTTGAGAATAACTCATGAACTAGAAATGCTAGAGAGACGAAATTTGTACCTGAGTGTGCCTTGAATTCCACTTCACCCGAACATCAGACTTTTTGGGACGATGTGCACCATCTTCGTGCCGGAAATGGCCTGCAGGCTGGGACACTCAGAAAGCCACTCAAAAGCATCTTCAGTGGGATTTTTGTACACAGAGCTGCACAAAAAGAAGAAGAAACGAAATAAAATACAAGGAGGGTCAAATCACACCCATTACAACATCGGATTTGCACAAGGTTTCCACCACTGGAAAGCCACGATTCAGGGCTCTCACCTCGTCGTGGATCCGTGTCTCTGAGCATTTTCTAGGCGGGGCGAGCGGCCCCGGAATAGGGCTACAACCACCGGCAAGTTAGCCCACGCGCCGGGGCCGAGCAACAACAAAGGCAAGACATGTCCATCCCAAGAATGATTTGAAACAACACCCAAGCTAAGTTTGAGAATAACTCATGAACTAGAAATGCTAGAGAGACGAAATTTGTACCTGAGTGTGCCTTGAATTCCACTTCACCCGAACATCAGACTTTTTGGGCCGATGTGCACCATCTTCGTGCCGGAAATGGCCTGCAGGCTGGGACACTCAGAAAGCCACTCAAAAGCATCTTCAGTGGGATTTTTGTACACAGAGCTGCACAAAAAGAAGAAGAAACGAAATAAAATACAAGGAGGATCAAATCACACCCATAACAACATCGGATTTGCACAAGGTTTCCACCACTGGAAAGCCACGATTCAGGGCTCTCACCTCGTCGTAGATCCGTGTCTCTGAGCATTTTCTAGGCGGGGCGAGCGGCCCCGGAATAGGGCTACAACCACCGGCAAGTTAGCCCACGCGCCGGGGCTGAGCAACAACAAAGGCAAGACATGTCCATCCCAAGAATGATTTGAAACAACACCCGAGCTAAGTTTGAGAATAACTCATGAACTAGAAATGCTAGAGAGACGAAATTTGTACCTGAGTGTGCCTTGAATTCCACTTCACCCGAACATCAGACTTTTTGGGCCGATGTGCACCATCTTCGTGCCGGAAATGGCCTGCAGGCTGGGACACTCAGAAAGCCACTCAAAAGCATCTTCAGTGGGATTTTTGTACACAGAGCTGCACAAAAAGAAGAAGAAACGAAATAAAATACAAGGAGGGTCAAATCACACCCATAACAACATCGGATTTGCACAAGGTTTCCACCACTGGAAAGCCACGATTCAGGGTTCTCACCTCGTTGTGGATCCGTGTCTCTGAGCATTTTCTAGGCGGGGCGAGCGGCCCCGGAATAGGGCTACAACCACCGGCAAGTTAGCCCACGCGCCGGGGCCGAGCAACAACAAAGGCAAGACATGTCCATCCCAAGAATGATTTGAAACAACACCCGAGCTAAGTTTGAGAATAACTCATGAACTAGAAATGCTAGAGAGACGAAATTTGTACCTGAGTGTGCCTAGAATTCCACTTCACCCGAACATCAGACTTTTTGGGCCGATGTGCACCATCTTCGTGCCGGAAATGGCCTGCAGGCTGGGACACTCAGAAAGCCACTCAAAAGCATCTTCAGTGGGATTTTTGTACACAGAGCTGCACAAAAAGAAGAAGAAACGAAATAAAATACAAGGAGGGTCAAATCACACCCATAACAACATCGGATTTGCACAAGGTTTCCACCACTGGAAAGCCACGATTCAGGGCTCTCACCTCGTCGTAGATCCGTGTCTCTGAGCATTTTCTAGGCGGGGCGAGCGGCCCCGGAATAGGGCTACAACCACCGGCAAGTTAGCCCACGCGCCGGGGCCGAGCAACAACAAAGGCAAGACATGTCCATCCCAAGAATGATTTGAAACAACACCCGAGCTAAGTTTGAGAATAACTCATGAACTAGAAATGCTAGAGAGACGAAATTTGTACCTGAGTGTGCCTTGAATTCCACTTCACCCGAACATCAGACTTTTTGGGCCAATGTGCACCATCTTCGTGCCGGAAATGGCCTGCAGGCTGGGACACTCAGAAAGCCACTCAAAAGCATCTTCAGTGGGATTTTTGTACACAGAGCTGCACAAAAAGAAGAAGAAACGAAATAAAATACAAGGAGGGTCAAATCACACCCATAACAACATCGGATTTGCACAAGGTTTCCACCACTGGAAAGCCACGATTCAGGGCTCTCACCTCGTCGTAGATCCGTGTCTCTGAGCATTTTCTAGGCGGGGCGAGCGGCCCCGGAATAGGGCTACAACCACCGGCAAGTTAGCCCACGCGCCGGGGCCGAGCAACAACAAAGGCAAGACATGTCCATCCCAAGAATGATTTGAAACAACACCCGAGCTAAGTTTGAGAATAACTCATGAACTAGAAATGCTAGAGAGACGAAATTTTTTACCTGAGTGTGCCTTGAATTCCACTTCACCCGAACATCAGACTTTTTGGGCCGATGTGCACCATCTTCGTGCCGGAAATGGCCTGCAGGCTGGGACACTCAGAAAGCCACTCAAAAGCATCTTCAGTGGGATTTTTGTACACAGAGCTGCACAAAAAGAAGAAGAAACGAAATAAAATACAAGGAGGGTCAAATCACACCCATAACAACATCGGATTTGCACAAGGTTTCCACCACTGGAAAGCCACGATTCAGGGCTCTCACTTCGTCGTGGATCCGTGTCTCTGAGCATTTTCATGGCGGGGCGAGCGGCCCCGGAATAGGGCTACAACCACCGGCAAGTTAGCCCACGCGCCGGGGCCGAGCAACAACAAAGGCAAGACATGTCCATCCCAAGAATGATTTGAAACAACACCCGAGCTAAGTTTGAGAATAACTCAAGAACTAGAAATGCTAGAGAGACGAAATTTGTACCTGAGTGTGCCTTGAATTCCACTTCACCCGAACATCAGACTTTTTGGGCCGATGTGCACCATCTTCGTGCCGGAAATGGCCTGCAGGCTGGGACACTCAGAAAGCCACTCAAAAGCATCTTCAGTGGGATTTTTGTACACAGAGCTGCACAAAAAGAAGAAGAAACGAAATAAAATACAAGGAGGGTCAAATCACACCCATAACAACATCGGATTTGCACAAGGTTTCCACCACTGGAAAGCCACGATTCAGGGCTCTCACCTCGTTGTGGATCCGTGTCTCTGAGCATTTTCTAGGCGGGGCGAGCGGCCCCGGAATAGGGCTACAACCACCGGCAAGTTAGCCCACGCGCCGGGGCCGAGCAACAACAAAGGCAAGACATGTCCATCCCAAGAATGATTTGAAACAACACCCGAGCTAAGTTTGAGAATAACTCATGAACTAGAAATGCTAGAGAGACGAAATTTGTACCTGAGTGTGCCTTGAATTCCACTTCACCCGAACATCAGACTTTTTGGGCCGATGTGCACCATCTTCGTGCCGGAAATGGCCTGCAGGCTGGGACACTCAGAAAGCCACTCAAAAGCATCTTCAGTGGGATTTTTGTACACAGAGCTGCACAAAAAGAAGAAGAAACGAAATAAAATACAAGGAGGGTCAAATCACACCCATAACAACATCGGATTTGCACAAGGTTTCCACCACTGGAAAGCCACGATTCAGGGTTCTCACCTCGTCGTGGATCCGTGTCTCTGAGCATTTTCTAGGCGGGGCGAGCGGCCCCGGAATAGGGCTACAACCACCGGCAAGTTAGCCCACGCGCCGGGGCCGAGCAACAACAAAGGCAAGACATGTCCATCCCAAGAATGATTTGAAACAACACCCGAGTTAAGTTTGAGAATAACTCATGAACTAGAAATGCTAGAGAGACGAAATTTGTACCTGAGTGTGCCTTGAATTCCACTTCACCCGAACATTAGACTTTTTGGGCCGATGTGCACCATCTTCGTGCCGGAAATGGCCTGCAGGCTGGTACACTCAGAAAGCCACTCAAAAGCATCTTCAGTGGGATTTTTGTACACAGAGCTGCACAAAAAGAAGAAGAAACGAAATAAAATACAAGGAGGGTCAAATCACACCCATAACAACATCGGATTTGGACAAGGTTTCCACCACTGGAAAGCCACGATTCAGGGCTCTCACCTCGTCGTGGATCCGTGTCTCTGAGCATTTTCTAGGCGGGGCGAGCGGCCCCGGAATAGGGCTACAACCACCGGCAAGTTAGCCCACGCGCCGGGGCCGAGCAACAACAAAGGCAAGACATGTCCATCCCAAGAATGATTTGAAACAACACCCGAGCTAAGTTTGAGAATAACTCATGAACTAGAAATGCTAGAGAGACGAAATTTGTACCTGAGTGTGCCTTGAATTCCACTTCACCCGAACATCAGACTTTTTGGGCCGATGTGCACCATCTTCGTGCCGGAAATGGCCTGCAGGCTGGGACACTCAGAAAGCCACTCAAAAGCATCTTCAGTGGGATTTTTGTACACAGAGCTGCACAAAAAGAAGAAGAAACGAAATAAAATACAAGGAGGGTCAAATCACACCCATAACAATATCGGATTTGCACAAGGTTTCCACCACTGGAAAGCCACGATTCAGGGCTCTCACCTCGTCGTGGATCCGTGTCTCTGAGCATTTTCTAGGCGGGGCGAGCGGCCCCGGAATAGGGCTACAACCACCGGCAAGTTAGCCCACGCGCCGGGGCCGAGCAACAACAAAGGCAAGACATGTCCATCCCAAGAATGAGAATAACTCATGAACTAGAAATGCTAGAGAGACGAAATTTGTACCTGAGTGTGCCTTGAATTCCACTTCACCCGAACATCAGACTTTTTGGGCCGATGTGCACCATCTTCGTGCCGGAAATGGCCTGCAGGCTGGGACACTCAGAAAGCCACTCAAAAGCATCTTCAGTGGGATTTTTGTACACAGAGCTGCACAAAAAGAAGAAGAAACGAAATAAAATACAAGGAGGGTCAAATCACACCCATAACAACATCGGATTTGCACAAGGTTTCCACCACTGGAAAGCCACGATTCAGGGTTCTCACCTCGTCGTGGATCCGTGTCTCTGAGCATTTTCTAGGCGGGGCGAGCGGCCCCGGAATAGGGCTACAACCACCGGCAAGTTAGCCCACGCGCCGGGGCCGAGCAACAACAAAGGCAAGACATGTCCATCCCAAGAATGATTTGAAACAACACCCGAGTTAAGTTTGAGAATAACTCATGAACTAGAAATGCTAGAGAGACGAAATTTGTACCTGAGTGTGCCTTGAATTCCACTTCACCCGAACATTAGACTTTTTGGGCCGATGTGCACCATCTTCGTGCCGGAAATGGCCTGCAGGCTGGTACACTCAGAAAGCCACTCAAAAGCATCTTCAGTGGGATTTTTGTACACAGAGCTGCACAAAAAGAAGAAGAAACGAAATAAAATACAAGGAGGGTCAAATCACACCCATAACAACATCGGATTTGCACAAGGTTTCCACCACTGGAAAGCCACGATTCAGGGTTCTCACCTCGTCGTGGATCCGTGTCTCTGAGCATTTTCTAGGCGGGGCGAGCGGCCCCGGAATAGGGCTACAACCACTGGCAAGTTAGCCCACGCGCCGGGGCCGAGCAACAACAAAGGCAAGACATGTCCATCCCAAGAATGATTTGAAACAACACCCGAGCTAAGTTTGAGAATAACTCATGAACTAGAAATGCTAGAGAGACGAAATTTGTACCTGAGTGTGCCTTGAATTCCACTTCACCCGAACATCAGACTTTTTGGGCCGATGTGCACCATCTTCGTGCCGGAAATGGCCTGCAGGCTGGGACACTCAGAAAGCCACTCAAAAGCATCTTCAGTGGGATTTTTGTACACAGAGCTGCACAAAAAGAAGAAGAAACGAAATAAAATACAAGGAGGGTCAAATCACACCCATAACAACATCGGATTTGCACAAGGTTTCCACCACTGGAAAGCCACGATTCAGGGCTCTCACCTCGTCGTGGATCCGTGTCTCTGAGCATTTTCTAGGCGGGGCGAGCGGCCCCGGAATAGGGCTACAACCACCGGCAAGTTAGCCCACGCGCCGGGGCCGAGCAACAACAAAGGCAAGACATGTCCATCCCAAGAATGATTTGAAACAACACCCGAGCTAAGTTTGAGAATAACTCATGAACTAGAAATGCTAGAGAGACGAAATTTGTACCTGAGTGTGCCTTGAATTCCACTTCACCCGAACATCAGACTTTTTGGGCCGATGTGCACCATCTTCGTGCCGGAAATGGCCTGCAGGCTGGGACACTCAGAAAGCCACTCAAAAGCATCTTCAGTGGGATTTTTGTACACAGAGCTGCACAAAAAGAAGAAGAAACGAAATAAAATACAAGGAGGGTCAAATCACACCCATACCAACATCGGATTTGCACAAGGTTTCCACCACTGGAAAGCCACGATTCAGGGCTCTCACCTCGTCGTGGATCCGTGTCTCTGAGCATTTTCTAGGCGGGGCGAGCGGCCCCGGAAAAGGGCTACAACCACCGGCAAGTTAGCCCACGCGCCGGGGCCGAGCAACAACAAAGGCAAGACATGTCCATCCCAAGAATGATTTGAAACAACACCCGAGCTAAGTTTGAGAATAACTCATGAACTAGAAATGCTAGAGAGACGAAATTTGTACCTGAGTGTGCCTTGAATTCCACTTCACCCGAACATCAGACTTTTTGGGCCGATGTGCACCATCTTCGTGCCGGAAATGGCCTGCAGGCTGGGACACTCAGAAAGCCACTCAAAAGCATCTTCAGTGGGATTTTTGTACACAGAGCTGCACAAAAAGAAGAAGAAACGAAATAAAATACAAGGAGGGTCAAATCACACCCATAACAACATCGGATTTGCACAAGGTTTCCACCACTGGAAAGCCACGATTCAGGGCTCTCACCTCGTCGTGGATCCGTGTCTCTGAGCATTTTCTAGGCGGGGCGAGCGGCCCCGGAATAGGGCTACAACCACCGGCAAGTTAGCCCACGCGCCGGGGCCGAGCAACAACAAAGGCAAGACATGTCCATCCCAAGAATGATTTGAAACAACACCCGAGCTAAGTTTGAGAATAACTCATGAACTAGAAATGCTAGAGAGACGAAATTTGTACCTGAGTGTGCCTTGAATTCCACTTCACCCGAACATCAGACTTTTTGGGCCGATGTGCACCATCTTCGTGCCGGAAATGGCCTGCAGGCTGGGACACTCAGAAAGCCACTCAAAAGCATCTTCAGTGGGATTTTTGTACACAGAGCTGCACAAAAAGAAGAAGAAACGAAATAAAATACAAGGAGGGTCAAATCACACCCATAACAACATCGGATTTGCACAAGGTTTCCACCACTGGAAAGCCACGATTCAGGGCTCTCACCTCGTCGTAGATCCGTGTCTCTGAGCATTTTCTAGGCGGGGCGAGCGGCCCCGGAATAGGGCTACAACCACCGGCAAGTTAGCCCACGCGCCGGGGCCGAGCAACAACAAAGGCAAGACATGTCCATCCCAAGAATGATTTGAAACAACACCCGAGCTAAGTTTGAGAATAACTCATGAACTAGAAATGCTAGAGAGACGAAATTTGTACCTGAGTGTGCCTTGAATTCCACTTCACCCGAACATCAGACTTTTTGGGCCGATGTGCACCATCTTCGTGCCGGAAATGGCCTGCAGGCTGGGACACTCAGAAAGCCACTCAAAAGCATCTTCAGTGGGATTTTTGTACACAGAGCTGCACAAAAAGAAGAAGAAACGAAATAAAATACAAGGAGGGTCAAATCACACCCATAACAACATCGGATTTGCACAAGGTTTCCACCACTGGAACGCCGAGATTCAGGGCTCTCACCTCGTCGTAGATCCGTGTCTCTGAGCATTTTCTAGGCGGGGCGAGCGGCCCCGGAATAGGGCTACAACCACCGGCAAGTTAGCCCACGCGCCGGGGCCGAGCAACAACAAAGGCAAGACATGTCCATCCCAAGAATGATTTGAAACAACACCCGAGCTAAGTTTGAGAATAACTCATGAACTAGAAATGCTAGAGAGACGAAATTTGTACCTGAGTGTGCCTTGAATTCCACTTCACCCGAACATCAGACTTTTTGGGCCGATGTGCACCATCTTCGTGCCGGAAATGGCCTGCAGGCTGGGACACTCAGAAAGCCACTCAAAAGCATCTTCAGTGGGATTTTTGTACACAGAGCTGCACAAAAAGAAGAAGAAACGAAATAAAATACAAGGAGGGTCAAATCACACCCATAACAACATCGGATTTGCACAAGGTTTCCACCACTGGAAAGCCACGATTCAGGGTTCTCACCTCGTCGTGGATCCGTGTCTCTGAGCATTTTCTAGGCGGGGCGAGCGGCCCCGGAATAGGGCTACAACCACCGGCAAGTTAGCCCACGCGCCGGGGCCGAGCAACAACAAAGGCAAGACATGTCCATCCCAAGAATGATTTGAAACAACACCCGAGCTAAGTTTGAGAATAACTCATGAACTAGAAATGCTAGAGAGACGAAATTTGTACCTGAGTGTGCCTTGAATTCCACTTCACCCGAACATCAGACTTTTTGGGCCGATGTGCCCCATCTTCGTGCCGGAAATGGCCTGCAGGCTGGGACACTCAGAAAGCCACTCAAAAGCATCTTCAGTGGGATTTTTGTACACAGAGCTGCACAAAAAGAAGAAGAAACGAAATAAAATACAAGGAGGGTCAAATCACACCCATAACAACATCGGATTTGCACAAGGTTTCCACCACTGGAAAGCCACGATTCAGGGCTCTCACCTCGTCGTGGATCCGTGTCTCTGAGCATTTTCTAGGCGGGGCGAGCGGCCCCGGAATAGGGCTACAACCACCGGCAAGTTAGCCCACGCGCCGGGGCCGAGCAACAACAAAGGCAAGACATGTCCATCCCAAGAATGATTTGAAACAACACCCGAGCTAAGTTTGAGAATAACTCATGAACTAGAAATGCTAGAGAGACGAAATTTGTACCTGAGTGTGCCTTGAATTCCACTTCACCCGAACATCAGACTTTTTGGGCCGATGTGCACCATCTTCGTGCCGGAAATGGCCTGCAGGCTGGGACACTCAGAAAGCCACTCAAAAGCATCTTCAGTGGGATTTTTGTACACAGAGCTGCACAAAAAGAAGAAGAAACGAAATAAAATACAAGGAGGGTCAAATCACACCCATAACAACATCGGATTTGCACAAGGTTTCCACCACTGGAACGCCACGATTCAGGGCTCTCACCTCGTCGTAGATCCGTGTCTCTGAGCATTTTCTAGGCGGGGCGAGCGGCCCCGGAATAGGGCTACAACCACCGGCAAGTTAGCCCACGCGCCGGGGCCGAGCAACAACAAAGGCAAGACATGTCCATCCCAAGAATGATTTGAAACAACACCCGAGCTAAGTTTGAGAATAACTCATGAACTAGAAATGCTAGAGAGACGAAATTTGTACCTGAGTGTGCCTTGAATTCCACTTCACCCGAACATCAGACTTTTTGGGCCGATGTGCACCATCTTCGTGCCGGAAATGGCCTGCAGGCTGGGACACTCAGAAAGCCACTCAAAAGCATCTTCAGTGGGATTTTTGTACACAGAGCTGCACAAAAAGAAGAAGAAACGAAATAAAATACAAGGAGGGTCAAATCACACCCATAACAACATCGGATTTGCACAAGGTTTCCACCACTGGAAAGCCACGATTCAGGGCTCTCACCTCGTTGTGGATTCGTGTCTCTGAGCATTTTCTAGGCGGGGCGAGCGGCCCCGGAATAGGGCTACAACCACCGGCAAGTTAGCCCACGCGCCGGGGCCGAGCAACAACAAAGGCAAGACATGTCCATCCCAAGAATGATTTGAAACAACACCCGAGCTAAGTTTGAGAATAACTCATGAACTAGAAATGCTAGAGAGACGAAATTTGTACCTGAGTGTGCCTTGAATTCCACTTCACCCGAACATCAGACTTTTTGGGCCGATGTGCACCATCTTCGTGCCGGAAATGGCCTGCAGGCTGGGACACTCAGAAAGCCACTCAAAAGCATCTTCAGTGGGATTTTTGTACACAGAGCTGCACAAAAAGAAGAAGAAACGAAATAAAATACAAGGAGGGTCAAATCACACCCATAACAACATCGGATTTGCACAAGGTTTCCACCACTGGAAAGCCACGATTCAGGGTTCTCACCTCGTCGTGGATCCGTGTCTCTGAGCATTTTCTAGGCGGGGCGAGCGGCCCCGGAATAGGGCTACAACCACCGGCAAGTTAGCCCACGCGCCGGGGCCGAGCAACAACAAAGGCAAGACATGTCCATCCCAAGAATGATTTGAAACAACACCCGAGCTAAGTTTGAGAATAACTCATGAACTAGAAATGCTAGAGAGACGAAATTTGTACCTGAGTGTGCCTTGAATTCCACTTCACCCGAACATCAGACTTTTTGGGCCGATGTGCACCATCTTCGTGGCGGAAATGGCCTGCAGGCTGGGACACTCAGAAAGCCACTCAAAAGCATCTTCAGTGGGATTTTTGTACACAGAGCTGCACAAAAAGAAGAAGAAACGAAATAAAATACAAGGAGGGTCAAATCACACCCATAACAACATCGGATTTGCACAAGGTTTCCACCACTGGAAAGCCACGATTCAGGGCTCTCACCTCGTCTTAGATCCGTGTCTCTGAGCATTTTCTAGGCGGGGCGAGCGGCCCCGGAATAGGGCTACAACCACCGGCAAGTTAGCCCACGCGCCGGGGCCGAGCAACAACAAAGGCAAGACATGTCCATCCCAAGAATGATTTGAAACAACACCCGAGCTAAGTTTGAGAATAACTCATGAACTAGAAATGCTAGAGAGACGAAATTTGTACCTGAGTGTGCCTTGAATTCCACTTCACCCGAACATTAGACTTTTTGGGCCGATGTGCACCATCTTCGTGCCGGAAATGGCCTGCAGGCTGGGACACTCAGAAAGCCACTCAAAAGCATCTTCAGTGGGATTTTTGTACACAGAGCTGCACAAAAAGAAGAAGAAACGAAATAAAATACAAGGAGGGTCAAATCACACCCATAACAACATCGGATTTGCACAAGGTTTCCACCACTGGAAAGCCACGATTCAGGGTTCTCACCTCGTCGTGGATCCGTGTCTCTGAGCATTTTCTAGGCGGGGCGAGCGGCCCCGGAATAGGGCTACAACCACCGGCAAGTTAGCCCACGCGCCGTGGCCGAGCAACAACAAAGGCAAGACATGTCCATCCCAAGAATGATTTGAAACAACACCCGAGCTAAGTTTGAGAATAACTCATGAACTAGAAATGCTAGAGAGACGAAATTTGTACCTGAGTGTGCCTTGAATTCCACTTCACCCGAACATCAGACTTTTTGGGCCGATGTGCACCATCTTCGTGCCGGAAATGGCCTGCAGGCTGGGACACTCAGAAAGCCACTCAAAAGCATCTTCAGTGGGATTTTTGTACACAGAGCTGCACAAAAAGAAGAAGAAACGAAATAAAATACAAGGAGGGTCAAATCACACCCATAACAACATCGGATTTGCACAAGGTTTCCACCACTGGAAAGCCACGATTCAGGGCTCTCACCTCGTCGTGGATCCGTGTCTCTGAGCATTTTCTAGGCGGGGCGAGCGGCCCCGGAATAGGGCTACAACCACCGGCAAGTTAGCCCACGCGCCGGGGCCGAGCAACAACAAAGGCAAGACATGTCCATCCCAAGAATGATTTGAAACAACACCCGAGCTAAGTTTGAGAATAACTCATGAACTAGAAATGCTAGAGAGACGAAATTTGTACCTGAGTGTGCCTTGAATTCCACTTCACCCGAACATTAGACTTTTTGGGCCGATGTGCACCATCTTCGTGCCGGAAATGGCCTGCAGGCTGGGACACTCAGAAAGCCACTCAAAAGCATCTTCAGTGGGATTTTTGTACACAGAGCTGCACAAAAAGAAGAAGAAACGAAATAAAATACAAGGAGGGTCAAATCACACCCATAACAACATCGGATTTGCACAAGGTTTCCACCACTGGAAAGCCACGATTCAGGGCTCTCACATCGTCGTGGATCCGTGTCTCTGAGCATTTTCTAGGCGGGGCGAGCGGCCCCGGAATAGGGCTACAACCACCGGCAAGTTAGCCCACGCGCCGGGGCCGAGCAACAACAAAGGCAAGACATGTCCATCCCAAGAATGATTTGAAACAACACCCGAGCTAAGTTTGAGAATAACTCATGAACTAGAAATGCTAGAGAGACGAAATTTGTACCTGAGTGTGCCTTGAATTCCACTTCACCCGAACATCAGACTTTTTGGGCCGATGTGCACCATCTTCGTGCCGGAAATGGCCTGCAGGCTGGGACACTCAGAAAGCCACTCAAAAGCATCTTCAGTGGGATTTTTGTACACAGAGCTGCACAAAAAGAAGAAGAAACGAAATAAAATACAAGGAGGGTCAAATCACACCCATAACAACATCGGATTTGCACAAGGTTTCCACCACTGGAAAGCCACGATTCAGGGCTCTCACCTCGTCGTGGATCCGTGTCTCTGAGCATTTTCTAGGCGGGGCGAGCGGCCCCGGAATAGGGCTACAACCACCGGCAAGTTAGCCCACGCGCCGGGGCCGAGCAACAACAAAGGCAAGACATGTCCATCCCAAGAATGATTTGAAACAACACCCGAGCTAAGTTTGAGAATAACTCATGAACTAGAAATGCTAGAGAGACGAAATTTGTACCTGAGTGTGCCTTGAATTCCACTTCACCCGAACATCAGACTTTTTGGGCCGATGTGCACCATCTTCGTGCCGGAAATGGCCTGCAGGCTGGGACACTCAGAAAGCCACTCAAAAGCATCTTCAGTGGGATTTTTGTACACAGAGCTGCACAAAAAGAAGAAGAAACGAAATAAAATACAAGGAGGGTCAAATCACACCCATAACAACATCGGATTTGCACAAGGTTTCCACCACTGGAAAGCCACGATTCAGGGCTCTCACCTCGTTGTGGATCCGTGTCTCTGAGCATTTTCTAGGCGGGGCGAGCGGCCCCGGAATAGGGCTACAACCACCGGCAAGTTAGCCCACGCGCCGGGGCCGAGCAACAACAAAGGCAAGACATGTCCATCCCAAGAATGATTTGAAACAACACCCGAGCTAAGTTTGAGAATAACTCATGAACTAGAAATGCTAGAGAGACGAAATTTGTACCTGAGTGTGCCTTGAATTCCACTTCACCCGAACATCAGACTTTTTGGGCCGATGTGCACCATCTTCGTGCCGGAAATGGCCTGCAGGCTGGGACACTCAGAAAGCCACTCAAAAGCATCTTCAGTGGGATTTTTGTACACAGAGCTGCACAAAAAGAAGAAGAAACGAAATAAAATACAAGGAGGGTCAAATCACACCCATAACAACATCGGATTTGCACAAGGTTTCCACCACTGGAAAGCCACGATTCAGGGTTCTCACCTCGTCGTGGATCCGTGTCTCTGAGCATTTTCTAGGCGGGGCGAGCGGCCCCGGAATAGGGCTACAACCACCGGCAAGTTAGCCCACGCGCCGGGGCCGAGCAACAACAAAGGCAAGACATGTCCATCCCAAGAATGATTTGAAACAACACCCGAGCTAAGTTTGAGAATAACTCATGAACTAGAAATGCTAGAGAGACGAAATTTGTACCTGAGTGTGCCTTGAATTCTACTTCACCCGAACATCAGACTTTTTGGGCCGATGTGCACCATCTTCGTGGCGGAAATGGCCTGCAGGCTGGGACACTCAGAAAGCCACTCAAAAGCATCTTCAGTGGGATTTTTGTACACAGAGCTGCACAAAAAGAAGAAGAAACGAAATAAAATACAAGGAGGGTCAAATCACACCCATAACAACATCGGATTTGCACAAGGTTTCCACCACTGGAAAGCCACGATTCAGGGCTCTCACCTCGTCTTAGATCCGTGTCTCTGAGCATTTTCTAGGCGGGGCGAGCGGCCCCGGAATAGGGCTACAACCACCGGCAAGTTAGCCCACGCGCCGGGGCCGAGCAACAACAAAGGCAAGACATGTCCATCCCAAGAATGATTTGAAACAACACCCGAGCTAAGTTTGAGAATAACTCATGAACTAGAAATGCTAGAGAGACGAAATTTGTACCTGAGTGTGCCTTGAATTCCACTTCACCCGAACATTAGACTTTTTGGGCCGATGTGCACCATCTTCGTGCCGGAAATGGCCTGCAGGCTGGGACACTCAGAAAGCCACTCAAAAGCATCTTCAGTGGGATTTTTGTACACAGAGCTGCACAAAAAGAAGAAGAAACGAAATAAAATACAAGGAGGGTCAAATCACACCCATAACAACATCGGATTTGCACAAGGTTTCCACCACTGGAAAGCCACGATTCAGGGTTCTCACCTCGTCGTGGATCCGTGTCTCTGAGCATTTTCTAGGCGGGGCGAGCGGCCCCGGAATAGGGCTACAACCACCGGCAAGTTAGCCCACGCGCCGGGGCCGAGCAACAACAAAGGCAAGACATGTCCATCCCAAGAATGATTTGAAACAACACCCGAGCTAAGTTTGAGAATAACTCATGAACTAGAAATGCTAGAGAGACGAAATTTGTACCTGAGTGTGCCTTGAATTCCACTTCACCCGAACATCAGACTTTTTGGGCCGATGTGCACCATCTTCGTGCCGGAAATGGCCTGCAGGCTGGGACACTCAGAAAGCCACTCAAAAGCATCTTCAGTGGGATTTTTGTACACAGAGCTGCACAAAAAGAAGAAGAAACGAAATAAAATACAAGGAGGGTCAAATCACACCCATAACAACATCGGATTTGCACAAGGTTTCCACCACTGGAAAGCCACGATTCAGGGCTCTCACCTCGTCGTAGATCCGTGTCTCTGAGCATTTTCTAGGCGGGGCGAGCGGCCCCGGAATAGGGCTACAACCACCGGCAAGTTAGCCCACGCGCCGGGGCCGAGCAACAACAAAGGCAAGACATGTCCATCCCAAGAATGATTTGAAACAACACCCGAGCTAAGTTTGAGAATAACTCATGAACTAGAAATGCTAGAGAGACGAAATTTGTACCTGAGTGTGCCTTGAATTCCACTTCACCCGAACATTAGACTTTTTGGGCCGATGTGCACCATCTTCGTGCCGGAAATGGCCTGCAGGCTGGGACACTCAGAAAGCCACTCAAAAGCATCTTCAGTGGGATTTTTGTACACAGAGCTGCACAAAAAGAAGAAGAAACGAAATAAAATACAAGGAGGGTCAAATCACACCCATAACAACATCGGATTTGCACAAGGTTTCCACCACTGGAAAGCCACGATTCAGGGCTCTCACTTCGTTGTGGATCCGTGTCTCTGAGCATTTTCTAGGCGGGGCGAGCGGCCCCGGAATAGGGCTACAACCACCGGCAAGTTAGCCCACGCGCCGGGGCCGAGCAACAACAAAGGCAAGACATGTCCATCCCAAGAATGATTTGAAACAACACCCGAGCTAAGTTTGAGAATAACTCATGAACTAGAAATGCTAGAGAGACGAAATTTGTACCTGAGTGTGCTTTGAATTCCACTTCACCCGAACATCAGACTTTTTGGGCCGATGTGCACCATCTTCGTGCCGGAAATGGCCTGCAGGCTGGGACACTCAGAAAGCCACTCAAAAGCATCTTCAGTGGGATTTTTGTACACAGAGCTGCACAAAAAGAAGAAGAAACGAAATAAAATACAAGGAGGTTCAAATCACACCCATAACAACATCGGATTTGCACAAGGTTTCCACCACTGGAAAGCCACGATTCAGGGCTCTCACCTCGTCGTAGATCCGTGTCTCTGAGCATTTTCTAGGCGGGGCGAGCGGCCCCGGAATAGGGCTACAACCACCGGCAAGTTAGCCCACGCGCCGGGGCCGAGCAACAACAAAGGCAAGACATGTCCATCCCAAGAATGATTTGAAACAACACCCGAGCTAAGTTTGAGAATAACTCATGAACTAGAAATGCTAGAGAGACGAAATTTGTACCTGAGTGTGCTTTGAATTCCACTTCACCCGAACATCAGACTTTTTGGGCCGATGTGCACCATCTTCGTGCCGGAAATGGCCTGCAGGCTGGGACACTCAGAAAGCCACTCAAAAGCATCTTCAGTGGGATTTTTGTACACAGAGCTGCACAAAAAGAAGAAGAAACGAAATAAAATACAAGGAGGTTCAAATCACACCCATAACAACATCGGATTTGCACAAGGTTTCCACCACTGGAAAGCCACGATTCAGGGCTCTCACCTCGTCGTAGATCCGTGTCTCTGAGCATTTTCTAGGCGGGGCGAGCGGCCCCGGAATAGGGCTACAACCACCGGCAAGTTAGCCCACGCGCCGGGGCCGAGCAACAACAAAGGCAAGACATGTCCATCCCAAGAATGATTTGAAACAACACCCGAGCTAAGTTTGAGAATAACTCATGAACTAGAAATGCTAGAGAGACAAAATTTGTACCTGAGTGTGCTTTGAATTCCACTTCACCCGAACATCAGACTTTTTGGGCCGATGTGCACCATCTTCGTGCCGGAAATGGCCTGCAGGCTGGGACACTCAGAAAGCCACTCAAAAGCATCTTCAGTGGGATTTTTGTACACAGAGCTGCACAAAAAGAAGAAGAAACGAAATAAAATACAAGGAGGGTCAAATCACACCCATAACAACATCGGATTTGCACAAGGTTTCCACCACTGGAAAGCCACGATTCAGGGCTCTCACCTCGTCGTGGATCCGTGTCTCTGAGCATTTTCTAGGCGGGGCGAGCGGCCCCGGAATAGGGCTACAACCACCGGCAAGTTAGCCCACGCGCCGGGGCCGAGCAACAACAAAGGCAAGACATGTCCATCCCAAGAATGATTTGAAACAACACCCGAGCTAAGTTTGAGAATAACTCATGAACTAGAAATGCTAGAGAGACGAAATTTGTACCTGAGTGTGCTTTGAATTCCACTTCACCCGAACATCAGACTTTTTGGGCCGATGTGCACCATCTTCGTGCCGGAAATGGCCTGCAGGCTGGGACGCTCAGAAAGCCACTCAAAAGCATCTTCAGTGGGATTTTTGTACACAGAGCTGCACAAAAAGAAGAAGAAACGAAATAAAATACAAGGAAGGTCAAATCACACCCATAACAACATCGGATTTGCACAAGGTTTCCACCACTGGAAAGCCACGATTCAGGGCTCTCACCTCGTCGTGGATCTGTGTCTCTGAGCATTTTCTAGGCGGGGCGAGCGGCCCCGGAATAGGGCTACAACCACCGGCAAGTTAGCCCACGCGCCGGGGCCGAGCAACAACAAAGGCAAGACATGACCATCCCAAGAATGATTTGAAACAACACCCGAGCTAAGTTTGAGAATAACTCATGAACTAGAAATGCTAGAGAGACGAAATTTGTACCTGAGTGTGCCTTGAATTCCACTTCACCCGAACATTAGACTTTTTGGGCCGATGTGCACCATCTTCGTGCCGGAAATGGCCTGCAGGCTGGGACACTCAGAAAGCCACTCAAAAGCATCTTCAGTGGGATTTTTGTACACAGAGCTGCACAAAAAGAAGAAGAAACGAAATAAAATACAAGGAGGGTCAAATCACACCCATAACAACATCGGATTTGAACAAGGTTTCCACCACTGGAAAGCAACGATTCAGGGCTCTCACCTCGTCGTGGATCCGTGTCTCTGAGCATTTTCTAGGCGGGGCGAGCGGCCCCGGAATAGGGCTACAACCACCGGCAAGTTAGCCCACGCGCCGGGGCCGAGCAACAACAAAGGCAAGACATGTCCATCCCAAGAATGATTTGAAACAACACCCGAGCTAAGTTTGAGAATAACTCATGAACTAGAAATGCTAGAGAGACGAAATTTGTACCTGAGTGTGCTTTGAATTCCACTTCACCCGAACATCAGACTTTTTGGGCCGATGTGCACCATCTTCGTGCCGGAAATGGCCTGCAGGCTGGGACACTCAGAAAGCCACTCAAAAGCATCTTCAGTGGGATTTTTGTACACAGAGCTGCACAAAAAGAAGAAGAAACGAAATAAAATACAAGGAGGGTCAAATCACACCCATAACAACATCGGATTTGCACAAGGTTTCCACCACTGGAAAGCCACGATTCAGGGCTCTCACCTCGTCGTGAATCCGTGTCTCTGAGCATTTTCTAGGCGGGGCGAGCGGCCCCGGAATAGGGCTACAACCACCGGCAAGTTAGCCCACGCGCCGGGGCCGAGCAACAACAAAGGCAAGACATGACCATCCCAAGAATGATTTGAAACAACACCCGAGCTAAGTTTGAGAATAACTCATGAACTAGAAATGCTAGAGAGACGAAATTTGTACCTGAGTGTGCCTTGAATTCCACTTCACCCGAACATCAGACTTTTTGGGCCGATGTGCACCATCTTCGTGCCGGAAATGGCCTGCAGGCTGGGACACTCAGAAAGCCACTCAAAAGCATCTTCAGTGGGATTTTTGTACACAGAGCTGCACAAAAAGAAGAAGAAACGAAATAAAATACAAGGAGGGTCAAATCACACCCATAACAACATCGGATTTGCACAAGGTTTCCACCACTGGAAAGCCACGATTCAGGGCTCTCACCTCGTCGTGGATCCGTGTCTCTGAGCATTTTCTAGGCGGGGCGAGCGGCCCCGGAATAGGGCTACAACCACCGGCAAGTTAGCCCACGCGCCGGGGCCGAGCAACAACAAAGGCAAGACATGTCCATCCCAAGAATGATTTGAAACAACACCCGAGCTAAGTTTGAGAATAACTCATGAACTAGAAATGCTAGAGAGACGAAATTTGTACCTGAGTGTGCCTTGAATTCCACTTCACCCGAACATCAGACTTTTTGGGCCGATGTGCACCATCTTCGTGCCGGAAATGGCCTGCAGGCTGGGACACTCAGAAAGCCACTCAAAAGCATCTTCAGTGGGATTTTTGTACACAGAGCTGCACAAAAAGAAGAAGAAACGAAATAAAATACAAGGAGGGTCAAATCACACCCATAACAACATCGGATTTGCACAAGGTTTCCACCACTGGAAAGCCACGATTCAGGGCTCTCACCTCGTTGTGGATCCGTGTCTCTGAGCATTTTCTAGGCGGGGCGAGCGGCCCCGGAATAGGGCTACAACCACCGGCAAGTTAGCCCACGCGCCGGGGCCGAGCAACAACAAAGGCAAGACATGTTCATCCCAAGAATGATTTGAAACAACACCCGAGCTAAGTTTGAGAATAACTCATGAACTAGAAATGCTAGAGAGACGAAATTTGTACCTGAGTGTGCTTTGAATTCCACTTCACCCGAACATCAGACTTTTTGGGCCGATGTGCACCATCTTCGTGCCGGAAGAGGCCTGCAGGCTGGGACACTCAGAAAGCCACTCAAAAGCATCTTCAGTGGGATTTTTGTACACAGAGCTGCACAAAAAGAAGAAGAAACGAAATAAAATACAAGGAGGGTCAAATCACACCCATAACAACATCGGATTTGCACAAGGTTTCCACCACTGGAAAGCCACGATTCAGGGCTCTCACCTCGTCGTGGATCCGTGTCTCTGAGCATTTTCTAGGCGGGGCGAGCGGCCCCGGAATAGGGCTACAACCACCGGCAAGTTAGCCCACGCGCCGGGGCCGAGCAACAACAAAGGCAAGACATGTCCATCCCAAGAATGATTTGAAACAACACCCGAGCTAAGTTTGAGAATAACTCATGAACTAGAAATGCTAGAGAGACGAAATTTGTACCTGAGTGTGCTTTGAATTCCACTTCACCCGAACATCAGACTTTTTGGGCCGATGTGCACCATCTTCGTGCCGGAAATGGCCTGCAGGCTGGGACACTCAGAAAGCCACTCAAAAGCATCTTCAGTGGGATTTTTGTACACAGAGCTGCACAAAAAGAAGAAGAAACGAAATAAAATACAAGGAGGGTCAAATCACACCCATAACAACATCGGATTTGCACAAGGTTTCCACCACTGGAAAGCCACGATTCAGGGCTCTCACCTCGTTGTGGATCCGTGTCTCTGAGCATTTTCTAGGCGGGGCGAGCGGCCCCGGAATAGGGCTACAACCACCGGCAAGTTAGCCCACGCGCCGGGGCCGAGCAACAACAAAGGCAAGACATGACCATCCCAAGAATGATTTGAAACAACACCCGAGCTAAGTTTGAGAATAACTCATGAACTAGAAATGCTAGAGAGACGAAATTTGTACCTGAGTGTGCCTTGAATTCCACTTCACCCGAACATTAGACTTTTTGGGCCGATGTGCACCATCTTCGTGCCGGAAATGGCCTGCAGGCTGGGACACTCAGAAAGCCACTCAAAAGCATCTTCAGTGGGATTTTTGTACACAGAGCTGCACAAAAAGAAGAAGAAACGAAATAAAATACAAGGAGGGTCAAATCACACCCATAACAACATCGGATTTGCACAAGGTTTCCACCACTGGAAAGCCACGATTCAGGGCTCTCACCTCGTCGTGGATCCGTGTCTCTGAGCATTTTCTAGGCGGGGCGAGCGGCCCCGGAATAGGGCTACAACCACCGGCAAGTTAGCCCACGCGCTGGGGCCGAGCAACAACAAAGGCAAGACATGTCCATCCCAAGAATGATTTGAAACAACACCCGAGCTAAGTTTGAGAATAACTCATGAACTAGAAATGCTAGAGAGACGAAATTTGTACCTGAGTGTGCCTTGAATTCCACTTCACCCGAACATCAGACTTTTTGGGCCGATGTGCACCATCTTCGTGCCGGAAATGGCCTGCAGGCTGGGACACTCAGAAAGCCACTCAAAAGCATCTTCAGTGGGATTTTTGTACACAGAGCTGCACAAAAAGAAGAAGAAACGAAATAAAATACAAGGAGGGTCAAATCACACCCATAACAACATCGGATTTGCACAAGGTTTCCACCACTGGAAAGCCACGATTCAGGGCTCTCACTTCGTCGTGAATCCGTGTCTCTGAGCATTTTCTAGGCGGGGCGAGCGGCCCCGGAATAGGGCTACAACCACCGGCAAGTTAGCCCACGCGCCGGGGCCGAGCAACAACAAAGGCAAGACATGTCCATCCCAAGAATGATTTGAAACAACACCCGAGCTAAGTTTGAGAATAACTCATGAACTAGAAATGCTAGAGAGACGAAATTTGTACCTGAGTGTGCTTTGAATTCCACTTCACCCGAACATCAGACTTTTTGGGCCGATGTGCACCATCTTCGTGCCGGAAATGGCCTGCAGGCTGGGACACTCAGAAAGCCACTCAAAAGCATCTTCAGTGGGATTTTTGTACACAGAGCTGCACAAAAAGAAGAAGAAACGAAATAAAATACAAGGAGGGTCAAATCACACCCATAACAACATCGGATTTGCACAAGGTTTCCACCACTGGAAAGCCACGATTCAGGGCTCTCACCTCGTCGTGAATCCGTGTCTCTGAGCATTTTCTAGGCGGGGCGAGCGGCCCCGGAATAGGGCTACAACCACCGGCAAGTTAGCCCACGCGCCGGGGCCGAGCAACAACAAAGGCAAGACATGTCCATCCCAAGAATGATTTGAAACAACACCCGAGCTAAGTTTGAGAATAACTCATGAACTAGAAATGCTAGAGAGACGAAATTTGTACCTGAGTGTGCCTTGAATTCCACTTCACCCGAACATTAGACTTTTTGGGCCGATGTGCACCATCTTCGTGCCGGAAATGGCCTGCAGGCTGGGACACTCAGAAAGCCACTCAAAAGCATCTTCAGTGGGATTTTTGTACACAGAGCTGCACAAAAAGAAGAAGAAACGAAATAAAATACAAGGAGGGTCAAATCACACCCATAACAACATCGGATTTGCACAAGGTTTCCACCACTGGAAAGCCACGATTCAGGGCTCTCACCTCGTCGTGGATCCGTGTCTCTGAGCATTTTCTAGGCGGGGCGAGCGGCCCCGGAATAGGGCTACAACCACCGGCAAGTTAGCCCACGCGCCGGGGCCGAGCAACAACAAAGGCAAGACATGTCCATCCCAAGAATGATTTGAAACAACACCCGAGCTAAGTTTGAGAATAACTCATGAACTAGAAATGCTAGAGAGACGAAATTTGTACCTGAGTGTGCTTTGAATTCCACTTCACCCGAACATCAGACTTTTTGGGCCGATGTGCACCATCTTCGTGCCGGAAATGGCCTGCAGGCTGGGCACTCAGAAAGCCACTCAAAAGCATCTTCAGTGGGATTTTTGTACACAGAGCTGCACAAAAAGAAGAAGAAACGAAATAAAATACAAGGAGGGTCAAATCACACCCATAACAACATCGGATTTGCACAAGGTTTCCACCACTGGAAAGCCACGATTCAGGGCTCTCACCTCGTCGTAGATCCGTGTCTCTGAGCATTTTTTAGGCGGGGCGAGCGGCCCCGGAATAGGGCTACAACCACCGGCAAGTTAGCCCACGCGCCGGGGCCGAGCAACAACAAAGGCAAGACATGTCCATCCCAAGAATGATTTGAAACAACACCCGAGCTAAGTTTGAGAATAACTCATGAACTAGAAATGCTAGAGAGACGAAATTTGTACCTGAGTGTGCTTTGAATTCCACTTCACCCGAACATCAGACTTTTTGGGCCGATGTGCACCATCTTCGTGCCGGAAATGGCCTGCAGGCTGGGACACTCAGAAAGCCACTCAAAAGCATCTTCAGTGGGATTTTTGTACACAGAGCTGCACAAAAAGAAGAAGTAACGAAATAAAATACAAGGAGGGTCAAATCACACCCATAACAACATAGGATTTGCACAAGGTTTCCACCACTGGAAAGCCACGATTCAGGGCTCTCACCTCGTCGTAGATCCGTGTCTCTGAGCATTTTCTAGGCGGGGCGAGCGGCCCCGGAATAGGGCTACAACCACCGGCAAGTTAGCCCACGCGCCGGGGCCGAGCAACAACAAAGGCAAGACATGTCCATCCCAAGAATGATTTGAAACAACACCCGAGCTAAGTTTGAGAATAACTCATGAACTAGAAATGCTAGAGAGACGAAATTTGTACCTGAGTGTGCTTTGAATTCCACTTCACCCGAACATCAGACTTTTTGGGCCGATGTGCACCATCTTCGTGCCGGAAATGGCCTGCAGGCTGGGACACTCAGAAAGCCACTCAAAAGCATCTTCAGTGGGATTTTTGTACACAGAGCTGCACAAAAAGAAGAAGAAACGAAATAAAATACAAGGAGGGTCAAATCACACCCATAACAACATCGGATTTGCACAAGGTTTCCACCACTGGAAAGCCACGATTCAGGGCTCTCACTTCGTCGTGAATCCGTGTCTCTGAGCATTTTCTAGGCGGGGCGAGCGGCCCCGGAATAGGGCTACAACCACCGGCAAGTTAGCCCACGCGCCGGGGCCGAGCAACAACAAAGGCAAGACATGTCCATCCCAAGAATGATTTGAAACAACACCCGAGCTAAGTTTGAGAATAACTCATGAACTAGAAATGCTAGAGAGACGAAATTTGTACCTGAGTGTGCCTTGAATTCCACTTCACCCGAACATCAGACTTTTTGGGCCGATGTGCACCATCTTCGTGCCGGAAATGGCCTGCAGGCTGGGACACTCAGAAAGCCACTCAAAAGCATCTTCAGTGGGATTTTTGTACACAGAGCTGCACAAAAAGAAGAAGAAACGAAATAAAATACAAGGAGGGTCAAATCACACCCATAACAACATCGGATTTGCACAAGGTTTCCACCACTGGAAAGCCACGATTCAGGGCTCTCACTTCGTCGTGAATCCGTGACTCTGAGCATTTTCTAGGCGGGGCGAGCGGCCCCGGAATAGGGCTACAACCACCGGCAAGTTAGCCCACGCGCCGGGGCCGAGCAACAACAAAGGCAAGACATGTCCATCCCAATAATGATTTGAAACAACACCCGAACTAAGTTTGAGAATAACTCATGAACTAGAAATGCTAGAGAGACGAAATTTGTACCTGAGTGTGCCTTGAATTCCACTTCACCCGAACATCAGACTTTTTGGGCCGATGTGCACCATCTTCGTGCCGGAAATGGCCTGCAGGCTGGGACACTCAGAAAGCCACTCAAAAGCATCTTCAGTGGGATTTTTGTACACAGAGCTGCACAAAAAGAAGAAGAAACGAAATAAAATACAAGGAGGGTCAAATCACACCCATAACAACATCGGATTTGCACAAGGTTTCCACCACTGGAAAGCCACGATTCAGGGCTCTCACCTCGTCGTAGATCCGTGTCTCTGAGCATTTTCTAGGCGGGGCGAGCGGCCCCGGAATAGGGCTACAACCACCGGCAAGTTAGCCCACGCGCCGGGGCCGAGCAACAACAAAGGCAAGACATGTCCATCCCAAGAATGATTTGAAACAACACCCGAGCTAAGTTTGAGAATAACTCATGAACTAGAAATGCTAGAGAGACGAAATTTGTACCTGAGTGTGCCTTGAATTCCACTTCACCCGAACATCAGACTTTTTGGGCCGATGTGCACCATCTTCGTGCCGGAAATGGCCTGCAGGCTGGGACACTCAGAAAGCCACTCAAAAGCATCTTCAGTGGGATTTTTGTACACAGAGCTGCACAAAAAGAAGAAGAAACGAAATAAACTACAAGGAGGGTCAAATCACACCCATAACAACATCGGATTTGCACAAGGTTTCCACCACTGGAAAGCCACGATTCAGGGCTCTCACCTCGTCGTGGATCCGTGTCTCTGAGCATTTGCTAGGCGGGGCGAGCGGCCCCGGAATAGGGCTACAACCACCGGCAAGTTAGCCCACGCGCCGGGTCCGAGCAACAACAAAGGCAAGACATGTCCATCCCAAGAATGATTTGAAACAACACCCGAGCTAAGTTTGAGAATAACTCATGAACTAGAAATGCTAGAGAGACGAAATTTGTACCTGAGTGTGCCTTGAATTCCACTTCACCCGAACATCAGACTTTTTGGGCCGATGTGCACCATCTTCGTGCCGGAAATGGCCTGCAGGCTGGGACACTCAGAAAGCCACTCAAAAGCATCTTCAGTGGGATTTTTGTACACAGAGCTGCACAAAAAGAAGAAGAAACGAAATAAAATACAAGGAGGGTCAAATCACACCCATAACAACATCGGATTTGCACAAGGTTTCCACCACTGGAAAGCCACGATTCAGGGCTCTCACCTCGTCGTAGATCCGTGTCTCTGAGCATTTTCTAGGCGGGGCGAGCGGCCCCGGAATAGGGCTACAACCACCGGCAAGTAAGCCCACGCGCCGGGGCCGAGCAACAACAAAGGCAAGACATGTCCATCCCAAGAATGATTTGAAACAACACCCGAGCTAAATTTGAGAATAACTCATGAACTAGAAATGCTAGAGAGACGAAATTTGTACCTGAGTGTGCCTTGAATTCCACTTCACCCGAACATCAGACTTTTTGGGCCGATGTGCACCATCTTCGTGCCGGAAATGGCCTGCAGGCTGGGACACTCAGAAAGCCACTCAAAAGCATCTTCAGTGGGATTTTTGTACACAGAGCTGCACAAAAAGAAGAAGAAACGAAATAAAATACAAGGAGGGTCAAATCACACCCATAACAACATCGGATTTGCACAAGGTTTCCACCACTGGAAAGCCACGATTCAGGGCTCTCACCTCGTCGTAGATCCGTGTCTCTGAGCATTTTCTAGGCGGGGCGAGCGGCCCCGGAATAGGGCTACAACCACCGGCAAGTTAGCCCACGCGCCGGGGCCGAGCAACAACAAAGGCAAGACATGTCCATCCCAAGAATGATTTGAAACAACACCCGAGCTAAGTTTGAGAATAACTCATGAACTAGAAATGCTAGAGAGACGAAATTTGTACCTGAGTGTGCCTTGAATTCCACTTCACCCGAACATCAGACTTTTTGGGCCGATGTGCACCATCTTCGTGCCGGAAATGGCCTGCAGGCTGGGACACTCAGAAAGCCACTCAAAAGCATCTTCAGTGGGATTTTTGTACACAGAGCTGCACAAAAAGAAGAAGAAACGAAATAAAATACAAGGAGGGTCAAATCACACCCATAACAACATCGGATTTGCACAAGGTTTCCACCACTGGAAAGCCACGATTCAGGGCTCTCACCTCGTCGTAGATCCGTGTCTCTGAGCATTTTCTAGGCGGGGCGAGCGGCCCCGGAATAGGGCTACAACCACCGGCAAGTTAGCCCACGCGCCGGGGCCGAGCAACAACAAAGGCAAGACATGTCCATCCCAAGAATGATTTGAAACAACACCCGAGCTAAGTTTGAGAATAACTCATGAACTAGAAATGCTAGAGAGACGAAATTTGTACCTGAGTGTGCCTTGAATTCCACTTCACCCGAACATCAGACTTTTTGGGCCGATGTGCACCATCTTCGTGCCGGAAATGGCCTGCAGGCTGGGACACTCAGAAAGCCACTCAAAAGCATCTTCAGTGGGATTTTTGTACACAGAGCTGCACAAAAAGAAGAAGAAACGAAATAAAATACAAGGAGGGTCAAATCACACCCATAACAACATCGGATTTGCACAAGGTTTCCACCACTGGAAAGCCACGATTCAGGGTTCTCACCTCGTCGTGGATCCGTGTCTCTGAGCATTTTCTAGGCGGGGCGAGCGGCCCCGGAATAGGGCTACAACCACCGGCAAGTTAGCCCACGCGCCGGGGCCGAGCAACAACAAAGGCAAGACATGTCCATCCCAAGAATGATTTGAAACAACACCCGAGCTAAGTTTGAGAATAACTCATGAACTAGAAATGCTAGAGAGACGAAATTTGTACCTGAGTGTGCCTTGAATTCCACTTCACCCGAACATCAGACTTTTTGGGCCGATGTGCACCATCTTCGTGCCGGAAATGGCCTGCAGGCTGGGACACTCAGAAAGCCACTCAAAAGCATCTTCAGTGGGATTTTTGTACACAGAGCTGCAAAAAAAGAAGAAGAAACGAAATAAAATACAAGGAGGGTCAAATCACACCCATAACAACATCGGATTTGCACAAGGTTTCCACCACTGGAAAGCCACGATTCAGGGCTCTCACCTCGTTGTGGATCCGTGTCTCTGAGCATTTTCTAGGCGGGGCGAGCGGCCCCGGAATAGGGCTACAACCACCGGCAAGTTAGCCCACGCGCCGGGGCCGAGCAACAACAAAGGCAAGACATGTCCATCCCAAGAATGATTTGAAACAACACCCGAGCTAAGTTTGAGAATAACTCATGAACTAGAAATGCTAGAGAGACGAAATTTGTACCTGAGTGTGCCTTGAATTCCACTTCACCCGAACATCAGACTTTTTGGGCCGATGTGCACCATCTTCGTGCCGGAAATGGCCTGCAGGCTGGGACACTCAGAAAGCCACTCAAAAGCATCTTCAGTGGGATTTTTGTACACAGAGCTGCACAAAAAGAAGAAGAAACGAAATAAAATACAAGGAGGGTCAAATCACACCCATAACAACATCGGATTTGCACAAGGTTTCCACCACTGGAAAGCCACGATTCAGGGCTCTCACCTCGTCGTAGATCCGTGTCTCTGAGCATTTTCTAGGCGGGGCGAGCGGCCCCGGAATAGGGCTACAACCACCGGCAAGTTAGCCCACGCGCCGGGGCCGAGCAACAACAAAGGCAAGACATGTCCATCCCAAGAATGATTTGAAACAACACCCGAGCTAAGTTTGAGAATAACTCATGAACTAGAAATGCTAGAGAGACGAAATTTGTACCTGAGTGTGCCTTGAATTCCACTTCACCCGAACATCAGACTTTTTGGGCCGATGTGCACCATCTTCGTGCCGGAAATGGCCTGCAGGCTGGGACACTCAGAAAGCCACTCAAAAGCATCTTCAGTGGGATTTTTGTACACAGAGCTGCACAAAAAGAAGAAGAAACGAAATAAAATACAAGGAGGGTCAAATCACACCCATAACAACATCGGATTTGCACAAGGTTTCCACCACTGGAAAGCCACGATTCAGGGCTCTCACCTCGTCGTAGATCCGTGTCTCTGAGCATTTTCTAGGCGGGGCGAGCGGCCCCGGAATAGGGCTACAACCACCGGCAAGTTAGCCCACGCGCCGGGGCCGAGCAACAACAAAGGCAAGACATGTCCATCCCAAGAATGATTTGAAACAACACCCGAGCTAAGTTTGAGAATAACTCATGAACTAGAAATGCTAGAGAGACGAAATTTGTACCTGAGTGTGCCTTGAATTCCACTTCACCCGAACATCAGACTTTTTGGGCCGATGTGCACCATCTTCGTGCCGGAAATGGCCTGCAGGCTGGGACACTCAGAAAGCCACTCAAAAGCATCTTCAGTGGGATTTTTGTACACAGAGCTGCACAAAAAGAAGAAGAAACGAAATAAAATACAAGGAGGGTCAAATCACACCCATAACAACATCGGATTTGCACAAGGTTTCCACCACTGGAAAGCCACGATTCAGGGCTCTCACCTCGTTGTAGATCCGTGTCTCTGAGCATTTTCTAGGCGGGGCGAGCGGCCCCGGAATAGGGCTACAACCACCGGCAAGTTAGCCCACGCGCCGGGGCCGAGCAACAACAAAGGCAAGACATGTCCATCCCAAGAATGATTTGAAACAACACCCGAGCTAAGTTTGAGAATAACTCATGAACTAGAAATGCTAGAGAGACGAAATTTGTACCTGAGTGTGCCTTGAATTCCACTTCACCCGAACATCAGACTTTTTGGGCCGATGTGCACCATCTTCGTGCCGGAAATGGCTTGCAGGCTGGGACACTCAGAAAGCCACTCAAAAGCATCTTCAGTGGGATTTTTGTACACAGAGCTGCACAAAAAGAAGAAGAAACGAAATAAAATACAAGGAGGGTCAAATCACACCCATAACAACATCGGATTTGCACAAGGTTTCCACCACTGGAAAGCCACGATTCAGGGCTCTCACCTCGTCGTGGATCCGTGTCTCTGAGCATTTTCTAGGCGGGGCGAGCGGCCCCGGAATAGGGCTACAACCACCGGCAAGTTAGCCCACGCGCCGGGGCCGAGCAACAACAAAGGCAAGACATGTCCATCCCAAGAATGATTTGAAACAACACCCGAGCTAAGTTTGAGAATAACTCATGAACTAGAAATGCTAGAGAGACGAAATTTGTACCTGAGTGTGCCTTGAATTCCACTTCACCCGAACATCAGACTTTTTGAGCCGATGTGCACCATCTTCGTGCCGGAAATGGCCTGCAGGCTGGGACACTCAGAAAGCCACTCAAAAGCATCTTCAGTGGGATTTTTGTACACAGAGCTGCACAAAAAGAAGAAGAAACGAAATAAAATACAAGGAGGGTCAAATCACACCCATAACAACATCGGATTTGCACAAGGTTTCCACCACTGGAAAGCCACGATTCAGGGCTCTCACCTCGTCGTGGATCCGTGTCTCTGAGCATTTTCTAGGCGGGGCGAGCGGCCCCGGAATAGGGCTACAACCACCGGCAAGTTAGCCCACGCGCCGGGGCCGAGCAACAACAAAGGCAAGACATGTCCATCCCAAGAATGATTTGAAACAACACCCGAGCTAAGTTTGAGAATAACTCATGAACTAGAAATGCTAGAGAGACGAAATTTGTACCTGAGTGTGCCTTGAATTCCACTTCACCCGAACATCAGACTTTTTGGGCCGATGTGCACCATCTTCGTGCCGGAAATGGCCTGCAGGCTGGGACACTCAGAAAGCCACTCAAAAGCATCTTCAGTGGGATTTTTGTACACAGAGCTGCACAAAAAGAAGAAGAAACGAAATAAAATACAAGGAGGGTCAAATCACACCCATAACAACATCGGATTTGCACAAGGTTTCCACCACTGGAAAGCCACGATTCAGGGCTCTCACCTCGTCGTAGATCCGTGTCTCTGAGCATTTTCTAGGCGGGGCGAGCGGCCCCGGAATAGGGCTACAACCACCGGCAAGTTAGCCCACGCGCCGGGGCCGAGCAACAACAAAGGCAAGACATGTCCATCCCAAGAATGATTTGAAACAACACCCGAGCTAAGTTTGAGAATAACTCATGAACTAGAAATGCTAGAGAGACGAAATTTGTACCTGAGTGTGCCTTGAATTCCACTTCACCCGAACATCAGACTTTTTGGGCCGATGTGCACCATCTTCGTGCCGGAAATGGCCTGCAGGCTGGGACACTCAGAAAGCCACTCAAAAGCATCTTCAGTGGGATTTTTGTACACAGAGCTGCACAAAAAGAAGAAGAAACGAAATAAAATACAAGGAGGGTCAAATCACACCCATAACAACATCGGATTTGCACAAGGTTTCCACCACTGGAAAGCCACGATTCAGGGTTCTCACCTCGTCGTAGATCCGTGTCTCTGAGCATTTTCTAGGCGGGGCGAGCGGCCCCGGAATAGGGCTACAACCACCGGCAAGTTAGCCCACGCGCCGGGGCCGAGCAACAACAAAGGCAAGACATGTCCATCCCAAGAATGATTTGAAACAACACCCGAGCTAAGTTTGAGAATAACTCATGAACTAGAAATGCTAGAGAGACGAAATTTGTACCTGAGTGTGCCTTGAATTCCACTTCACCCGAACATCAGACTTTTTGGGCCGATGTGCACCATCTTCGTGCCGGAAATGGCCTGCAGGCTGGGACACTCAGAAAGCCACTCAAAAGCATCTTCAGTGGGATTTTTGTACACAGAGCTGCACAAAAAGAAGAAGAAACGAAATAAAATACAAGGAGGGTCAAATCACACCCATAACAACATCGGATTTGCACAAGGTTTCCACCACTGGAAAGCCACGATTCAGGGCTCTCACCTCGTCGTGGATCCGTGTCTCTGAGCATTTTCTAGGCGGGGCGAGCGGCCCCGGAATAGGGCTACAACCACCGGCAAGTTAGCCCACGCGCCGGGGCCGAGCAACAACAAAGGCAAGACATGTCCATCCCAAGAATGATTTGAAACAACACCCGAGCTAAGTTTGAGAATAACTCATGAACTAGAAATGCTAGAGAGACGAAATTTGTACCTGAGTGTGCCTTGAATTCCACTTCACCCGAACATCAGACTTTTTGGGCCGATGTGCACCATCTTCGTGCCGGAAATGGCCTGCAGGCTGGGACACTCAGAAAGCCACTCAAAAGCATCTTCAGTGGGATTTTTGTACACAGAGCTGCACAAAAAGAAGAAGAAACGAAATAAAATACAAGGAGGGTCAAATCACACCCATAACAACATCGGATTTGCACAAGGTTTCCACCACTGGAAAGCCACGATTCAGGGTTCTCACCTCGTCGTAGATCCGTGTCTCTGAGCATTTTCTAGGCGGGGCGAGCGGCCCCGGAATAGGGCTACAACCACCGGCAAGTTAGCCCACGCGCCGGGGCCGAGCAACAACAAAGGCAAGACATGTCCATCCCAAGAATGATTTGAAACAACACCCGAGCTAAGTTTGAGAATAACTCATGAACTAGAAATGCTAGAGAGACGAAATTTGTACCTGAGTGTGCCTTGAATTCCACTTCACCCGAACATCAGACTTTTTGGGCCGATGTGCACCATCTTCGTGCCGGAAATGGCCTGCAGGCTGGGACACTCAGAAAGCCACTCAAAAGCATCTTCAGTGGGATTTTTGTACACAGAGCTGCACAAAAAGAAGAAGAAACGAAATAAAAAACAAGGAGGGTCAAATCACACCCATAACAACATCGGATTTGCACAAGGTTTCCACCACTGGAAAGCCACGATTCAGGGTTCTCACCTCGTCGTAGATCCGTGTCTCTGAGCATTTTCTAGGCGGGGCGAGCGGCCCCGGAATAGGGCTACAACCACCGGCAAGTTAGCCCACGCGCCGGGGCCGAGCAACAACAAAGGCAAGACATGTCCATCCCAAGAATGATTTGAAACAACACCCGAGCTAAGTTTGAGAATAACTCATGAACTAGAAATGCTAGAGAGACGAAATTTGTACCTGAGTGTGCCTTGAATTCCACTTCACCTGAACATCAGACTTTTTGGGCCGATGTGCACCATCTTCGTGCCGGAAGAGGCCTGCAGGCTGGGACACTCAGAAAGCCACTCAAAAGCATCTTCAGTGGGATTTTTGTACACAGAGCTGCACAAAAAGAAGAAGAAACGAAATAAAATACAAGGAGGGTCAAATCACACCCATAACAACATCGGATTTGCACAAGGTTTCCACCACTGGAAAGCCACGATTCAGGGTTCTCACCTCGTCGTGGATCCGTGTCTCTGAGCATTTTCTAGGCGGGACGAGCGGCCCCGGAATAGGGCTACAACCACCGGCAAGTTAGCCCACGCGCCGGGGCCGAGCAACAACAAAGGCAAGACATGTCCATCCCAAGAATGATTTGAAACAACACCCGAGCTAAGTTTGAGAATAACTCATGAACTAGAAATGCTAGAGAGACGAAATTTGTACCTGAGTGTGCCTTGAATTCCACTTCACCCGAACATCAGACTTTTTGAGCCGATGTGCACCATCTTCGTGCCGGAAATGGCCTGCAGGCTGGGACACTCAGAAAGCTACTCAAAAGCATCTTCAGTGGGATTTTTGTACACAGAGCTGCACAAAAAGAAGAAGAAACGAAATAAAATACAAGGAGGGTCAAATCACACCCATAACAACATCGGATTTGCACAAGGTTTCCACCACTGGAAAGCCACGATTCAGGGTTCTCACCTCGTCGTGGATCCGTGTCTCTGAGCATTTTCTAGGCGGGACGAGCGGCCCCGGAATAGGGCTACAACCACCGGCAAGTTAGCCCACGCGCCGGGGCCGAGCAACAACAAAGGCAAGACATGTCCATCCCAAGAATGATTTGAAACAACACCCGAGCTAAGTTTGAGAATAACTCATGAACTAGAAATGCTAGAGAGACGAAATTTGTACCTGAGTGTGCCTTGAATTCCACTTCACCCGAACATCAGACTTTTTGGGCCGATGTGCACCATCTTCGTGCCGGAAATGGCCTGCAGGCTGGGACACTCAGAAAGCCACTCAAAAGCATCTTCAGTGGGATTTTTGTACACAGAGCTGCACAAAAAGAAGAAGAAACGAAATAAAATACAAGGAGGGTCAAATCACACCCATAACAACATCGGATTTGCACAAGGTTTCCACCACTGGAAAGCCACGATTCAGGGTTCTCACCTCGTCGTGGATCCGTGTCTCTGAGCATTTTCTAGGCGGGGCGAGCGGCCCCGGAATAGGGCTAGAACCACCGGCAAGTTAGCCCACGCGCCGGGGCCGAGCAACAACAAAGGCAAGACATGTCCATCCCAAGAATGATTTGAAACAACACCCGAGCTAAGTTTGAGAATAACTCATGAACTAGAAATGCTAGAGAGACGAAATTTGTACCTGAGTGTGCCTTGAATTCCACTTCACCTGAACATCAGACTTTTTGGGCCGATGTGCACCATCTTCGTGCCGGAAATGGCCTGCAGGCTGGGACACTCAGAAAGCCACTCAAAAGCATCTTCAGTGGGATTTTTGTACACAGAGCTGCACAAAAAGAAGAAGAAACGAAATAAAATACAAGGAGGGTCAAATCACACCCATAACAACATCGGATTTGCACAAGGTTTCCACCACTGGAAAGCCACGATTCAGGGTTCTCACCTCGTCGTGGATCCGTGTCTCTGAGCATTTTCTAGGCGGGACGAGCGGCCCCGGAATAGGGCTACAACCACCGGCAAGTTAGCCCACGCGCCGGGGCCGAGCAACAACAAAGGCAAGACATGTCCATCCCAAGAATGATTTGAAACAACACCCGAGCTAAGTTTGAGAATAACTCATGAACTAGAAATGCTAGAGAGACGAAATTTGTACCTGAGTGTGCCTTGAATTCCACTTCACCCGAACATCAGACTTTTTGAGCCGATGTGCACCATCTTCGTGCCGGAAATGGCCTGCAGGCTGGGACACTCAGAAAGCTACTCAAAAGCATCTTCAGTGGGATTTTTGTACACAGAGCTGCACAAAAAGAAGAAGAAACGAAATAAAATACAAGAAGGGTCAAATCACACCCATAACAACATCGGATTTGCACAAGGTTTCCACCACTGGAAAGCCACGATTCAGGGCTCTCACCTCGTAGTAGATCCGTGTCTCTGAGCATTTTCTAGGCGGGGCGAGCGGCCCCGGAATAGGGCTACAACCACCGGCAAGTTAGCCCACGCGCCGGGGCCGAGCAACAACAAAGGCAAGACATGTCCATCCCAAGAATGATTTGAAACAACACCCGAGCTAAGTTTGAGAATAACTCATGAACTAGAAATGCTAGAGAGACGAAATTTGTACCTGAGTGTGCCTTGAATTCCACTTCACCCGAACATCAGACTTTTTGGGCCGATGTGCACCATCTTCGTGCCGGAAATGGCCTGCAGGCTGGGACACTCAGAAAGCCACTCAAAAGCATCTTCAGTGGGATTTTTGTACACAGAGCTGCACAAAAAGAAGAAGAAACGAAATAAAATACAAGGAGGGTCAAATCACACCCATAACAACATCGGATTTGCACAAGGTTTCCACCACTGGAAAGCCACGATTCAGGGTTCTCACCTCGTCGTGGATCCGTGTCTCTGAGCATTTTCTAGGCGGGGCGAGCGGCCCCGGAATAGGGCTACAACCACCGGCAAGTTAGCCCACGCGCCGGGGCCGAGCAACAACAAAGGCAAGACATGTCCATCCCAAGAATGATTTGAAACAACACCCGAGCTAAGTTTGAGAATAACTCATGAACTAGAAATGCTAGAGAGACGAAATTTGTACCTGAGTGTGCTTTGAATTCCACTTCACCCGAACATCAGACTTTTTGGGCCGATGTGCACCATCTTCGTGCCGGAAATGGCCTGCAGGCTGGGACACTCAGAAAGCCACTCAAAAGCATCTTCAGTGGGATTTTTGTACACAGAGCTGCACAAAAAGAAGAAGAAACGAAATAAAATACAAGGAGGGTCAAATCACACCCATAACAACATCGGATTTGCACAAGGTTTCCACCACTGGAAAGCCACGATTCAGGGTTCTCACCTCGTCGTGGATCCGTGTCTCTGAGCATTTTCTAGGCGGGGCGAGCGGCCCCGGAATAGGGCTACAACCACCGGCAAGTTAGCCCACGCGCCGGGGCCGAGCAACAACAAAGGCAAGACATGTCCATCCCAAGAATGATTTGAAACAACACCCGAGCTAAGTTTGAGAATAACTCATGAACTAGAAATGCTAGAGAGACGAAATTTGTACCTGAGTGTGCCTTGAATTCCACTTCACCCGAACATCAGACTTTTTGGGCCGATGTGCACCATCTTCGTGCCGGAAATGGCCTGCAGGCTGGGACACTCAGAAAGCCACTCAAAAGCATCTTCAGTGGGATTTTTGTACACAGAGCTGCACAAAAAGAAGAAGAAACGAAATAAAATACAAGGAGGGTCAAATCACACCCATAACAACATCGGATTTGCACAAGGTTTCCACCACTGGAAAGCCACGATTCAGGGCTCTCACCTCGTCGTGGATCCGTGTCTCTGAGCATTTTCTAGGCGGGGCGAGCGGCCCCGGAATAGGGCTACAACCACCGGCAAGTTAGCCCACGCGCCGGGGCCGAGCAACAACAAAGGCAAGACATGTCCATCCCAAGAATGATTTGAAACAACACCCGAGCTAAGTTTGAGAATAACTCATGAACTAGAAATGCTAGAGAGACGAAATTTGTACCTGAGTGTGCCTTGAATTCCACTTCACCCGAACATCAGACTTTTTGGGCCGATGTGCACCATCTTCGTGCCGGAAATGGCCTGCAGGCTGGGACACTCAGAAAGCCACTCAAAAGCATCTTCAGTGGGATTTTTGTACACAGAGCTGCACAAAAAGAAGAAGAAACGAAATAAAATACAAGGAGGGTCAAATCACACCCATAACAACATCGGATTTGCACAAGGTTTCCACCACTGGAAAGCCACGATTCAGGGCTCTCACCTCGTCGTGGATCCGTGTCTCTGAGCATTTTCTAGGCGGGGCGAGCGGCCCCGGAAAAGGGCTACAACCACCGGCAAGTTAGCCCACGCGCCGGGGCCGAGCAACAACAAAGGCAAGACATGTCCATCCCAAGAATGATTTGAAACAACACCCGAGCTAAGTTTGAGAATAACTCATGAACTAGAAATGCTAGAGAGACGAAATTTGTACCTGAGTGTGCCTTGAATTCCACTTCACCCGAACATCAGACTTTTTGGGCCGATGTGCACCATCTTCGTGCCGGAAATGGCCTGCAGGCTGGGACACTCAGAAAGCCACTCAAAAGCATCTTCAGTGGGATTTTTGTACACAGAGCTGCACAAAAAGAAGAAGAAACGAAATAAAATACAAGGAGGGTCAAATCACACCCATAACAACATCGGATTTGCACAAGGTTTCCACCACTGGAAAGCCACGATTCAGGGCTCTCACCTCGTCGTGGATCCGTGTCTCTGAGCATTTTCTAGGCGGGGCGAGCGGCCCCGGAATAGGGCTACAACCACCGGCAAGTTAGCCCACGCGCCGGGGCCGAGCAACAACAAAGGCAAGACATGTCCATCCGAAGAATGATTTGAAACAACACCCGAGCTAAGTTTGAGAATAACTCATGAACTAGAAATGCTAGAGAGACGAAATTTGTACCTGAGTGTGCCTTGAATTCCACTTCACCCGAACATCAGACTTTTTGGGCCGATGTGCACCATCTTCGTGCCGGAAATGGCCTGCAGGCTGGGACACTCAGAAAGCCACTCAAAAGCATCTTCAGTGGGATTTTTGTACACAGAGCTGCACAAAAAGAAGAAGAAACGAAATAAAATACAAGGAGGGTCAAATCACACCCATAACAACATCGGATTTGCACAAGGTTTCCACCACTGGAAAGCCACGATTCAGGGCTCTCACCTCGTCGTGGATCCGTGTCTCTGAGCATTTTCTAGGCGGGGCGAGCGGCCCCGGAATAGGGCTACAACCACCGGCAAGTTAGCCCACGCGCCGGGGCCGAGCAACAACAAAGGCAAGACATGTCCATCCCAAGAATGATTTGAAACAACACCCGAGCTAAGTTTGAGAATAACTCATGAACTAGAAATGCTAGAGAGACGAAATTTGTACCTGAGTGTGCCTTGAATTCCACTTCACCCGAACATCAGACTTTTTGGGCCGATGTGCACCATCTTCCTGCCGGAAATGGCCTGCAGGCTGGGACACTCAGAAAGCCACTCAAAAGCATCTTCAGTGGAATTTTTGTACACAGAGCTGCAAAAAAAGAAATAAAACACAAGGAGGGTCAAATCACACCCATAACAACATCCGATTCGCACAAGTTTTCCACCACCGGAAAGCCACGATTCAGGGCTCTCACCTCATTGTAGATCCGTGTCTCTGACTATTTTCTAGGCGGGGCGAGCGGCCCCGGAATAGGGCTACAACCACCGGCAAGTTAGCCCACGCGCCGGGGCCGAGCAACAACAAAGGCAAGACATGTCCATCCCAAGAATGATTTGAAACAACACCCGAGCTAAGTTTGAGAATAACTCATGAACTAGAAATGCTAGAGAGACGAAATTTGTACCTGAGTGTGCCTTGAATTCCACTTCACCCGAACATCAGACTTTTTGGGCCGATGTGCACCATCTTCGTGCCGGAAATGGCCTGCAGGCTGGGACACTCAGAAAGCCACTCAAAAGCATCTTCAGTGGGATTTTTGTACACAGAGCTGCACAAAAAGAAGAAGAAACGAAATAAAATACAAGGAGGGTCAAATCACACCCATAACAACATCGGATTTGCACAAGGTTTCCACCACTGGAAAGCCACGATTCAGGGTTCTCACCTCGTCGTGGATCCGTGTCTCTGAGCATTTTCTAGGCGGGGCGAGCGGCCCCGGAATAGGGCTACAACCACCGGCAAGTTAGCCCACGCGCCGGGGCCGAGCAACAACAAAGGCAAGACATGTCCATCCCAAGAATGATTTGAAACAACACCCGAGCTAAGTTTGAGAATAACTCATGAACTAGAAATGCTAGAGAGACGAAATTTGTACCTGAGTGTGCCTTGAATTCCACTTCACCCGAACATCAGACTTTTTGGGCCGATGTGCACTATCTTCGTGCCGGAAATGGCCTGCAGGCTGGGACACTCAGAAAGCCACTCAAAAGCATCTTCAGTGGGATTTTTGTACACAGAGCTGCACAAAAAGAAGAAGAAACGAAATAAAATACAAGGAGGGTCAAATCACACCCATAACAACATCGGATTTGCACAAGGTTTCCACCACTGGAAAGCCACGATTCAGGGCTCTCACCTCGTCGTGGATCCGTGTCTCTGAGCATTTTCTAGGCGGGGCGAGCGGCCCCGGAATAGGGCTACAACCACCGGCAAGTTAGCCCACGCGCCGGGGCCGAGCAACAACAAAGGCAAGACATGTCCATCCCAAGAATGATTTGAAACAACACCCGAGCTAAGTTTGAGAATAACTCATGAACTAGAAATGCTAGAGAGACGAAATTTGTACCTGAGTGTGCCTTGAATTCCACTTCACCCGAACATCAGACTTTTTGGGCCGATGTGCACCATCTTCGTGCCGGAAATGGCCTGCAGGCTGGGACACTCAGAAAGCCACTCAAAAGCATCTTCAGTGGGATTTTTGTACACAGAGCTGCACAAAAAGAAGAAGAAACGAAATAAAATACAAGGAGGGTCAAATCACACCCATAACAACATCGGATTTGCACAAGGTTTCCACCACTGGAAAGCCACGATTCAGGGCTCTCACCTCGTCGTGGATCCGTGTCTCTGAGCATTTTCTAGGCGGGGCGAGCGGCCCCGGAAAAGGGCTACAACCACCGGCAAGTTAGCCCACGCGCCGGGGCCGAGCAACAACAAAGGCAAGACATGTCCATCCCAAGAATGATTTGAAACAACACCCGAGCTAAGTTTGAGAATAACTCATGAACTAGAAATGCTAGAGAGACGAAATTTGTACCTGAGTGTGCCTTGAATTCCACTTCACCCGAACATCAGACTTTTTGGGCCGATGTGCACCATCTTCGTGCCGGAAATGGCCTGCAGGCTGGGACACTCAGAAAGCCACTCAAAAGCATCTTCAGTGGGATTTTTGTACACAGAGCTGCACAAAAAGAAGAAGAAACGAAATAAAATACAAGGAGGGTCAAATCACACCCATAACAACATCGGATTTGCACAAGGTTTCCACCACTGGAAAGCCACGATTCAGGGCTCTCACCTCGTCGTGGATCCGTGTCTCTGAGCATTTTCTAGGCGGGGCGAGCGGCCCCGGAATAGGGCTACAACCACCGGCAAGTTAGCCCACGCGCCGGGGCCGAGCAACAACAAAGGCAAGACATGTCCATCCGAAGAATGATTTGAAACAACACCCGAGCTAAGTTTGAGAATAACTCATGAACTAGAAATGCTAGAGAGACGAAATTTGTACCTGAGTGTGCCTTGAATTCCACTTCACCCGAACATCAGACTTTTTGGGCCGATGTGCACCATCTTCGTGCCGGAAATGGCCTGCAGGCTGGGACACTCAGAAAGCCACTCAAAAGCATCTTCAGTGGGATTTTTGTACACAGAGCTGCACAAAAAGAAGAAGAAACGAAATAAAATACAAGGAGGGTCAAATCACACCCATAACAACATCGGATTTGCACAAGGTTTCCACCACTGGAAAGCCACGATTCAGGGCTCTCACCTCGTCGTGGATCCGTGTCTCTGAGCATTTTCTAGGCGGGGCGAGCGGCCCCGGAATAGGGCTACAACCACCGGCAAGTTAGCCCACGCGCCGGGGCCGAGCAACAACAAAGGCAAGACATGTCCATCCGAAGAATGATTTGAAACAACACCCGAGCTAAGTTTGAGAATAACTCATGAACTAGAAATGCTAGAGAGACGAAATTTGTACCTGAGTGTGCCTTGAATTCCACTTCACCCGAACATCAGACTTTTTGGGCCGATGTGCACCATCTTCGTGCCGGAAATGGCCTGCAGGCTGGGACACTCAGAAAGCCACTCAAAAGCATCTTCAGTGGGATTTTTGTACACAGAGCTGCACAAAAAGAAGAAGAAACGAAATAAAATACAAGGAGGGTCAAATCACACCCATAACAACATCGGATTTGCACAAGGTTTCCACCACTGGAAAGCCACGATTCAGGGCTCTCACCTCGTCGTGGATCCGTGTCTCTGAGCATTTTCTAGGCGGGGCGAGCGGCCCCGGAATAGGGCTACAACCACCGGCAAGTTAGCCCACGCGCCGGGGCCGAGCAACAACAAAGGCAAGACATGTCCATCCCAAGAATGATTTGAAACAACACCCGAGCTAAGTTTGAGAATAACTCATGAACTAGAAATGCTAGAGAGACGAAATTTGTACCTGAGTGTGCCTTGAATTCCACTTCACCCGAACATCAGACTTTTTGGGCCGATGTGCACCATCTTCGTGCCGGAAATGGCCTGCAGGCTGGGACACTCAGAAAGCCACTCAAAAGCATCTTCAGTGGGATTTTTGTACACAGAGCTGCACAAAAAGAAGAAGAAACGAAATAAAATACAAGGAGGGTCAAATCACACCCATAACAACATCGGATTTGCACAAGGTTTCCACCACTGGAAAGCCACGATTCAGGGCTCTCACCTCGTCGTGGATCCGTGTCTCTGAGCATTTTCTAGGCGGGGCGAGCGGCCCCGGAAAAGGGCTACAACCACCGGCAAGTTAGCCCACGCGCCGGGGCCGAGCAACAACAAAGGCAAGACATGTCCATCCCAAGAATGATTTGAAACAACACCCGAGCTAAGTTTGAGAATAACTCATGAACTAGAAATGCTAGAGAGACGAAATTTGTACCTGAGTGTGCCTTGAATTCCACTTCACCCGAACATCAGACTTTTTGGGCCGATGTGCACCATCTTCGTGCCGGAAATGGCCTGCAGGCTGGGACACTCAGAAAGCCACTCAAAAGCATCTTCAGTGGGATTTTTGTACACAGAGCTGCACAAAAAGAAGAAGAAACGAAATAAAATACAAGGAGGGTCAAATCACACCCATAACAACATCGGATTTGCACAAGGTTTCCACCACTGGAAAGCCACGATTCAGGGCTCTCACCTCGTCGTGGATCCGTGTCTCTGAGCATTTTCTAGGCGGGGCGAGCGGCCCCGGAATAGGGCTACAACCACCGGCAAGTTAGCCCACGCGCCGGGGCCGAGCAACAACAAAGGCAAGACATGTCCATCCCAAGAATGATTTGAAACAACACCCGAGCTAAGTTTGAGAATAACTCATGAACTAGAAATGCTAGAGAGACGAAATTTGTACCTGAGTGTGCCTTGAATTCCACTTCACCCGAACATCAGACTTTTTGGGCCGATGTGCACCATCTTCGTGCCGGAAATGGCCTGCAGGCTGGGACACTCAGAAAGCCACTCAAAAGCATCTTCAGTGGGATTTTTGTACACAGAGCTGCACAAAAAGAAGAAGAAACGAAATAAAATACAAGGAGGGTCAAATCACACCCATAACAACATCGGATTTGCACAAGGTTTCCACCACTGGAAAGCCACGATTCAGGGCTCTCACCTCGTCGTGGATCCGTGTCTCTGAGCATTTTCTAGGCGGGGCGAGCGGCCCCGGAATAGGGCTACAACCACCGGCAAGTTAGCCCACGCGCCGGGGCCGAGCAACAACAAAGGCAAGACATGTCCATCCCAAGAATGATTTGAAACAACACCCGAGCTAAGTTTGAGAATAACTCATGAACTAGAAATGCTAGAGAGACGAAATTTGTACCTGAGTGTGCCTTGAATTCCACTTCACCCGAACATCAGACTTTTTGGGCCGATGTGCACCATCTTCCTGCCGGAAATGGCCTGCAGGCTGGGACACTCAGAAAGCCACTCAAAAGCATCTTCAGTGGAATTTTTGTACACAGAGCTGCAAAAAAAGAAATAAAACACAAGGAGGGTCAAATCACACCCATAACAACATCCGATTCGCACAAGTTTTCCACCACCGGAAAGCCACGATTCAGGGCTCTCACCTCATTGTAGATCCGTGTCTCTGACTATTTTCTAGGCGGGGCGAGCGGCCCTGGAATAGGGCTAAAAACACCGGCAAATTAGCCCAGTACAATAAATAGAAAGTATGAAGTTATTAAGTCTTATGCTAGTACCTGAGAAAATTTACCTCATTTAATTCGAATTTTGGTTTCCGAGAGAAGGGCCATCATCAGTCTATGCAGAGCTGAGACGGGGGTTTGATATAAAGCATCTTTTTTTTTACTATATTGCATACAGTCTGCAATAGTGACATAAAGCAATCCACGCATGATCGATCACGGTTATCTTGTCGAGCTCTATTGGCGATCCCAACTATAGTTGGGGTACTCCAACTAAACCCGTACCTTCGACCAACCACATTGTTCTTCTCATGAACCTCTCCGCCGGGATCTGCCTTCAGCTAGCTAGCTAGTAACAGTGCGATTTTGAACTTTACCGGGATTGAAGTCAATTGTTCTTGAAATTTTTAATAAGAAACGGGCATCTTTTGAGAGGAACACATTTTTAAAGGAATTTTAATTTCATGACTTATTTGCTAAAATACTATTCTATGTTCTCTTGATGGTGAAATATCACTTAACTTTCCATAGTACCCGCTTGGTATCGAAATATTGATCGACAGGGTCCAATCCGGTGGTGAATTTCATTCACTCGCAGCGTGAGTCGACCATGCCACCTGTGTGAGTACATTGTGCAAATAAGTCTCTGGCTGGAAGGTCAGCATGCGGGCGCGCTAAATACAATGTGACTTTTACAGTATGAACATCGGAAAGTAATGAAAGATTAGTGAAGACTTAGCACCGTATAGTCATCGAAATCAGCGAATTGTTCGTACTAAAAAAAGGGTAAATATCAGTTGTGTTTCTTTCAAACTAGTAATTTTCAGTAGTGCAGTAAGTACACCTATACAGGGCTGGGGGAGGGGGCTAGGCCTCTAGGCCTACCCCCACCTTGTCGTACATTAATGTTTTTGTTGCTCGATCGCGCCGTCACTGAAGACAAGCACAACTTGATCCTGAGAAAGATTCGGCCTAAGTTTTTACGTGTTAGTTTTGATAACAACCAGTACTCCTAGTTCTTTGTAGTAGCCTAACTAAACTTTATCATAGGGACCTAAGGTTAGGCTGAGACCTGTAAGTATTCCTGCGGCCTAATTTTACGATTGATAGAATTGAACTTGTATAAAACATTTATGAAGTGATTTAGTTGGTAAATCAGTTCATGAACATGTTATCCTGTTTTATTGAAGGGCTCACCACCCAAAGGGTAACCCTGGTCATTTTTTTAAAAAACTAATTAATTGTACAATGTTACTTGAATCCAATGAGCACTCATTTAATGGCCTATTAAGCGAATTGTTCTTATCAGTAGAAGCATGTTTTGTGTTGCATTCTAATACTCAAGTATACAACGACTAATAGAAAAGGAGACCCTATTTAGCAAATTTTAATAATATCATATCGTTTGTCTCACCCAACACTTTTTCTGTCCCTGAATAAAAATTAATTGTAGCCTGCATTTTGATTTGATAACTCAGGATGGCTGATTCAATGACTCCCAACTCGAAAATGAAACACGCTTTGTTTGGATTTTATTAGGATGTTAAACAGTTACCACCCAACATGTTTGGGAGTACTCTTTCGCATGGAGATGCTGCACAATATTAATTCTGAAAGAGATCATGTACATTCACGATAATTATCGCGTACGTACATTAACATGATAATTATTATGTACGTACATGGTGATTATTATGTCCAAAGTCAATTTATAAGGGGCGGGGCTTAAATTTGTAGGGGGTCATATCTCAAAAATGTTCAGTAGTAGGATTCTAAAATGTTGCGTGTGCTCATGGCACCCATTGGATTGTTAAAAAAAAAATACTAGCATGCATGCCAAACTGTTCAGGATGTTACGTGCTTTGGCACGGAATGACCCTGCTGTACAATGTCCGACCCCCCTCCCCAATCGTCACAAAAATAAACAAAACAACCCGAAATATTATTTCACTCCCTCAAAAAAATATTTGTTCCCTAAAAGATTATTTCACTCCTCAAAATATCATCATTGACTCACTAAAAATATAATTTTCCCCACCAAGATACTTCGTTCCTTCAAGATATACTTTCGTTTCCCCGAAATACAAATGTGTTCAGGTGAATGATTAAATTGTCAAAACAAAACAATTTTTACATTCCGTCGAAACCATTTTTTGAAGGAACAAAATAACACTTCGAAGGAATGAAATATTATTATGAGGGAACAAAATTTTATTGTAAAACGTGTATCAGTCAACTTTTGCTTTAATATGCTTTTTGACATTTTGTTGTTGTTCTACCATATTTGGGGTTTGTTTCCTTGTGCTTCGGGGTGACGATCTTTAGATGTCAAAGGAACAAAGATTGGACTGACGCGTGTATTATGTCGGTTGTTTACACACATCTTTGAGCTGGAAGGATATGTAGACTGGTTTCATGCTTCGCCATAGTAAAACATCTACATAAACGGAGCACCAGTCTGTATACAACATTGCGCAACGGCTGAAAAAGCGTTGGCTGATGACCTTTGACCGATTTTAGATTTAAAACCATTTTTCGCTAATTACGTGATATTTTTATGATTTTAAAAAATAGTTTTACACAGCCATCTTATAATTATTATGTTTAATTCAACATCACTAAATCATGTAAACGGTAAGCCGGTATGTCCCTAATTCTAAAAAAGGAATATGCGAGGCAGATTCAGGTACAAACTGCGTGTCTCAAGCATGCTTCGTTCAGGAGTTATAGTCAAACATTAAAAATAATTCAAACCATTATTCAGCAAGAAAATTCTTGCCGTGGTTAATACACAGCTTATGTTGTCTAATTTGCTTGGGGTGGGTAGCCCTACTCATCCGAAAATTACACTTTGATGACCACCTTGCGCCATCTCTAGACCAGAAATGCCCAGCAAAAGCATGTTCAACGGGATCTTTGTACGCAAAGCTGTCCTGAACCAAGTACAAATTATGGACGGTCAAATCACACTCACCAATTTGCAGGGTTTCAGTAAGTATGTTTTATTTGGAAAGTGGACCATGGGAGTAGTGATACTACCTCAAGCAAATTAGCCAACAGGGGCTACGTATTAACACCAGCAAGAAACTTCCTGACCTGACCTGACCTTTTCTATACTGCATCTGAACTGAACTGACCCCACCTGACCTGACCTGCCCTAAAGGGCAACAATTCAAACTTATTAAAAAATGTCAGCAGATGTAGACCGTAGACCCAATGAAATAGTTTTGACAGATGATACTGTTCAATATGAAAGGAATACAAAGCGTTTGCATATGCCACGGACAATGCACACAGTTGATTTGATGAGAGAAGACTGTACATGGCTGATTGACGTGACGTATCAGGATATTTCACTTTTATTTTCCATTTATCACTTAGCTGAATACAATGACAGATTTTGTATGTATGCATACTTTATCGAGTCTATAAAAGCGTGCAACTTTATTGAGTCTATGCAATGTCTATAACTCAAATAAAACTTGTCTGGTCAAATCGGCCATATAATCGGACATCAATCTTTAATTTATTTAGTCTGCGTGAATTTACATGTAGGATTGCATGCGCAATGATGCAACTAAAAAGGGGATACAATAGTATGTGTAGTCCTACCTCGAAAAAGCCGACGACGAGGAAGAAGCGATGTAGAATCAGACGCATACTGAGAAGCTCGTCTCTTGGGTTTTCGGCTATCTAGGTTATTCAATGCCTCTTCCTCTTTGGTGCTGATGGTATTTTGCTGATATGCAGGTTTCTGCTACTAACTCCTGGGCCTCTTGAAGCGCTTCAATCGCCGAGTCAGGTTCAGATTTGTTGCTCAAAGCCAATGTTGCCTTACCAATTAGCTTTCTTTATGCTTGTTTCTAGTTTATTTTATGGGAATGGACTGTTGTTTTTGGCGTTGAAATGTCATCGAACCTTTCGTCAAAATAGCCTTTAGAACTGTTCAAAAGCTAAAAAGCTGTATCCCAATACACTGGGTCTCTCTTCAGTCGGATAAAACGAAGACGCGTGCGGGGTAGGCCTATAATGGCGTTCGACATTACAGTACTGTACGTGCATACTATGGGTGTGGTCATCAAAGATCCTATTGCACAACAGGCTGAAGAATGTGAAGTATGCACTGGATGCCTTTTCATTCGACAACTCCCTGGATGCAACAGTAGATCAGTGCAGACATTGACCATTGCTATCAATAACAAACTGTTTGCTTACCGGCGTGGCACCCAAGCGTAACACACGTTCAACCAATAGGGGGAGCTCCAGTTCCCCATCTTGCACCTCGCACGGAACTGATTTGATCTTTTGTCAGTAGGTACGGTGAAACACCGAATTAGGGCTGAGACTAGCATAATCATTTGGGATACAAGGGGATTGCAACTGTAGTTTACGTAACAGAAGAATCTGGGTACTTTTTGTCAAACAAAACTACATTTATATGGTGATACAGCTCGGTGCTTATCCATCAGTCGCGAGACTTATTTAGTGTTATAATGCAAAGGGTTAAGCATTTTCCTGTAATTTCCGTATCTTTCCCCACAATGCTATTGGCTTTGAATTTTGAAATTGTTTTAACTTTTTTGTTTTCCACTTAAAAAACGCCGGCTTTTGGGACCATCGGTGCAATGATGCGGCCTTGATGAAGGTTCTATAATAATTCTTGGCCCGAAAAAAATATTTGAAATTTGGGTGCTAGACAATATTTCATTGATACAAAAAGTTGATACAGTTTGACATTTTAATTCCCATAATGCATTCAATCTTATCACGTGACACATCACTAAAAATTTTTGGAGTAACATTGAAAATGCTGTTGAAAAACAAGACAAAGTAAAAAAAAAACACCTTTTGACCATAGGTAAAAAAAGGTTTGCCCCGGTAATAACTGACTACCCCCCCCCCCTCATTAATTTTCTCAGCGAAAACAATTTTAGTTTATTCCAGATGATTGACCAAGCCACGGTCAATGTAGTGTCACGTGACCTTTTTACATTTCTAGTCACGCTTATAGAGTCGTCACTACCAGCCCAAAATCGCTTAACGAGGCCATAAATATCCCTTTGATAAAAAAGGCAATTTGAATTGTGTATACTAAAACTGTCATTTATTGAAAACTTCTAACAACACAAAATTACCTTCAATCATCAAACCCAAATTTTGCTGGAGCAAAAATACTGCTTTTTAAATTTTAAATTTTTTTTTTTTTTTCAATTAGCAAAATGGTCACTGCTACCAGACCTTTAAAAATATCATTTAATTAAGAACCAGTACTGGGCCAATGAATAACAGAGATGTTCAAATCGGATGTTTTGCTTAACAAATTTCCGCTCTGCAAACATTGAGCACGAAGCAAGTCATAGTCGGTACATGTGACATTGGCTAGTGACCTTCATCTGGTAAGCAAATGTCTTTGCGCTAAGCTACTTTTTGTGCTTAAGCAGCTATTTGAAAATGGGCCTTGCAGGTCTTAGAATGTTTTCATAATGTAGGACCGAGACGTTTTCTGAACGTAGGATGGCAAATGGCAGTGGCTCGTTATCAATCTGGAATTGTTTGTCAAATTGATTAAACTAGTTACTGAATTATGGTGTTTTCAAGACGACCCGAGAATAGTCCATAGCGGTTAATTGAGAGTGGCGACAACTTGCGATTAGAAGCCAATTTCGGACTAAAATGATGCATGTGCGCACAGATAGTGTACCAGATCAGACTGCGCATTGGGTTGCGTTGCATTTGGACTAAACATGGCGAACAGCAACCACGTGAACAACGTGTCCAATGAAAACTGGTCCTTCATGTCGCAACTCTCTCAATACACAACTCTGCACTAGTCAACACGAAATGTTGAGAACTTTTAATCAACTCTTCTCAGAGCAAGAACCTTTTCAAGTTGTTGATGATAATTACAGTGTGTACCCTTAAAAATGGATCAATATTTAAAGTACAGTTAAACATCCCTATTCCTTAGCACACACAAACACATCAAAATTACACACTCACAACAACAAAAATTCATTAAAAAGAGACATATTAAAAAATCTATATCATTAATTCCATTAATTCCGAGTCAGAATTTTCCATAGCTCCGTTTTCAAAATTTGAAGACACTGTCCTCTAAATCTGAGGCATTTGCAAACTTACTTGGCGAAACCTCGGAATGAATGTTTCAAAGTTTAACTGAAATAGTTATGATTTGGGATTGAACAAAGACAAATTGACGAGAGCTTGATTTCAACCAACAACCTCCGGACGTGCCGGTGTAATCGGGAAAATCTGCCCTCGGAGATTCTGTCCCACATATGGGAAATTAACATGGGCTGGAGGAGGTTAATTCAAAGAGGGCGAACAGATTCTCCTGCCACATCGGCGCTCAACCAACTATGGGCTATCTAGCCCTAGGTTGGCGGTCACCCTGTTTTTCTCCTCCTTCAATATCTTTGTTAGGGAGTGCCAGTCGGGAGCCATACAACACTTTTCTTTGTTCAACCCCAAATCTTTTAAAATGTTTGATATCTTAGATAGTTATAACAACTTTTATAAACGCATAATTATTATTTGTAAATCTCAAAAATAGACTTGCTTGCTTGCTTGCCAGTTACAATTACCTCAACCAAACAATTAGTGGAGTGTACTTTTTGGAAGATCAGGTGTTACAAAAGTTTAATTGAGACCAAGAAAAACTATCATCAAATATTAAGACTGCCTTCATCCTATTACATCAATTTCTAAAAGACATATTTACAAGTGCCCGAGCGGCGGAACACTTATACAAGAGTGTGCATTTACACAATCCAACTTAACGGTACTTTATACAATGGCACTATGCTACCACACTAAACAAATGTTCTTCCTTTCGTTTCCTTCTTGTTTTCCCCCTCTTTTTTTTTTACATTTTTCCTTCTTCTTGTGCTACCTCACAAGGTTTTGATTCTTTTCCCCTTTTTGGTTTCCCAATTTTTTCATTCTTCATTTTTGTTTTATTGTTGTTATTGTGCTACCTCAGTTGTTTTGTTTTCTTTTTCTTATTCTTTGTTTTGTTGTTCCTACCTCACAGAAGATGTTGTTTTAAGGGTTTTTTTCAAGAAAAGGGAATAATAGAACAACAATGGAAGTACCCTGTAACTGCCATAAATAAGAGGTGTGTGTGGGGGGAGGAGGTGGGGGGGGCATAACACATTACTTCCATTACCCCCAAAATACCCTCCTCCCATCATTTCCTACAGAAAGTGTTTAAAGCTCATTTTGAAGTAAAATTGCCACCTTTTCAGATGCACCCTATTGCCCCTTATCTTGGTAGCTTGTATAACACTAACTTAAGCTCTATATTAAAGTTTAAAACTCTCTCAACAACAACGTCAAAATCAAATTACTCCTTTGTCTATCAATCTCATAGTTCAAACCTGTTTTAGAAACAATATACAAATTACAATTACTCCTTTTTCAACCATTGAGCAGTCAAGTCCTCCTCTGTACCGTTTCTTTAGAAATCTGACCACACCTTGAGTTTTCCCTCAAGCCTTGGCATAAACATTACTAAACAATACCACCAGAGATATCACATACACAAATACTGCAGAATTAAAACGCTGTGGGAAGTCGCATCCGGTGGGTAAGTTGTACCTGGTATGAAAGATGACCGCAAAGAACTGTGCCTAAATTGATATCAAAGAAAAGCAAAAGAAGAAATGAAAGTTATTTTGTTTAGCTTTTTTTGTTTGAAGGAGTTGACCATGACAAAGAAAAATATGCTGCAGACAAGACCAAATTGGAGATAAGCATTTCTAGGAGAGGTTTTTTTAAATTAATTTTTTGTTGTTGAGACTACGAGACTCATGGAACTGAATTAATGCAAGTAGAAGAAGAAGGAATCCTGGAGTTCCAATCAAAACAGGGATGACAGTCAATTTGCTGACAAATAGTTTTGAAAATGGGATACAAATTATTAGGAGATATGTTGAAATGATGTCATTTCCACCTCTTGGTAACTTCTGGAGTCATAGATTTCAAGGAGCTTCTGGGAATAGTATTCTCAGTGCTAGAGAAGTTGATCAAGGAGAACCCAACCCTAGTAGTATGCCAGTGGAATGTTTTTCACAAGACTCTGGAAAGTACACAGTGCTTAACACAAATCGGCGTACTGAAGTATGGGTAAAACACAAATAATAGATCAAAGAGAAAGATTTTTTCTGTGTCTTAACACTCAATGACACCATCGCTCACTTATTGAGTAACAGTTTTTAATTAAAAAGTCGGTAGTCCGACATTTTTTTTCTTCAAAAAATCTGAAAAATTATAAGTTTGCCTCCACTGCTCGAAATCCAATCTGGATTGAGCCTGACCCATAATCTGACTATGCATTCATCCCTTGTTCTGTTCTACAATAATTAGTGGAGTGTTGTGGCCTAGCGGTCCAGTGATGCAGACCTCACAGAACAGACTGGGCTTGTTATCAGAACAACACAAAAGGACACTTTAAATGTGGTTCCATTAGCCTGCATCGCCTGCATATGTTATGATCTGAAAGTCTCCAAACTATAAGTGAATGGCAAAAACTCAAAAAGCCTGAACTTTCTCAGGTGCAATCAGGAATTCAAACAAGATCCCACTGATATAAGACTTGATTCATTAAGAAAATACCAGCTACTTGGTTCACTGGGCAGATTTAAAAAAGTTTAAATTTGCTGATCAAACAGAAAGGGAAAACAAGTTGTGTGGGGTTGCAATGAAAGGTTGCACATGGGGCTTTCAGGGAACAGTAAATGATATTTCATTTTTGATCCAAAGATGTGCATATCCTGTGAGTAGCTTGATTCCAGAACAACAGCTTGTTAGCCTTCTCATGTTTTCTTGTGGTACCCTCAAGTTACATAGACTACAAAACCTGGGCCTGGAATTACATGAAGGTAACAGTCTCTTAACTCCAAGCCACCAGTTGACCATCATGTTACTGTGATGATACACAGGAAGGAATGTCACCTGGTTGTTCTTAATAGATGTTATATTTGCATAAAAAATATAATTTGTTTTTGCCCTTACACCGATGTGGCCTCTAGCTGCCGAGCTAGCTCGATGGTCTAGTGGTAAGACATCTGCTTTACCAATGCAAAGGTCGTGGCTTCGAATCCCAACCAAGTGATTTGCCTGTGGATTTTGTCTAGCATGAAAGAAATTTGACTCTCCACACAGTAGCAGCTTCAATTAATTTTTCCATCTAGTATTCCGTTTTATTTATTAAGTGAACTCATAATCGCATTAGGGAACAAAGCAATGCAATTTAAATTTTGGTTTATATTGATGGTGCTAAAAAATTGAAAGGGGCGCTATCATCATTATGAAACAGGCAGTGGCTGTACTTGGAATAATGAACTCTCACCGTATTACTGCAGGCGCGCTACACCCCCAATAGATACGATATAAAGGGAGGGTGTATGTGTCCAGTAACTGGGTGAGAGTTCATAATTCCATGTACAGCCATGGCCTGGGTTCACTACATGACTCTGCGTACCACAGAATTCTTCCTACGATCGCTTAACGTGCAAGTGCTAAATTTCTGTGCTAGCTGTTTAAGCAAAGAATGCCTAGTAACGTGGAGTACGCATATGGGTACTAGCAAAAATTCCCTGCTAACCCAAAAAATACACTTGAAATAAGCGCAGAATTCTCTGTTTCCGTAAGCACCGATTCTTTGCTTAAGGTAAGCAGAGCAAAGAAACTGGGCTCTGCTTTGATCACGAAGAAAGTGCTCCTTTAAATCATGTTACTGTTAAATACATGCATAACATACAACAGGGATAAACTATACTATTTTGTGTTTTACTCTACACTGATGTGTATTGAGCATTATCAACAAGGTAAAGTCCTATGAGAAAAAATCCACAAACATGTATAATACGTATAGGAGTGGGATTAGAACCCACGACCATTGCCATTCTACACAGACGTCTTACTACTAGAACCAGCTTGCATGTGCTAGCTTAACACAGTGCTTAACAGATATTTGGTGTTTTTAGGGTAAAACACAAACAATACAATATCATTGCTGAGGTTTTTCACCTACCACCTGTAAGTGATCAATTAGATTGATCAGCTTTTACTGCTTCCCTGAAATATACCCAGGCTGCTCCATGATGATAACTTGCTACAAGAAATGCTTTTGGTGAGTGACACAACTGTAAGCAGAAAATACAATAAATCTGGTATTAGCGTCAATAAGCTTAAAAATATTCAGCATGTCAATAAAGGTTGAATGCTTGGGCTCAAATTCATACAACACTAACTCGAGTTGTCAATATCGCCATAGTGATTTGCATTGTGACATCACACTTTGCTTAGCAATTGAGATCAATACATATCTGAAGATCAATCTTAGCTCTTTGAGAAATGTAGCCCGAGGCTAATTTCACAATGAGCTAAGTTGATCATTTCAACTGTGTATGTATCTTTATTGCTAAGCAAAGTGTGATCTCACATTATGAAACACTATGGCAATACTGACAACTCACTCTTAAAGATGAATCTTGGTGCTTTGTGAAACCGGCCCTAGGTATCACTTCGGAGAGAAAGGTATAACAAAAAGGTATCATTCGTTCTGTCTTGTTGTGTAACCCGACTTTCCAAAGTGAAATCTGGGACAGATTTCATAAAGTTCTGAGGTTCATCATCAAATCTCGCTTTAGTCAATTTTGTTTTTGTTCAACACAAGATGAATATTTATATCCATATAAATATCAGTAATTTATCATACCTCTGTATACTATAAGCCCGCCTGTAACACAGCCTGCCATGGGACTGTTGATCCAGTCACTCTGACCTCGATACTTAAGTCAAGAGGATATAAAAAATACAATTAGACTACATCAAAATGTATATTAATCGTTTAGAGACAATAGCGGCCGCAAAAGACTTGAACCAAAATGCCACCAGCGGCTGCAAGCATCTGCAAGATCTGACCTTCTTCCACTCAACCAAAAAGTTCAAGGTATTGGATTGAAAATTTTCCAATGTTGGCATGGTATCTATGTTTCAAAATAAAACCAGGTTTTTGTTTGTTATTAATTAGTTTCAGACACTTTTACATGACCAAAAATTGTTTCAACAAATCAACAACAAAACCATGCTTGGGCAAATGGTAATGGTTACAGAAATGAATGGTCTCTTAAGGGTTAGAGGCTCATAGTCAAAGTGGATCTGTTTGTGAATGACTTTTCATTTAACTTCATTTATTACCTCTGGTTGTGAAGTCAAGGATTTTCAGAGCGAACTTAATAATCACTATACAAGCCAAGAACCCCATGAAGAGAAGACAAAGAAAGGAAGTTTCAGATGTGGGAGGAAAACCCCAGAGAGTCAATTCTATCAGAACTACGTACAACCAAGTTGAACCCAACTTACTGATTCTATAACACACTCTGTCCCTACAAACATGGCGCCGATATCTTTCAGGACAGCCCTGGCTTCTGTTTTGGCTGCTTGGTCAGGGTCCACAGGGTCAACACTTGCAGCAAACAACCCAATGGCAGCTCCTAGAGCGAACCCTTCAAAGTAAACCACACAATTATAAAAGATTAACCAAATGCGCACTAAAACAAGAAACCGCAAACTCCCAAAAGTTGTTAACCTTACACACCAATACATGTATGCAAAGCATGTATTACAAAGCACTATGGGAATCTAAACCACACATTCATGACACCAATACCCTACTTCGAACAGATGTTTAATGCTTTTATAACAACATATTTTGGGGGTGAAAACAATCCCTTTCTAATGGTCTGAACCATCAGATATAGACCAGAATTCCAAGCCAATGGAAGAAATGCCAACTTCAGACAGAAGTGGCCAGGCTATAGCCCTTGGCTTAATAATAATATATTGTATTTGTATAGCGCCTACTGCAGGCCAGCCTCTAAGCGCTTATACTACATCGATCTGCCGCACAATGCCTATGGGAATTCCTAGAGGAGTGCCATTGATGAAATATTTTCAAGGAATCAAAGAGTCAACCCAGGGTAATTTGACACTTGACACAGTACTTTTTTGCCAGGTCTCAACTAGCCCAGATTGGGCTCCTCAGTTGCAACAGACACTGATGTTATACAAGGGTTAGGTCTCAACAGTCCAAAGGGGATAAGAAACTTTGAATTTATTATGAGTTTTTTAAACAAACTTTTGGCAACGTACACAACATTCACTAGTATACAAACATACCTTTCAAAATAATGCCATGACATTGTGAATAGTTCCACTTTGATAACATTTGGACAGGTAAACAACTGGACAAATTGTAAAATGTGCTTGGTGTCACACTCAGCTATCTCATTTGTCAGATAATGACATTTGGATTGAGATAAGATGGCATTGTATAATCTACATTGTTCTTTGTCCAGTTGACTGTCAATTTCTAGACCTGAATTTCTCAATTTGTGTTCAGCACGGCGTCTTACTTGTTTTGCCTCATGGACTGCATCAGAGTACCAAGGGGCTTTTGGCCTGAGTAAGACAAGTTGGAACTTTCTGATGCACACTGGTTCAAATCCAACATTTGTTCTAACCTAATTGGCATTCCAACGGTCTGATTGTGCTTCAAAAACCGACCGTAAACAAAGTACGAACCTTTTCTTCAATTATTTATATATTATCACATTCATGCAACAAGTACCTTTTCAGAGTTTTGATCTCGTTGCAACTACATGTACAGGTTACTGCACCAAATTGTTTGTATGATTTCAAGTGTAAAGATACAACTTTTTAAACCTTAAACGTTAAAATGTTGTTACACTGATGTATCAATGAATAAGTTCGATCAAGGACCTTGGTTAACCATAGTTTGACTAACGCTGATCAAAGTCATGCAAGTCCATGATGGTTGGACTAGTGTCATTGACGATTTGTGACCTGCTATCGAGTCCATTGCTGGTTACCAACACCTGTTTTAATAGCACTGTACACAGAGGACCAGCTATCAGACAAATGATAGCATTGATCTGACTTTGCAACAACATTACTCAATCAGTTACTTTATTTTAAAAAGAGCTTGCCATTAATTTTTGACACTGTTCAAGTTCTTATGATTGAATCATCCAGAACGATAAGGTACACTTTGCCACTTGCGAGCTATCTCTTTTATCTATGAATTTGTCAAAAATTTTAAACAAAATGGCCATCGCCATTTTCTCATGGTCACGTCTACACACGACGACATGTCTAGAGTTATTCACAGAAGTGCACATGTACTACGTTCATCACAAACTAGCCACTAGTTAATCATTGGACCTTGATCAAATTTGCTCTACAATGTGCACCTCATCTTACCCCGTCCACAGTGAACTCATCCTTGAAGTAGTACCCTCCAGCCTGCATCTTCAAACTCAATACCACTATGTCTGGTGCCTCAGGGAGATTCCACAGTTCATATGCCCAGAAATGTCCAGTAGTGCAACAGCCCATCTGTACCTCGCCAACGATGAAGACAGATCCAAACTGAAAGCAAAATTAAAATAAATTGATCAGAATAAAAAAACCTTGAGTAGCTTACATGTAGTCCAAAGTAAGATTCTTGTAGTGACTTAGTCCTTTTCATAACATACAGTCAACTCGAAGATATGGCACGTCGTTCTATAAGGTTTTACCGGTCCCGAACTGTCCCATGCGTGTTTCTATGTCTTAAAAAATGGAAAATACAAGCACGGTCGTTTTTGCTGCCCCATGATGACAAAATGTATTGTTTTTCATACTTTTGTAGCGAGATCTGAAAAATATTGTTGTGCGAAGCGTACCGTTCAGTCAAGGTTCGGAAATTACTTTCTTGTCGTCAAAGTATTTATCAGATCGGACCGGACTGGCCATGCTTTTCTGTCCGATCTGAAAACCAGAAACATTTTGCTGGTAACCTATGCTTGAAATGCTACTTTCCTTGGACAACTACCAATAAAAACAACGTTCAGCATACACATACATGAAGGCACTACCCAGTATCAAATCTGTCACATCATGGTCACATGAACGGCAAGTTTTACATCACTTTGCTATGATTTTTATCTTGAGTTATACAAAATACTAAATTCATATGATCATAGTATTAAAAAAAAATTTATCATTGATATTTGTGTGCACAGGATGCTGTAAGAACTGTACTACTTAGGTAGCAAACCGCTCCGTTCTAGCCTAGACACGTGTATAGTGCATGCACTATGACGACGTGCCCCATCATGTTTTAAGTACATGTAATAGTAGTGCGCTGCGTTTAAGACGAGGTTCAGATAATCTGAGGAAAAAGGGCCAGTCCGGCGGAGCTCTTATTAACGAGAGTCGACTGTTACCCTCATAATATCAAAATCCAATGCCATAAGGTATATGTTTACCTCGGTAGGCATACACCTCTCCTTTAGTCCCACATTACCCTCTGCATCAATGCCTAGAGGTGTACCTTTCTTCTCAGGTCATATCAACTCAACTCTCACATTAAACTCTTCCTGTAAAACCCCCTATGCCATGAGGTATATGAGTACCTTGGTACACCTCTCCTTTAGTCTCTCAATGTCATGAGGTGTGCATATATCTTCTCACATAACTCTGATTACATCAAATACTCCGTGCCATGAGGTACATATGAGTGTATATGGGGTACCCCATTTCCTTCCTACATCCCTTACATCAAACCTTGGTATATCTTTGTGTATACATGTACATGTATTTCCTTGGAGTACCTCATCTCTCTTCTACATCCCTTGTTTAAATCAAAACATTAATACCATGAGATGTACCTCTTTGCATATCTTCTTGAAGAGAAATTTTAAAAACATGTACTACATTTTTTGGTTGCGTCGCTTTTTGTAATGTCAGTCACGGCAGTTAACAACCCCCCTAGTCGGAAAAGCTGAACTTAAAATTTCAAAGTTTCAATACTGGATTGTGTATTCAGGTCCTAGTATCTCCCATGCCATACATGGTTCAGATGGCTGTAATTGTTTAGACACTACAGCTGATTTGATATTCATAATTAGTAAAAAACGTAATGTCAGTCATGGTGGAATTGCCCTCAACTAAATAATACTGTCAAAAGTAGCACAGGTCATATTGTATATCAAGTGTACACAATGTACATGTAGGTCTTTAAAAACGGACATTTTAGCCTGCGGAATGACTTTTTGTCATTTTTGAGACCCCCTAGTGCCTAAGTGAAATGTCCGATTGCTTTTATATTACATTTGGTTATAAACTAGATGCATATATTGTGTGACCTGATATAAGGATAGACCAATCACACCTTTGATGGGTACTTGGCAGGGGTCTGAATATTGGTCCAGCTGTAAAACCTAATCGAGACAATGGTGAAACAAATCAACTGACCAATTACAAACACCTTAAACCAGATGTGACAAAATACATGACCTAGCTTGTACCTGATGGTTGAAGAGAAGCGTAGCAAAATGACAGCAAGCATAGGGGTGCATTTTCTGAGTTCTGTATACATGTACTTCCACAACAATAATATGGGTGAGAACATCACCTGTCCATCCATATTGTAGTTCACTTGTGTGTGTCATGTGACCATGGCTGTGTAGCATACTGGACGTGGTATTTTACTTGCCGCATGTTCTAGGAGGATGAGTTCACACTGGACTTTTTGCTCAGTTAGTTTGACCTGATTAGTTCACCTTGGCAGAGGGTGGCTGACATGAAGTTAAGTTACCTCCAGGGGTTAAATGTAAACTATCCATTTGCTCGGTTCATTTACCCCAAAAAAATTCCAATGTGAACATGACTTTAGTTGTATGGTTTAAGTTAGATTTATCAGTAGAAAATTCTACTTGTGTCCCTTCTTGTATATTAGCTGACCAATCTGCTCCCCCCGCCCTCTTTAACAAAAATAACATGAGTTTTAAAAGGCAAAATTAGCTAATGTTCAACAGGATCAAAATAATGTGCAAAATACCTCTGATGTGTCCTAGATGGCACCAGACAGCACCTACAAACAATGTAATGTTAAAACAATTTTTAAACACTGAAAAGCTTTGCGCTTTAAACCAAGGTTCATCTTGTTGAAATATCCCATGCTATAATTCCATCCTGGCTAGAAAAAAGGTTACATAAACGGCAAGGGTGTGGCGCACAGTAAAAGCTTTAAAATCTGCACATTTACTACCGGTATTGTTTTTCAGTAAACTAACACATAAAAAACGGCTTTAAAAGTTATTTTTAAAAAGTTATTAAACAATTTTACTTACAAGCTGTATGTAGCTACCATTAATACACATTGCAAAGAGCCCAAGCTAGCTGTACACCGCAGTACATCAATTAAAATATGATCGTTTAATTTTCAATAAGATGCAATAAAAACAGTCTGATTAATTATCAAGATGAATACAAACAGTTTTAAGTAAAGATGACATCTGAATCCAGAAACCAAACTAGTATTCCAGTATGCTCCAGTGCAAGGTTCAACAACCTGTTATTGATCTCACTGAGTCCCAGTACTATGTGTGGGTCTGACACCAAGACTTTGAGGTCAATGTCATTCCAGTATGGCATTCACTCAATGCAGTAATCCTATGACAATACGTCACACAGCGTATAAATAGAAATGGGGATTTCCACAATACATGGGCGTAGTGTGCAATAGTTTAACCATAGAGCTACATGTACATGTACACGCAGGTAACTCTATGGCAATACAACAGAAGGGACATCGTTCAGTGTGTTGTGCCAACATCTAACAGATCATTGCTGGAACTTCCTGTCAAATTACAAGATTTGTTGCCGTGTTTCATGCCATATTCTTCCATCAAATACTGGTAAGTTATAGTTGCAGAACAAAACATATATTTACCAAGAATAGTCTTTGCTTTGATCGATCAATTCATGTTCAAGGGCCTTGTTTGGTTCTGGGGGCTTACAGTACTGGATAGTTGCATAGACAGATCACATTCACAACCTTTCTATTTTGACAAGTAAAGTGAAGTGAGTACTGGTATGTACTGCTGTATTCTTTAACTCTAGCATGTCTAATGCCTATGATACAAATATGATGTGCAGACACACACAATGCTGTTTTATGCTGAGTGTACATGTATGTTTTTTTAAAAGCTAAGCTAAAGTAACTAAGATACGGTGTTCTCTACAGCACATTGTACATACTGTACATTGTAGCCCAGGTTGGACTCCTCCATTGCATTACTACACTGACATCCTACCAGGGCTACTGTACATTGGATATAATTCCACTGTCAATCAATTCCAGCCAGTCTTAATAGGACATGGGTAAACATGAATGCATGACTGAGATACCATTGCTTAAACTGTCTAAAAGCCTTAAAGCAATCTGACTGAAGGCTTGCAAAATCACACAATCATACTCAATCATTTACATGTGAGAATTTGACCTACATGATGTACAAGTGCAATGTGAACTATGGTCAAAAGGTTAGACTGCAGGACTTGCAATCATAAGGGTTTGGGTTTGAATCCAGCCAAACTAATCCCTGATTTCACAATGACATAAAGTAATGTCAGTTAGTTACTAAGTCCCATTTTATTGATTTGTGCACATCAGGATCATAGACGTTAAACCAATGTTTGTATGAGAGAGATTGACTGTTGCCAGCTCAGCGTTTATATCCCCTTGTGGGAGCTTTGCCATGTTCTCTTGTTGGAAAGGTCATCTAAACCTACAACAAAAATGTGAATAAGAAATACCAGGGTTAACTTCCACACTTACGGGATAAGTGTAAAAGAATTTTTTTTATGTACAGTACCAATCCTAGTAAATGGGACCTGGGGCTTTGTCTTAAGAAATGATGGTAAAGTATTCTGCTTAGAGACACAAGTGTCAAGACCATGACTCGAACCAACACTTTGCTGATCAGAAACACCAGAACTTGAATCCAGAGTTCTTAACGATCACCATGACATACCATAAGACACTAGTAAACCTTACTGTTATTTTACCCGGATATCAACATTTATTCAGAGTTGTATTTGAGTCACTTGTGTCGAGTCCGAGTGCGAGTCTCAAGTCACTTGGGTCGAGTCCAAGTCCCAGTCACGAGTCACTTGGTTTGAGTCCAAGTCTGAGTCACGAGTCACTTGTTAAAATCACTAAATAGTAAGAATACTTCAACCAGGTCACTTATATGACTGGATCACTATTGATTGCAAAAAAAATGTTGTAAAATAAGATTTGAAAATGACCTGATAAAACACATTTAGATTAAACAAAGTTCTGTACATGCAATTTAAATCTTATTTTCCAATCAGTTCTGGTTTTTTATTTACCCGCAACCCCTTGCCCCTTCTCCAGAAGTATTACTTGAAACATTAGTTAACTTAGAACACCACAATTCAAAAATTTCCATAACTGACTCATTATCAAAATAGAACTGTTCAAAAAATATTGTGATCACATTTCCTAAAAATAAAGAGTCATTTATTTGAGAGTGATTCATTAATGAAGATTTCTTTAGAGGTTGAAAGTTACAGTTGACTCACTGCCAAAAGGACACTCATTAATCATGGATGCTGACTTTTATAACAACACTTTTAGTGTGTAAATTATACACTGTGCAGTATGCAGGCAGTGTTTTACTGGTACCAGACCTGCCAGTCTTTGGCTGCATTTGAACTGACAGAGCTCTGTTTGCTTCTATGACTAGATCAGTGTGTATGCCGCCTAATTGTCTATGCTTTAACATTAAAAAGACGTAGTGATGTAGCCACAGCTGGCCAAAGCCGTCAATTCGGGTTCCAGTGACAAATTCCAATTTTCCTGGTAATTTGCATCAAGCAGTTGCTATGGCGTTAATACTAACAGATTACCAGCGTTAAGCCCCCCCCCCCCCCAAAAAAAAAAAAGAGAAAAATTTCTGATTACTTGACCGACCCTAACTTTTTACCACGGCCCCCCCCCAAAAAAAAAATAATAATAATATAATAATAATAATAATAAATAAAAAATTATTAATAAGTGTATCATGGATAAAATGTCTGATATTGATCAACTTAACATGTTTTAAACAAAATTGATATAAAAACCAGAACACATCAAGTGGTGAAAACATGTGAAACGAGAGTCATGAGTCCGCAGGGTCAAGTTTGGGTCATGGGGTCAAGTTTGGGTCATGAGAGTCTTTTGCCGATGTGACTTGAATCAAGTCCAAGTCACCAATATTGTGACTCGAGACTGACTCGAGTCCTGAGTCCTGGACTTGAGTCCTACAACTCTGAGTGCATTCAGCATTAAGGGAGGAGTTGGAGCCTGTTAATAGCAGCTGCTACTGCAAAAACTGGATTAATGTAACAATAAACAAGAACAATAACTGGATCTCTTAGACTGATGTGTGACTGGGCACTGTGACCTCATTGATCCAGTGATGTGGAGTTCCCAAATACTATTTGAAGAAATCGTTGAGGAAAAAAAGCATAGAAGAGTGTGTGTTTTTAGCTTGTTGTATAATTTATTAGTATTTTATGATTTCCTAGTAGTTTTCTAGCGGCACATTTTGTGTTGGGTTGGAAGCTTTCTTGCTGGTGATTGTCAGAAGCCATTTTGTTGGTGGTTTGAATGGCTGAGCCTTAAGCCTAGAAAAATCAACGTAAAAAAAAATGCTATACAAATTTAAAATGTTTGGATTTTGGTCACAGGTTTGAAATTTGGGCAAGGTAACCAGGGACCGAGTAAATGTGCAGAAATTACTCTATGAAAAAAAAGATGATGCCCGCCTCAATACACTACTGGTCTTTAGCAGAGATGTTAATAATAGTTTATAATGACCATGAAATCAAGTCTTACATTGATGAGAAAGGCTACTGGTATAAGACATTGATCTAATTGGGTCAGTTCTCTCTTTTAATTCACAGCTCAACATTTCAGCAAGTACTTCCAATCAGAATGGCATCCAATATAACAGCTCAGTCAGTGCTAGCAGAGATTAGTCAGGATCATCTTGAATGTCCAATTTGCAGTGAACGCTTCAAGCAACCCAAACAACTGAAGTGTTCTCATTCATTTTGTCTTGAATGCCTTCAACAACTCAGACAGAATAGTCTAAGTCCCACCACACTTTCATGTCCAGTGTGTAGACAAGAAACTCTGTTAAAGGAAAATGGCATCGATGGTCTGAAAACAAACTTTACAGCCTTTTCTTTGATAGAAGCTATTGAAAAACAGGAAATCCAACTGAAACAACAGCAAGGAAAACAAGTACCCAGTCAGGAGTTTATTTCCAAGTGTAGTAAGCATACTGGCAAGGATCTTGTCCTGTATTGTGAAACATGCAAGAAACTGATATGTATAACTTGCATCATAAAAGACCACAGCAACCACACTGCAATAGAACTGAATGAAGCTTCAGACAAAAGTAAACAACATGCCACAGAACTTCTTGCACAAATAAGACAGAGTATCCAAACCTTCAACATTGCCATTCAAGAAATAGACATGTCCCGTAAGACGTTAGATTCTATGTTTGCTGCAACCAAAGAGAAGATCTCCAAGAAAGCTGATGATGAGATTGCCAAGGAGGTTGCCAGGATCAGAGAGGAGCAGCAGAAACTGATGCAAGAGGCTGAACAGATTTATAAAGACAGAGTCCAGACAATGGAAACTGCACGAGTTACAAACAATAAAGAGATGAACAAAGCAGAGCTCAAGCAGGATGAGGTTATTCAACTCATGGAACAACAGATCGATATTGTACATCACATAGAACAACTCTTACAAGACCTCAAAGAATACAGAGAGATAAAGTCAACAAAAACACCTGATGGGTTGACTTATATGAACTTTAAAGAAGGCCAGAAATCACTAGGGAGACTGCTGCTGAAAGATAAATGGACACTGAAAACAAACATAAAGACTACTTTTACTGCACATGATGTGTCTGCATACTCCAATAGTGATATTGTTGTGTCACGTGGGAACAGTGTAAGTTTGATTACAATATCAGCAGACATGGCAAAGGGCAATCCTCAATCCACTGTCATCACACAAGAACTACCAATCAAAGGTCTTACTGGACCAAGCAGAGTGACTGTGAACAAGAATGATGAGCTCATTGTTCTAGATAATGGAACAGTCAATATCTTCAGTAGGAATTATCAGCTCCCCTGTCGTCAGTTCAACCCAGGCAGTAAACCATCATGTATTACAGTGGATGACAACAATCTGATAGCTGTGGGTTATAAAGACAAGGCAGAGATCTCTCTACACAAACCAGATGGATCCCTCATCAGAACACTGCGTGCTCCAGGAATTGATGGCTACTTGACTACCTACAAACAGCGACTCATCTACACCAACTTGAATGCCAGAAAGTTAGTATCAGTAGACTACAATGGTAAAGTGGTATTCTCAGTAGATATCAATCAGTCTGGGAGGCCTAGTGGTGTGTGTTGTGACGAGGATGGGAGCATCTATGTTGCTGGATGCAGAGGACCATTCTCCTCATGTAATATCCACCATTACAGCCCTGATGGCGAATACATTGGATGTATCATCAAGGATAGTGCTTATCCCAATGGTCTTACAGTCACACCAGCTGGTGATCTGGCTGTGGCTGCATACAATTCAGTTATAATCTATCAGCATGAGTAAAGACATCAGTAAACATTATGATAGACCACAACAAGGTCAAAGCTAAGATGAACGTAATTCACCCATATCTCAAAAAATAATGAACCGAGTTACATACAATTTGGGTTCTGGGGGTTTCTGAGGGAGTTCAATCAGCACACCAAATTTCATTTCAATCTGTGACGGTCAGGTCCAAAAGCGTGTTGAATTGACACGGAATGACCCACAAGTGTTTTAAGGCAAGCTACAATACAACACAAACATTACAACTTGTTGACATGTGGTTCAGGAAATAGGTTTTTTTTTAAAGGTTTTGAGCTTATTGTTTGGACTGGAAGTACAGTGTAAAGGTCAAAGTGGGGTCATCTTTTTAATTAAAAAGTTGCAATATTTGTAAGCTACAAAACAACACAAACATTTTGACTTTATGACATGGGATTCAGAAGATAAGATTTTTGATAGTTTTGAGCTCCCTGTTAGGACCAGAAGTAAAGGTCAAAGTGAGGTCATTTCTGAATGTTGCGTGTAACATTTGCAACAAAACATTAAAACATTACGACTTTATGACATGTGGTTCAGAAGATAAAATTTGTTTAAGAAATAAGCTATGAGTTACTCAATTTGACACCCGATGATGTCACAGTAAAAAACTTGTGTTTTTCCACACTAAAAAATTGTATAAGGTACCGGGTACATGCTTGTTTATAACTTATTCCCATCTAATACATTTTCACGAAAAACCCTAAACGTAAGTATGAATTACATGTGTTGCTCATGCACAAATCAATTGGGCTGTGCACAAAGTATTTGGTCTTCTATCGGTTAGGAACTAAATAAACAAGCTACACATTTCATGGTTTTTTTCTAGACTCAAGAAAGTCCTAATCTCATTTAGGTCCACACAGTAGATCAACCACAAACGCGATGGTAACTGGTATAGTCTATGAAGCATTTCGTTTAAGCCACTATGTGTATTGTACACAGAATGAAAGCATGCCAACATGTGGTGTCATGATGACATGACGGTAAACAAATATGCCAAAATTGTCAACTAAAATAAACAATGTGTCTATAACCTGATAACTGAAATAATTTTGAAAAACGGATATTTACTTCTTGAGATATGATGGACACAAGATTGACTAATTTAATATTCACAGCGCTGTCATATGCATAGTTAATTAGAAATTTTAATCCAATGTCATTTGCAAACTAAGTCAGGACATGAGCGTTCATGTGGTATACAATTTTTGTGCTTCTTATAATGGTAAAGTAACAGTATGTTTTCAAAAAGTTCATGTGTTAAGTCATTGAATTTTTGGTGGAAACAGACTGATAATAATTGATAACAATAGTAATTTTTTAAAAATAATAAATCAACGATAGCTGTTCTGATTAACACGTCGAAGTAGCTAAATAGAAACAGTTTTTAGCGACATACATGTACAGGGAGACCTGTAAATCTGTAACAAGAGATGTTAATTTACAATAAATGTCCACAGCACAACCAGACTATTCCTTACCTGTCATTGTGAGCTTCCTGTTTCTTGTCCATCTCCAACTCTCCTTGTAGTGTCTTTGGACCTTCACTGGTAGAGTCTTCAGCATCTGCCCAGGGCGTCTGAGACTGACTAGGAGATTGTATAAATGCAACAATAGATGATTCAAGCATTTGTACACAATTTCCACTTTCAGTAAATGTAAAACAGATTGTCTGTTTGCTTTGAGTTTAACTGTTTCAAGAAGACTCTCCCAACAATAACTGAAAACTTATATCATCAGCAGATGGTGCAGCAACCAGAATGGGGATTTTACTTCTATAACTTTGCCCCAAAAATATAAAATAAAATAAATAAAAATAAATAAATAAATAAATAAATAAATAAATATAAATAAATAAATAAAAATAAATAAATAAACTACAATTCTAATAACTGTTGTGTAGCAGCTCAAGGTTCACCAATGATTATGCTTTAGAGAAACTGTAAATATATAACTAAGAATAGTGAGGAAAACTCCATCTCCAATCTTTTCATGAACAAATGCTTTGAAGGCAATGTCCAGATATTTGTATTTTTCTACCAGGGACATCTTAAAAAATGGCTCACAGTGGCATCAATTGTGTTAAACCACTTCACATCAATTTCTGTGGAAATTTTTTGATCTTCTTGAGTAATCGTTCTCCTTTGTTGCCAAAATGAAACCGTGACTTGACAAAGTAAAGACAAGAAAGGTTCTTTTAATTAACACCAGGATTTGATGTTGTCTTGCAAGAAAAGTTGAGTAGGCACTCACCGTGATTCACAGAACCTCAGCCATGGTTTGCTGGAATCTGGGAATGCTTGGACTTACCTCCCATTAAACCAAATACAGTGATAAACAATGGTGACAGTCTGACCATTCTTGTATGCCACATTTGTACAACAACAGAACAGAAGTCTGGAATCTGGGATTGCACCCCCAACCCCCCCCCCCTTCTAAAAGGATATTATGAGGTATGTTTTCAACACCTGGGGTCCCTCTTTGTACATGTATGTCAGTGAAACAAAGTGCGGCACAGTAGGTGCATGCCTGTGCACACTGTAAAATCAAAACTCTGGGTGGATTTTACCATCAGCTGTCAGGCTGCCAGCAAAAACTGAGGGCACTCTGCTGAAGTTGTTCCGGTCCTAATAAACCGTCCACAGTAAGTCAGTCCAGATATACTTGGCTTGTATATACACATTATACGACATGAAGTGGTTAAATTGTCAACATTTATGCATAGATTGAAATAACAGTTGCCAAGGTTTCCCATGTACATGTTCACAGTTTAAGTACACACACATTACTGCAAGTCCATTTTTACCCTTGTGCCATGTGCATCACCCTCACCCTTCTTCTCTTCCTGTGGGCAGAGTCATTTTTACTTCTTACCTTTGCAATGACCAATACATAATGAATTCTCACCTTTTAAAGTAATGTCTCTGGCAGGAAACACTGAGCAATCTACCCTGTAGACAACAAACACCTTGAACTCCATCACCAAGAAATGTGAAGCTGTTGTCTACTCACTATCTGCTGGTTCACAAGCGCAGCCTTTGCCTGTTTGCCTTAACTGTAATGGAAGAAAAAGTTTATTAATATCCTAAATATTTTGGGAATAAGTTTGGAAAAAGTTTTTGTGATGAAATTAAAGGATGAATATTTTACTGAGCACCTCAAAATCCTTTAAAACAATTTGACAGTGAAGAATGGCTTCGTTTTCTCATTATTGAACAGCCTCTCTCTCTCTATTCATGTCTCATTTTAAAGATCAATGTCACGACCAGTAGTTAAATACAGAAAAACAAATTGTTTTCTCAATGACAAAGCACAGGATTGTTCAACAGGATGGTTAAACATGACCAAATTGACTACAGCTGGATTTGAACCTGCAACCTCTGGATTAACAAGCTAACTTGCCCTACATTGGCAGTCTCTCTACTTTGTCAATATCTTTGTTCATGGGTAACAGTCAGAAGCCATACAAATTGTAACTGCCGTAGTAGCTGACCTTGTGTCATGTGATCATGGCAGTGCAACGAACTGGATGAAAGTTTTCACTGGACAGTTTTACGGATGCATGTGCACTTTGGCTTGCTTTATCTGACCATACTGAGATTAGTTAGCCTGGGCAGAACTTGGTCGACTAAACTACCCATTTGACTTGGTTAAGATGCCTGGATTAAATTACAACCTATCTGCTCGGTTGGTTGGCCCCAAAAAGTCTAATGCGAACACAGCTTTAGCTGCATGATTTCATTTAGATTCATCAGCAGAATATTCTATGTGTGGCCCCCTTCTATTAGCCGACTGATTTCCCCCAGCATTAAAAAATTAATAAAACTTGATATTAATAAAAAAGGCATATTACTCGTGTGGGATTCGAACTCTACATGTAGCTAACAGGCAATCTTGGTGGTCTAGTTGGTAAGACACTCCTCTAGAATTGCAAAGGTCGTGGGTTCGAATCCCACCCGAGTAATATGCCTGTGATTTTTTTTCACAGAACTCAGGAAAGTACTGAGTATACAGTGCTAACACACATCGGTGTAGGGTAAAAACCAAAATTAATACTCTTTATCCCCGATGCAAAAATTTACATCTATTAAATCGTTGCGGTACCCGCTGCTAAAATATAGGATTCGAACTGCCTCTAGCTACCGGGCAATCTCGGTGGTCTAGTTGGTTAGACACTGCTCTAGAGTTGCAAAGGTCGTGGGTTCGAATCCCACCCGAGTAATATGCCTGTGTTTTTTTCACAGAACTCGGGAAAGTACTGAGTATACAGTGCTAACACACATCGGTGTAGGGTAAAAACCAAAAGTAATATTATAAAATACTGTTGAAATTAGCATGTTGGAGTGATGGCCGTATGAACATGATCCAAACACAGTCTTGAGTTCACCCCTCTTTCTTTTTGAATTAGGCCTACATATACAAGATGCAGTCAATTACAAAAGTCCTCATTACATTCGAGTAGTTGCAAAGAAAGGTAAAAGTAAACAAAGTAGAATTGTTATTGCCAATAGTTTATTTTCAGGGCATGTCGAATGGTAGAATGATAAGTACTGTAATTCAGATGCAAAGATAACCTTTTCTAAAATTATATGGTTGACATCGACAATGTACAAGATTCAAACGTCCATTAAACAATGACCAACCGATAAACCTAACCGACTGCAAGCATGTAATTTAGCTTGAATAATTTCAGAATCACTTGCTTAGTGCGTTGATAGCGATGAAGAAGTCATGGTCAATCAAAATGTGAGTGCGCGTGCATACTGCATACAATCATGTTCGATCGTGTCAACGACCTTGTGACCTTTCATATCTTGCTTTTCTTGCAAGCTTGTCATTTTTGTCACTAATATGAATAAAACATGACTTGATGCTTCATGATAATAACTTGGCCATGCCTTCTTAAACAAGATATCCAAGACGTTACTGCAGACAGTCGTCAACCGAAATGAATTCAAGAAGAAAAGCGCGCCCTCTGTATGGTTATCACGTTACGTTATGAGTTTGAGATAGTGGCGTCTTGGACCAAGACTAAAAAAAATGTTGCAGACAAGACCAAATAGGAGAGGAGATTTTTTATTTATTTTTTGTTGTTGAGACTACGAGGTTCATGGGACTGGATTTAAATGCAAGTAGTAGAAGAAGGAATTCTGGAGTGTCAATCAAAACAGGAATGACAGTCAATTTGCTGACAAATAGATTTAAAAATATGATGAAAATTATTAGGAGATATGTTGAAATGATGGCATTTCCACCTCTTGGTAACTTCTGGAGTCATAGATTTCAAGGAGCTTCTGGGAATAGTATTCTCAGTGCTAGAGAAGTTGATCAAGGAGAACCCAACCCTAGTAGTATGCCAGTGGAATGTTTACAAGACTCTGGAAAGTACTGAGTACACAGTGCTTAACACACATTGGCGTACTGGTGTAAAGGTAAAACACAATTCATAAATACTCCAGGCAGTTTCGCTATTCCTATTGGTGGAGAGCATGTCACGTGGGGGTGTTTAAACAGATGATAAAGACATAGCTGGAGCTGTTTAAGATCGGCTGGCTTCGCGTGTTGGGCGCGCAAGCTCATGTACGCCAATTTAATTATGCGGAACGCAATATAGGCCCTATAGCTATTAGTACCAGCGCACAATCTTTTTTTACATGCGCGTACACACAACCCAACGCACACTAAACATAACTTTTTAAAAGTGTTTGAAAGTGTACAAACATCGAAAATTCGCTGCAAAGCAGATTGTCACAGATTGTCTATAACATTTTTCCGCTTTTTAACAAAAGGGCATTTATGAATGGGAATAAAAGAGTGGTGACTCATTCTTAAACGGCAGTTTAAGAACTCGTCAACACTCTTTTATTCCCTTAACAATAGATCAAAGAGAATGATTTGTTTTCTGAGTCTGAAGAAAATAGCAGCTACTTGGTTCACTAGGCAGATTTAAAAAGGTCTAAATTTGCTGATCAAACAGAGGAAAACAAGTTGTGTGGTGTTGCAATTAAAGGTTGCACATAGGGCTTTCAGGGAACAGTAGCATTTCATTTTTGATCCAAAGATGTGCTTAGCCTGTGAGTAGCTTGATTCCAGAACAACAGCTTGTTCACCTTCTCATGTTTTCTTGTGGTACCCTCAAGTTACATAGACTACAAAACCTGGGCCTAGAATTACATGAAGGTCACAGTCTCTGTTCCCCCCGCTCTTTGCCTTGGTGCCCCCTTCAAAAGGCTCTGCTTTGAACACGAAGAAAGTGCCCCTTTAAATCATGTTACAGTTTAATACATGCATAACATACAACAGGGATAAACTATACTATTTTGTGTTTTACTGTACACTGATGTGTGTTGAGCATTGTCAACAAGGTCAAGTCCTATGGGAAAAAATCCACAAACATGTATAATACATATAGGAGTGGGATTAGAACCCAAGACCATTGCCATTCTACACAGATGCCTTACTACTAGAACCAGCTTGCATGCTAGCTTAACACAGTGCTTAACACACATTTGGTGTTTTAAGGGTAAAACACAAACAATACAGTATCATTGCTGAAGTTTTTCACCTACCACCTGTAAGTGATCAATTAGATTGATCAGCTTTGACTGCTTCCCTGAAATATACCCAGGCTGCTCCATGATGATAACTTGCTACTAGAAATGCTTTAGGTGAGTGACACAACTGTAAGCAGAAAATACAGTAAATCTGGCATTAGCGTCAATAAGCTTAAAAATATTCAGCATGTCAATAAAGGTTGAATGCTTGGGCTCGAATTCATACAACACAAACTCGAGTTGTCAATATCGCCATAGTGATTTGCATTGTGACATCACACTTTGCTTAGCAATTGAGATCAATACATATCTGAAGATCAATCTTAGCTCTTTGAGAAATGGAGCCCGAGGCTAATTTCACAATGAGCTAAGTTGATCAATTCAACTGTGTATGTATCTTTATTGCTAAGCAAAGTGTGATGTCACATTATGAAACACTATGGCAATACTGACAACTCACTCTAAAAGATGAATCTTGGTGCTTTGTGAAACCGGCCCTAGGTATCACTTCGGAGAGAAGGGTATAACAAAAAGGTCTCATTCGTTACGTCTTGTTGTGTAACCCGACTTTCCAAAGTGAAATCTGGGACAGATTTCATAGAGTTCTGAGGTTCATCATCACATCTTGCTTTAGTCAATTTTGTTTTTGTTTAACACAAAATGAATATTTATATCCATATAAATATCAGTAATTTATCATACATGTACCTATGTATACTATAAGCCCGCCTGAAACACAGCCTGCCATGGGACTGTTCTTCCAGTCACTTTGACCTCGATACTTAAGTCAAGAGGATATAAAAAACACAATTAGACTACATCAAAATGTATATTAATCATTTAGAGACCATAGTGGTGGGAAAAAACTTGAACCAAAATGCCCCCAGCAGCTGCAAACATCTGCAAGATCTGACCTTTTTCCACTTAACCAAAAAGTTCAAGGTATTGGATTGAAAATTGTCCAATGTTGGTATGGTATCTATGTTTCAACATAAAACCAGGTTTTTGTTTGTTATTAATTAGTTTCAGACACTTTTACATGACCAAAAAATGTTTCAACAAATCAACAACAAAACCTTGCTTGGGCAAAAGGTAATTACAGAAATGAATGGTCTCTTAAGGGTTAGAGACTCATAGTCAATGTTAATCTGTTTGTGAATGACTTTTCATTTAACTTCATTTATTACCTCTGGTTGTGAAGCCAAGAACCCCATGGAGAGAAGACAAATAAAGGAAGTTTTTCAGATGTGGGAGGAAAACCCCAGAGAGTCAATTCTATCAGAACTACGTACAACCAAGTTGAACCCAACTTACTGATTCTATAACACACTCTGTCCCTACAAACATGGCGCCGATATCTTTCAGGACAGCCCTGGCTTCTGTTTTGGCTGCTTGGTCAGGGTCCACAGGGATACACTTGCAGCAAACAACCCAATGGCAGCTCCTAGAGCGAACCCTTCAAAGTAAACCACACAATTATAATAGATTAACCAAATGCGCACTAAAACAAGAAACCGCAAACTCCCAAAACTTGTTAACCTTACACACCAATACATGTATGCAAAGCATGTATTACAAAGCACTATGGGAATCGAAACCACACATTCATGACACCAAAACCCTACTTCGAACAGATGTTTTATGCTTTTATAACAACATATTTTGGGGGGTGAAAACAATCCCTTTCTAATGGTCTGAACCATCAGATATAGACCAGAATTCCAAGCCAATGGAAGACATGCCAACTTCAGACAGGAGTGGCCAGTCTATAGCCCTTGGCTTATACTACATCGATCTGCCGCACAATGCCTATGGGAATTCCTAGAGGAGTGCCATTGATGTAATAGTTTCAAGGAATCAAAGAGTCAACCCAGGGTAATTTGACACTTGACACAGTACTTTTTTGCCAGGTCTCAACTAGCCCAGATTGGGCTCCTCAGTTGCAACAGACACTGATGTTATACAAGGGTTAGGTCTCAACAGTCCAAAGGGGATAAGAAACTTTGAATTTATTATGAGTTTTTTAAACAAACTTTTGGCAACGTACACAACATTCACTAGTATACAAACATACCTTTCAAAATAATGCCATGACATTGTGAATAGTTCCACTTTGATAACATTTGGACAGGTAAACAACTGGACAAATTGTAAAATGTGCTTGGTGTCACACTCAGCTATCTCATTTGTCAGATAATGACATTTGGATTGAGATAAGATGGCATTGTATAATCTACATTGTTCTTTGTCCAGTTGACTGTCAATTTCTAGACCTGAATTTCTCAATTTGTGTTCAGCACGGCGTCTTACTCGTTTTGCCTCATGGACTGCATCAGAGTACCAAGGGGCTTTTGGCCTGAGTAAGACAAGTTGGAACTTTCTGATGCACACTGGTTCAAATCCAACATTTGTTCTAACCTAATTGGCATTCCAACGGTCTGATTGTGCTTCAAAAACCGACCGTAAACAAAGTACGAGCCTTTTCTTCAATTATTTATATATTATCACATTCATGCAACAAGTACCTTTTAAGAGTTTTGATCTCGTTGCAACTACATGTACAGGTTACTGCACCAAATTGTTTGTATGATTTCAAGTGTAAAGATACAACTTTTTAAACCTTAAACGTTAAAATGTTGTTACACTGATGTATCAATGAATAAGTTCGATCAAGGACCTTGGTTAACCATAGTTTGACTAACGCTGATCAAAGTCATGCAAGTACATGATGGTTGGACTAGTCTCATTGACGATTTGTGACCTGCTATCGAGTCCATTGCTGGTTACCAACACCTGTTTTAATAGCACTGTACACAGAGGACCAGCTATCAGACAAATGATAGCATTGATCTGACTTTGCAACAACATTACTCAATCAGTTACTTTATTTTAAAAAGAGCTTGCCATTAATTTTTGACACTGTTCAAGTTCTTATGATTGAATCATCCAGAACGATAAGGTACACTTTGCCACTTGCGAGCTATCTCTTTTATCTATGAATTTGTCAAAAATTTTAAACAAACTGGCCATCGCCATTTTCTCATGGTCACGTCTACACACGACGACATGTCTAGAGTTATTCACAGAAGTGCACATGTACTACGTTCATCACAAACTAGCCACTAGTTAATCATTGGACCTTGATCAAATTTGCTCTACAATGTGCACCTCATCTTACCCCGTCCACAGTGAACTCATCCTTGAAGTAGTACCCTCCAGCCTGCATCTTCAAACTCAATACCACTATGTCTGGTGCCTCAGGGAGATTCCACAGTTCATATGCCCAGAAATGTCCAGTAGTGCAACAGCCCATCTGTACCTCGCCAACGATGAAGACAGATCCAAACTGAAAGCAAAATTAAAATAAATTGATCAGAATAAAAAAACCTTGAGTAGCTTACATGTAGTCCAAAGTAAGATTCTTGTAGTGACTTAGTCCTTTTCATAACATACAGTCAACTCGAAGATATGGCACGTCGTTCTATAAGGTTTTACCGGTCCCGAACTGTCCCATGCGTGTTTCTATGTCTTAAAAAATGGAAAATACAAGCACGGTCGTTTTTGCTGCCCCATGATGACAAAATGTATTGTTTTTCATACTTTTGTAGCGAGATCTGAAAAATATTGTTGTGAGAAGCGTACCGTTCAGTCAAGGTTCGGAAATTACTTTCTTGTCGTCAAAGTATTTATCAGATCGGACCGGACTGGCCATGCTTTTCTGTCCGATCTGAAAACCAGAAACATTTTGCTGGTAACCTATGCTTGAAATGCTACTTTCCTTGGACAACTACCAATAAAAACAACGTTCAGCATACACATACATGAAGGCACTACCCAGTATCAAATCTGTCACATCATGGTCACATGAACGGCAAGTTTTACATCACTTTGCTATGATTTTTATCTTGAGTTATACAAAATACTAAATTCATATGATCATAGTATTAAAAAAAAATTTATCATTGATATTTGTGTGCACAGGATGCTGTAAGAACTGTACTACTTAGGTAGCAAACCGCTCCGTTCTAGCCTAGACACGTGTATAGTGCATGCACTATGACAACGTGCCCCATCATGTTTTAAGTACATGTAATAGTAGTGCGCTGCGTTTAAGACGAGGTTCAGATAATCTGAGGAAAAAGGGCCAGTCCGGCGGAGCTCTTATTAACGAGAGTCGACTGTTACCCTCATAATATCAAAATCCAATGCCATAAGGTATATGTTTACCTCGGTAGGCCTACACCTCTTCTTTAGTCCCACATTACCCTCTGCATCAATGCCTAGAGGTGTACCTTTCTCCACAGGTCATATCGACTTCAACTCTCATATTAACTCTTCCTGTAAAACCTCCTATGCCATGAGGTATATATGTACCTTGGTACACCTCTCCTTTAGTCCCACATAAACTCTCTGCATCAATGCCTAGAGGTGTACCTTTCTTCTCAGGTCATATCAACTCAACTCTCACATTAAACTCTTCCTGTAAAACCTCCTATGCCATGAGGTATATGTGCACCTTGGTACACCTCTTCTTTAGTCTCTCAATGTCATGAGGTGTGCATAATCTTCTCACATAACTCTGATTACATCAAATACTCCGTGCCATGAGGTACATATGAGTGTATATGGGGTACCCCATTTCCTTCCTACATCCCTTACATCAAACCTTGGTATATCTTTGTGTATATTTCCTTGGAGTACCTCATCTCTCTTCTACATCCCTTGTTTAAATCAAAACATTAATACCATGAGATGTACCTCTTTGCATATCTTCTTGAAGAGAAATTTTAAAAACATGTACTACATTTTTTGGTTGCGTCGCTTTTTGTAATGTCAGTCACGGCAGTTAACAACCCCCCTAGTCGGAAAAGCTGACCTTAAAATTTCAAAGTTTCAATACTGGATTGTGTATTCAGGTCCAAGTATCACCCATGCCATACATGGTTCAGATGGCTGTATAATTGTTTAGACACTACAGCTGATTTGATATTCACAATTAGTAAAAAACGTAATGTCAGTCATGGTGGAATTGCCCTCAACTAAATAATACTGTCAAAAGTAGCACAGGTCATATTGTATATCAAGTGTACACAATGTAGGTCTTTAAAAACGGACATTTTAGCCTGCGGAATGACTTTTTGTCATTTTTGAGACCCCCTAGTGCCTAAGTGAAATGCCCGATTGCTTTTATATTACATTTGGTTATAAACTAGATGCATATATTGTGTGACCTGATATAAGGATAGACCAATCACACCTTTGATGGGTACTTGGCAGGGGTCTGAATATTGGTCCACCTGTTAAACCTAATCGAGACAATGGTGAAAAAAATCAACTGACCAATTACAAACACCTTTAAAAACCAGATGTGACAAAATACATGACCTAGCTTGTACCTGATGGTTGAAGAGAAGCGCAGCAAAATGACAGCAAGCATAGGGGTGCATTTTCTGAGTTCTGTATACATGTACTTCCACAACAATAATATGGATGAGAACATCAACTGTCCATCCGTATTGTAGTTCACTTGTGTGTGTCATGTGACCATGGCTGTGCAGCATACTGGACTTGGTATTTTACTTGCTGCATGTTCTAGGAGGATGAGTTCGCACTGGACTTTTTGATCAGTTAGTTTGACCTGATTAGTTTACCTTGGCAGAGAGTGGCTGACATGAAGTTAAGTTACCTCCAGGGGTTAAATTTAAACTACCCATTTGCTCGGTTCATTTACTCCAACAAATTCCAATGTGAACATGACTTTAGTTGTATGGTTTAAGTTAGATTTATCAGTAGAAAATTCTACCTGTGTCCCTCCTTGTATATTAGCTGACCAATCCGCCTCCCCCTGCCCTCTTTAACAAAAATAACATGAGTTTTTAAAAGGCAAAATTAGCTAATGCTCAACAGGATCAAAATAATGTGCAAAATACCTCTGATGTGTTCTAAATGGCACCAGACAGCACCTAATATTAAAATAATTTTTAAACACTGAAAAGCTTTGCGCTTTAAACCAAGGTTCATCTTGTTGAAATATCCCACAAAGTGCTATAATTTCATCCTGGCTAGAAAAAAGGTTACAAAAACAGCAAGGGTTTGGCGCACAGTAAAAGCTTTTAAATCTGCACATTTACTACCGGTATTGTTTTTCAGTAAACTAACACATAAAAAACGGCTTTAAAAGTTATTTTTAAAAAGTTATTAAACAATTTTACTTACAAGCTGTATGTAGCTACCATTAATACACATTGCAAAGAGCCCAAGCTAGCTGTACACCGCAGTACATCAATTAAAATATGATAGTTGAATTTTCAATAAGATGCAATAAAAACAGTCTGATTAATTATCAAGATGAATACAAACAGTTTTATGAGTGTATGCAAAGATGACATCTGAATCCAGAAACAAAACTAGTATTCCAGTATGCTCCAGTGCAAGGTTAATCAACCTGTTATTGATCTCACTGAGTCCCAGTACTATGTGTGGGTCTGACACCAAGACTTTGAGGTCAATGTCATTCCAGTATGGCATTCACTCAATGCAGTAATCATATAACAATACGTCACACAGCGTATAAATAGAAATGGGGATTTCCACAATACATGGGCGTAGTGTGCAATAGTTTAACCATAGAGCTACATGTACATGTACACGCAGGTAACTCTATGGCAATACAACAGAAGGGACATCGTTCAGTGTGTTGTGCCAACATCTAACAGATCATTGCTGGAACTTCCTGTCAAATTACAAGATTTGTTGCAGTGTTTCATGCCATATTCTTCTATCAAATACTGGTAAGTTATACTTGCAGAACAAAACATTTACCAAGAATAGTCTTTGCTTTGATCGATCAATTCATGTTCAAGGGCCTTGTTTGGTTCTGGGGGCTTACAGTACTGGATAGCAGCATGGACAGATCACATTCACAACCTTTCTATTTTGACAAGTGAAGTGAAGTGAGTACTGGTATGTACTGCTGTATTCTTTAACTAGCATGTCTAATGCCTATGATACAAATATGATGTGCAGACACACACAATGCTGTTTTATGCTGAGTGTATGTTTTTAAAGCTAAGCTAAAGTTACTCAGATACGGTGTTCTCTACAGCACATTCTACATACTGTACATTGTAGCCAAGGTTGGACTCCTCCATTGCATTACTACACTGACATCCTACCAGGGCTAACTGTACATTGCTTTAATATAATTCCACTGTCAATCAATTCCAGCCAGTCTTAATAGGACATAGGTAAACATGAATGCATGACTGAGATACCATTGCTTAAACTGTCTAAAAGCCTTAAAGCAATCTGACTGAAGGCTTGCATAATCACATAATCATACTCAATCATTTACATGTGAGAATTTGACCTACGTACAAGTGCAATGTGAACTATGGTCAAAAGGTTAGACTGCAGGACTTGCAATCATAAGGGTTTGGGTTTGAATCCAGCCAAACTAATCCCTGATTTCACAATGACAATAATATGTAATGTCAGTTAGTTACTACATGTAAGTCAGAATTTATTGATTTGTGCACATCAGAATCATAGACATTAAACCAATGCTTGTATGAGAGAGATTGACTGTTGCCAGCTCAGCGTTTATATCCCCTTGTGGGAGCTTTGCTGCATTCCCTTGTTGGAAAGGTCATCTAAACATACAAAACTGTGAATAAGGAACATCAGGGGGTTAACTTCCACACTTACGGGATAAGTGTTCAGAATTTTTTTTATGTACAGTACCAATCCTAGTAAATGGGACCTGGGGCTTTGTCTTAATAAATTATGGTAAAGTATTCTGCTTAGAGACACAAGTGTCAAGACCATGACTCGAACCAACACTTTGCTGATCAGAAACACCAGAACTTGAATCCAGAGTTCTTAACGATCGCCATGACATACCACAAGACACTAGGAAATCTTACTGTTATTTTACCCTGATATCAACATGTATTCAGAGTTGTATTCGAGTCACTTGTGTCGAGTCCGAGTGAGAGTCTCAAGTCACTTGGGTCGAGTCCAAGTCCGAGTCACGAGTCACTTGGTTTGAGTCCAAGTCTGAGTCACGAGTCACTTGTTTAAATCACTAAATAGTAAGAATACTTAAACCAGTTCACTTATATGACTGGATCACTATTGATTGCAAAAAAAATGTTGTAAAATAAGAATTGAAAATTTATATTAAACAAAGTTCTGTACATGCAATTTAAATCTTATTTTCGAATCAGTTCTGGTTTTTTATTTACCCGCAACCCCTTGCCTCTTCTCCAGAAGTATTACTTGAAACATTAGTTAACATAGAACACCACAATTCCAAAATTTCCATAACTGACTCATTATCAAAATAGAACTGTTCAAAAAATATTGTGATCACATTTCCTAAAATTAAGAGTCATTTATTTGAGAGTGATTCATTAATGAAGATTTCTTTAGAGGTTGAAAGTTACAGTTGACTCACTGCCAAAAGGACACTAATTAATCATGGATGCTAACTTTTATAAAAACAATTTTGGTGTGTAAATTATACACTGTGCAGTATGCAGGCAGTGTTTTACTGGTACTAGACCTGCCAGTCTTTGGCTGCATTTGAATTGACAGCTTCTGTTTGCATCTATGGCTAGATCAGCGTGTATGCCGCCTAATTGCCTATGCTTTAACATTAAAAAGACAAAGTGATATAGCCACAGCTGGCCAAAGCTGTCAATTCGGGTTCCAGTGACCAATTCCAATTTCCCTGGTAATATGCATGAAGCAGTTGCTATGGCGTTAATGCTGACAGATTACCAGCGTTAAGCCCCCCCCCCCCAAAACAAAAAGAGAAAAATTTCTGGTTACCCGACCGACCCTAACTTTTTACCATGACTCCCCCCTAAAAATAAATAAAATAATAATAACAAAAATAACAAATTATTGATAAGTGTATCATCGACAAATAACATGTTTTAATCAAAATTGATATAAAAACCAGAACACATCAAGTGGTGAAAACATGTGAAACGAAAGTCATGAGTCCCCAGGGTCAAGTTTGGGTCATGGGGTCAAGTTTGGGTCATGGGGTCAAGTTTGGGTCATGAGAGTCTTTTGCCGATGTGACTTGAATCAAGTCCAAGTCACCAATATTGTGACTCGAGACTGACTCGAGTCCTGAGTCCTGGACTTGAGTCCTACAACTCTGAGTGCATTCAGCATTAAGGGAGGAGTTGGAGCCTGTTAATAGCAGCTGCTACTGCAAAAACTGGATTAATGTAACAATAAACAAGAACAATAACTGGATCTCTTAGACTGATGTGTGACTGGGCACTGTGACCTGATTGATCCAGTGATGTGGAGTTCCCAAATACTATTTGAAGAAATCGTTGAGGAAAAAAGCATAGCAGAGTGTGTGTTTTTAGCTTGTTGTATATTTTATTAGTATTTTATAACATAACATAACAATTACAATTTATAAGGCGCTATTCCATCAAGATCATAGCGCACATAAAAGCAATTAACATGGGAAAAGGTGAGTCTTTAGAACTTTACAAAATGTAGATAAATTAACAGATTCTCTAATGACAGTAGGAAGATTGTTCCAAATCATTGGCCCAGCTACACTAAAAGCTTTTTGACCTAGAACTTTGTTTGCTCGGGGAACATTCAAGCGAGTGATGTCAAGTGTGGACCGAAGAAATCGTGGTGGAGTGTAATGTGACAGTAAAGTGGAAATATATCGCGGAGTAGTTTTGTTCAAGCCTTTAAAAACAAGAAGAGCAATCTTAAAATGAATACGTTCTCTAATGACTTCCTAGTAGTTTTCGAGCGGCACATTTTGTGTTGGGTTGGAAGCTTTTTTGCTGGCGATTGTCAGAAACCATTTTGTTGGTGGTTTGAATGGTTGAGCCTTAAGCCTAGAAAAATCAATGAAAAAAAAATGCTAAAAATTAAAAATGATTGGATTTTGGTCACAGGTTTGAAATTTGGGCAAGGTAACCAGGGACCGAGTAAATGTGCAGAAATTACTCTATGAAAAAAAAGATGAATGGGGTGGTCCCAGTGCCCACCTCAATACACAACTGGTCTTTAGCAGAGATGTTAATAATAGTTGACCATAATAGGACCATGAAATCAAGTCTTCCATTAATAAGGAGGCTACTGTATAAGACATTGATCTAATTGGGTCAATTCTCTCTTTTAATTCACAGCTCAACATTTCAGCAAGTACTTCCAATCAGAATGGCATCCAATATAACAGCCCAGTCAGTGCTAGCAGAGATTAGTCAGGATCATCTTGAATGTCCAATTTGCAGTGAACGCTTCAAGCAGCCCAAACAACTGGAGTGTTCTCATTCATTTTGTTTTGAATGCCTTCAACAACTCAGACAGAATAGTCCAAGTCCTACAACACTTTCATGTCCAGTGTGTAGACAAGAAACCCTGTTAAAGGAAAATGGCATCGATGGTCTGAAAACAAACTTTACAGCCTTTTCTCTGATAGAGGTTTTGGACAAACATGAAACCCATGTGAAACAGCAGCAAGAAAAACAAGTACCCAGTCAGGAGTTTATTTCCAAGTGTAGTAAGCATACTGGCAAGGATCTTGTCCTGTATTGTGAAACATGCAAGAAACTGATATGTATAACTTGCATCATAAAAGACCACAGCAACCACACTGCAATAGAACTGAATGAAGCTTCAGACAAAAGTAAACAACATGCCACAGAACTTCTTGCACAAACAAGACAGAGTATCCAAACCTTCAACATTGACATTCAAGAAATAGATATGTCCCGTAAGAAATTAGACTCTAAGTTTGCTGCCACCAAAGAGAAAATCTCCAAGAAGGCTGATGAGAAGATTGCCAAGGAGGTTGCCAGGATCAGAGAGGAGCAGCAGAAACTGATGCAAGAGGCTGAACAGATTTATAAAGACAGAGTCAAGACAATGGAAACTGCACGAGCTACAAACAGCAAAGAGATGAACAAAGCAGATCTCAAGCATGATGAGGTTATTCAACTCATGGATCAACAGATCGATATTGTACATCACATAGAACAACTCTTACAAGACCTCAAAGAATACAGAGAGATAAAATCAACAAAAACACCTGATGGGTTGACTTATATGGACTTTAAAGAAGGCCAGAAATCACTAGGGAGACTGGTGCTGAAAGATGAATGGACACTGAAAACAAACATAAAGACTACTTATCCTGTATGGGATGTGTCTGCATACTCCAATAGTGATATTGTTGTGTCACATGGGAACTGTGTAAGTGTGATTACAATATCAGCAGACATGGCAAAGGGCAATCCTCAATCCACTGTCATCCCACAAGAACTACCAATCAAAGGTCTTACTAGATCAAGCAGAGTGACTGTGAACAAGAATGATGAGCTCATTGTTCTAGATAATGGAACAGTCAATATCTTCAGTAGGAATTATCAGCTCCCCTGTCGTCAGTTCAACCCAGGCAGTAAACCATCATGTATTACAGTGGATGACAACAATCTGATAGCTGTGGGTTATAAAGACAAGGCAGAGATCTCTCTACACAAACCAGATGGAACCCTCATCAGAACACTGCGTGCTCCAGGAATTGGTGACTACTTGACTACCTACAAACAGCGACTCATCTACACCAACTTGAATGCCAGAAAGTTAGTATCAGTAGACTACAATGGTAAAGTGGTATTCTCAGTAGATATCAATCAGTCTGGGAGGCCTAGTGGTGTGTGTTGTGACGAGGATGGGAGCATCTATGTTGCTGTAGGAGGAAGTTTTTGGGCTTTTTCCCCAGGTGATATCAATCATTACAGCCCTGATGGCAAATACATTGGATGTATCATCAAGGATTGTGTTGATTCTCCCAATGGTTTTACAGTCACACCAGCTGGTGATCTGGTTGGGGCTGCAGAGAATTCAGTTAAAATCTATCAGCATGAGTAAAGACATCAATAAACATTATGCCAGACCACAACAAGGTCAAAGCTTAGATGAATGTAATTCACCCATCTCAAAAAATAATGAACCGAAGTACATACAATTTGGGTGCTGGGGGTTTCTGAGGGAGTCCAATCAGCACACCAAATTTAATTTCAATCTGTGACGATCAGGTCCAAAAGCGTGTTGAATTGACATGGAATGACCCACAAGTGTTTTAAGGCAAGCTACAATACAACACAAACATTACAACTTATTGACATGTGGTTCAGGAAATAGTTTTTTTTTTAAGTTTTGAGCTTACTGTTTGGATCGGAAGTAAAGGTCAAAGAGGGGTCATCTTTTTAAATAAAAAGTTGCAATTGTTGTAAGCTACAAAACAACACAAACATTACGACTTTATGACATGGGTCTCAGAAGATAAAATTTTTGAGTTTTGTGCTCCCTGTTTGGACCAGAAGTAAAGGTCAAAGTGAGGTCGTTTCTAAATGTTGCATGTAATATTAATGTAGCTACGAAACAACAAAACATTACGACTTTATGACATGTGGTTCAGGAGATTATTTTTTTTAAAGAAATGAGCTATGAGTTACTAAATTTGACACCCGATCATGTCACAGTAAAAAACTTGTGTTTTTCACACTAACAAATTTGATAAGGTATCAGGTACAACTTATTCCCATCTTATGCATTTTCATGAAAACCCTAAATGTATGAATTACATGTGTTGCTCATGCACAAATCAATTGGGCTGTGCACAAAGTAATTGGTCCTCTATCGGTTAGGAAATAAATAAACAAGCTACGCTTTTCATGTTTTTTTCCCTAGACTCAAGAAAGTCAAAATCTCATAAGGGTCCACACAGTAGATCAACCACAAACGCGATGGTGACTAACATGAAGTCTATGAAGCACTTCATTTAAGCCCCTTTGTGTTTTGTAAACAGAACAAAAGCGGGCCAACATGTGGTGTCATGATGACGTGACAGAAACAAAATATGCTTAAATTGTCAACTTAAATAAACAACATGTCTATAACTGAAAAAAATTTGAAAAACGGATATTTACTTCTTGAGATAGGATGGACACAAGATTGACTAATAAAATATTCACAGCGCTGTCATATGCATAGTTAATTAGGAATTTTAATCAAACGTCATTTGTAATCTAAGTCAGGACATAAGTTTTCATGTGGAATACAATTTTTGTGTTTCTTATAATGGTAAAGTAACAGTATGTTATCAAGATAGTTCATGTGTTACGTCCATGAATTTTCGGTGGAAACAGAGAATAATCATAATAAGTAATAATAATAACTTTTTTAAATAATAATAAATAAACAATACCTGTTCCGATTAACACATGGGAACAGCTTAATAGAAAAAGTTTGTAGTGACATGCAGGGAGATCTGTAAATCTGTATTCCAAGAGATGTTAATTTAAAACTAGAAATTTAGTGTTTGTGGAAACAAACACTAGGTGTTCGGGTATCGTCAGAGTCAGTGTAATTGTGTTGATGTCAGAACATTTGAATCGATGAAAAAGATTGTTTGCAGCTTTTGAAAGTTCACAGAAAGTAAATTGTAAATCTCTTACGTTAATACCCTAGTTTACCAAGAAATAAGTGCTAACGCCACTACTTAATGGATTGAGCTCTACAAGCCACGTCTATATTAACCATATACGACGTTTTTCATGTAAATATTAATAAAGTTAACTGATAGTATACTATTAGGGGCTTCTGAATTTAATTTTCGTTTGGACAGGAAGCCTGATCAAATGATGTAAATAACACTCAGTTATACCATAGAGAAAGGATACACACAAAAGTGTGCACGCTTAAAAATCATGATAGATATGTTTTTGAAATTGTTGTTATTTGAAAACTGATGACGTCTTTATGAAGTTAGAAAAGTTGTTATCAAGACATAAGTATTTAAATATGTGTCAAGTGAAAAACTTCTTCTTGGCTGCAGATCTTGAAACGAGCCTTTGAATTACTCACAAGTACAACTATTATGTATGCCACTCACTAAAGTTTATTGATTTTTCAATGGAAATTGAATCTTTATTGATTATTGAATCCGACTATGCAAATCATGTTGACATTATTAAGTTACAATTTATAAAAGTTTTAACAGGTTTTCAAATACTGTGATTTGGTTTCTCATTATGTATCGGTGCATGATACTTTGATTGTTCAATACGTATGCACTGATGATGATGTCGTCAAAATAAGTCGAGCATAGTATGAGCTATTGGTTGCATTTTTTTTTGTAAACGTCAACTACGTCGCCACTTGATGGTTAAGGATAAACTTTATAACATAACTGTGCATTAAATAAAAAATCGTTTTGAAAAGCGATAATGTTCACACGAAGCTTCCCGTTTTATTCACCGTGTTGCACATATAAACACTGCCGTGAGTGCTGGTCTTAAACGCCCTTGATGTGCCGATGCCACGTCCCTGCTTCTCGGTGTATGATCAAAACATAACCAATGTTTGTCTTTTTCTGCTTGCCTTTTCTCACAAAAATTAAAGTCATACGAATCACTGAAGCAGGTGGCCACCTCAGTGATACTTCTTCTTCAAATCCTTGTTCACCAATAAGCCATCAGAAGGGCGAATAGGGGAGCAATTTGACGCTAAACATGACACAGGTTAAGCGGAATAGCGCCATTCATAAGCTTGCGTTATAAATTCGTTGAACTGTGACATGTCCAAACTTGAATGGAAATCACGTCATCTTACTATGTAGCTGTACAGTACTCAATACAGCACATTACACGTGACCGGCTGTACATGTGCGTTATCATACAATGTGGGTCAGCGGACACGTGCGCTTTGACATCCAGTTTTGACCAGATGCAAAGGTTAAAAAGTTATCATCTCTGTGCAAAAGTTTGAGCAGGATCACTCATCTATAACGTGATGCAAAATTTATGTTGAAATGTTACGTAGTTTTAGAGATACAAAATTGTGAAATTTTTCAACTTCCGGTTTGAACCGCAAGTCAAATGGGGTCACTATGTGTGTAGCGTTTGTTGAACTTTTATCGACCTGTCCGATGATATGTAGATTGTCAAAATCCACCATGTGGTTCAGGAGTTATGATTTCTTAAAAATATTTAACTTTGATTTGTTGTAATTCAAAACCTGATGACGTCATCATGACATCATCAAGTCTGTGTGGTCTTGATAATAAGGTTCAATTGTCTGATGAGTTTCAATGTTAAATTCAATACCAATCACGAGTTATGACCAAAAATTGATCAAAAAACACAAAGGCAGAGTTTGACCTTCCGGTATGACCGGAAGCAAAGGTCATATGATTTTGGCGTTAACTTTTTAAATGTTGCCCTTGTCTTGATGAATCATATGCCTAAATATAAATACCATATCTTTAATATTCAGAGACATACAAGCATTGGCATATGGTCACTTTTTGACCTTAAATGGCTTGTAATTTGTCAGTTTGATGACGTAATTGTGACGTCACAACTTACTCAGCATCTGCTAGTTATACTCTAACCACATGCAAAGTTTAAAGGCCATCAAAGGTTCTAAACTATGCGTTTGCTTGCGGACAAAGCCCACTGAATAGAAAAAGATAAACTAAAAAAAACAAAAAAACGAACAACAACAATGAGTTGTTCGGGCTTAATGCCCGAACACCTAATAAAGGTTCACATCACATCCAGACTATTCCTTACCTCTCATTGTGAGCTTCCTGTTTCTTGTCCATCTCCAACTCTCCCTGTAGTGTCTTCAGAGCTAGAGCTTCAAGGTAGAGTCTTCAGCATCTGCCCTGGGAGTCTCAGACTGACTAGGAGATTGTGGGTCTTGGGTAACAATAATGAGTCTCACCATCTGCTGGGAACACGCACGGTACAAATGCAACAATAGATGATTCAAGCATTAGTACACAATTTCCACTTTCAGTAAATTTAAAACAGATTGTCTGTTTGCTTTGAGTTTAACTGTTTCAAGAAGACTCTCCCCACAATAACTGAAATCTTTTATCAGAGCAGATGGTGCAGCAACCAGAATGAGGATTTGCCCTCCCCCATAAAATAATAATATTAAAGAAAAAGAAAAGAAAAAAAAATTGTAATAATTCTTTTGTAACAGCTCATGGCTCACAATGACTATGCTTTGTAGAAACTGTAAATATACATAACTATAAATAGTGAGGAAAATGTCATCTACATTGTACTTCATTTTCAATAGTTTGAATGCCAATGTTCAGATATTTTTACTTTTCTACCGTGAATTGGCTCACAGTAGCATCTTAAAGTACAATGTGAAAAGCATCTGGCATCGGTTTCTGAACAAAATTCCATGCCAACCTGTGGCACTAATTTTCATAGCTTTTTTTGAGCTTCTTGAATCATCGCTTTCCTTTGAAAATATCATAGTCACAATGAAACCCTGACTTGACAAAGTAAAGACAAGAAATGTTCTTTCAATTAGCACCGTATTTGATGTTGTCTTGCAAGAAAAGTTGAGTAGGCACTCACCGTGATTCACAGAACCTCAGCCATGGTTTGCTGGAATCTGGGAATGCTTGGACTTACCTCCCATTAAACCAAATACAGTGCTAAACAATGGTGACAGCCTGTTCATTCTTGTATGCCACATTTGTACAACAACAGAACAGAAGTCTGGAATCAAGGGTTACAAGCCCCCCCCCCCCTCCCCCCGGCAAACGGATATTGCGCAGCATGTTTCCCAACACCTAGTGTTCCTCTTTGTTTTTAAGGGAAACGAAGTGCGGCACGGTACAGTGTAGGTGCATGCCTGTGCACACTGTACAATCAAAACTCTGGGTGGATTTTACCATCAGCTGTCAGGCTGCCAGCAAAAACTGAAGGCACTCTGCTGAAGTTGTTCCGGTCCGAATAAACCGTCCACAGTAAGTCAGTCCAGATATACTTGGCTTGTACACACATCATTTGATGTGAAGTGGTTAAATTGTCAACATTTATGCATAGACTGAAATAATAGTTGCCAAGGTTGCCCATGCACATTATGAAATACAAGTCTTTTTGTATGAACAATGTTCACAGTTTGAGTACACACACATTACTGCAAGTCCATTTTTACCCTTGTGCCATGTGCATCACCCCTCCCCCTTCTTCTCTTCCTGTCGGCAGAGTCATTTTTACTTCTTACCTTTGCAATGACCAATACATAATGAATTCTCACCTTTTAAAGTAATGTCTCTGGCAGGAAACACTGAGCAATCTACCCTGTGTACAACAAACACCCTGAACTCCATCACCAAGAAATGTGAAGCTGTTATCTGCTCACTATCTGCTGGTTCACAAGTGCAGCCTCTGCCTGTTTGCCTTAACTGTAATGGAATATAAAGTGCATTTTAATATCCTAAATATTTAGGGAATAAGTTTGATAAGGTTCATCTGATAACATAAAAGGATGAATATTTTACTGAGCACCTCACAATCCTTTAAAAAAGACTGACAGAGAGGAATGGTTTTGTGTCCTCACTATTTTTGTTGTTCAAGTGGCAGCACTACGCTTCCGTAGTGTACAAACCATGCCTGCAGTAGTCCAGGCTCTGTGGCTCTTTTGTAAACAAGTGCTGTCACTAAATTGCATACACACAAATAAAAATCTAGGCAGATTCACTATTTTTTACCTGAAGGAGATAAAAAAAACCTTTTTTTTCTCACACAAGTAGACTGGATACAAAGTGTTATTGGGAAAAATTTGAAAATCTGTCAGTAATGTCCCGAGTTGTCAAATAACCACATGAAAAAGGCAATTTTTGGTACTTTTCTTAGTGGACCTATAATCAGACCCCTGCCAAGTACCCATCAAAAGCGTGATTGGTCTATCCTTATATCAGGTCACACATATGCATCTAGTTTATAACCAAATGTAACATAATTTCACTTAGGCACTAGGGGGTCTAAAAAATTACGAAAAGTCATGACGCAGGCTAAAATGTCTGTTTTTTAAGACCTACACCTTAATATTAAAATAACCTGTGCTACTTTTGACAGTATAATTTAGTTGATGGGATACCAGATACCCTTCAAATTAATTTGTAGCTATATATCTTATCTCCATTTGTAGATACAGACCTCTAAAAATGCCGAAGACACAAAAAGTCAATTTGAAGGGGCGGGGCCCCTTTTTTTTAGGGGGTCATATCTAAAAAATGTTGAGGAGTAGGATTCTAAAATTTTGGCACCCATAGGCACCCATAGGCCCCCTAGGGGATTGTTTTAAAAAAATACTAGCAAAATCTGAGACGGAACATGCCAAACTTTTCAGGATTTTAGGTGAGTTGGCACGGAGTGACCTGTTGGTCAACTTTTTTTTAAATTCACTGTCCCCCCCCAAAAAAAAAATCCTAGTTATGATTTAATTTTGAAAAAAAAAAAAACATCTCAGGCAATCGCTGATTAAACATTTTACTGATGCACATGTGCGCACGAGCGCTGATTCGACTGTCTAAAACAGCCACATTACCTATTTGGTTTTGTCATGTCACTGTAGCACCCTGTTTTACTCTGAGCTGCTTGCTGCTGATTAGTGTTCCTCAGTGGTGGCGTTGTGAGCAACAAATACAGCCTTGACCGTAGACTACTCACATCAGTAAACATTATGACCCCAACAAAGTTTAATCCAGCGATAGCTAGCTTGGATGTTTTTCACTAAATTACACCAAAACAAGCGTACACAATTTCATGTTAATGTGCTCTCTACAAATGAGCCACGATATAAGTGACAACTCAGGTGAAAAAACCCTGGTATAAAAACGTGGGTTTCTGTTCAAAACATTCTTTCACCTCCTGAAGGTACACTGTACTTACATGTAAGCCTAGAGTCAAGAAGTGGAGGAAGTCCAGCGTTTTGGAAAAATTGATAAGCAGTGAACAATTTCCCTTGTATCGCATTGCATTTTGCGATGCAATTGGAGCGGTTTGCAATGCAATTTTACAAAGTGCATCGTACAATTTGCGATGCAATTTGCGATACAAGTTTTACAAAAATTGTTGAGTTATAAAAATAAGTTTACACCCACAAGGTTTTGGATTCACATTTACCTAAGCTGTGGCAGTGGGTTTGAGGAATTGCTTTTTGTTTAGCGTGACGTCTGACAACCTAAGACTAGAGCAAGGGCAACAATCATATCACACACGACGCCGCACTGTGATCAACATTCCCCCACACATGATGGAAGCAGCATCGGCAGGATTCGAAATTAGCGATCGCCAAATGCGAGTGAAAACAGCGGCGGGCGAGTCAAAACCCTTCCCTTAGTAGCCCGCCAGGCTAGTCCAAAAAATTTTCCTTTTCACAATAAATGAGGGGTACAGTTGTAAAATCCCAAAAAGAGATTATTTTTAAGTTCGTAAAACAGTTTAGCAAGTCTTCATATTTGCTAGATTTAATGTGGCTGCGATCGCGATCGCGATCGTTCAATTCATAGTAAAACACGCACGCACTTAACCACATGGTAAAGGTATTGAGTATCCAACATTCGCTCGCCTGCACACTGTACACAATACAGGGTGTATTGTGCAGTACAACAGCAGGTCCAAAGTCCATCCTAACCAACATTCCGCACAATGTGATTGGCCCATCAATAAATTCATATTCATAAGGAAGCTTGGCTAGCCTTTAACTCGATACACGTTCACGGGTCGAGTAAAGAATTGCTGCAATACGTGGCGCACACCCACGGATTCTGTTCTATACACAGCTTTGGGATAAGGCTATCAAGCATCAACAACTTTTACCGATAGAGGGCGTTGCAGGGCAAAGTTCATTGAATTTTTTCTCAATGTGCGTCGTCGATCGATCGTTAACAAGAAGATTTCATTGCAAAAGAAGTTCTTTAAAACCGATTCTAAAATCACAAATCCATGAAAATGGTTGTTGATGAAAACAAGTACCGTAATTTTCGGATTATAAACCGCGGTTTATACGTTGATTTTGACATTTTTTTGTACTCTTGCGGTTTATGCGTCGGGCGGCTTATACGCCGACGTATAAATATTGAAGAGAAAAAACAGCATTTTTTAAAAGAAAGATCGTTTGTAAAATATTCTAAATAAAAACAATGTTCTTAAACGAAATAAAATCCTGCAAAACATGCCTGTGTGATGACAAAATTACAACGCAACTCGCACTGTGGCAACTACAATGACTGACTGATGTGCCGCCCGCCTGTCACTGCACATCGCCACAAAGAGGACCGCAAACACGCACGGCCCCTCTGTGTGTGTACACATACACATGCTGTGATTGGCCGTTGATGATTGGCCGTTGATAGTTCCCTTCATAAGATCTTGGCTAGACTTCTGACGGCTCGAGTAGATAGCGCCGGCCTGCTGCACATTGTACAACACATAGCCTGAACGGGCCCAGTTTAAGTCTAATCAAACGTGAACAGATTTTGTCAACAGAGGGCGATGCGATGCAGGGCAAAGTTCAACTATTTCTCGGTGTGCGTTGTCGACCGATCGTTGATTCACGAAGATTTTGTTGCCAACGAAGTTTAAAACATGGTCAACACAACCGATCATCAAATCACGAATTCTTGAAAACGTGTGTTGATGGAAAAAGTATAATTCAGGACTGATAGTATGAGATAAAAAATTACCCAAAACGCAGTTTTGCGAACTTCACTTCCGTGTTTTGAGGTTAGTTTTTTGTAACATTTTGGCCGCGGTTTATACGCCGCGCGGTTTATACGCTGACACTAAATATTTTTTTCCATATTTTGGAGCATTGCGGTTTATACGCCGGGCGGTTTAAAATCCGAAAATTACGGTACTATTTAGGGCAGAAAATAGGGGATATAATCGTCAAAAAAAAACCCCAAATTTGTGTATAGTTTTGTTTTTGTTTTTTGGGTTTTTTTTTTGTTTTGTTTTTTGACGCTATAAAAATTGTGTGCATTAATACACGTGGCCTAGTGGAAAAAATTGCGGGCAACCCAGCGTCTTGGAGCGTCTTATTCTTTAATTATAGACATTCTGAAAGTAGCCTTGGCCTGAAATTAAGCCTTAAAAAAACACACTATCAACCCACAGGGTTACATTTTTAACAATATTTAGGGATTTTTAAAAGTGCTATACAAAATTTATGGACTGCTTTGCAATATTTTGAGATTGCTATGCAAAAAAAAATTGCATAGCAGTTTTGCTTTGCAAAAATTTGGGACCAAATCGTTCCCTGATAAGGGTACCACTGTATATCATTCAGGTAGGTCTATACAAAAATAGGGGTCGCACAGTTGCCAAGTACAAGTGAAAACAGCGGTGGGCATGTCAAATCCCGTCCTTTACTACATGTAGTAATACTAGTCCACAATAAATAAGGGGTTTGGTGGTAAAAATTACAAAGAGACATAATTTGTAAGTTTGTAAAATAGTTCGCCATGTCTTAATTTTTGCTAGATTTAATGTGGCTGCGATCTGCAATTGCGATCGTTCATTTCATTATACAAATGTTAAAACATGCACATAACCACATGGTGCTGAGTATCCACACGGGTGACGCACCACACACTGTTAGGTAGCCCGCCACTCGTCTATGCATACAAAGCACATGGTATATTGTGCAGTACAATACAGTCCAAATTCCACGCTTTAAAACCAACATTCCGCAGCCTATGATTGGCCATTGATAATTACGCATTCAAAAGAAAGCTTAGCGTATTCATAAGAAAGCTTAGCTAGACTCCGCCGAGTAAAGAATTGCTGCAAAGTGTGCCACATGCCCGCATATTCTGTATGTTACACAGCTTTGGATTAAGTCTATTCAAACATCGACATCTTTTGCCAAAACATCAGCATCTTTTGCCAAACATTTGACGGTTGGAAAAACGCTTTGAGGCACAAATGGTTCAACAACATTTGCCAAACAGTTGGGAGGATCGTTTGCGTAGCACTTCAATGCCCTTAGCTTATCTGGTCCTCTGGAGTGCGAGGAGTCAGAACAAAGCGGCTACAATCGGATTACTTTCCCTTGTATTGGGATTATACATGTATGTACCCACTCAAAATAATGAAAACAATTCTGTGCTGGCGTTAGAGGAATGCATAATGCATGTCTATACTTGGTTGTTATAGAATAACCTTTTGCTGCAAATTGAGAACATCAAGGTTGTTATGTCACATATATCACCCTCCATCTCAGTAAGGAACCTGGGGATTCGGTTTGATTCACACTTGACATTTGATAAGCATATTGCTGAAGTTTGTAACAATGCATTTTATTATCTTTTTAATATCCGGTATATCCATAAAAACTTAACTCATGACTGTACAGAAAAAAATGTTCACGCTTTTGTGACAAGCAGGTCAGATTACTGTAACAGCTCATTTTTTGGTTTGCCTGACACTCAGATTAACAAACTGCAAAGGGTTCAGAATGCATGTGCTAAACTGATCTGTAATTCCTCTAAATACTCTTGATGTAGTCCATTGTTACTCGAGTTACACTGGTTACCAGTTCGACAAAGAATAGCAGTTAAAGTTCTTTTAATAACTTATAAAGCCATTAATGGTTTAGCACTCATGTACATTCGGGAGCTCGTAACCATGAATTCAATCTCTCAAACATCATACCGTCTTAGGAGTTCACAAGACCATACACTGTTAACTTAGGGAGCGTCTCAAAAGTCGGATCGGCAATATGCCCGCGGGAACGTTCCGCCGGGAACACTCGAGCGATCCGTGGGAACTATGCATGTTCTTAGACGGAACAGTGCTGCATGCTCCGCAGACCGGTAGCGTGTTCCCAGTCACCGATCCTGTGGGAACGAAAAAAGCATACTGTATTCCCAGCGGAACGTTCCTGTTCCTACGGGAATATTCGCTACTGGGTTTCGTTGTTTCAATTAATTTGTTGTTTCACGTTAGTGCAGTCTACACCGAACTCCTGTCAATGCCTGTCGAGATCAATTATCAACACAACACAGTAGAGGTAAGTTTTTGTTTTATTTTAAAACTAAGTGTATTTAAACTTTGACTCTCCATGGCAAAACGATAACTAGAGAAGAGCTAGGCCTAAAATAGTAAACTTAAATACATTGTGCAATATCATTCGTGGACAATCTAGAACCTCTATCGCATGCAAAATAATATTGTGCAAAAGCATATCAAAATTACATCACAACGCGAATACACTGAATCAGCATGTCGGGAGGACCAGATTTATACCATAATTAATACTAGCCTAACACTTTAACAGCTTTGAAAATAAAAACATCATCAAAGTAAAAAGAAAAGGAATATGTTCAGTGATCTCATTCTGTATAGTTGATAAATTAATAGGCTTTAATTAACTGCTCTTCCTGGTACATAATCAAGCACAAAGTATATTAGGCTATACGTTATTATTATATAACGTCAAAGATAGATCACAAAAACGAGAGGTAGGCCTATGCCAAAAGAAGCAGGGGTCGATTTCACAAAGAGATAAGACTAGTCTTATCTGAAGTTAGGACCAGTAACTGGTCTTAACTTAGGACTAGTCCTATCTCCTAGCATTGCCTAGGACTAGTCCTAAGTTAGGAAGGGTTTTGTGAAATCGACCCTAGGAAAGATAAGCTTTAAAAACACCACATTATATAATCTAGTAACTCTTACGGGCCTGTAAAATTTTGGACTGTATTCTTGAAATGTGGTTAACAAGAGACTAGATTTAGATAAAAGAAAAATCACATCCCGCCCGGGCTGTATACTCCCAAGGGAGCTGGAAAAGATAACAGGAATGTTATTGGCCCAATGACCAGGGCACTAATGTAAAGCGCATTGAGACGTTATTGTGAAATGCGCTATATAAGAACTAGTTTATTATTATTATTATTATTATCTTCTACTTGTGACACACATATACGTTTGTTACTATTGTGCGTTCGTAGGCTGTAGTTTACGCGACGTAGTTCCATGCTGTTGTACAGGCAGGCCTAGCCTACTGATACACATACAAAACTACAATGTACAATCATATTTCGACCTCGTGCCGGTTCGCAAATAGGTTACCGGCTGCATGCTTTCCAGAACGATCCACAGGATCGTTCCTACAACAGAGTATGCCCGCGTATTCCCAGCGGAACGTTCCGATGAGCATACTGTACAGTTCCCAAGGACCGTTTGAGTATTCCCAAAGGATCGTTGGCATATGCCCACTGGACCGCATTAGTATTCCCAGTAGAACGTTCCAGCCGATCCGACTTTTGAGATGCTCCCTTACCCTTCAAGAACATCTAAGGCTACCCTAAGTGATCGGGCATTTGTGTACGCTGCTCCTTAACTATGGAATAATCTCTCTCCTTGTATTAGACAATCATCTTCACTTAATGTATTTAAATCCAAGTTAAAAACCAATTTGTTTATGATTAATTCCTTCTAGACTGTTGAGCTATTTCTATTGTTTTTCTCTACATTTTTTGTTGTTATATTTTGTGTAATGCACAGTAGAGCATAATTGCGCAATATAAATGTCCGTTATTATTTTTATAGATCAACTTAAAAGAGCTCTGACTACTATAATGAATTAAAAATTTAAACACTCAAACCTTTTACACTTGTAAGTTTCCGTTTGGTTAATTCCAAAGTGCTTGCAAAATGTTGTTACACATGTTACTTGAAACCCCCCAAAAAAATCAAAATGTAACCTGAGATCAGAACTTGTTGCCACAATGAACCCCAGTGCCACAGCCAGTAATGTCCTCAATACGAGCAATGGAGACGCCCTCATTGCAATCACTATTGCACATCCGTATCGCCATCAATTGATTGGTTGGGGTACGAACTTGGTATCCCACCCTGGTGCATTTCATACAAGAACATGAAACAACTTAAGATTTGGGCCAGAAATTCATACATGTGTAGTGCGCAACTCTGAAAATGCATGCTAAGCAATCCAAACATATTCATGGGTAACACAAGTACATGAAGTATGCACATTTTTGTTTAATGTGCATTGCCTGGCGTTTACAGTACATGTAATGCCTTGCACACTATGAATTATTAGGTCAGAGATATTTGTGTCTGTTTGGCTTAAAAAGGGCACAAACATTATTGGATATGAACGGAACATCTATTTCCATACGGGCAGTATGTTGAAAACCAGTAATTACATCATATGGCTTAATGTCTATATTTAAATCGATCACAAAATTATGAAGTTCGGAAATTTTAAAACCAACAATCCTTGAAAAATAAAACTAAAAGCTAAAATCATGGCATTTCACCAAACATCAACCATTGATTGAACATCCTCGCCGTGCATCGATGTCCAGACCAGTGGACGCTCCTTTGTAAGGTGTGAAACGGTTGCTTTCAGATTCACAAATAGTTCAGGCTGAGAAAATGCACAGTTTTGGGCAACCGTTCGACGGTTCCCATACCATTTATATTTGGACCGCACGCCTTACTCGAGTCCTAGTCCTACATACTAGCTAACCCTGGTAGGACGTCAGTGCAGTGGCACTGACGTCCTGGGTATAAAGCTTCTCTACAATGCGAACAATTGTATACCAACATTTTTTTCATACTTTTACCTTATTGGTGAAGCTGAAGCTTTACTTACATATTCCTGGTGTCCTTAACTATCAGCCTGATGGGTTCAGAATTGTTAATTTTATCCTTGGATGACATTATTCGTGAAAATAAATTGGAAATTGACGTCTCATCTGTTAATTGGTGTTACTTCCTGTACTGACCCGGTTTATGAATACTCTCGCGCAAGCGCGCGAGAGGGCGCTATTGTAACGGATCAACTCTGCATCCGCCAGAAGGGGAGGGGAACTACTTGCTAAACTCAGAGACATAAAAACAACTCAAAAATGGAAACAGAAATGCAGGTACTCGCTCATCTTGTAATTCTCCCCAAAGGGGACATGAACAAAATACATATAACAAAGTCAATTAATAAAGCAAAATGTAGCAACTGGCTGAGTTGGGGAAATATAAGGACACTCCTCACTCAATTAATAAATAAATAAATACAACTTTACCTTAACAATATGAACCAGGCCGGACGACGTGCAGATAATAACTTATACAGAAATAAATACATGTAGGCTGACCACTATCTGTGTTAGTACTTTTGTACTGAGAGCCTTCAGTTTATACATAAAAAAATATAGAGCCGCCGTCCGACCACCCTGATGTCCCAAGCCACAGTTCTAGAATGCCACACCTAGATTTGGTGCCTTGGTTTTATACCCAATAGGAAATTCTTTGTTATTTTAAATGCACTAGTAATCAGTAAATCTAAATTGAGGGGAAATAATGATACAAACAATGTGAACACATTCCTTGCAGGCCAATGGTGGCTGGCAAGGGAATGATAAATAACTAACATAAGTGACTACATTGTACCCCCATCTGGCACAACATACCACATTCATTGTAGGCCAGAACAGAGCCAGCACATGTGTTTAAACACTATAACAAAAGGAGCTTGGAATGCAACACAAAGTATGTTCATTACACTATTATCCACGAAGTCGCCTGCAAAGTGATAGTGCCATCTCGCTGGAAAAAATCATGACAAATTAAAGCGAGAGGAATCTTGCATGACACCAGACTAGAACAAGTGTGACGAACTTGCTATGGGCGCGCTTGCGTGTGAGTATTCATAAACGGAGTCAGTACAGGAAGTTACAGAGGAGACGTCAATTTCCATTTTATTTTCACAAATAATGTCATCCAAGGATAAAATCAACAATTCTGGAGCCATCAGGCTGATAGTTAAGGACACCAGGAATATGTGAGTAAAGCTTCAGCTTCACCAATAAGGTAAACAAATAAAAAGGAAAAATTCCCGCATCCTGCCACCACTTTTCCCTCATTTTTACCCAAAGGAATATCTCATTTAGGTAAATAAGATACTGTTTTATTTCATAACGAATGAAAAGTGGTGACTGGATATGGAAATTTTTCCATTAAAAAAAATCTCTTGGTCATAGGTCATAGGTCATAGTCATAGGTCATAGTAGCCCAGGTTGGACTCCTCCGTTGCATACAACGCGACGGAGTCCAGGGTATAAAGCTCTCGTACCAATGCTAAAAATTTTATACCAACATTTTTTCATATTTTTACCTTATTGGTGAAGCTGAAGCTTTACCCACATATTCCTGGTGTCCTTAACTATCAGCCTGATGGGTTCAGAATTGTTTATTTTATCCTTGGATGACATTATTTGTGGAAATAAAATGGAAATTGACGTCTCCTCTGTAACTTTCTGTTCAGACTCCGTTTATGAATACTCACACGCAAGCGCGCCCATGGCAAGTTCGTCACACTTGTTCTAGTCTGGTGCAAGATTCCTCTCGCTTTAATTTGTCATGATTTTTCCCGCGAGAGGGCGCTATCATCCACGAACCCACCTGCAATTGATAGTGCCATCTCGCTGGGAATAATCAAAATAAAGTCTTGCACCTAGACTACATTCGTTCGCGCTACAAGGCGCGTTGACCTGGAAGTCGATGGAGCCGCTATGCATTTCGCACATGCGCACACGTGCTTCCTCCTCAATCGGCACACGATGTTTAAAACATTAGCGTGGATGTGCGATTTATTTTCTGGAATAATATCATCCATGAATATATTTGTTATTTTTGGATGCATCAAAAGTGTAGTTATGGCCATGAAGAATATAACAACAGAATTTCAGCTTTTTAAATCAGGTAAAAATATGAAAAAACATTATTCAAAAATTTGTTCGCATTGTAGAGAAGCTTTATACCCAGGACGTCAGTGCCACTGCACTGACGTACTACCAGGGCTAAGGTCATACATAGTACAAAATCCTATTCGAAACTTTATGCCCTTCACGTTTATGCACCTACTACAGTTCTTTTCAGACACCAGAGTTCGCCCAAATTAGGCTCTACGTGTTCTTTGTACTCTCATTTAGCTTGGCGTGTGTCCAGAAAAATCATTTTGCAACCTAAAAAATGGTAAAAAGAGATCAATTCTTACCGTCATTCGCCTGCCATGCACACCGTGTTATGTTGCTTTAGGATGTGTACAAAACTAACCAACTGTTGTCCGGGACCAGCGTTTATGCGCACAGAGTACCAGTTTCTTTGGTATATTTTTGCAAAGGTAGCAAACAGCCGTATGAAAAACATTTGACAGCACACGCACGTGGCAAGCACAAGAAAGTTTGCAGACGGCTGTTATACGATATTATTATGTAGGGTTTTTAGGCTGAACTCTGCGCCTATGTATTTGTACCGAGTGTGCTAGCATGAGTCGTCGGAATGCAGGCTACTAACTATTTTTAGGCAAACAACGTTTTATTAAGTATTAAAATTATTTCCTAAATTGTGTTTACCAACAGTTTAAATTATTTAAACATTTTACCATTTCGAAAAGGTCGAACGGGGGGGGGGGGGTATTCAACCCCCCTGTACGGCAATTTGTTGAGGGCTGTATTATAAAAAGAAGGAGATTCGTGCAAGAAGTAATGAATGGTCTTGAGGGATAGCTGACATTACAAGGTGCTCGTAGGGTCAAGGAAGCAAGTGACATAACAGACGTGTACATCCTAACACTAACAGAATGAACTGTAATAGGCCTATCTATATAAAACAATTAATACAACAACAATCGTTTTCAACGCGTGACCGGTGTTGGCAGCCGCTCCCCATCCTCTAAATAAGAGATCGAAGAAATGCACAAATGAATGGCTCGCTACCTATCAACCCCCCCCCCCCATGAACTTGCCTTTGCCCCGCTAGTTCTGCCTATCCCACTGAACTGAGTTAGGCAGCTGTTCTCCGTCCCCAACAGTACATGGAAAATGCATATCACTGAACTGAGTTATGCAGTTCTCCTCCCAGTCTCAGTTTGGAAAAGCATGATTTCAAACGAGAAAAAGAAGGAACAATTTCCGTATCCAGCCACCACTTTTTCATTCGTTATGAAATAAAATAGTATCTATTTACTCAAATGAGATATTCCTTTGGTTTTGGGTAAAAATTAGTGAAAAAGTGGTGGTAGGATACGGAAATTTTTCCAAAAAAGAAATGTAAACAAAATGACTTACTAGCTCTTGGCAAAGCGCTCCAAATGTAGAATCTTTTCAAGAATTTTATTACGAAGACGCACTTTCTAAGAGCGGGTATTTTTTTCCGCCAATAAAGAAAGAAGATTTGCTTTTCACTCTAAAGTCGTAGAGTTGAATTCATTTATCGTTAGGGGCGAAGATGGGGGGAAGGGCGACCCTCAGAAACAAAAACATCTACACTGTAAAGGGCCGGATCTGTGTATAGGCTTTGGTTACGTTCGAAGAAAATGCAAATCACATAAAAACTCATGGGACTCCATCAACGTCTTGTAGACTGTAACAATGGCTAATTCCAGGCCAAAACTAAGCCCGGAGAGGGCGCTATGTTAGTTTAACGGTCACGATAAAAGTACGGAATTTTTAGAAGAGACATCAACATAATTGTTTGATTTTCTGCCCGAGAATCAAACCTAATGAATTTCGGACACTGGCAGTGGGTGAAGGTATGGGTTGATTTCACCCAGCCGACCCGACCCCCCATTATAATTGAAAACATCGAGTTCAAAAAAACCCTAAAAGTTACTCGGTGATAGTCAGGTATTCAGGAGCCGCGATTTGGGTTTATTCCTACCGGAGTTTACGGTCGAAACGCGTAAACCACGAATAGAGGCCCCTTACCGGCTTCAATATAGGACCCATCTGGTATTTGTACTGCAGTGTACTTTCATCACAAACATTTAGGACCATTTCTTATTTCTTTCATTATGACCGTCGGTCTATTTTTTTTACTTGCCCTCCCTCCCCTTCCCAACCCTATCCCAAAATATTTTATCGGGCAATCAAGACTCAGCAAGCCGCAACGCATTTCTGTAAACAATGTACAGTACATGTACATGTAAATGTACTTTCACAAAGCACATAACAATACACGTGAGTGTATTTGAACCCACAACTTTTACGTCCAAGTACGCATGTGCAAGGGGAAATGTAAAGTTTACTACGCCCCATTATGTTAATTGCCCACGTTCGTCCTGGAAAAAAAACATGCTTACAGTCCCTATTGTCACGCTCGCTATACGTACATCACCTTTTAGGAATCGTTCAATACCCCTCTAGTGCCTAAACCTACCAGTCTGATGCAACTGTCTGATCAAGCAGTTTTTTCTAAAATAATTACTCTGCGTATTTAGTTGTAATCCCATTTCCTTGACCTCTAGGAGAATACGCTTGAGAAACATAATTTAAAGTTTGAGTGGCCAGGGAAAGATTGTTTACCTGCTACGTCGTTTAGTTCCACACTGGACTCATGGAATTCCCCCATGACTCTTGCACAAAACAAGCCTTAGCATTCATGGAACGCCAAAGAGGCAAGTAATCCGACCAATACATCGGTCGGTCTTTTGCATCGATCGATGGGTCTTTTGCAATGTTGTAACTCCACAGCAATGAAGTTAATAACGAGATGTCCCCTCGATCCACTAAGCGAAAGTAGTAGTCCAGGCAGATTTCCTACTTTCCCCCACGTAGTAGTTAACATATGTGACGAGCAATGCTTTAAATATGCTATATATAGGGGCCAGGCTATTGAGGGGTGCATATGGTATTTTCGAGCACGTTTACTATTGGTATTGGTTAGTTTACATTCCATTCGTGGCCTTAGCCAACTTGCTAGAATGTTACAATACTGAAGAAACTCATATTATTGTTTATGTGTTTTTAGTTTCATTTAAATAAGAATATGAATTTGAACCTTAATTTTTCTTACAACGAATGGAATACTACTATCAAAACAAAAATCTACTAACTAACCATTTTTAAAAAATCAACAACAATAAATAAAATCGGAATTAAGTGACATGCAAGGTTTGGCAATACTGATTAACAGAACATAGCCACAAGGATAAAATAACTTGTGATTCTTATTTATTATTACTTCGATCATCTCGGCACAGCATTAATTTCATGCTACTTCCCTAAAGCCTGTATAAATACAAAACTGTCAACAACAAAACATTTGTTTTCATTTAAATTAAGACCAACCTGAGAATGTTTCTACATACATCTTGACATAATTGACTTTGCTGCATCAGTGGGGTCCCCAACGCCCACAGTGACAATGACAGTACTATTGCTGATTTCATATAGTCTTGTTTGCCTTGTTTTTGGTTTTTCTGGTTTGAATCAAAGAAAATAAAACGGTTGCATCCGGATGAAAAGTTTAAAACTTTAAACTTTACTTCAAAGATATTGATAGCGTGCTAGTAACAGCAACATTATAAATGTAGTAGAATTGATTAAAAATGTGTAGCACGTACAAATACTTTTATTGACACAGTGTTGTGTCCTTCCTTGTCTCACATGAAATCTATCAGTAAACGTAATGTCCAATCAAGAACCTTCCCAAACCACAGCCCTGACTATAATCTCTAATAGATCTCCATAAACATCAGATCCATCTTCTTAAATTTAAGATTAGGAACCAGCCAGAGCTCAAGTCGGAAACCATTAGTCAGGTCAGAAAAGGATCTTTTTACAAAAAGTGCCATACATAAACAATTCTTACTCTAATCGTGCACACACACTTATTCAATACTTTTAAAATAACAGTCAATAATTCAGCCAAACCAGCAAATAATTACTTTACACCCTCAATTTGTTCGCTGATAGTATGAACATGTCTTTCCATTATACATACATCTTACTTAGACTTTGGTATACAAGCTTTTTTGTAGAGGGAAAACTACATTATTCCCCTTGCCAAGTTTTCTAGAACATATCATAAAGGGATGGGTTCATTGTTTTTTCTTGGAAGAATCAAAACATCTCGTTTTCAAGAAACATAACATAAATGGATGGTTAATCATTAGTTTTGGAAGAGTCCATTCATTCTAATCATCTAGTTATCAAGAAACACATCATAAAGGGAGGGTACATCATTGGTTATTGGAAGAGTACATTCATTCCGATCCTTTAGTTTACAAGAAACATATCATTAAGTGATGGTACCTCTTTGGCTGTCTAAAGTTTGGTTTAACACAAAATATCATGACAGGTAATTAATTAGTAGAAATACTTGATCATTAAAAATATGAATTGAATGGGTCTGGCAAGAGTCAAAGGAGTTAATTCCATGTCAGCCTCCGATACTCAATCTGTACCTTTTTTACTATTAAAGAACATAATACATTTACCCTAAAATTGTTTACCATAACACAAATAGTTGTTAAGTTTTTAATCTATAAACCAGATTAAGTTGACTTGACTTTTTTGACATCATAATTTGTGACACACCACTGCATGGTCAAGTGTTTCTTGAAAAAAATACAATGGCTTTACAATAGAAACAACATCCATGAGAAGATGAGAAGTCCTAACAATTCTATAACACGTAGAGAAACTTCAAATTATTGGCCTTAATTGGTTTTTAAATATTTTGTAATCGTTCTTGACATAATCAGTAAGTCTGCCGTCCTGTAAACATTGGGAAGCATTAATAAAATAAAAAGTTTGTTAAAAAATACAATATTTTTAAAACTTAAGAATTCTGCTTCAGAGTTACAAAAAACCTAATACTTGTAACTGTAACAAGTTCATTTCTCAATACATGAAGGGCTCAGGGAATTGATACTGAATATTAGTGGTTTTTTTATACCACAATGTTTTTAATAAATATGCATGAAAACAGATAATGCAAGAAAACAGATAATGCATGAAAACAGATAATGCAAGAAAACAGATAATGCACCGACAAGATCCAAACCCATGTCATCATGTATTGCTTCCTGTCCAAATTGCTCTATATATTTCTCTTTACTGTGCATGGATTGAGAAGGCCTGAATTCCAACCTTTTCCAAATCAAAAATCAAATTTATGCCCAGGTTAATTTTTCAATTTAATTTTTTCGTGGTAATCTGGTAAAGATTATTATTTATATGACATCAATTTTGCAAAACAAAGGATTATCGGTAGGATCTGGGCAAGGTTACACACATACGCATACTCAGTCTGGTTGATTTGTGGGAGTCAGATTTTCTTTGAGCAAGTTGATGTTACAGGAATATTTCCAGTAAAAAATTAATATTGATCTCAGTTTTTAGGCAAACAGAGACTAGACTTTTCATCCCACAAAATGCCAAAAGCTCAGAGCTTCCCGGGACTTTGCCAATTGGACCCCCACTGGGGCTTTGCCCCTGGACCCCTCCAATTACATTTCTTTGAGCCCTGCTCCCCTTCCAAAGACATAATCCTGGGTGTGCCAGGAAATAATAAGAACAAATATATTCAGAAATATCAACTTTCTGGCTAAGAAATAAGTCTTACCGAGTTGGAGAGAGAGTCCATGGAACCAAACAGACCCACAATGAAGTAGACAGAGTTATCCTTGTTACAAAACTCTACAATGTCATTGTACAGGGTGTTCTCATCCAACTTGTCCTGCAGATCAAAACAACATGATACCTCAGTATAAACTAACAACAACATCCAAAACTAGATTTGTCTCACTGATACAAATTAAATATATACACTTAAGACAGGACTAAGACTATGGTCCAATTCTAGAGTTGTATGAGCAGAAAATATTGCTTGACAAATCGTGTCACAAATAGTTACCAAATTATTATAAATTACATGGTATTTTTGGCTTGTAATTTCCTTCAATGGGAAGGATACAACTCTTTCTCTGATCAACTACTCACGATAGAACCTACACACAGCTAAATACCCATCCAGGGTAATAGCATGCCATCCAAAGCCCTTATCTACTAGCAAGAGCCTGTTTCATTAAACATCTGAACATTTGCAAAGTCCTTTTTGGATTTTTGAGACCAGGGTGCAATTTCATTGCACTGCTTACAACAGACCTCTGTGCTTATGGCAACCTGTGAAGTGCCTGATCTTTGTGGCCGTAAGTGCAGAAATCCACAGTAAGAAGCAGCGTGGAGTTGGGCCAAACAAATTTAAACTTATTGCTTAACAGTTTCTGCTTAGCAGAAATGAGCAGGATACAAGTCATAAATGGTACATGAGACAAGGTGTTTAGGCTGGTAATCTTAATCTGGTAAAAACATGTTTGTCTTGCTTAGCTACTTTTTGTGCTTACAAGCAATTTTATGAAATAGAGCTGTGGAGTCAGATTGAATTCATAGTCCTGTCTATCTATATCATTCTGTGCTAGAAAGAAATATAATCAGCAAAACTAGGCATATTTCAATAATTTGTACACAAATGACCTAGTAAGAAAGTAATACCTTTCAGTTGTCTGATTTCAATTAGGCCCCTCTCCTCTGTTTCCAACTTCAGTGAAACTGATTTTAATCTCAAAGTATGATAAGAGACCAAACTACAGAATGAATGAATCAGTTGACTTGATATACTTTTCACATAAGAGCCTAAACTCTTTTAGGAGTTTATGAGGAAGATTGGTGTTGTATAAAAAATCTTCAATGATAGTTGTTTTGCTCAAGAGGCATGACACTTAACTATAATGCTGTGATTGGGTTAGGGTGTTCCTCTTGGACTAGTAGTGACTTGGATGAGTGATGTTGAGGCATGACACTGAACTATAATGTTGTGATTTGGTTAAGGTGTTCCTCTTGGACTAGTAGTGAGTTGGATGAGTGATGTTGAGGCATGACACTTAACCATGTTAACTATAATGTTGTGATTTGGTAAGGGTGTTGGTCTTGGACTAGTAGTGACTTGGATGAGTGATGTTGAGGCATGACACTTAACTATAATGTTGTGATTTGGTTAGGGTGTTCCTCTTTGACTAGTAGTGACTTGGATGAGTGATGTTGAGGCATGACACTTAACTATAATGTTGTGATTGGGTTAGGGTGTTGCTCTTGGACTAGTAGTGAGTTGGATGAGTGATGTTGAGGCATGACACTTAACTATAATGTTGTGATTGGGTTAGGGTGTTCCTCTTGGACTAGTAGTGAGTTGGATGAGTGATGTTGAGGCATGACACTTAACTATAATGTTGTGATTTGGTTAGGGTGTTCCTCTTTGACTAGTAGTGACTTGGATGAGTGATGTTGAGGCATGACACTTAACTATAATGCTGTGATTGGGTTAGGGTGTTCCTCTTGGACTAGTAGTGACTTGGATGAGTGATGTTGAGGCATGACACTGAACTATAATGTTGTGATTTGGTTAGGGTGTTCCTCTTTGACTAGTAGTGACTTGGATGAGTGATGTTGAGGCATGACACTTAACTATAATGTTGTGATTGGGTTAGGGTGTTGCTCTTGGACTAGTAGTGAGTTGGATGAGTGATGTTGAGGCATGACACTTAACTATAATGTTGTGATTGGGTTAGGGTGTTCCTCTTGGACTAGTAGTGAGTTGGATGAGTGATGTTGAGGCATGACACTTAACCATGTTAACTATAATGTTGTGATTTGGTTAGGGTGTTGGTCTTGGACTAGTAGTGACTTGGATGAGTGATGTTGAGGCATGACACTTAACTATAATGTTTTGATTTGGTTAGGGTGTTCCTCTTGGACTAGTAGTGACTTGGATGAGTGATGTTGAGGCATGACACTTAACTATAATGTTGTGAGTGGGTTAGGGTGTTCCTCTTGGACTAGTAGTGACTTGGATGAGTGATGTTGAGGCATGACACTTAACTATAATGTTGTGATTGGGTTAGGGTGTTGCTCTTGGACTAGTAGTGACTTGGATGAGTGATGTTGAGGCATGACACTTAACTATAATGTTGTGATTTGGTTAGGGTGTTCCTCTTTGACTAGTAGTGACTTGGATGAGTGATGTTGAGGCATGACACTTAACTATAATGTTGTGATTGGGTTAGGGTGTTGCTCTTGGACTAGTAGTGAGTTGGATGAGTGATGTTGAGGCATGACACTTAACTATAATGTTGTGATTTGGTTAGGGTGTTCCTCTTTGACTAGTAGTGACTTGGATGAGTGATGTTGAGGCATGACACTTAACTATAATGTTGTGATTGGGTTAGGGTGTTGCTCTTGGACTAGTAGTGAGTTGGATGAGTGATGTTGAGGCATGACACTTAACTATAATGTTGTGATTGGGTTAGGGTGTTCCTCTTGGACTAGTAGTGAGTTGGATGAGTGATGTTGAGGCATGACACTTAACTATAATGTTGTGATTTGGTTAGGGTGTTCCTCTTGGACTAGTAGTGACTTGGATGAGTGATGTTGAGGCATGACACTTAACTATAATGTTGTGATTGGGTTAGGGTGTTCCTCTTGGACTAGTAGTGACTTGGATGAGTGATGTTGAGGCATGACACTTAACTATAATGTTGTGATTGGGTTAGGGTGTTGCTCTTGGACTAGTAGTGACTTGGATGAGTGATGTTGAGGCATGACACTTAACTATAATGTTGTGATTTGGTTAGGGTGTTCCTCTTTGACTAGTAGTGACTTGGATGAGTGATGTTGAGGCATGACACTTAACTATAATGTTGTGATTGGGTTAGGGTGTTGCTCTTGGACTAGTAGTGAGTTGGATGAGTGATGTTGAGGCATGACACTTAACTATAATGTTGTGATTTGGTTAGGGTGTTCCTCTTTGACTAGTAGTGACTTGGATGAGTGATGTTGAGGCATGACACTTAACTATAATGTTGTGATTGGGTTAGGGTGTTGCTCTTGGACTAGTAGTGAGTTGGATGAGTGATGTTGAGGCATGACACTTAACTATAATGTTGTGATTGGGTTAGGGTGTTCCTCTTGGACTAGTAGTGACTTGGATGAGTGATGTTGAGGCATGACACTTAACTATAATGATGTGATTGGGTTAGGGTGTTCCTCTTGGACTAGTAGTGAGTTGGATGAGTGATGTTGAGGCATGACACTTAACCATGTTAACTATAATGTTGTGATTGGGTTAGGGTGTTGCTCTTGGACTAGTAGTGACTTGGATGAGTGATGTTGAGGCATGACACTTAACTATAATGTTGTGATTGGGTTAGGGTGTTCCTCTTGGACTAGTAGTGACTTGGATGAGTGATGTTGAGGCATGACACTTAACTATAATGTTGTGATTGGGTTAGGGTGTTCCTCTTGGACTAGTAGTGACTTGGATGAGTGATGTTGAGGCATGACACTTAACTATAATGTTGTGATTGGGTTAGGGTGTTCCTCTTGGACTAGTAGTGACTTGGATGAGTGATGTTGAGGCATGACACTTAACTATAATGTTGTGATTGGGTTAGGGTGTTCCTCTTGGACTAGTAGTGACTTGAATGAGTGATGTTGAGGCATGACACTTAACTATAATGTTGTGATTGGGTTAGGGTGTTCCTCTTGGACTAGTAGTGACTTGGATGAGTGATGTTGAGGCATGACACTTAACTATAATGATGTGATTGGGTTAGGGTGTTCCTCTTGGACTAGTAGTGACTTGGATGAGTGATGTTGAGGCATGACACTTAACTACAATGTTGTGATTGGGTTAGGGTGTTCCTCTTGGACTAGTAGTGACTTGGATGAGTGATGTTGAGGCATGACACTTAGCTATAATGTAGTGATTGGGTTAGGGTGTTCCTCTTGGACTAGTAGTGACTTGGATGAGTGATGTTGAGGCATGACACTGAACTATAATGTTGTGATTTGGTTAGGGTGTTCCTCTTGGACTAGTAGTGACTTGAATTGGATGAGTGCTGTTGAGGCATGACACTTTTCTATAATGTTGTGATTGGGTTAGGGTTTTTTCTCTTGGACTAGTAGTGACTAGGATGAGTGATGTTGAGGCATGACACTTAACTATAATGTTGTGATTGGGTTAGGGTGTTGCTCTTGGACTAGTAGTGACTTGGATGAGTGATGTTGAGGCATGACACTTAACTATAATGTTGTGATTTGGTTAGGGTGTTCCTCTTTGACTAGTAGTGACTTGGATGAGTGATGTTGAGGCATGACACTTAACTATAATGTTGTGATTGGGTTAGGGTGTTGCTCTTGGACTAGTAGTGAGTTGGATGAGTGATGTTGAGGCATGACACTTAACTATAATGTTGTGATTTGGTTAGGGTGTTCCTCTTTGACTAGTAGTGACTTGGATGAGTGATGTTGAGGCATGACACTTAACTATAATGTTGTGATTGGGTTAGGGTGTTGCTCTTGGACTAGTAGTGAGTTGGATGAGTGATGTTGAGGCATGACACTTAACTATAATGTTGTGATTGGGTTAGGGTGTTCCTCTTGGACTAGTAGTGAGTTGGATGAGTGATGTTGAGGCATGACACTTAACTATAATGTTGTGATTGGGTTAGGGTGTTCCTCTTGGACTAGTAGTGACTTGGATGAGTGATGTTGAGGCATGACACTTAACTATAATGATGTGATTGGGTTAGGGTGTTCCTCTTGGACTAGTAGTGAGTTGGATGAGTGATGTTGAGGCATGACACTTAACCATGTTAACTATAATGTTGTGATTGGGTTAGGGTGTTGCTCTTGGACTAGTAGTGACTTGGATGAGTGATGTTGAGGCATGACACTTAACTATAATGTTGTGATTGGGTTAGGGTGTTCCTCTTGGACTAGTAGTGACTTGGATGAGTGATGTTGAGGCATGACACTTAACTATAATGTTGTGATTGGGTTAGGGTGTTCCTCTTGGACTAGTAGTGACTTGGATGAGTGATGTTGAGGCATGACACTTAACTATAATGTTGTGATTGGGTTAGGGTGTTCCTCTTGGACTAGTAGTGACTTGGATGAGTGATGTTGAGGCATGACACTTAACTATAATGTTGTGATTGGGTTAGGGTGTCCCTCTTGGACTAGTAGTGACTTGGATGAGTGATGTTGAGGCATGACACTTAACTATAATGTTGTGATTGGGTTAGGGTGTTCCTCTTGGACTAGTAGTGACTTGGATGAGTGATGTTGAGGCATGACACTTAACTATAATGATGTGATTGGGTTAGGGTGTTCCTCTTGGACTAGTAGTGACTTGGATGAGTGATGTTGAGGCATGACACTTAACTACAATGTTGTGATTGGGTTAGGGTGTTCCTTTTGGACTAGTAGTGACTTGGATGAGTGATGTTGAGGCATGACACTTAGCTATAATGTAGTGATTGGGTTAGGGTGTTCCTCTTGGACTAGTAGTGACTTGGATGAGTGATGTTGAGGCATGACACTTAACTATAATGTTGTGATTTGGTTAGGGTGTTCCTCTTGGACTAGTAGTGACTTGAATTGGATGAGTGCTGTTGAGGCATGACACTTTTCTATAATGTTGTGATTGGGTTAGGGTTTTTTCTCTTGGACTAGTAGTGACTAGGATGAGTGATGTTGAGGCATGACACTTAACTAACGAGTTGTGCTTAAAAGAAAGAGGAGCTCTACTAAATTTACTTCAATCCTATTGTTTGTAACACTTATCATTTTGATAATCAAGCCAGAAAGAAAGACAACCATGATAGCCCACACAAAAACATATATAAATGTCCTAAACTGAGTTATCTAGCCATAGGGCTAGAGAGCTCAGTTGGTAGGGCACTGGCAGGTTAAACCAGAGGTCTAGCCATAGGGCTAGATAGCTCAGTTGGTAGTGCACCGGCTTTTTAAACCAGAGGTCTAGCCATATGGCTAGATAGCTCATTGGGTGGAACAATGAATTGTTAAACCTAAAAACAAGATATGACTTGTTTCATTTTGCAATAATGAAACTAATGTCCTTGAATTTCAACGGACTGTTTTAACAGTTGTAAAAAAAAAAGAGTAATATAGACAGATTGTAGTTTAGCTACATGAGCTTCCTTTGAACAAAGCCTTTGAAGACTCAAGAACAATAAATGCAAATATCAGGACTTGCAATCCAGAATATTGACATCGTGAGAACTTGAGTCCAGTGCATCAGACCACTCGGTCAATCAGGACTTATTCTTCAAAGACCAGAGATTTACCAGCCCTATAAGAATTGACCTCTTACCTGTTTCTCATCTATTAATGTTATTTCTTGCATCATGGTTTCATGTCAGCCTCTTATCTCAGCTAGTTGTTCTTCCATCATCTCAATCTGTTGAGGAAACAATTCAAACTATGTCTCGTCTCGTACTTCATTGACTTGCTTGGGGGTAGCTTCAAGTGAGAACCCTGGGGTAAGTATACTGAATATTTAAGACAATTGAGTCAAGTGGGAAATGAAGATGGGATGCCAGTGAGATTACAATTTCAGCTGAATTTCATTGGGTTAAGTCCAGGGAATAGACCCTGAATTGACTCAGATGTCACAGGAGCTTGGTCTGGTGTTCCTATACTTTCACTTTTTAAATTCTTTTATAAGAAAATGAAAAGTGATGTTTATGCAAGAAGTTTTTTTACTAGTTCATAGTAGGCTTCTATACTGTGGCAATTATAGAAGCAACAGCCATTTGAGGTGTCTTAAATTTCCTCTTCTAGGTAAAATAAAATCTTAAGAAGCAAACATTTCTACAAAGTGCGTTTTCCACTCAAAACAATTTGAAGGACAAGAAGATTACCTGTAGGATGCAGGTATCTATCTCAAGTGATGCCCAAGGTACATGTACATTTTCAATCCAGTGGTTTGTCTGTAAAACCAGACATGTGGTAAAGTCTTACGACTATTCTCTGATGTTAACAGACTGTCTATGTCTCCAGTTCCATGTTACAGGCAAAGGCCAATGACACTTATTAATTTGTGAAAATGTCTTCTCAGGCAACTCAGATTTATATTTTACAAAATCTGTCTAGGTCTCCTTAAAGATGACAGCACTGTAGCTATAAAGGTCTACTCAGTTTTGGATGAGGAATGAAAACCCTCAAGCCTATTTCATATGGGAGTGACTGAAAACACTATCCACACATGAAGCACTGGTCTGAGGTGTGATTCAAACCAGGGTCCATTGATGTGATTGATAGGACAAGTCACAACTAGACTAGCCTGATTCCCAACTACTTATTGTTTATGGACTCACTCTCTCTCTGTCTGTTTCTATCATGTGGGGAATACAGTCCTAGCTTGACAGTGAAGAGAGTCTTCTTTCAGAAGAATGGTAGCAAAGAGGTCCTACATGAGCAATCTATGATTGGAATAAAAGGTACAACATTGGTAATACGGTGCTACATAAATGGGTCTTATTGCTCAAAACATAGCTCTGCTTATCCTGTTGAAACATAAATAATGAGCATTTTGATTAACTGCTACGGGTGTGAAAAGCACTTCATAAGAAGCCATCATTATTATTTTCACTCTTTGGAATTCTTCTGAAATTCTGAAAATAGAGCAGGTACAACTGGACCAGTAGATTGATATTTAGACTTTTGGAATTTAACTTCAACATCCCAACAGCAATTAAGCAATTTATTGACATAGTGGATTATTTTGGAAAATTTAATAATATGAGCAATCAAAAAGAGTATAATAAAAACAGTAATGGTGCCCCATAATAGTGACTCAGACTTGTCTACAGGCATTTTATAACCAAATGATGTACTCAAGTTGAGGTGGAACAGTACCAACCGGTAATGGTGCCCTATTTTAGTCAGTCAGATTGATCTACAGCCACAGGCATTAAAGATCTACTTCAGAACCCTGGTCACACACTGCATTATTTAAAGCCAACTTGCAAGCAACCAACAGCGCAACGTGCACAAGAAATTCGTCAGTGTCAAAACAGATAGTGTCTAATAGTCTCGAACAACAAAATGTCTGACAGAAATGTGAATGTGACATGATCCCATAGCTTCACAAGACTCTGTCTCTGGAATACCTTAGTTTCCTTAGGATGCACAAATCTCAGTCTCACTCCATGTTTTACATCTGAAGCTGTTACTGCTTCTCCACAGTCAAATGATCAGCTGACTACTGCATGATAGTCATAGCGTCAATCTCAGCATCTAAACAATAAGAACAATATAGGAATTATTATAGACTGTGTAAGTCTCATCCATAGTCCAACACTGTGGAGAATTCTTTTGTTCCTTCCTTTGTCCCTGTACTTTACATCCTCTCATAGACTTTATACACAAAATTCCTCATTGAAAATCCTTCTCTTTAGAACTCCCTTGTGGAGACCTTTTTGTTTTCAGTCTCCATAAGGCAGCAAATATTCAAACACAGGGACCCGTATCAAAGTGTGATTTTATTTCCTTCATACATGAGAGAACCAAAGGATCCCCAAACTGTTCAGATACATGCCAGACTTGTACAGTCTATTCATTCTTCACACACCATGTATTTCTGTACCATCATTGGTTTACTCCAAAAGATAAATAACTAATGCTGTTTTCTAGCAAACCTTTGTCCCTTGAAAATGCAGAAATGGGGTGTCGTGGCCGAGCGGATAAGAACACCAGACTCAAGATCTGGTGGTTAAATCATCAGGATGTGGGTTCCAATCCTGGTCGTGACACTTGTGGCCTTGAGCAAGACACTTAACCATAATTGCTTCTCTTCACCCAGGGGTTAAATGGGTACCTGTGAGGGCAGAGATGGTTTATGTGAATGATTAGCTTGGAGCGCGGTAAACTCGCAGCAACGGCTGTATACTCCCCAGGGAGCTGAGATGGTTTAAGGAACGAAATATATGGCCCAGTGACCAGGGGTAATAATGTCAGAAGTGCTTTGATACGGCATTTGGGCTATCTACAATGTATGTCATGAATGACACCTTTAAAAGCACTACAGGGGAAAATGTTTTTTAATCTAGGGCAAAAATACAACTAAAACCAGCAAAACGGTATCCGTTTTTAGCGCTTGTGTATGAGCTCCCTGGCCGTAGTCAACATGCATGGAAAACACGGAAGCCATGGTTAGGCATCATGTCATGTGAACACACAAAGTGTTGATGTATTCGTAGCCTTACGAAACCTCTATAACCTGTTATTGATATGTCAGTGAATCCCAGTACTATGCGTGGGTCTGACACCAAGACTTTGAGGTCAATGTCATTCAGATATGTCATTCATTCGATGCAGTAATCCCAAGACAAAGCGTCCATAGCGTGTCCATAGCGTGTCCATAGCGTATCCATAGAAACACGGAACATTTTTTCTACATTTGACTTTTGACATGGCTGCAATCGCTGTAGGTTTGATGCTTTTTTGCCATCATTCACCACATCACCACACACAGGAATCCATGCACTGACCTAAACAGAAAACCACATGTTTATGCAGAGCATCCACAGGGTCCAAGGTCCATCTATCAGCACACTGTGATTGGCTGTACATAATATCCATATTCATGAAGAAAGCTTGGCTAGACTTCAACTCGTTACAGTCAAGTAAAAAATAGTTGCACAGTGTAATGAAGGCTGTGGATTTCTGTACTACACACAGCCTTGTATCAAGGCTAATAAAACATCGAGAATGAGAGGGTATACAATCAGTAAATATTAAGCTTCCTGATGGGCCTTAAAACAATTGAAAAAGAAAGTTACTTTTTCAAGGTAATTTTAAAGAATTTGCGCGCTGCTCTTGCGGTTTGCACACAGTGTGGCTTCTCAGTGAAACAAATTGCATTCCCTATTAAGTTTTCAATTTGCGCTCCCACTTTTTGAATCCTAGCTTAAACACTGGGTGTCAATGTTTCCTTGTGTTATACAGTGATGTGCATATTTTAGGTGATGCAGCATTTACACACAATTTGACTTCCTAAATGTTGAGTGTAGCAGACAATAGCCGAGTGTAACGTTGGTGAAAGAGGTCAATACAGGGCAAAATGTGTGAATAGAAATAAAAATAATACACTTAAAACAAATTATACTAATAAGTTTCAAATGCATAAATATATTTAGTAAACAAGTTGATGAGTTTCTTATTAAAAAAAAAAGATCTTACAATAAGAAAATGGAAAAATGTTTTACAAGAAATCCAAAAGGAAATGCGTATTATCCTTAAATTGTTACTTTTATTTAGTTTGTTCATCTCTATCTTCAAGTCATTCTTTTGTACAGTAAAAACATTTTGTGTTAAACAATCAATATTTTGTGTCTTGGTGCTTTTTTTGAGGGGGGTGAGACAGACATAATCTTTTTAGCTAGTATTGAGCAAACTATAAAACCGAACTGTGAAAATTAAATCCAATGTGTTGGTCAAATAATTGTTTGTCTTTATTCTCAGCTTGAAGGTTAGTGTGAGATTCCAGCCTGCCATGACTTATACAGCCATGGCTGATTGGCTGAGTCACAATAACCAAAGAGGGCTTTCCTTCAATTGTCTCAAATAAGAACAGATAAATTCCAGTGCAAAATATAAGCATTTATTGTCTTTACTTCCATGTTCTCAACAACAACAAATTTGATGCAGGTGTTCTGAAAAAGTATACCATGGGTGGAATAGGAACACATTTTGGAAAACCTGATCCAAACCGGTTATTGGGAAGCAACTTATAAGGATAACATGTTTCTTTGTACTTGAGAAGTGCCTTATTAATGTACTTTGTCTGACACTTCTTGTTTTCCATTCAGTCAGGCACCTGATCAAAACCTGTTCATGAGTTTATTACCTTTAAATAGTGCCTCTAGTCAAAGCATATATAGAATGATGTCAACCTTTTATAGATGGGAGCAATTTAAATCAGAAAAAAATCTAAAATAGAAACAGTTTTAGTGACATACAAGGAGGTCTGTAAATCTGTAATAAGAGATGTTAACTAAAATAAATGTTCACAGCCCATCCAGACTATTCCTTACCTGTCATTGTGAGCTTCCTGTTTCTCGTCCATCTCCAACTCTCCTTGTAGTGTCTTTGGACCTTCACTGGTAGAGTCTTCAGCATCTGCCCTGGGAGTCTGAGACTGACTAGGAGATTGTATAAATGCAACAATAGATGATTCAAGCATTTGTACACAATTTCAACTTTCAGTAAATTTAAAACATATTGTCTGCTTGCCTTGAGTATAACTGTACTAAGAAGACTCTCCCCACAATAACTGAAATCTTTATCAGAGCGGATGGTGCAGCAACCAGAAAGATGAGGATTTGACCCCTGGTTGCAAACTTCACATCTGTTCAATAGTTTCCCGCTCAATTCTCTTACTGAGACGTTTTTTTTTAAGAGAAAAAAGGTGTATTTTTCATTGTAAACCCTTATAAATACAAAAAAAGGAGCTTCATATTTTGCGAAATATGCCATTGCCATCAAATTTGGCGCATACTACTGATGAAGTACTGATGAAGCCCGCCCTCTTCAGTATGCTGATGGAAGTTGCTGCTCTAAATTGCCTCTACTGCAAGTACACTTTGACCTTATAACACAGACATGCTTTTTACAATAAATTGAAATAAGTCACATTCTCTATACGAGATTTGATATAGGTGGAATATGCTGCACCATCGGTAGACCTTATCAAATTTGCATCGGAAAATATGTACTTTTCTTCTCATTTTTATAAAATAAAAGATGAGTTAACATAGTGAAGGAATTTGAGACACCTTCTGACACTATCATAAATGGACAACTTGGACAATTGTAGTCCAGAATGACGTGTTCAGTGCCGTGTTAAGCTAGCAAGAAATGGCGACACGCAGGAGTTCCCAGTCCTAGTATAATTACAAGTCAACCAGAATGTCACCCAAAATGAAGTCCTGACCATTTCAGTTTGCGCAAAGTGCAAACAATACAAAGTTGCATTATTTTGCAACCAGTATCACAATAATGTACCTTTCGGCGTAAAAGTAGAAAAATGGTTTTATGTTGAAAATAAGGTATACTATTGTTAATGCTAATGACCTTATGGTCTGTGGTTATCATGAAACATTTTTATTCTTGTTTTATGATAGTTGGGTTGTTAAGGAAGGGTGGGTGGGGGAGGGGTTGTCACCTGGGGGCGGAGCTAATACTCCAAACTGAAAAATAACCCTCTGCCTTTCTAAAGGTTGGGTTTTTTTGGCCACATATTTTCTATTACTTTTTTAAATATTTATGTTCAGTTTTTGTTAACGAGTGCACTGTAAGTAAAAACATTTATAAACCTAACTTTTAAAAAGTATATAATTTTTTATGTTTGTACTGTTTAAACTTTAAAAAAATTAAATTAGTGTAACGCAGAGATTTATATGTTATATGGCAATATTATATCAATTTTTTGGCAACACTCTGGTTAACTAGACTAGAAGAAACGTGATGTGAGCGGACTGGAGTGTAGAATGGTGGCAACAACTGAAGAAAAACACTTGAGACAATTGTCTGGGTCTGGTCTTGGTTTATTTACAAGTTGACTTATAGCAGTACAATTGTTACAGAGGTGCTGGACCTATAAGCTCGTAGGTTTGAGATGCGAGTCTCTTGTATAGAGAAAGTTGAAGGAGTAGTCGAGGCCCAGAGTGAATGTTGGGCAGAGGTTATATAGGATTTTGGTGGTGGGGGAACTCTTATTTTAGAAATGATGTCCACAGAAATAACATAAGATTGGTGACATCATTACCTAGAAGTGAGATTATGTAATGGTCAACAGGGGGTGGGGGTGGGTGGGTGCATGGTGGGTGGTACTGGTCAGTACTGGGAGACCTGGATGTCATAGCCCAGGAATGTGAGTGGTGGCTTTACTGGAAATGGGCTGACAGAGGATATGGGCCACCTGTAGAGGTGTTAACAACTATTTGGGAATTCTAGAGATAACAGTGGGAAATCATCCTTACATTACTTTTATCTGGGGAAAAGAAAATGTCCCCATTTTCAAGGTATAAATGAAAAGTTACCATAATTATCAAAAGTAAACCAAGTACAAGTATAGAATGAATTTTGAAATTTAAGTAAGCACAAAAAATTTACATTGGTAAAGTATTCAAACTTTGTAAACATTTGAACATGAAAAATAATAATGGCAAGATAACCACTGGATAATTATACAAATGAACTGGTAAACGTTGCTGAATGAGTAGAATAATTGCTTAGAATGAAATTATATATGACCAACAATATCGCATTTACATAAAGTTATCGAAATTAAAGTTATGGCAAAAGAAATCAAATGCTGGGCCTACACACAATACAATACCAAGTTTATACAATGGAAAATTAAGTGTGGCATGAATCATAACAAAGATCTTATCCAAAACAAGCTGTTGCAATTAAATTATCGACTGCGATCAGAAGGCAAATGAATTGGGGTTAGAGAGGAAATTTGAATGATGGAGTTGGGCGTAGGGTTATGGGCAGAGAGTAGGGAGGGTAGGTAGAGGTAGAGTGGTTGATGGTTGGGGCTGTAGGGGAGTGGAGAAAAACAACAACAGGAGAGAGGTGTTGTTTTGGAATGGGCAGCAAACCCGATCCAGAGGTTGGAGAATAGAGCTTGGGTTTTGCACAATGCTTTGATTTGGTAGGAGTACTTGTGCGAACCTTAGGCTGAGTGGGGGAGGTACATGTAATCTCGGTTTGGTGGAAAGTTTGGCAATACTTTGTTACATCATTACGAATGTTAGGCCAGTAACACACTTTCAGAGATTGTTTAATTACCATGTGGACATTTTGTTTGCAAGAGGGGTTACCATGTAGATAGGCAAGGACTGTGGGTTGTAGGGAGGTGGGGATGATTACTTGATTGACACGCTTAGCAGCAAATGAAGGCTGATAGTGTCGGCATAGAATACCACCGACTAGGTTGAGTTTATGGAAATCCAACCATAGGCGACGTGAGACATGCGATTGCTTGGGTAATGTGGAACGTTGGGGACGGGATCCATTTTCGACCCAAGAAATAACCAATGAAAGGTCTGGGTCATCTTGTTGACATTGCTTAATGTTGTAACCCTTGGAGGAAAGAGTACAAATAAGGTCTGCATCAATAGCAAATGATAAAGGTTGAAAGTTGCAAGCTTTATAAGACGACGACCTCCATAAGGGGTCTCAGGATGACGGCTACTACTGGAGTAACGGCTGTCATGGGAGCTACGGTCATAGCGACTGGGACGGGGACTTGGTGATCTGTGACGGGTGTCACGAGAGTGGCTATGTTCACGTGAATATCGGCGATGTTCACGTGAATATCGGTGATTGTGACGAGGACTAGGAGAACGGTAACGAGGAGGAGATGGTGAATATCGACGAGGAGAGTAATAGCGAGATTGGCCCGAAAGACGGGACAAGTGGATGTCTTTGATCACAAGTGAAAATTCCTGCATCATGGACATACAGTCCTTAATAATGGAACAAAGGGAATCAACAACTGGTGGAGGAACTGATTGGTTGGATACAACCACCGGCAGATGGAGAAAACATAACAAAACTATGGCAGACCGGCAGAAAATAACAATAAGAAGATAATATTAGGTAATAACAAAAATGAACGAGAAGAAAGCCTGGATCATAAAATAACACCACTTGACATAAATTACTTTGACCAAAAAATCAAAGGCAAATCAATGAGATAAATGCGATGCGCATTAGGCCAGATAAAATATTGTGCATGTAATTAAACAAGCACAAAAAAACAGTATTGGTTATGCAAATAAAATGCAAAGTAAAGGTCAAATAAAGCAAAGATGACAGAAAATATTGGATATGCAATCGCAAAAAAAATGTATGAAGAACAGGACATTGAGAAAACAACAATGACAGCAATAAATACAAGATGTTGTGAGGGCATGTAAAATCAATGTAAAGATTTCAAATAGATATGAAATAACTTATCGGCTCTTATTGGCGATGCATCGATGCTTTGACGACAGAGGATGACGGTGATGATGGACGGACGTGGCGATAACAACAGGGAACAGGAACGGCAGAGAAACAGTTATGCCGATGGTGACGAATATCGGCGATAAAAACAGGAACAGTCTGAAAGAAGAACAGTTCGGGGCAGGAACAGGAAACGAAGAACACGGAGACAGGAACGAAGAGCAGCTAGAAGAACAGAAATCAGATGAGACGACAGGAGACAGCCAAGGTGGAGGCAACCAATCTCGGACCAAAAGATGTCATTTCAGGTGGAAGCACGGCTTTGTCATAGAGATTGTGAAGACAATGGAAGCAGGAACACAGAGCTTGAAGACAGGAACGAAGAGCAGGAAAACAGGAACGAGGGGGTCCAAGGAGACGATGGAACAATGTTCAGGAAATGAAGCAAACAGGAGCGATGAAACATTTAAAATGTTCAAAGGGCAGCAAAAGGATCAGGAACACTCAGGAGAAATTGAAGATAAGGAGACTAGAAGATCAACATCAGAGCTCAGACTGTGGGGACGAATTTGCAACATGTCAGCGCACAGATTAACTTCATGATGTCAAGTTCCAAGATATTAAAGAAGAACAGAAGAAACTCCAGAAGACGGCTTGTGCGAGTAACACCGCTGCTACCAGTGTAACGCAGAGATTTATATGTTATATGGCAATATTATATTGGCAACACTCTGGTTAACTAGACTAGAAGAAACGTGATGTGAGCGGACTGGAGTGTAGAATGGTGACAACAACTGAAGAAAAACACTTGAGACAATTGTCTGGGTCTGGTCTTGGTTTATTTACAAGTTGACTTATAGCAGTACAATTGTTACAGAGGTGCTGGACCTATAAGCTCGTAGGTTTGAGATGCGAGTCTCTTGTATAGAGAAAGTTGAAGGAGTAGTCGAGGCCCAGAGTGAATGTTGGGCAGAGGTTATATAGGATTTTGGTGGTGGGGGAACTCTTAATTTAGAAATGATGTCACACAGAAATAACATAAGATTGGTGACATCCTTACCTAGAAGTGAGATTATGTAATGGTCAACAGGGGGTGGGGGTGGGTGGGTGCATGGTGGGTGGTACTGGTCAGTACTGGGAGACCTGGATGTCATAGCCCAGGAATATGAGTGGTGGCTTTACTGGAAATGGGCTGACAGAGGATATGGGCCACCTGTAGAGGTGTTAACAACTATTTGGGAATTCTAGAGATAACAGTGGGAAATCATCCTTACATTAGTAAATATGTACAATTTAATTTTTCTTAAGAATGTTTATTTCTTAAAAAGCACAGAATTTTATTTGGATTTGCACCATTCCAACAAAGCCTTTTTCAATTCCCTTTTCGTGTTTGAATGCAAGAGTTGCAGTATTTTGAAACTCAGAAATAGTGCAATTTGTCAACTTTGCATTATACTGCTACTCATTGTTGCAAAATTTTGCAACGTTGGATTATTTGCAGGACTGAGTGTTGCATCAACAACATGAAGAGAAACATTTACAGACACAAACAGGTTATCCTTCCATATTTAAAATGGCATTACTCCGCTGTGCTATGAAGCTGATATAAGCATCAATGACATGAATGAGAACCTGTCTTAAAGGTGCATTACAGGATTGGTTTTTGCTAACAAAACAGTTGCTGGCAGTGTAAGCACTTTATGTAATCCACCATATACATAAACTGACAAACCTGTAGAAGTTTGAGATCGATCGGCCATCTGGGTCACGAGAAAATAGTAAAAAAACGATTACACTTTTGCATGAAATCATGTGAATATCCAAGCATGGTCCGGGCTTGCAAATTTCCCTGGATAGATTTTTGAATATCGCCCTCATGCGTTTCAGCACGGACGGACAGCCGTTGATACCCTCGTTCCTAATCGGGCTTTGGATGGAGGTGGCTGTTTGCGGTTGTTATTGACAGGCCACCGAAGGGTCATCCGCATAAATAATGAGGCTCTCTTTCATACGCGTACGGCACGTGTGTGGGCATGATTGTGTGTTGCAAACAGCATGGAGGTATATTTGGCTACCTCCGAGCTGCGTGCAATCAGGATGTTCATATGAATTTGTCGTGGCAAACTTGTTGAATACATTCGCTAGTTCGCGCGCGCCTTCGTTACGTCCCCGTGTACAAATTACCTGGAAAAGTTTGGTGGATAAATGCAATCATATCTCTGGAACCCTTTATCGTACAAACTAGTCCAAAACGGTAAAATAATCCTGAATATCTACTCCTTTATCATGTCATATTTATTTTACATTCAGAAAACATTTTGCCACGTCATTTTGAGGGTTTTACGTCCAGTCTTGGTCAAATTTGAGAAATTCCTAAAGTCTACCTGATTTCTGCAACCCGACGGCCGATTGCTTAGTCCAAAACGGATTTGGGAAGTGTACATCCTGACCAACACACTGCTCTAACAAATTTTGTGATTGGACAAGTTTTTCCAACGTCATTTTTTAGTTGAAATTCAGACCAATGAAAAGTTATTTCACAGCTTCAAAACAGCCGTTGCTAAAATGTCCGTGTCAAAACTTCCGTGGTGTCAACTCTAAAACTCCAACGCATTTTTCTAAAATGGTAAATTCATGCACTAATCGGAAGGTTTAACTGGACAAAGTTATTTGAACAGAATCAATAACGTATACCCTTTCTTCTTGTAAACATTTTGTTCTAAGATAGTGTCACACATTTAAAAAATAGCAAGACACATTTTGCTTCTCTTGAAAATTTGTCACTTGCTGCGTGAATGTTTTTTGTGTGTGGCGATGACATAGACGGTACCACCAATAGTACAGGGTGGAATTTTTTGAGTACCATTATTTAGCCACAGCGATGCTCTTGTGTTGTGTTTAAATATTTTGGAAAGTTAATTAAAATTTCACAAGTGATTTATTTTCAATAAAAAAACAGTAACACGTCGCATTTTCCTTTCTGCATCGAATTGTTTGCATCAATAACATGAGCGTTTTAAGTTACACGAAATTAAAACACCCCTGTCCGCACAATGGTATCTATCACAAATGTGTGTACGCTGTATGGAATGAGTTATTTACGTGGGAAAAATAAGTTTACATTTTTGTACAATACATCCGGCCGAACACACACTACGTGCAGCGGTTCAACCGTGGGAAAATACGCCAGTCTCATAAAAATAATTATTCCTTGTAAATGAAGGAAATTCATCCTTTGTGATTGTACTGTCAATGAACTGGAAAGCGGTTCTATGTTTTTAAGAGTTGCGCTTTTTGTTAGATAATTAATAACATGAATAAATTAAAATATCACTGTCAAGTTTATTTCCTTGTACATTTTGTGTCGTTCACTCACGATAAAACGAGAGGGTCATTTACATAAACCTGACCACTTTCGAATCAACCGGCCATAGACTGAAGTAAATGCTGCTTTAGTCTGTGACTGGCCCAAAACCGTGACTTTATTTTGTTACCCTCTCCATAAAGGGAGTTCTACCTCCATGCCCTCTCAATCATGAGCTCCTCAACTTATACAAATGAAATTAAAATTAGTCGAGTGTCCGTGGAACTATAGCCTAGTACATATTTTGCTCTGTGAAAAGTACATGGATTATGTGCTGCTTCTTGTTGCTCGACGTATGTGCATGTACAGTAGGTACGTGTGCGTCTAGCAGAAACGTGGCCAACTCTGCATGCGACATTTCAATTCAGTTGAAGTACAACGCCATCTCTGCATAATGGATACTGGTATTTTCATCGACGTGGATAACAGAGATAGCGTCTTTCTGTGTTCTCTGTTGTACTTTTATCTTTTTCTTGGCACTTTCAGACTGTTTAGGACGCCCTGTTTTAAAAAAAATAGATCTTCCATTTTTGCTGATGGTCGATCTGTCCGGTTGTCCAGATCCAGACCCGTAACGGGTGCACTGTGTAGAGATAAGTGGGCCGAGCGTCGTGTGTGCAGAACTTCTGGCCGGGGATGTGTGTGTGTGACCGCGTTTAAGGTTTAAGTTACTCTAGTTCCCTGACCAAATATTCTATGACGTCTCTTAATGTAAATATAAGTCGGAGATGTTTGGGTCTGGGAGCCAGACTACGTTTAAGTACACAACCTCGTATTCTTGGCTCATCTCCACGGCGGGTTAATTTGGTGGCTTAAAGCGAGTTCAACCATACCAGATTGGCGCGGCGAGATCGATCATATTTCAGAACGACGTTTGCTGCGAACCTAGAAACCGACCGTTTGCGAATTATTTGCGTGTGCCGAATTGAGAGAAAAAATAACCATTATTGGTCGTGTGAGGGCAGTATCTACGAAATCCATTCAAAAAATGAATAAAACGCTCACTGAGCGATAAACTCCAAACGGGAAATTAGTTTTATTTATTTCTCATCAAATATGACATTTCAGACAGAAATATTTCAAGGGATGTTTTCTACCATCATCATCATTAGACCGTGTAAGTTTTATGTAAATCTGTGATCTTGACGATTTTTTTCTTACCAATCCTGTAATGCTCCTTTAATTAAAACAAGTTATCCATTGATACAAAATTTGTAGAGGTTTGATGAAAAAATGCAAATACCGCCGATCTCTGGCATGGGTCTATTCGATAAGTAAGTCTTGAGATCAAGAACGTGACGGATTGAACTTTGACAGGGCAAAAGAATAGAATTGATATGGTGCTGGGGCCGAGAATACAATGTGGATTAGCCATATGTACATGTATGGGGCAAACATTCAACCAGCACTGCAGGCCAGGGCTATGGAAGGACGGTGGGCGCACAGCAGAGGTCGAGAAATAATGTGCCCAGAAACCCAACAAAAGCTAAGTGGCAATGTGAGGCAATGAACAAAATTTGGCGTACGAAAAAAACAAAATGTACATGTACATACCATGTCAACACATATAAAGTGTCGCTGTTGTCGCCGTAAAATTGTCAGTCTCTGACGCGCTGTGTGTTCGTCGTAACTTATGTAACGGTAAACAATCGTGACAGTGGGGTTTCATATCCGATGTAGCCTTGTCCACAGTCTAGCCGGAAGAGGGCGGCAGAGTAAAATTTAAGGGCGCACCACACTAAATAAGCCAAAATCCATGCGCCAAGCTAATTATCATAATTTGTATACCCACAGAATCTTTTTATTTAATAGCTTCTTGGGGTCGTGCAATTAATAGAATGTGTATTGGTAAGAATCTATCACAACCTTGGGGTTGTGTGTTTCATCTTTTGGGACTATTTGAAAAAATTCACTTAAAAGGTGGTCCTATTTGGCTTTAGAATTGGAGGAATGCCTGAAGAATACTGGTAGCGAGTCGGTTCTAAAGCAGATTTTCTTGGGGGGGGGGGGGTTCTAGGGTAAAAAAAAAAAATTGAAAACAGCTCACCTACAAGCAGGTTCAAATCACACACATCACAACATCGGATTTGCACAACTTTTCCACCACTGGAAAGCAACATTTGAGGGCTCTCACCTCGTTGTACATCCGTGTCTCTGACGATTTCCTAAGCGGGGCGAGCGGCCCCAAAATAGGGCTACGACCACCGGCAAATTAGCCCATGCGCCGGGGCCGAACAACAGCAACGGCAAGACATGTCCATCCGAAGAATGATTTGAAACAACACCTGTGCTAAGCTTGGAAATAACCCGTCTCAAGGGCTCTCTCTTCCGTGAGTTTCGTTGAGGTCACCATTTTGTAGGCGAGGCCAGCGTCCTGGAAGTAGGGCTGCCCGAAACTCCACTGTATCACATGCCTACGTCATCGCCAGTGAGAAAAAGCCGGCACAAAAAGGTCCGAAATAAATTCTGTGCTAGGCTTGGAAATAACTCATGAACTAGAAATGCTAGAGAGACAAAATTTGTACCTGACTCTGCCCTGGATATCCCTGCTTCCGAAAATCAAACTTGTAGGGTCGCGGAGGGCAAGCTTCATACCGGAAATGACCAGCAGGTGGGGCTACTCCGAACGCTCCTCAAAAGCATCCCTAACGGGATTTTTGTGCACAGAGCTGTCAAAGAAACAAAGACAGAGTAAGGACGGTCAAATCACCCACAGAATAATACTGGATTTTCACAAGTTGTACACCATTAGAAAGCCCGTCTCAAGGGCTCTCTCTTCCGTGAGTTTCGTTGAGGTCACCATTTTGTAGGCGAGGCCAGCGTCCTGGAAGTAGGGCTGCCCGAAACTCCACTGTATCACATGCCTACGTCATCGCCAGTGAGAAAAAGCCGGCACAAAAAGGTCCGAAATAAATTCTGTGCTAGGCTTGGAAATAACTCATGAACTAGAAATGCTAGAGAGACAAAATTTGTACCTGACTCTGCCCTGGATATCCCTGCTTCCGAAAATCAAACTTGTAGGGTCGCGGAGGGCAAGCTTCATACCGGAAATGACCAGCAGGTGGGGCTACTCCGAACGCTCCTCAAAAGCATCCCTAACGGGATTTTTGTGCACAGAGCTGTCAAAGAAACAAAGACAGAGTAAGGACGGTCAAATCACCCACAGAATAATACTGGATTTTCACAAGTTGTACACCATTAGAAAGCCCGTCTCAAGGGCTCTCTCTTCCGTGAGTTTCGTTGAGGTCACCATTTTGTAGGCGAGGCCAGCGTCCTGGAAGTAGGGCTGCCCGAAACTCCACTGTATCACATGCCTACGTCATCGCCAGTGAGAAAAAGCCGGCACAAAAAGGTCCGAAATAAATTCTGTGCTAGGCTTGGAAATAACTCATGAACTAGAAATGCTAGAGAGACAAAATTTGTACCTGACTCTGCCCTGGATATCCCTGCTTCCGAAAATCAAACTTGTAGGGTCGCGGAGGGCAAGCTTCATACCGGAAATGACCAGCAGGTGGGGCTACTCCGAACGCTCCTCAAAAGCATCCCTAACGGGATTTTTGTGCACAGAGCTGTCAAAGAAACAAAGACAGAGTAAGGACGGTCAAATCACCCACAGAATAATACTGGATTTTCACAAGTTGTACACCATTAGAAAGCCCGTCTCAAGGGCTCTCTCTTCCGTGAGTTTCGTTGAGGTCACCATTTTGTAGGCGAGGCCAGCGTCCTGGAAGTAGGGCTGCCCGAAACTCCACTGTATCACATGCCTACGTCATCGCCAGTGAGAAAAAGCCGGCACAAAAAGGTCCGAAATAAATTCTGTGCTAGGCTTGGAAATAACTCATGAACTAGAAATGCTAGAGAGACAAAATTTGTACCTGACTCTGCCCTGGATATCCCTGCTTCCGAAAATCAAACTTGTAGGGTCGCGGAGGGCAAGCTTCATACCGGAAATGACCAGCAGGTGGGGCTACTCCGAACGCTCCTCAAAAGCATCCCTAACGGGATTTTTGTGCACAGAGCTGTCAAAGAAACAAAGACAGAGTAAGGACGGTCAAATCACCCACAGAATAATACTGGATTTTCACAAGTTGTACACCATTAGAAAGCCCGTCTCAAGGGCTCTCTCTTCCGTGAGTTTCGTTGAGGTCACCATTTTGTAGGCGAGGCCAGCGTCCTGGAAGTAGGGCTGCCCGAAACTCCACTGTATCACATGCCTACGTCATCGCCAGTGAGAAAAAGCCGGCACAAAAAGGTCCGAAATAAATTCTGTGCTAGGCTTGGAAATAACTCATGAACTAGAAATGCTAGAGAGACAAAATTTGTACCTGACTCTGCCCTGGATATCCCTGCTTCCGAAAATCAAACTTGTAGGGTCGCGGAGGGCAAGCTTCATACCGGAAATGACCAGCAGGTGGGGCTACTCCGAACGCTCCTCAAAAGCATCCCTAACGGGATTTTTGTGCACAGAGCTGTCAAAGAAACAAAGACAGAGTAAGGACGGTCAAATCACCCACAGAATAATACTGGATTTTCACAAGTTGTACACCATTAGAAAGCCCGTCTCAAGGGCTCTCTCTTCCGTGAGTTTCGTTGAGGTCACCATTTTGTAGGCGAGGCCAGCGTCCTGGAAGTAGGGCTGCCCGAAACTCCACTGTATCACATGCCTACGTCATCGCCAGTGAGAAAAAGCCGGCACAAAAAGGTCCGAAATAAATTCTGTGCTAGGCTTGGAAATAACTCATGAACTAGAAATGCTAGAGAGACAAAATTTGTACCTGACTCTGCCCTGGATATCCCTGCTTCCGAAAATCAAACTTGTAGGGTCGCGGAGGGCAAGCTTCATACCGGAAATGACCAGCAGGTGGGGCTACTCCGAACGCTCCTCAAAAGCATCCCTAACGGGATTTTTGTGCACAGAGCTGTCAAAGAAACAAAGACAGAGTAAGGACGGTCAAATCACCCACAGAATAATACTGGATTTTCACAAGTTGTACACCATTAGAAAGCCCGTCTCAAGGGCTCTCTCTTCCGTGAGTTTCGTTGAGGTCACCATTTTGTAGGCGAGGCCAGCGTCCTGGAAGTAGGGCTGCCCGAAACTCCACTGTATCACATGCCTACGTCATCGCCAGTGAGAAAAAGCCGGCACAAAAAGGTCCGAAATAAATTCTGTGCTAGGCTTGGAAATAACTCATGAACTAGAAATGCTAGAGAGACAAAATTTGTACCTGACTCTGCCCTGGATATCCCTGCTTCCGAAAATCAAACTTGTAGGGTCGCGGAGGGCAAGCTTCATACCGGAAATGACCAGCAGGTGGGGCTACTCCGAACGCTCCTCAAAAGCATCCCTAACGGGATTTTTGTGCACAGAGCTGTCAAAGAAACAAAGACAGAGTAAGGACGGTCAAATCACCCACAGAATAATACTGGATTTTCACAAGTTGTACACCATTAGAAAGCCCGTCTCAAGGGCTCTCTCTTCCGTGAGTTTCGTTGAGGTCACCATTTTGTAGGCGAGGCCAGCGTCCTGGAAGTAGGGCTGCCCGAAACTCCACTGTATCACATGCCTACGTCATCGCCAGTGAGAAAAAGCCGGCACAAAAAGGTCCGAAATAAATTCTGTGCTAGGCTTGGAAATAACTCATGAACTAGAAATGCTAGAGAGACAAAATTTGTACCTGACTCTGCCCTGGATATCCCTGCTTCCGAAAATCAAACTTGTAGGGTCGCGGAGGGCAAGCTTCATACCGGAAATGACCAGCAGGTGGGGCTACTCCGAACGCTCCTCAAAAGCATCCCTAACGGGATTTTTGTGCACAGAGCTGTCAAAGAAACAAAGACAGAGTAAGGACGGTCAAATCACCCACAGAATAATACTGGATTTTCACAAGTTGTACACCATTAGAAAGCCCGTCTCAAGGGCTCTCTCTTCCGTGAGTTTCGTTGAGGTCACCATTTTGTAGGCGAGGCCAGCGTCCTGGAAGTAGGGCTGCCCGAAACTCCACTGTATCACATGCCTACGTCATCGCCAGTGAGAAAAAGCCGGCACAAAAAGGTCCGAAATAAATTCTGTGCTAGGCTTGGAAATAACTCATGAACTAGAAATGCTAGAGAGACAAAATTTGTACCTGACTCTGCCCTGGATATCCCTGCTTCCGAAAATCAAACTTGTAGGGTCGCGGAGGGCAAGCTTCATACCGGAAATGACCAGCAGGTGGGGCTACTCCGAACGCTCCTCAAAAGCATCCCTAACGGGATTTTTGTGCACAGAGCTGTCAAAGAAACAAAGACAGAGTAAGGACGGTCAAATCACCCACAGAATAATACTGGATTTTCACAAGTTGTACACCATTAGAAAGCCCGTCTCAAGGGCTCTCTCTTCCGTGAGTTTCGTTGAGGTCACCATTTTGTAGGCGAGGCCAGCGTCCTGGAAGTAGGGCTGCCCGAAACTCCACTGTATCACATGCCTACGTCATCGCCAGTGAGAAAAAGCCGGCACAAAAAGGTCCGAAATAAATTCTGTGCTAGGCTTGGAAATAACTCATGAACTAGAAATGCTAGAGAGACAAAATTTGTACCTGACTCTGCCCTGGATATCCCTGCTTCCGAAAATCAAACTTGTAGGGTCGCGGAGGGCAAGCTTCATACCGGAAATGACCAGCAGGTGGGGCTACTCCGAACGCTCCTCAAAAGCATCCCTAACGGGATTTTTGTGCACAGAGCTGTCAAAGAAACAAAGACAGAGTAAGGACGGTCAAATCACCCACAGAATAATACTGGATTTTCACAAGTTGTACACCATTAGAAAGCCCGTCTCAAGGGCTCTCTCTTCCGTGAGTTTCGTTGAGGTCACCATTTTGTAGGCGAGGCCAGCGTCCTGGAAGTAGGGCTGCCCGAAACTCCACTGTATCACATGCCTACGTCATCGCCAGTGAGAAAAAGCCGGCACAAAAAGGTCCGAAATAAATTCTGTGCTAGGCTTGGAAATAACTCATGAACTAGAAATGCTAGAGAGACAAAATTTGTACCTGACTCTGCCCTGGATATCCCTGCTTCCGAAAATCAAACTTGTAGGGTCGCGGAGGGCAAGCTTCATACCGGAAATGACCAGCAGGTGGGGCTACTCCGAACGCTCCTCAAAAGCATCCCTAACGGGATTTTTGTGCACAGAGCTGTCAAAGAAACAAAGACAGAGTAAGGACGGTCAAATCACCCACAGAATAATACTGGATTTTCACAAGTTGTACACCATTAGAAAGCCCGTCTCAAGGGCTCTCTCTTCCGTGAGTTTCGTTGAGGTCACCATTTTGTAGGCGAGGCCAGCGTCCTGGAAGTAGGGCTGCCCGAAACTCCACTGTATCACATGCCTACGTCATCGCCAGTGAGAAAAAGCCGGCACAAAAAGGTCCGAAATAAATTCTGTGCTAGGCTTGGAAATAACTCATGAACTAGAAATGCTAGAGAGACAACATTTGTACCTGACTCTGCCCTGGATATCCCTGCTTCCGAAAATCAAACTTGTAGGGTCGCGGAGGGCAAGCTTCATACCGGAAATGACCAGCAGGTGGGGCTACTCCGAACGCTCCTCAAAAGCATCCCTAACGGGATTTTTGTGCACAGAGCTGTCAAAGAAACAAAGACAGAGTAAGGACGGTCAAATCACCCACAGAATAATACTGGATTTTCACAAGTTGTACACCATTAGAAAGCCCGTCTCAAGGGCTCTCTCTTCCGTGAGTTTCGTTGAGGTCACCATTTTGTAGGCGAGGCCAGCGTCCTGGAAGTAGGGCTGCCCGAAACTCCACTGTATCACATGCCTACGTCATCGCCAGTGAGAAAAAGCCGGCACAAAAAGGTCCGAAATAAATTCTGTGCTAGGCTTGGAAATAACTCATGAACTAGAAATGCTAGAGAGACAACATTTGTACCTGACTCTGCCCTGGATATCCCTGCTTCCGAAAATCAAACTTGTAGGGTCGCGGAGGGCAAGCTTCATACCGGAAATGACCAGCAGGTGGGGCTACTCCGAACGCTCCTCAAAAGCATCCCTAACGGGATTTTTGTGCACAGAGCTGTCAAAGAAACAAAGACAGAGTAAGGACGGTCAAATCACCCACAGAATAATACTGGATTTTCACAAGTTGTACACCATTAGAAAGCCCGTCTCAAGGGCTCTCTCTTCCGTGAGTTTCGTTGAGGTCACCATTTTGTAGGCGAGGCCAGCGTCCTGGAAGTAGGGCTGCCCGAAACTCCACTGTATCACATGCCTACGTCATCGCCAGTGAGAAAAAGCCGGCACAAAAAGGTCCGAAATAAATTCTGTGCTAGGCTTGGAAATAACTCATGAACTAGAAATGCTAGAGAGACAAAATTTGTACCTGACTCTGCCCTGGATATCCCTGCTTCCGAAAATCAAACTTGTAGGGTCGCGGAGGGCAAGCTTCATACCGGAAATGACCAGCAGGTGGGGCTACTCCGAACGCTCCTCAAAAGCATCCCTAACGGGATTTTTGTGCACAGAGCTGTCAAAGAAACAAAGACAGAGTAAGGACGGTCAAATCACCCACAGAATAATACTGGATTTTCACAAGTTGTACACCATTAGAAAGCCCGTCTCAAGGGCTCTCTCTTCCGTGAGTTTCGTTGAGGTCACCATTTTGTAGGCGAGGCCAGCGTCCTGGAAGTAGGGCTGCCCGAAACTCCACTGTATCACATGCCTACGTCATCGCCAGTGAGAAAAAGCCGGCACAAAAAGGTCCGAAATAAATTCTGTGCTAGGCTTGGAAATAACTCATGAACTAGAAATGCTAGAGAGACAAAATTTGTACCTGACTCTGCCCTGGATATCCCTGCTTCCGAAAATTAAACTTGTAGGGTCGCGGAGGGCAAGCTTCATACCGGAAATGACCAGCAGGTGGGGCTACTCCGAACGCTCCTCAAAAGCATCCCTAACGGGATTTTTGTGCACAGAGCTGTCAAAGAAACAAAGAGAGTAAGGACGGTCAAATCACCCACAGAATAATACTGGATTTTCACAAGTTGTACACCATTAGAAAGCCCGTCTCAAGGGCTCTCTCTTCCGTGAGTTTCGTTGAGGTCACCATTTTGTAGGCGAGGCCAGCGTCCTGGAAGTAGGGCTGCCCGAAACTCCACTGTATCACATGCCTACGTCATCGCCAGTGAGAAAAAGCCGGCACAAAAAGGTCCGAAATAAATTCTGTGCTAGGCTTGGAAATAACTCATGAACTAGAAATGCTAGAGAGACAACATTTGTACCTGACTCTGCCCTGGATATCCCTGCTTCCGTAAATCAAACTTGTAGGGTCGCGGAGGGCAAGCTTCATACCGGAAATGACCAGCAGGTGGGGCTACTCCGAACGCTCCTCAAAAGCATCCCTAACGGGATTTTGTGCACAGAGCTGTCAAAGAAACAAAGACAGAGTAAGGACGGTCAAATCACCCACAGAATAATACTGGATTTTCACAAGTTGTACACCATTAGAAAGCCCGTCTCAAGGGCTCTCTCTTCCGTGAGTTTCGTTGAGGTCACCATTTTGTAGGCGAGGCCAGCGTCCTGGAAGTAGGGCTGCCCGAAACTCCACTGTATCACATGCCTACGTCATCGCCAGTGAGAAAAAGCCGGCACAAAAAAGTCCGAAATAAATTCTGTGCTAGGCTTGGAAATAACTCATGAACTAGAAATGCTAGAGAGACAAAATTTGTACCTGACTCTGCCCTGGATATCCCTGCTTCCGAAAATCAAACTTGTAGGGTCGCGGAGGGCAAGCTTCATACCGGAAATGACCAGCAGGTGGGGCTACTCCGAACGCTCCTCAAAAGCATCCCTAACGGGATTTTTGTGCACAGAGCTGTCAAAGAAACAAAGACAGAGTAAGGACGGTCAAATCACCCACAGAATAATACTGGATTTTCACAAGTTGTACACCATTAGAAAGCCCGTCTCAAGGGCTCTCTCTTCCGTGAGTTTCGTTGAGGTCACCATTTTGTAGGCGAGGCCAGCGTCCTGGAAGTAGGGCTGCCCGAAACTCCACTGTATCACATGCCTACGTCATCGCCAGTGAGAAAAAGCCGGCACAAAAAGGTCCGAAATAAATTCTGTGCTAGGCTTGGAAATAACTCATGAACTAGAAATGCTAGAGAGACAAAATTTGTACCTGACTCTGCCCTGGATATCCCTGCTTCCGAAAATCAAACTTGTAGGGTCGCGGAGGGCAAGCTTCATACCGGAAATGACCAGCAGGTGGGGCTACTCCGAACGCTCCTCAAAAGCATCCCTAACGGGATTTTTGTGCACAGAGCTGTCAAAGAAACAAAGACAGAGTAAGGACGGTCAAATCACCCACAGAATAATACTGGATTTTCACAAGTTGTACACCATTAGAAAGCCCGTCTCAAGGGCTCTCTCTTCCGTGAGTTTCGTTGAGGTCACCATTTTGTAGGCGAGGCCAGCGTCCTGGAAGTAGGGCTGCCCGAAACTCCACTGTATCACATGCCTACGTCATCGCCAGTGAGAAAAAGCCGGCACAAAAAGGTCCGAAATAAATTCTGTGCTAGGCTTGGAAATAACTTATGAACTAGAAATGCTAGAGAGACAAAATTTGTACCTGACTCTGCCCTGGATATCCCTGCTTCCGAAAATCAAACTTGTAGGGTCGCGGAGGGCAAGCTTCATACCGGAAATGACCAGCAGGTGGGGCTACTCCGAACGCTCCTCAAAAGCATCCCTAACGGGATTTTTGTGCACAGAGCTGTCAAAGAAACAAAGACAGAGTAAGGACGGTCAAATCACCCTCAGAATAATACTGGATTTTCACAAGTTGTACACCATTAGAAAGCCCGTCTCAAGGGCTCTCTCTTCCGTGAGTTTCGTTGAGGTCACCATTTTGTAGGCGAGGCCAGCGTCCTGGAAGTAGGGCTGCCCGAAACTCCACTGTATCACATGCCTACGTCATCGCCAGTGAGAAAAAGCCGGCACAAAAAGGTCCGAAATAAATTCTGTGCTAGGCTTGGAAATAACTCATGAACTAGAAATGCTAGAGAGACAAAATTTGTACCTGACTCTGCCCTGGATATCCCTGCTTCCGAAAATCAAACTTGTAGGGTCGCGGAGGGCAAGCTTCATACCGGAAATGACCAGCAGGTGGGGCTACTCCGAACGCTCCTCAAAAGCATCCCTAACGGGATTTTTGTGCACAGAGCTGTCAAAGAAACAAAGACAGAGTAAGGACGGTCAAATCACCCACAGAATAATACTGGATTTTCACAAGTTGTACACCATTAGAAAGCCCGTCTCAAGGGCTCTCTCTTCCGTGAGTTTCGTTGAGGTCACCATTTTGTAGGCGAGGCCAGCGTCCTGGAAGTAGGGCTGCCCGAAACTCCACTGTATCACATGCCTACGTCATCGCCAGTGAGAAAAAGCCGGCACAAAAAGGTCCGAAATAAATTCTGTGCTAGGCTTGGAAATAACTCATGAACTAGAAATGCTAGAGAGACAAAATTTGTACCTGACTCTGCCCTGGATATCCCTGCTTCCGAAAATCAAACTTGTAGGGTCGCGGAGGGCAAGCTTCATACCGGAAATGACCAGCAGGTGGGGCTACTCCGAACGCTCCTCAAAAGCATCCCTAACGGGATTTTTGTGCACAGAGCTGTCAAAGAAACAAAGACAGAGTAAGGACGGTCAAATCACCCACAGAATAATACTGGATTTTCACAAGTTGTACACCATTAGAAAGCCCGTCTCAAGGGCTCTCTCTTCCGTGAGTTTCGTTGAGGTCACCATTTTGTAGGCGAGGCCAGCGTCCTGGAAGTAGGGCTGCCCGAAACTCCACTGTATCACATGCCTACGTCATCGCCAGTGAGAAAAAGCCGGCACAAAAAGGTCCGAAATAAATTCTGTGCTAGGCTTGGAAATAACTCATGAACTAGAAATGCTAGAGAGACAAAATTTGTACCTGACTCTGCCCTGGATATCCCTGCTTCCGAAAATCAAACTTGTAGGGTCGCGGAGGGCAAGCTTCATACCGGAAATGACCAGCAGGTGGGGCTACTCCGAACGCTCCTCAAAAGCATCCCTAACGGGATTTTTGTGCACAGAGCTGTCAAAGAAACAAAGACAGAGTAAGGACGGTCAAATCACCCACAGAATAATACTGGATTTTCACAAGTTGTACACCATTAGAAAGCCCGTCTCAAGGGCTCTCTCTTCCGTGAGTTTCGTTGAGGTCACCATTTTGTAGGCGAGGCCAGCGTCCTGGAAGTAGGGCTGCCCGAAACTCCACTGTATCACATGCCTACGTCATCGCCAGTGAGAAAAAGCCGGCACAAAAAGGTCCGAAATAAATTCTGTGCTAGGCTTGGAAATAACTCATGAACTAGAAATGCTAGAGAGACAAAATTTGTACCTGACTCTGCCCTGGATATCCCTGCTTCCGAAAATCAAACTTGTAGGGTCGCGGAGGGCAAGCTTCATACCGGAAATGACCAGCAGGTGGGGCTACTCCGAACGCTCCTCAAAAGCATCCCTAACGGGATTTTTGTGCACAGAGCTGTCAAAGAAACAAAGACAGAGTAAGGACGGTCAAATCACCCACAGAATAATACTGGATTTTCACAAGTTGTACACCATTAGAAAGCCCGTCTCAAGGGCTCTCTCTTCCGTGAGTTTCGTTGAGGTCACCATTTTGTAGGCGAGGCCAGCGTCCTGGAAGTAGGGCTGCCCGAAACTCCACTGTATCACATGCCTACGTCATCGCCAGTGAGAAAAAGCCGGCACAAAAAGGTCCGAAATAAATTCTGTGCTAGGCTTGGAAATAACTCATGAACTAGAAATGCTAGAGAGACAAAATTTGTACCTGACTCTGCCCTGGATATCCCTGCTTCCGAAAATCAAACTTGTAGGGTCGCGGAGGGCAAGCTTCATACCGGAAATGACCAGCAGGTGGGGCTACTCCGAACGCTCCTCAAAAGCATCCCTAACGGGATTTTTGTGCACAGAGCTGTCAAAGAAACAAAGACAGAGTAAGGACGGTCAAATCACCCACAGAATAATACTGGATTTTCACAAGTTGTACACCATTAGAAAGCCCGTCTCAAGGGCTCTCTCTTCCGTGAGTTTCGTTGAGGTCACCATTTTGTAGGCGAGGCCAGCGTCCTGGAAGTAGGGCTGCCCGAAACTCCACTGTATCACATGCCTACGTCATCGCCAGTGAGAAAAAGCCGGCACAAAAAGGTCCGAAATAAATTCTGTGCTAGGCTTGGAAATAACTCATGAACTAGAAATGCTAGAGAGACAAAATTTGTACCTGACTCTGCCCTGGATATCCCTGCTTCCGAAAATCAAACTTGTAGGGTCGCGGAGGGCAAGCTTCATACCGGAAATGACCAGCAGGTGGGGCTACTCCGAACGCTCCTCAAAAGCATCCCTAACGGGATTTTTGTGCACAGAGCTGTCAAAGAAACAAAGACAGAGTAAGGACGGTCAAATCACCCACAGAATAATACTGGATTTTCACAAGTTGTACACCATTAGAAAGCCCGTCTCAAGGGCTCTCTCTTCCGTGAGTTTCGTTGAGGTCACCATTTTGTAGGCGAGGCCAGCGTCCTGGAAGTAGGGCTGCCCGAAACTCCACTGTATCACATGCCTACGTCATCGCCAGTGAGAAAAAGCCGGCACAAAAAAGGTCCGAAATAAATTCTGTGCTAGGCTTGGAAATAACTCATGAACTAGAAATGCTAGAGAGACAAAATTTGTACCTGACTCTGCCCTGGATATCCCTGCTTCCGAAAATCAAACTTGTAGGGTCGCGGAGGGCAAGCTTCATACCGGAAATGACCAGCAGGTGGGGCTACTCCGAACGCTCCTCAAAAGCATCCCTAACGGGATTTTTGTGCACAGAGCTGTCAAAGAAACAAAGACAGAGTAAGGACGGTCAAATCACCCACAGAATAATACTGGATTTTCACAAGTTGTACACCATTAGAAAGCCCGTCTCAAGGGCTCTCTCTTCCGTGAGTTTCGTTGAGGTCACCATTTTGTAGGCGAGGCCAGCGTCCTGGAAGTAGGGCTGCCCGAAACTCCACTGTATCACATGCTTACGTCATCGCCAGTGAGAAAAAGCCGGCACAAAAAGGTCCGAAATAAATTCTGTGCTAGGCTTGGAAATAACTCATGAACTAGAAATGCTAGAGAGACAAAATTTGTACCTGACTCTGCCCTGGATATCCCTGCTTCCGAAAATCAAACTTGTAGGGTCGCGGAGGGCAAGCTTCATACCGGAAATGACCAGCAGGTGGGGCTACTCCGAACGCTCCTCAAAAGCATCCCTAACGGGATTTTTGTGCACAGAGCTGTCAAAGAAACAAAGACAGAGTAAGGACGGTCAAATCACCCACAGAATAATACTGGATTTTCACAAGTTGTACACCATTAGAAAGCCCGTCTCAAGGGCTCTCTCTTCCGTGAGTTTCGTTGAGGTCACCATTTTGTAGGCGAGGCCAGCGTCCTGGAAGTAGGGCTGCCCGAAACTCCACTGTATCACATGCCTACGTCATCGCCAGTGAGAAAAAGCCGGCACAAAAAGGTCCGAAATAAATTCTGTGCTAGACTTGGAAATAACTCATGAACTAGAAATGCTAGAGAGACAAAATTTGTACCTGACTCTGCCCTGGATATCCCAGCTTCCGAAAATCAAACTTGTAGGGTCGCGGAGGGCAAGCTTCATACCGGAAATGACCAGCAGGTGGGGCTACTCCGAACGCTCCTCAAAAGCATCCCTAACGGGATTTTTGTGCACAGAGCTGTCAAAGAAACAAAGACAGAGTAAGGACGGTCAAATCACCCACAGAATAATACTGGATTTTCACAAGTTGTACACCATTAGAAAGCCCGTCTCAAGGGCTCTCTCTTCCGTGAGTTTCGTTGAGGTCACCATTTTGTAGGCGAGGCCAGCGTCCTGGAAGTAGGGCTGCCCGAAACTCCACTGTATCACATGCCTACGTCATCGCCAGTGAGAAAAAGCCGGCACAAAAAGGTCCGAAATAAATTCTGTGCTAGGCTTGGAAATAACTCATGAACTAGAAATGCTAGAGAGACAAAATTTGTACCTGACTCTGCCCTGGATATCCCTGCTTCCGAAAATCAAACTTGTAGGGTCGCGGAGGGCAAGCTTCATACCGGAAATGACCAGCAGGTGGGGCTACTCCGAACGCTCCTCAAAAGCATCCCTAACGGGATTTTTGTGCACAGAGCTGTCAAAGAAACAAAGACAGAGTAAGGACGGTCAAATCACCCACAGAATAATACTGGATTTTCACAAGTTGTACACCATTAGAAAGCCCGTCTCAAGGGCTCTCTCTTCCGTGAGTTTCGTTGAGGTCACCATTTTGTAGGCGAGGCCAGCGTCCTGGAAGTAGGGCTGCCCGAAACTCCACTGTATCACATGCCTACGTCATCGCCAGTGAGAAAAAGCCGGCACAAAAAGGTCCGAAATAAATTCTGTGCTAGGCTTGGAAATAACTCATGAACTAGAAATGCTAGAGAGACAAAATTTGTACCTGACTCTGCCCTGGATATCCCTGCTTCCGAAAATCAAACTTGTAGGGTCGCGGAGGGCAAGCTTCATACCGGAAATGACCAGCAGGTGGGGCTACTCCGAACGCTCCTCAAAAGCATCCCTAACGGGATTTTTGTGCACAGAGCTGTCAAAGAAACAAAGACAGAGTAAGGACGGTCAAATCACCCACAGAATAATACTGGATTTTCACAAGTTGTACACCATTAGAAAGCCCGTCTCAAGGGCTCTCTCTTCCGTGAGTTTCGTTGAGGTCACCATTTTGTAGGCGAGGCCAGCGTCCTGGAAGTAGGGCTGCCCGAAACTCCACTGTATCACATGCCTACGTCATCGCCAGTGAGAAAAAGCCGGCACAAAAAGGTCCGAAATAAATTCTGTGCTAGGCTTGGAAATAACTCATGAACTAGAAATGCTAGAGAGACAAAATTTGTACCTGACTCTGCCCTGGATATCCCTGCTTCCGAAAATCAAACTTGTAGGGTCGCGGAGGGCAAGCTTCATACCGGAAATGACCAGCAGGTGGGGCTACTCCGAACGCTCCTCAAAAGCATCCCTAACGGGATTTTTGTGCACAGAGCTGTCAAAGAAACAAAGACAGAGTAAGGACGGTCAAATCACCCACAGAATAATACTGGATTTTCACAAGTTGTACACCATTAGAAAGCCCGTCTCAAGGGCTCTCTCTTCCGTGAGTTTCGTTGAGGTCACCATTTTGTAGGCGAGGCCAGCGTCCTGGAAGTAGGGCTGCCCGAAACTCCACTGTATCACATGCCTACGTCATCGCCAGTGAGAAAAAGCCGGCACAAAAAGGTCCGAAATAATTTCTGTGCTAGGCTTGGAAATAACTCATGAACTAGAAATGCTAGAGAGACAAAATTTGTACCTGACTCTGCCCTGGATATCCCTGCTTCCGAAAATCAAACTTGTAGGGTCGCGGAGGGCAAGCTTCATACCGGAAATGACCAGCAGGTGGGGCTACTCCGAACGCTCCTCAAAAGCATCCCTAACGGGATTTTTGTGCACAGAGCTGTCAAAGAAACAAAGACAGAGTAAGGACGGTCAAATCACCCACAGAATAATACTGGATTTTCACAAGTTGTACACCATTAGAAAGCCCGTCTCAAGGGCTCTCTCTTCCGTGAGTTTCGTTGAGGTCACCATTTTGTAGGCGAGGCCAGCGTCCTGGAAGTAGGGCTGCCCGAAACTCCACTGTATCACATGCCTACGTCATCGCCAGTGAGAAAAAGCCGGCACAAAAAGGTCCGAAATAAATTCTGTGCTAGGCTTGGAAATAACTCATGAACTAGAAATGCTAGAGAGACAAAATTTGTACCTGACTCTGCCCTGGATATCCCTGCTTCCGAAAATCAAACTTGTAGGGTCGCGGAGGGCAAGCTTCATACCGGAAATGACCAGCAGGTGGGGCTACTCCGAACGCTCCTCAAAAGCATCCCTAACGGGATTTTTGTGCACAGAGCTGTCAAAGAAACAAAGACAGAGTAAGGACGGTCAAATCACCCACAGAATAATACTGGATTTTCACAAGTTGTACACCATTAGAAAGCCCGTCTCAAGGGCTCTCTCTTCCGTGAGTTTCGTTGAGGTCACCATTTTGTAGGCGAGGCCAGCGTCCTGGAAGTAGGGCTGCCCGAAACTCCACTGTATCACATGCCTACGTCATCGCCAGTGAGAAAAAGCCGGCACAAAAAGGTCCGAAATAAATTCTGTGCTAGGCTTGGAAATAACTCATGAACTAGAAATGCTAGAGAGACAAAATTTGTACCTGACTCTGCCCTGGATATCCCTGCTTCCGAAAATCAAACTTGTAGGGTCGCGGAGGGCAAGCTTCATACCGGAAATGACCCGCAGGTGGGGCTACTCCGAACGCTCCTCAAAAGCATCCCTAACGGGATTTTTGTGCACAGAGCTGTCAAAGAAACAAAGACAGAGTAAGGACGGTCAAATCACCCACAGAATAATACTGGATTTTCACAAGTTGTACACCATTAGAAAGCCCGTCTCAAGGGCTCTCTCTTCCGTGAGTTTCGTTGAGGTCACCATTTTGTAGGCGAGGCCAGCGTCCTGGAAGTAGGGCTGCCCGAAACTCCACTGTATCACATGCCTACGTCATCGCCAGTGAGAAAAAGCCGGCACAAAAAGGTCCGAAATAAATTCTGTGCTAGGCTTGGAAATAACTCATGAACTAGAAATGCTAGAGAGACAAAATTTGTACCTGACTCTGCCCTGGATATCCCTGCTTCCGAAAATCAAACTTGTAGGGTCGCGGAGGGCAAGCTTCATACCGGAAATGACCAGCAGGTGGGGCTACTCCGAACGCTCCTCAAAAGCATCCCTAACGGGATTTTTGTGCACAGAGCTGTCAAAGAAACAAAGACAGAGTAAGGACGGTCAAATCACCCACAGAATAATACTGGATTTTCACAAGTTGTACACCATTAGAAAGCCCGTCTCAAGGGCTCTCTCTTCCGTGAGTTTCGTTGAGGTCACCATTTTGTAGGCGAGGCCAGCGTCCTGGAAGTAGGGCTGCCCGAAACTCCACTGTATCACATGCCTACGTCATCGCCAGTGAGAAAAAGCCGGCACAAAAAGGTCCGAAATAAATTCTGTGCTAGGCTTGGAAATAACTCATGAACTAGAAATGCTAGAGAGACAAAATTTGTACCTGACTCTGCCCTGGATATCCCTGCTTCCGAAAATCAAACTTGTAGGGTCGCGGAGGGCAAGCTTCATACCGGAAATGACCAGCAGGTGGGGCTACTCCGAACGCTCCTCAAAAGCATCCCTAACGGGATTTTTGTGCACAGAGCTGTCAAAGAAACAAAGACAGAGTAAGGACGGTCAAATCACCCACAGAATAATACTGGATTTTCACAAGTTGTACACCATTAGAAAGCCCGTCTCAAGGGCTCTCTCTTCCGTGAGTTTCGTTGAGGTCACCATTTTGTAGGCGAGGCCAGCGTCCTGGAAGTAGGGCTGCCCGAAACTCCACTGTATCACATGCCTACGTCATCGCCAGTGAGAAAAAGCCGGCACAAAAAGGTCCGAAATAAATTCTGTGCTAGGCTTGGAAATAACTCATGAACTAGAAATGCTAGAGAGACAAAATTTGTACCTGACTCTGCCCTGGATATCCCTGCTTCCGAAAATCAAACTTGTAGGGTCGCGGAGGGCAAGCTTCATACCGGAAATGACCAGCAGGTGGGGCTACTCCGAACGCTCCTCAAAAGCATCCCTAACGGGATTTTTGTGCACAGAGCTGTCAAAGAAACAAAGACAGAGTAAGGACGGTCAAATCACCCACAGAATAATACTGGATTTTCACAAGTTGTACACCATTAGAAAGCCCGTCTCAAGGGCTCTCTCTTCCGTGAGTTTCGTTGAGGTCACCATTTTGTAGGCGAGGCCAGCGTCCTGGAAGTAGGGCTGCCCGAAACTCCACTGTATCACATGCCTACGTCATCGCCAGTGAGAAAAAGCCGGCACAAAAAGGTCCGAAATAAATTCTGTGCTAGGCTTGGAAATAACTCATGAACTAGAAATGCTAGAGAGACAAAATTTGTACCTGACTCTGCCCTGGATATCCCTGCTTCCGAAAATCAAACTTGTAGGGTCGCGGAGGGCAAGCTTCATACCGGAAATGACCAGCAGGTGGGGCTACTCCGAACGCTCCTCAAAAGCATCCCTAACGGGATTTTTGTGCACAGAGCTGTCAAAGAAACAAAGACAGAGTAAGGACGGTCAAATCACCCACAGAATAATACTGGATTTTCACAAGTTGTACACCATTAGAAAGCCCGTCTCAAGGGCTCTCTCTTCCGTGAGTTTCGTTGAGGTCACCATTTTGTAGGCGAGGCCAGCGTCCTGGAAGTAGGGCTGCCCGAAACTCCACTGTATCACATGCCTACGTCATCGCCAGTGAGAAAAAGCCGGCACAAAAAGGTCCGAAATAAATTCTGTGCTAGGCTTGGAAATAACTCATGAACTAGAAATGCTAGAGAGACAAAATTTGTACCTGACTCTGCCCTGGATATCCCTGCTTCCGAAAATCAAACTTGTAGGGTCGCGGAGGGCAAGCTTCATACCGGAAATGACCAGCAGGTGGGGCTACTCCGAACGCTCCTCAAAAGCATCCCTAACGGGATTTTTGTGCACAGAGCTGTCAAAGAAACAAAGACAGAGTAAGGACGGTCAAATCACCCACAGAATAATACTGGATTTTCACAAGTTGTACACCATTAGAAAGCCCGTCTCAAGGGCTCTCTCTTCCGTGAGTTTCGTTGAGGTCACCATTTTGTAGGCGAGGCCAGCGTCCTGGAAGTAGGGCTGCCCGAAACTCCACTGTATCACATGCCTACGTCATCGCCAGTGAGAAAAAGCCGGCACAAAAAGGTCCGAAATAAATTCTGTGCTAGGCTTGGAAATAACTCATGAACTAGAAATGCTAGAGAGACAAAATTTGTACCTGACTCTGCCCTGGATATCCCTGCTTCCGAAAATCAAACTTGTAGGGTCGCGGAGGGCAAGCTTCATACCGGAAATGACCAGCAGGTGGGGCTACTCCGAACGCTCCTCAAAAGCATCCCTAACGGGATTTTTGTGCACAGAGCTGTCAAAGAAACAAAGACAGAGTAAGGACGGTCAAATCACCCACAGAATAATACTGGATTTTCACAAGTTGTACACCATTAGAAAGCCCGTCTCAAGGGCTCTCTCTTCCGTGAGTTTCGTTGAGGTCACCATTTTGTAGGCGAGGCCAGCGTCCTGGAAGTAGGGCTGCCCGAAACTCCACTGTATCACATGCCTACGTCATCGCCAGTGAGAAAAAGCCGGCACAAAAAGGTCCGAAATAAATTCTGTGCTAGGCTTGGAAATAACTCATGAACTAGAAATGCTAGAGAGACAAAATTTGTACCTGACTCTGCCCTGGATATCCCTGCTTCCGAAAATCAAACTTGTAGGGTCGCGGAGGGCAAGCTTCATACCGGAAATGACCAGCAGGTGGGGCTACTCCGAACGCTCCTCAAAAGCATCCCTAACGGGATTTTTGTGCACAGAGCTGTCAAAGAAACAAAGACAGAGTAAGGACGGTCAAATCACCCACAGAATAATACTGGATTTTCACAAGTTGTACACCATTAGAAAGCCCGTCTCAAGGGCTCTCTCTTCCGTGAGTTTCGTTGAGGTCACCATTTTGTAGGCGAGGCCAGCGTCCTGGAAGTAGGGCTGCCCGAAACTCCACTGTATCACATGCCTACGTCATCGCCAGTGAGAAAAAGCCGGCACAAAAAGGTCCGAAATAAATTCTGTGCTAGGCTTGGAAATAACTCATGAACTAGAAATGCTAGAGAGACAAAATTTGTACCTGACTCTGCCCTGGATATCCCTGCTTCCGAAAATCAAACTTGTAGGGTCGCGGAGGGCAAGCTTCATACCGGAAATGACCAGCAGGTGGGGCTACTCCGAACGCTCCTCAAAAGCATCCCTAACGGGATTTTTGTGCACAGAGCTGTCAAAGAAACAAAGACAGAGTAAGGACGGTCAAATCACCCACAGAATAATACTGGATTTTCACAAGTTGTACACCATTAGAAAGCCCGTCTCAAGGGCTCTCTCTTCCGTGAGTTTCGTTGAGGTCACCATTTTGTAGGCGAGGCCAGCGTCCTGGAAGTAGGGCTGCCCGAAACTCCACTGTATCACATGCCTACGTCATCGCCAGTGAGAAAAAGCCGGCACAAAAAGGTCCGAAATAAATTCTGTGCTAGGCTTGGAAATAACTCATGAACTAGAAATGCTAGAGAGACAAAATTTGTACCTGACTCTGCCCTGGATATCCCTGCTTCCGAAAATCAAACTTGTAGGGTCGCGGAGGGCAAGCTTCATACCGGAAATGACCAGCAGGTGGGGCTACTCCGAACGCTCCTCAAAAGCATCCCTAACGGGATTTTTGTGCACAGAGCTGTCAAAGAAACAAAGACAGAGTAAGGACGGTCAAATCACCCACAGAATAATACTGGATTTTCACAAGTTGTACACCATTAGAAAGCCCGTCTCAAGGGCTCTCTCTTCCGTGAGTTTCGTTGAGGTCACCATTTTGTAGGCGAGGCCAGCGTCCTGGAAGTAGGGCTGCCCGAAACTCCACTGTATCACATGCCTACGTCATCGCCAGTGAGAAAAAGCCGGCACAAAAAGGTCCGAAATAAATTCTGTGCTAGGCTTGGAAATAACTCATGAACTAGAAATGCTAGAGAGACAAAATTTGTACCTGACTCTGCCCTGGATATCCCTGCTTCCGAAAATCAAACTTGTAGGGTCGCGGAGGGCAAGCTTCATACCGGAAATGACCAGCAGGTGGGGCTACTCCGAACGCTCCTCAAAAGCATCCCTAACGGGATTTTTGTGCACAGAGCTGTCAAAGAAACAAAGACAGAGTAAGGACGGTCAAATCACCCACAGAATAATACTGGATTTTCACAAGTTGTACACCATTAGAAAGCCCGTCTCAAGGGCTCTCTCTTCCGTGAGTTTCGTTGAGGTCACCATTTTGTAGGCGAGGCCAGCGTCCTGGAAGTAGGGCTGCCCGAAACTCCACTGTATCACATGCCTACGTCATCGCCAGTGAGAAAAAGCCGGCACAAAAAGGTCCGAAATAAATTCTGTGCTAGGCTTGGAAATAACTCATGAACTAGAAATGCTAGAGAGACAAAATTTGTACCTGACTCTGCCCTGGATATCCCTGCTTCCGAAAATCAAACTTGTAGGGTCGCGGAGGGCAAGCTTCATACCGGAAATGACCAGCAGGTGGGGCTACTCCGAACGCTCCTCAAAAGCATCCCTAACGGGATTTTTGTGCACAGAGCTGTCAAAGAAACAAAGACAGAGTAAGGACGGTCAAATCACCCACAGAATAATACTGGATTTTCACAAGTTGTACACCATTAGAAAGCCCGTCTCAAGGGCTCTCTCTTCCGTGAGTTTCGTTGAGGTCACCATTTTGTAGGCGAGGCCAGCGTCCTGGAAGTAGGGCTGCCCGAAACTCCACTGTATCACATGCCTACGTCATCGCCAGTGAGAAAAAGCCGGCACAAAAAGGTCCGAAATAAATTCTGTGCTAGGCTTGGAAATAACTCATGAACTAGAAATGCTAGAGAGACAAAATTTGTACCTGACTCTGCCCTGGATATCCCTGCTTCCGAAAATCAAACTTGTAGGGTCGCGGAGGGCAAGCTTCATACCGGAAATGACCAGCAGGTGGGGCTACTCCGAACGCTCCTCAAAAGCATCCCTAACGGGATTTTTGTGCACAGAGCTGTCAAAGAAACAAAGACAGAGTAAGGACGGTCAAATCACCCACAGAATAATACTGGATTTTCACAAGTTGTACACCATTAGAAAGCCCGTCTCAAGGGCTCTCTCTTCCGTGAGTTTCGTTGAGGTCACCATTTTGTAGGCGAGGCCAGCGTCCTGGAAGTAGGGCTGCCCGAAACTCCACTGTATCACATGCCTACGTCATCGCCAGTGAGAAAAAGCCGGCACAAAAAGGTCCGAAATAAATTCTGTGCTAGGCTTGGAAATAACTCATGAACTAGAAATGCTAGAGAGACAAAATTTGTACCTGACTCTGCCCTGGATATCCCTGCTTCCGAAAATCAAACTTGTAGGGTCGCGGAGGGCAAGCTTCATACCGGAAATGACCAGCAGGTGGGGCTACTCCGAACGCTCCTCAAAAGCATCCCTAACGGGATTTTTGTGCACAGAGCTGTCAAAGAAACAAAGACAGAGTAAGGACGGTCAAATCACCCACAGAATAATACTGGATTTTCACAAGTTGTACACCATTAGAAAGCCCGTCTCAAGGGCTCTCTCTTCCGTGAGTTTCGTTGAGGTCACCATTTTGTAGGCGAGGCCAGCGTCCTGGAAGTAGGGCTGCCCGAAACTCCACTGTATCACATGCCTACGTCATCGCCAGTGAGAAAAAGCCGGCACAAAAAGGTCCGAAATAAATTCTGTGCTAGGCTTGGAAATAACTCATGAACTAGAAATGCTAGAGAGACAAAATTTGTACCTGACTCTGCCCTGGATATCCCTGCTTCCGAAAATCAAACTTGTAGGGTCGCGGAGGGCAAGCTTCATACCGGAAATGACCAGCAGGTGGGGCTACTCCGAACGCTCCTCAAAAGCATCCCTAACGGGATTTTTGTGCACAGAGCTGTCAAAGAAACAAAGACAGAGTAAGGACGGTCAAATCACCCACAGAATAATACTGGATTTTCACAAGTTGTACACCATTAGAAAGCCCGTCTCAAGGGCTCTCTCTTCCGTGAGTTTCGTTGAGGTCACCATTTTGTAGGCGAGGCCAGCGTCCTGGAAGTAGGGCTGCCCGAAACTCCACTGTATCACATGCCTACGTCATCGCCAGTGAGAAAAAGCCGGCACAAAAAGGTCCGAAATAAATTCTGTGCTAGGCTTGGAAATAACTCATGAACTAGAAATGCTAGAGAGACAAAATTTGTACCTGACTCTGCCCTGGATATCCCTGCTTCCGAAAATCAAACTTGTAGGGTCGCGGAGGGCAAGCTTCATACCGGAAATGACCAGCAGGTGGGGCTACTCCGAACGCTCCTCAAAAGCATCCCTAACGGGATTTTTGTGCACAGAGCTGTCAAAGAAACAAAGACAGAGTAAGGACGGTCAAATCACCCACAGAATAATACTGGATTTTCACAAGTTGTACACCATTAGAAAGCCCGTCTCAAGGGCTCTCTCTTCCGTGAGTTTCGTTGAGGTCACCATTTTGTAGGCGAGGCCAGCGTCCTGGAAGTAGGGCTGCCCGAAACTCCACTGTATCACATGCCTACGTCATCGCCAGTGAGAAAAAGCCGGCACAAAAAGGTCCGAAATAAATTCTGTGCTAGGCTTGGAAATAACTCATGAACTAGAAATGCTAGAGAGACAAAATTTGTACCTGACTCTGCCCTGGATATCCCTGCTTCCGAAAATCAAACTTGTAGGGTCGCGGAGGGCAAGCTTCATACCGGAAATGACCAGCAGGTGGGGCTACTCCGAACGCTCCTCAAAAGCATCCCTAACGGGATTTTTGTGCACAGAGCTGTCAAAGAAACAAAGACAGAGTAAGGACGGTCAAATCACCCACAGAATAATACTGGATTTTCACAAGTTGTACACCATTAGAAAGCCCGTCTCAAGGGCTCTCTCTTCCGTGAGTTTCGTTGAGGTCACCATTTTGTAGGCGAGGCCAGCGTCCTGGAAGTAGGGCTGCCCGAAACTCCACTGTATCACATGCCTACGTCATCGCCAGTGAGAAAAAGCCGGCACAAAAAGGTCCGAAATAAATTCTGTGCTAGGCTTGGAAATAACTCATGAACTAGAAATGCTAGAGAGACAAAATTTGTACCTGACTCTGCCCTGGATATCCCTGCTTCCGAAAATCAAACTTGTAGGGTCGCGGAGGGCAAGCTTCATACCGGAAATGACCAGCAGGTGGGGCTACTCCGAACGCTCCTCAAAAGCATCCCTAACGGGATTTTTGTGCACAGAGCTGTCAAAGAAACAAAGAGAGTAAGGACGGTCAAATCACCCACAGAATAATACTGGATTTTCACAAGTTGTACACCATTAGAAAGCCCGTCTCAAGGGCTCTCTATTCCGTGAGTTTCGTTGAGGTCACCATTTTGTAGGCGAGGCCAGCGTCCTGGAAGTAGGGCTGCCCGAAACTCCACTGTATCACATGCCTACGTCATCGCCAGTGAGAAAAAGCCGGCACAAAAAGGTCCGAAATAAATTCTGTGCTAGGCTTGGAAATAACTCATGAACTAGAAATGCTAGAGAGACAACATTTGTACCTGACTCTGCCCTGGATATCCCTGCTTCCGAAAATCAAACTTGTAGGGTCGCGGAGGGCAAGCTTCATACCGGAAATGACCAGCAGGTGGGGCTACTCCGAACGCTCCTCAAAAGCATCCCTAACGGGATTTTTGTGCACAGAGCTGTCAAAGAAACAAAGACAGAGTAAGGACGGTCAAATCACCCACAGAATAATACTGGATTTTCACAAGTTGTACACCATTAGAAAGCCCGTCTCAAGGGCTCTCTCTTCCGTGAGTTTCGTTGAGGTCACCATTTTGTAGGCGAGGCCAGCGTCCTGGAAGTAGGGCTGCCCGAAACTCCACTGTATCACATGCCTACGTCATCGCCAGTGAGAAAAAGCCGGCACAAAAAGGTCCGAAATAAATTCTGTGCTAGGCTTGGAAATAACTCATGAACTAGAAATGCTAGAGAGACAAAATTTGTACCTGACTCTGCCCTGGATATCCCTGCTTCCGAAAATCAAACTTGTAGGGTCGCGGAGGGCAAGCTTCATACCGGAAATGACCAGCAGGTGGGGCTACTCCGAACGCTCCTCAAAAGCATCCCTAACGGGATTTTTGTGCACAGAGCTGTCAAAGAAACAAAGACAGAGTAAGGACGGTCAAATCACCCACAGAATAATACTGGATTTTCACAAGTTGTACACCATTAGAAAGCCCGTCTCAAGGGCTCTCTCTTCCGTGAGTTTCGTTGAGGTCACCATTTTGTAGGCGAGGCCAGCGTCCTGGAAGTAGGGCTGCCCGAAACTCCACTGTATCACATGCCTACGTCATCGCCAGTGAGAAAAAGCCGGCACAAAAAGGTCCGAAATAAATTCTGTGCTAGGCTTGGAAATAACTCATGAACTAGAAATGCTAGAGAGACAAAATTTGTACCTGACTCTGCCCTGGATATCCCTGCTTCCGAAAATCAAACTTGTAGGGTCGCGGAGGGCAAGCTTCATACCGGAAATGACCAGCAGGTGGGGCTACTCCGAACGCTCCTCAAAAGCATCCCTAACGGGATTTTTGTGCACAGAGCTGTCAAAGAAACAAAGAGAGTAAGGACGGTCAAATCACCCACAGAATAATACTGGATTTTCACAAGTTGTACACCATTAGAAAGCCCGTCTCAAGGGCTCTCTCTTCCGTGAGTTTCGTTGAGGTCACCATTTTGTAGGCGAGGCCAGCGTCCTGGAAGTAGGGCTGCCCGAAACTCCACTGTATCACATGCCTACGTCATCGCCAGTGAGAAAAAGCCGGCACAAAAAGGTCCGAAATAAATTCTGTGCTAGGCTTGGAAATAACTCATGAACTAGAAATGCTAGAGAGACAACATTTGTACCTGACTCTGCCCTGGATATCCCTGCTTCCGAAAATCAAACTTGTAGGGTCGCGGAGGGCAAGCTTCATACCGGAAATGACCAGCAGGTGGGGCTACTCCGAACGCTCCTCAAAAGCATCCCTAACGGGATTTTTGTGCACAGAGCTGTCAAAGAAACAAAGACAGAGTAAGGACGGTCAAATCACCCTCAGAATAATACTGGATTTTCACAAGTTGTACACCATTAGAAAGCCCGTCTCAAGGGCTCTCTCTTCCGTGAGTTTCGTTGAGGTCACCATTTTGTAGGCGAGGCCAGCGTCCTGGAAGTAGGGCTGCCCGAAACTCCACTGTATCACATGCCTACGTCATCGCCAGTGAGAAAAAGCCGGCACAAAAAGGTCCGAAATAAATTCTGTGCTAGGCTTGGAAATAACTCATGAACTAGAAATGCTAGAGAGACAAAATTTGTACCTGACTCTGCCCTGGATATCCCTGCTTCCGAAAATCAAACTTGTAGGGTCGCGGAGGGCAAGCTTCATACCGGAAATGACCAGCAGGTGGGGCTACTCCGAACGCTCCTCAAAAGCATCCCTAACGGGATTTTTGTGCACAGAGCTGTCAAAGAAACAAAGACAGAGTAAGGACGGTCAAATCACCCACAGAATAATACTGGATTTTCACAAGTTGTACACCATTAGAAAGCCCGTCTCAAGGGCTCTCTCTTCCGTGAGTTTCGTTGAGGTCACCATTTTGTAGGCGAGGCCAGCGTCCTGGAAGTAGGGCTGCCCGAAACTCCACTGTATCACATGCCTACGTCATCGCCAGTGAGAAAAAGCCGGCACAAAAAGGTCCGAAATAAATTCTGTGCTAGGCTTGGAAATAACTCATGAACTAGAAATGCTAGAGAGACAAAATTTGTACCTGACTCTGCCCTGGATATCCCTGCTTCCGAAAATCAAACTTGTAGGGTCGCGGAGGGCAAGCTTCATACCGGAAATGACCAGCAGGTGGGGCTACTCCGAACGCTCCTCAAAAGCATCCCTAACGGGATTTTTGTGCACAGAGCTGTCAAAGAAACAAAGACAGAGTAAGGACGGTCAAATCACCCACAGAATAATACTGGATTTTCACAAGTTGTACACCATTAGAAAGCCCGTCTCAAGGGCTCTCTCTTCCGTGAGTTTCGTTGAGGTCACCATTTTGTAGGCGAGGCCAGCGTCCTGGAAGTAGGGCTGCCCGAAACTCCACTGTATCACATGCCTACGTCATCGCCAGTGAGAAAAAGCCGGCACAAAAAGGTCCGAAATAAATTCTGTGCTAGGCTTGGAAATAACTCATGAACTAGAAATGCTAGAGAGACAAAATTTGTACCTGACTCTGCCCTGGATATCCCTGCTTCCGAAAATCAAACTTGTAGGGTCGCGGAGGGCAAGCTTCATACCGGAAATGACCAGCAGGTGGGGCTACTCCGAACGCTCCTCAAAAGCATCCCTAACGGGATTTTTGTGCACAGAGCTGTCAAAGAAACAAAGACAGAGTAAGGACGGTCAAATCACCCTCAGAATAATACTGGATTTTCACAAGTTGTACACCATTAGAAAGCCCGTCTCAAGGGCTCTCTCTTCCGTGAGTTTCGTTGAGGTCACCATTTTGTAGGCGAGGCCAGCGTCCTGGAAGTAGGGCTGCCCGAAACTCCACTGTATCACATGCCTACGTCATCGCCAGTGAGAAAAAGCCGGCACAAAAAGGTCCGAAATAAATTCTGTGCTAGGCTTGGAAATAACTCATGAACTAGAAATGCTAGAGAGACAAAATTTGTACCTGACTCTGCCCTGGATATCCCTGCTTCCGAAAATCAAACTTGTAGGGTCGCGGAGGGCAAGCTTCATACCGGAAATGACCAGCAGGTGGGGCTACTCCGAACGCTCCTCAAAAGCATCCCTAACGGGATTTTTGTGCACAGAGCTGTCAAAGAAACAAAGACAGAGTAAGGACGGTCAAATCACCCACAGAATAATACTGGATTTTCACAAGTTGTACACCATTAGAAAGCCCGTCTCAAGGGCTCTCTCTTCCGTGAGTTTCGTTGAGGTCACCATTTTGTAGGCGAGGCCAGCGTCCTGGAAGTAGGGCTGCCCGAAACTCCACTGTATCACATGCCTACGTCATCGCCAGTGAGAAAAAGCCGGCACAAAAAGGTCAAAAATAAATTCTGTGCTAGGCTTGGAAATAACTCATGAACTAGAAATGCTAGAGAGACAAAATTTGTACCTGACTCTGCCCTGGATATCCCTGCTTCCGAAAATCAAACTTGTAGGGTCGCGGAGGGCAAGCTTCATACCGGAAATGACCAGCAGGTGGGGCTACTCCGAACGCTCCTCAAAAGCATCCCTAACGGGATTTTTGTGCACAGAGCTGTCAAAGAAACAAAGACAGAGTAAGGACGGTCAAATCACCCACAGAATAATACTGGATTTTCACAAGTTGTACACCATTACAAAGCCCGTCTCAAGGGCTCTCTCTTCCGTGAGTTTCGTTGAGGTCACCATTTTGTAGGCGAGGCCAGCGTCCTGGAAGTAGGGCTGCCCGAAACTCCACTGTATCACATGCCTACGTCATCGCCAGTGAGAAAAAGCCGGCACAAAAAGGTCCGAAATAAATTCTGTGCTAGGCTTGGAAATAACTCATGAACTAGAAATGCTAGAGAGACAAAATTTGTACCTGACTCTGCCCTGGATATCCCTGCTTCCGAAAATCAAACTTGTAGGGTCGCGGAGGGCAAGCTTCATACCGGAAATGACCAGCAGGTGGGGCTACTCCGAACGCTCCTCAAAAGCATCCCTAACGGGATTTTTGTGCACAGAGCTGTCAAAGAAACAAAGACAGAGTAAGGACGGTCAAATCACCCACAGAATAATACTGGATTTTCACAAGTTGTACACCATTAGAAAGCCCGTCTCAAGGGCTCTCTCTTCCGTGAGTTTCGTTGAGGTCACCATTTTGTAGGCGAGGCCAGCGTCCTGGAAGTAGGGCTGCCCGAAACTCCACTGTATCACATGCCTACGTCATCGCCAGTGAGAAAAAGCCGGCACAAAAAGGTCCGAAATAAATTCTGTGCTAGGCTTGGAAATAACTCATGAACTAGAAATGCTAGAGAGACAAAATTTGTACCTGACTCTGCCCTGGATATCCCTGCTTCCGAAAATCAAACTTGTAGGGTCGCGGAGGGCAAGCTTCATACCGGAAATGACCAGCAGGTGGGGCTACTCCGAACGCTCCTCAAAAGCATCCCTAACGGGATTTTTGTGCACAGAGCTGTCAAAGAAACAAAGACAGAGTAAGGACGGTCAAATCACCCACAGAATAATACTGGATTTTCACAAGTTGTACACCATTAGAAAGCCCGTCTCAAGGGCTCTCTCTTCCGTGAGTTTCGTTGAGGTCACCATTTTGTAGGCGAGGCCAGCGTCCTGGAAGTAGGGCTGCCCGAAACTCCACTGTATCACATGCCTACGTCATCGCCAGTGAGAAAAAGCCGGCACAAAAAGGTCCGAAATAAATTCTGTGCTAGGCTTGGAAATAACTCATGAACTAGAAATGCTAGAGAGACAAAATTTGTACCTGACTCTGCCCTGGATATCCCTGCTTCCGAAAATCAAACTTGTAGGGTCGCGGAGGGCAAGCTTCATACCGGAAATGACCAGCAGGTGGGGCTACTCCGAACGCTCCTCAAAAGCATCCCTAACGGGATTTTTGTGCACAGAGCTGTCAAAGAAACAAAGACAGAGTAAGGACGGTCAAATCACCCACAGAATAATACTGGATTTTCACAAGTTGTACACCATTAGAAAGCCCGTCTCAAGGGCTCTCTCTTCCGTGAGTTTCGTTGAGGTCACCATTTTGTAGGCGAGGCCAGCGTCCTGGAAGTAGGGCTGCCCGAAACTCCACTGTATCACATGCCTACGTCATCGCCAGTGAGAAAAAGCCGGCACAAAAAGGTCCGAAATAAATTCTGTGCTAGGCTTGGAAATAACTCATGAACTAGAAATGCTAGAGAGACAAAATTTGTACCTGACTCTGCCCTGGATATCCCTGCTTCCGAAAATCAAACTTGTAGGGTCGCGGAGGGCAAGCTTCATACCGGAAATGACCAGCAGGTGGGGCTACTCCGAACGCTCCTCAAAAGCATCCCTAACGGGATTTTTGTGCACAGAGCTGTCAAAGAAACAAAGACAGAGTAAGGACGGTCAAATCACCCACAGAATAATACTGGATTTTCACAAGTTGTACACCATTAGAAAGCCCGTCTCAAGGGCTCTCTCTTCCGTGAGTTTCGTTGAGGTCACCATTTTGTAGGCGAGGCCAGCGTCCTGGAAGTAGGGCTGCCCGAAACTCCACTGTATCACATGCCTACGTCATCGCCAGTGAGAAAAAGCCGGCACAAAAAGGTCCGAAATAAATTCTGTGCTAGACTTGGAAATAACTCATGAACTAGAAATGCTAGAGAGACAAAATTTGTACCTGACTCTGCCCTGGATATCCCTGCTTCCGAAAATCAAACTTGTAGGGTCGCGGAGGGCAAGCTTCATACCGGAAATGACCAGCAGGTGGGGCTACTCCGAACGCTCCTCAAAAGCATCCCTAACGGGATTTTTGTGCACAGAGCTGTCAAAGAAACAAAGACAGAGTAAGGACGGTCAAATCACCCACAGAATAATACTGGATTTTCACAAGTTGTACACCATTAGAAAGCCCGTCTCAAGGGCTCTCTCTTCCGTGAGTTTCGTTGAGGTCACCATTTTGTAGGCGAGGCCAGCGTCCTGGAAGTAGGGCTGCCCGAAACTCCACTGTATCACATGCCTACGTCATCGCCAGTGAGAAAAAGCCGGCACAAAAAGGTCCGAAATAAATTCTGTGCTAGGCTTGGAAATAACTCATGAACTAGAAATGCTAGAGAGACAAAATTTGTACCTGACTCTGCCCTGGATATCCCTGCTTCCGAAAATCAAACTTGTAGGGTCGCGGAGGGCAAGCTTCATACCGGAAATGACCAGCAGGTGGGGCTACTCCGAACGCTCCTCAAAAGCATCCCTAACGGGATTTTTGTGCACAGAGCTGTCAAAGAAACAAAGACAGAGTAAGGACGGTCAAATCACCCACAGAATAATACTGGATTTTCACAAGTTGTACACCATTAGAAAGCCCGTCTCAAGGGCTCTCTCTTCCGTGAGTTTCGTTGAGGTCACCATTTTGTAGGCGAGGCCAGCGTCCTGGAAGTAGGGCTGCCCGAAACTCCACTGTATCACATGCCTACGTCATCGCCAGTGAGAAAAAGCCGGCACAAAAAGGTCCGAAATAAATTCTGTGCTAGACTTGGAAATAACTCATGAACTAGAAATGCTAGAGAGACAAAATTTGTACCTGACTCTGCCCTGGATATCCCAGCTTCCGAAAATCAAACTTGTAGGGTCGCGGAGGGCAAGCTTCATACCGGAAATGACCAGCAGGTGGGGCTACTCCGAACGCTCCTCAAAAGCATCCCTAACGGGATTTTTGTGCACAGAGCTGTCAAAGAAACAAAGACAGAGTAAGGACGGTCAAATCACCCACAGAATAATACTGGATTTTCACAAGTTGTACACCATTAGAAAGCCCGTCTCAAGGGCTCTCTCTTCCGTGAGTTTCGTTGAGGTCACCATTTTGTAGGCGAGGCCAGCGTCCTGGAAGTAGGGCTGCCCGAAACTCCACTGTATCACATGCCTACGTCATCGCCAGTGAGAAAAAGCCGGCACAAAAAAGGTCCGAAATAAATTCTGTGCTAGGCTTGGAAATAACTCATGAACTAGAAATGCTAGAGAGACAAAATTTGTACCTGACTCTGCCCTGGATATCCCTGCTTCCGAAAATCAAACTTGTAGGGTCGCGGAGGGCAAGCTTCATACCGGAAATGACCAGCAGGTGGGGCTACTCCGAACGCTCCTCAAAAGCATCCCTAACGGGATTTTTGTGCACAGAGCTGTCAAAGAAACAAAGACAGAGTAAGGACGGTCAAATCACCCACAGAATAATACTGGATTTTCACAAGTTGTACACCATTAGAAAGCCCGTCTCAAGGGCTCTCTCTTCCGTGAGTTTCGTTGAGGTCACCATTTTGTAGGCGAGGCCAGCGTCCTGGAAGTAGGGCTGCCCGAAACTCCACTGTATCACATGCCTACGTCATCGCCAGTGAGAAAAAGCCGGCACAAAAAGGTCCGAAATAAATTCTGTGCTAGGCTTGGAAATAACTCATGAACTAGAAATGCTAGAGAGACAAAATTTGTACCTGACTCTGCCCTGGATATCCCTGCTTCCGAAAATCAAACTTGTAGGGTCGCGGAGGGCAAGCTTCATACCGGAAATGACCAGCAGGTGGGGCTACTCCGAACGCTCCTCAAAAGCATCCCTAACGGGATTTTTGTGCACAGAGCTGTCAAAGAAACAAAGACAGAGTAAGGACGGTCAAATCACCCACAGAATAATACTGGATTTTCACAAGTTGTACACCATTAGAAAGCCCGTCTCAAGGGCTCTCTCTTCCGTGAGTTTCGTTGAGGTCACCATTTTGTAGGCGAGGCCAGCGTCCTGGAAGTAGGGCTGCCCGAAACTCCACTGTATCACATGCCTACGTCATCGCCAGTGAGAAAAAGCCGGCACAAAAAGGTCCGAAATAAATTCTGTGCTAGGCTTGGAAATAACTCATGAACTAGAAATGCTAGAGAGACAAAATTTGTACCTGACTCTGCCCTGGATATCCCTGCTTCCGAAAATCAAACTTGTAGGGTCGCGGAGGGCAAGCTTCATACCGGAAATGACCAGCAGGTGGGGCTACTCCGAACGCTCCTAAAAAGCATCCCTAACGGGATTTTTGTGCACAGAGCTGTCAAAGAAACAAAGACAGAGTAAGGACGGTCAAATCACCCACAGAATAATACTGGATTTTCACAAGTTGTACACCATTAGAAAGCCCGTCTCAAGGGCTCTCTCTTCCGTGAGTTTCGTTGAGGTCACCATTTTGTAGGCGAGGCCAGCGTCCTGGAAGTAGGGCTGCCCGAAACTCCACTGTATCACATGCCTACGTCATCGCCAGTGAGAAAAAGCCGGCACAAAAAGGTCCGAAATAAATTCTGTGCTAGACTTGGAAATAACTCATGAACTAGAAATGCTAGAGAGACAAAATTTGTACCTGACTCTGCCCTGGATATCCCAGCTTCCGAAAATTAAACTTGTAGGGTCGCGGAGGGCAAGCTTCATACCGGAAATGACCAGCAGGTGGGGCTACTCCGAACGCTCCTCAAAAGCATCCCTAACGGGATTTTTGTGCACAGAGCTGTCAAAGAAACAAAGACAGAGTAAGGACGGTCAAATCACCCACAGAATAATACTGGATTTTCACAAGTTGTACACCATTAGAAAGCCCGTCTCAAGGGCTCTCTCTTCCGTGAGTTTCGTTGAGGTCACCATTTTGTAGGCGAGGCCAGCGTCCTGGAAGTAGGGCTGCCCGAAACTCCACTGTATCACATGCCTACGTCATCGCCAGTGAGAAAAAGCCGGCACAAAAAGGTCCGAAATAAATTCTGTGCTAGGCTTGGAAATAACTCATGAACTAGAAATGCTAGAGAGACAAAATTTGTACCTGACTCTGCCCTGGATATCCCTGCTTCCGAAAATCAAACTTGTAGGGTCGCGGAGGGCAAGCTTCATACCGGAAATGACCAGCAGGTGGGGCTACTCCGAACGCTCCTCAAAAGCATCCCTAACGGGATTTTTGTGCACAGAGCTGTCAAAGAAACAAAGACAGAGTAAGGACGGTCAAATCACCCACAGAATAATACTGGATTTTCACAAGTTGTACACCATTAGAAAGCCCGTCTCAAGGGCTCTCTCTTCCGTGAGTTTCGTTGAGGTCACCATTTTGTAGGCGAGGCCAGCGTCCTGGAAGTAGGGCTGCCCGAAACTCCACTGTATCACATGCCTACGTCATCGCCAGTGAGAAAAAGCCGGCACAAAAAGGTCCGAAATAAATTCTGTGCTAGGCTTGGAAATAACTCATGAACTAGAAATGCTAGAGAGACAAAATTTGTACCTGACTCTGCCCTGGATATCCCTGCTTCCGAAAATCAAACTTGTAGGGTCGCGGAGGGCAAGCTTCATACCGGAAATGACCAGCAGGTGGGGCTACTCCGAACGCTCCTCAAAAGCATCCCTAACGGGATTTTTGTGCACAGAGCTGTCAAAGAAACAAAGACAGAGTAAGGACGGTCAAATCACCCACAGAATAATACTGGATTTTCACAAGTTGTACACCATTAGAAAGCCCGTCTCATGGGCTCTCTCTTCCGTGAGTTTCGTTGAGGTCACCATTTTGTAGGCGAGGCCAGCGTCCTGGAAGTAGGGCTGCCCGAAACTCCACTGTATCACATGCCTACGTCATCGCCAGTGAGAAAAAGCCGGCACAAAAAGGTCCGAAATAAATTCTGTGCTAGACTTGGAAATAACTCATGAACTAGAAATGCTAGAGAGACAAAATTTGTACCTGACTCTGCCCTGGATATCCCAGCTTCCGAAAATTAAACTTGTAGGGTCGCGGAGGGCAAGCTTCATACCGGAAATGACCAGCAGGTGGGGCTACTCCGAACGCTCCTCAAAAGCATCCCTAACGGGATTTTTGTGCACAGAGCTGTCAAAGAAACAAAGACAGAGTAAGGACGGTCAAATCACCCACAGAATAATACTGGATTTTCACAAGTTGTACACCATTAGAAAGCCCGTCTCAAGGGCTCTCTCTTCCGTGAGTTTCGTTGAGGTCACCATTTTGTAGGCGAGGCCAGCGTCCTGGAAGTAGGGCTGCCCGAAACTCCACTGTATCACATGCCTACGTCATCGCCAGTGAGAAAAAGCCGGCACAAAAAGGTCCGAAATAAATTCTGTGCTAGGCTTGGAAATAACTCATGAACTAGAAATGCTAGAGAGACAAAATTTGTACCTGACTCTGCCCTGGATATCCCTGCTTCCGAAAATCAAACTTGTAGGGTCGCGGAGGGCAAGCTTCATACCGGAAATGACCAGCAGGTGGGGCTACTCCGAACGCTCCTCAAAAGCATCCCTAACGGGATTTTTGTGCACAGAGCTGTCAAAGAAACAAAGACAGAGTAAGGACGGTCAAATCACCCTCAGAATAATACTGGATTTCCACAAGTTGTACACCATTAGAAAGCCCGTCTCAAGGGCTCTCTCTTCCGTGAGTTTCGTTGAGGTCACCATTTTGTAGGCGAGGCCAGCGTCCTGGAAGTAGGGCTGCCCGAAACTCCACTGTATCACATGCCTACGTCATCGCCAGTGAGAAAAAGCCGGCACAAAAAGGTCCGAAATAAATTCTGTGCTAGGCTTGGAAATAACTCATGAACTAGAAATGCTAGAGAGACAAAATTTGTACCTGACTCTGCCCTGGATATCCCTGCTTCCGAAAATCAAACTTGTAGGGTCGCGGAGGGCAAGCTTCATACCGGAAATGACCAGCAGGTGGGGCTACTCCGAACGCTCCTCAAAAGCATCCCTAACGGGATTTTTGTGCACAGAGCTGTCAAAGAAACAAAGACAGAGTAAGGACGGTCAAATCACCCACAGAATAATACTGGATTTTCACAAGTTGTACACCATTAGAAAGCCCGTCTCAAGGGCTCTCTCTTCCGTGAGTTTCGTTGAGGTCACCATTTTGTAGGCGAGGCCAGCGTCCTGGAAGTAGGGCTGCCCGAAACTCCACTGTATCACATGCCTACGTCATCGCCAGTGAGAAAAAGCCGGCACAAAAAGGTCCGAAATAAATTCTGTGCTAGGCTTGGAAATAACTCATGAACTAGAAATGCTAGAGAGACAAAATTTGTACCTGACTCTGCCCTGGATATCCCTGCTTCCGAAAATCAAACTTGTAGGGTCGCGGAGGGCAAGCTTCATACCGGAAATGACCAGCAGGTGGGGCTACTCCGAACGCTCCTCAAAAGCATCCCTAACGGGATTTTTGTGCACAGAGCTGTCAAAGAAACAAAGACAGAGTAAGGACGGTCAAATCACCCACAGAATAATACTGGATTTTCACAAGTTGTACACCATTAGAAAGCCCGTCTCAAGGGCTCTCTCTTCCGTGAGTTTCGTTGAGGTCACCATTTTGTAGGCGAGGCCAGCGTCCTGGAAGTAGGGCTGCCCGAAACTCCACTGTATCACATGCCTACGTCATCGCCAGTGAGAAAAAGCCGGCACAAAAAGGTCCGAAATAAATTCTGTGCTAGGCTTGGAAATAACTCATGAACTAGAAATGCTAGAGAGACAAAATTTGTACCTGACTCTGCCCTGGATATCCCTGCTTCCGAAAATCAAACTTGTAGGGTCGCGGAGGGCAAGCTTCATACCGGAAATGACCAGCAGGTGGGGCTACTCCGAACGCTCCTCAAAAGCATCCCTAACGGGATTTTTGTGCACAGAGCTGTCAAAGAAACAAAGACAGAGTAAGGACGGTCAAATCACCCACAGAATAATACTGGATTTTCACAAGTTGTACACCATTAGAAAGCCCGTCTCAAGGGCTCTCTCTTCCGTGAGTTTCGTTGAGGTCACCATTTTGTAGGCGAGGCCAGCGTCCTGGAAGTAGGGCTGCCCGAAACTCCACTGTATCACATGCCTACGTCATCGCCAGTGAGAAAAAGCCGGCACAAAAAGGTCCGAAATAAATTCTGTGCTAGGCTTGGAAATAACTCATGAACTAGAAATGCTAGAGAGACAAAATTTGTACCTGACTCTGCCCTGGATATCCCTGCTTCCGAAAATCAAACTTGTAGGGTCGCGGAGGGCAAGCTTCATACCGGAAATGACCAGCAGGTGGGGCTACTCCGAACGCTCCTCAAAAGCATCCCTAACGGGATTTTTGTGCACAGAGCTGTCAAAGAAACAAAGACAGAGTAAGGACGGTCAAATCACCCACAGAATAATACTGGATTTTCACAAGTTGTACACCATTAGAAAGCCCGTCTCAAGGGCTCTCTCTTCCGTGAGTTTCGTTGAGGTCACCATTTTGTAGGCGAGGCCAGCGTCCTGGAAGTAGGGCTGCCCGAAACTCCACTGTATCACATGCCTACGTCATCGCCAGTGAGAAAAAGCCGGCACAAAAAGGTCCGAAATAAATTCTGTGCTAGGCTTGGAAATAACTCATGAACTAGAAATGCTAGAGAGACAAAATTTGTACCTGACTCTGCCCTGGATATCCCTGCTTCCGAAAATCAAACTTGTAGGGTCGCGGAGGGCAAGCTTCATACCGGAAATGACCAGCAGGTGGGGCTACTCCGAACGCTCCTCAAAAGCATCCCTAACGGGATTTTTGTGCACAGAGCTGTCAAAGAAACAAAGACAGAGTAAGGACGGTCAAATCACCCACAGAATAATACTGGATTTTCACAAGTTGTACACCATTAGAAAGCCCGTCTCAAGGGCTCTCTCTTCCGTGAGTTTCGTTGAGGTCACCATTTTGTAGGCGAGGCCAGCGTCCTGGAAGTAGGGCTGCCCGAAACTCCACTGTATCACATGCCTACGTCATCGCCAGTGAGAAAAAGCCGGCACAAAAAGGTCCGAAATAAATTCTGTGCTAGGCTTGGAAATAACTCATGAACTAGAAATGCTAGAGAGACAAAATTTGTACCTGACTCTGCCCTGGATATCCCTGCTTCCGAAAATCAAACTTGTAGGGTCGCGGAGGGCAAGCTTCATACCGGAAATGACCAGCAGGTGGGGCTACTCCGAACGCTCCTCAAAAGCATCCCTAACGGGATTTTTGTGCACAGAGCTGTCAAAGAAACAAAGACAGAGTAAGGACGGTCAAATCACCCACAGAATAATACTGGATTTTCACAAGTTGTACACCATTAGAAAGCCCGTCTCAAGGGCTCTCTCTTCCGTGAGTTTCGTTGAGGTCACCATTTTGTAGGCGAGGCCAGCGTCCTGGAAGTAGGGCTGCCCGAAACTCCACTGTATCACATGCCTACGTCATCGCCAGTGAGAAAAAGCCGGCACAAAAAGGTCCGAAATAAATTCTGTGCTAGGCTTGGAAATAACTCATGAACTAGAAATGCTAGAGAGACAAAATTTGTACCTGACTCTGCCCTGGATATCCCTGCTTCCGAAAATCAAACTTGTAGGGTCGCGGAGGGCAAGCTTCATACCGGAAATGACCAGCAGGTGGGGCTACTCCGAACGCTCCTCAAAAGCATCCCTAACGGGATTTTTGTGCACAGAGCTGTCAAAGAAACAAAGACAGAGTAAGGACGGTCAAATCACCCACAGAATAATACTGGATTTTCACAAGTTGTACACCATTAGAAAGCCCGTCTCAAGGGCTCTCTCTTCCGTGAGTTTCGTTGAGGTCACCATTTTGTAGGCGAGGCCAGCGTCCTGGAAGTAGGGCTGCCCGAAACTCCACTGTATCACATGCCTACGTCATCGCCAGTGAGAAAAAGCCGGCACAAAAAGGTCCGAAATAAATTCTGTGCTAGGCTTGGAAATAACTCATGAACTAGAAATGCTAGAGAGACAAAATTTGTACCTGACTCTGCCCTGGATATCCCTGCTTCCGAAAATCAAACTTGTAGGGTCGCGGAGGGCAAGCTTCATACCGGAAATGACCAGCAGGTGGGGCTACTCCGAACGCTCCTCAAAAGCATCCCTAACGGGATTTTTGTGCACAGAGCTGTCAAAGAAACAAAGACAGAGTAAGGACGGTCAAATCACCCACAGAATAATACTGGATTTTCACAAGTTGTACACCATTAGAAAGCCCGTCTCAAGGGCTCTCTCTTCCGTGAGTTTCGTTGAGGTCACCATTTTGTAGGCGAGGCCAGCGTCCTGGAAGTAGGGCTGCCCGAAACTCCACTGTATCACATGCCTACGTCATCGCCAGTGAGAAAAAGCCGGCACAAAAAGGTCCGAAATAAATTCTGTGCTAGGCTTGGAAATAACTCATGAACTAGAAATGCTAGAGAGACAAAATTTGTACCTGACTCTGCCCTGGATATCCCTGCTTCCGAAAATCAAACTTGTAGGGTCGCGGAGGGCAAGCTTCATACCGGAAATGACCAGCAGGTGGGGCTACTCCGAACGCTCCTCAAAAGCATCCCTAACGGGATTTTTGTGCACAGAGCTGTCAAAGAAACAAAGACAGAGTAAGGACGGTCAAATCACCCACAGAATAATACTGGATTTTCACAAGTTGTACACCATTAGAAAGCCCGTCTCAAGGGCTCTCTCTTCCGTGAGTTTCGTTGAGGTCACCATTTTGTAGGCGAGGCCAGCGTCCTGGAAGTAGGGCTGCCCGAAACTCCACTGTATCACATGCCTACGTCATCGCCAGTGAGAAAAAGCCGGCACAAAAAGGTCCGAAATAAATTCTGTGCTAGGCTTGGAAATAACTCATGAACTAGAAATGCTAGAGAGACAAAATTTGTACCTGACTCTGCCCTGGATATCCCTGCTTCCGAAAATCAAACTTGTAGGGTCGCGGAGGGCAAGCTTCATACCGGAAATGACCAGCAGGTGGGGCTACTCCGAACGCTCCTCAAAAGCATCCCTAACGGGATTTTTGTGCACAGAGCTGTCAAAGAAACAAAGACAGAGTAAGGACGGTCAAATCACCCACAGAATAATACTGGATTTTCACAAGTTGTACACCATTAGAAAGCCCGTCTCAAGGGCTCTCTCTTCCGTGAGTTTCGTTGAGGTCACCATTTTGTAGGCGAGGCCAGCGTCCTGGAAGTAGGGCTGCCCGAAACTCCACTGTATCACATGCCTACGTCATCGCCAGTGAGAAAAAGCCGGCACAAAAAGGTCCGAAATAAATTCTGTGCTAGGCTTGGAAATAACTCATGAACTAGAAATGCTAGAGAGACAAAATTTGTACCTGACTCTGCCCTGGATATCCCTGCTTCCGAAAATCAAACTTGTAGGGTCGCGGAGGGCAAGCTTCATACCGGAAATGACCAGCAGGTGGGGCTACTCCGAACGCTCCTCAAAAGCATCCCTAACGGGATTTTTGTGCACAGAGCTGTCAAAGAAACAAAGACAGAGTAAGGACGGTCAAATCACCCTCAGAATAATACTGGATTTTCACAAGTTGTACACCATTAGAAAGCCCGTCTCAAGGGCTCTCTCTTCCGTGAGTTTCGTTGAGGTCACCATTTTGTAGGCGAGGCCAGCGTCCTGGAAGTAGGGCTGCCCGAAACTCCACTGTATCACATGCCTACGTCATCGCCAGTGAGAAAAAGCCGGCACAAAAAGGTCCGAAATAAATTCTGTGCTAGGCTTGGAAATAACTCATGAACTAGAAATGCTAGAGAGACAAAATTTGTACCTGACTCTGCCCTGGATATCCCTGCTTCCGAAAATCAAACTTGTAGGGTCGCGGAGGGCAAGCTTCATACCGGAAATGACCAGCAGGTGGGGCTACTCCGAACGCTCCTCAAAAGCATCCCTAACGGGATTTTTGTGCACAGAGCTGTCAAAGAAACAAAGACAGAGTAAGGACGGTCAAATCACCCTCAGAATAATACTGGATTTTCACAAGTTGTACACCATTAGAAAGCCCGTCTCAACGGCTCTCTCTTCCGTGAGTTTCCTTGAGGTCACCATTTTGTAGGCGAGGCCAGCGTCCTGGAAGTAGGGCTGCCCGAAACTCCACTGTATCACATGCCTACGTCATCGCCAGTGAGAAAAAGCCGGCACAAAAAGGTCCGAAATAAATTCTGTGCTAGGCTTGGAAATAACTCATGAACTAGAAATGCTAGAGAGACAAAATTTGTACCTGACTCTGCCCTGGATATCCCTGCTTCCGAAAATCAAACTTGTAGGGTCGCGGAGGGCAAGCTTCATACCGGAAATGACCAGCAGGTGGGGCTACTCCGAACGCTCCTCAAAAGCATCCCTAACGGGATTTTTGTGCACAGAGCTGTCAAAGAAACAAAGACAGAGTAAGGACGGTCAAATCACCCTCAGAATAATACTGGATTTTCACAAGTTGTACACCATTAGAAAGCCCGTCTCAAGGGCTCTCTCTTCCGTGAGTTTTGTTGAGGTCACCATTTTGTAGGCGAGGCCAGCGTCCTGGAAGTAGGGCTGCCCGAAACTCCACTGTATCACATGCCTACGTCATCGCCAGTGAGAAAAAGCCGGCACAAAAAGGTCCGAAATAAATTCTGTGCTAGGCTTGGAAATAACTCATGAACTAGAAATGCTAGAGAGACAAAATTTGTACCTGACTCTGCCCTGGATATCCCTGCTTCCGAAAATCAAACTTGTAGGGTCGCGGAGGGCAAGCTTCATACCGGAAATGACCAGCAGGTGGGGCTACTCCGAACGCTCCTCAAAAGCATCCCTAACGGGATTTTTGTGCACAGAGCTGTCAAAGAAACAAAGACAGAGTAAGGACGGTCAAATCACCCTCAGAATAATACTGGATTTTCACAAGTTGTACACCATTAAAAAGCCCGTCTCAAGGGCTCTCTCTTCCGTGAGTTTCGTTGAGGTCACCATTTTGTAGGCGAGGCCAGCGTCCTGGAAGTAGGGCTGCCCGAAACTCCACTGTATCACATGCCTACGTCATCGCCAGTGAGAAAAAGCCGGCACAAAAAGGTCCGAAATAAATTCTGTGCTAGGCTTGGAAATAACTCATGAACTAGAAATGCTAGAGAGACAAAATTTGTACCTGACTCTGCCCTGGATATCCCTGCTTCCGAAAATCAAACTTGTAGGGTCGCGGAGGGCAAGCTTCATACCGGAAATGACCAGCAGGTGGGGCTACTCCGAACGCTCCTCAAAAGCATCCCTAACGGGATTTTTGTGCACAGAGCTGTCAAAGAAACAAAGACAGAGTAAGGACGGTCAAATCACCCTCAGAATAATACTGGATTTTCACAAGTTGTACACCATTAGAAAGCCCGTCTCAAGGGCTCTCTCTTCCGTGAGTTTCGTTGAGGTCACCATTTTGTAGGCGAGGCCAGCGTCCTGGAAGTAGGGCTGCCCGAAACTCCACTGTATCACATGCCTACGTCATCGCCAGTGAGAAAAAGCCGGCACAAAAAGGTCCGAAATAAATTCTGTGCTAGGCTTGGAAATAACTCATGAACTAGAAATGCTAGAGAGACAAAATTTGTACCTGACTCTGCCCTGGATATCCCTGCTTCCGAAAATCAAACTTGTAGGGTCGCGGAGGGCAAGCTTCATACCGGAAATGACCAGCAGGTGGGGCTACTCCGAACGCTCCTCAAAAGCATCCCTAACGGGATTTTTGTGCACAGAGCTGTCAAAGAAACAAAGACAGAGTAAGGACGGTCAAATCACCCTCAGAATAATACTGGATTTTCACAAGTTGTACACCATTAGAAAGCCCGTCTCAAGGGCTCTCTCTTCCGTGAGTTTCGTTGAGGTCACCATTTTGTAGGCGAGGCCAGCGTCCTGGAAGTAGGGCTGCCCGAAACTCCACTGTATCACATGCCTACGTCATCGCCAGTGAGAAAAAGCCGGCACAAAAAGGTCCGAAATAAATTCTGTGCTAGGCTTGGAAATAACTCATGAACTAGAAATGCTAGAGAGACAAAATTTGTACCTGACTCTGCCCTGGATATCCCTGCTTCCGAAAATCAAACTTGTAGGGTCGCGGAGGGCAAGCTTCATACCGGAAATGACCAGCAGGTGGGGCTACTCCGAACGCTCCTCAAAAGCATCCCTAACGGGATTTTTGTGCACAGAGCTGTCAAAGAAACAAAGACAGAGTAAGGACGGTCAAATCACCCACAGAATAATACTGGATTTTCACAAGTTGTACACCATTAGAAAGCCCGTCTCAAGGGCTCTCTCTTCCGTGAGTTTCGTTGAGGTCACCATTTTGTAGGCGAGGCCAGCGTCCTGGAAGTAGGGCTGCCCGAAACTCCACTGTATCACATGCCTACGTCATCGCCAGTGATAAAAAGCCGGCACAAAAAGGTCCGAAATAAATTCTGTGCTAGGCTTGGAAATAACTCATGAACTAGAAATGCTAGAGAGACAAAATTTGTACCTGACTCTGCCCTGGATATCCCTGCTTCCGAAAATCAAACTTGTAGGGTCGCGGAGGGCAAGCTTCATACCGGAAATGACCAGCAGGTGGGGCTACTCCGAACGCTCCTCAAAAGCATCCCTAACGGGATTTTTGTGCACAGAGCTGTCAAAGAAACAAAGACAGAGTAAGGACGGTCAAATCACCCTCAGAATAATACTGGATTTTCACAAGTTGTACACCATTAGAAAGCCCGTCTCAAGGGCTCTCTCTTCCGTGAGTTTCGTTGAGGTCACCATTTTGTAGGCGAGGCCAGCGTCCTGGAAGTAGGGCTGCCCGAAACTCCACTGTATCACATGCCTACGTCATCGCCAGTGAGAAAAAGCCGGCACAAAAAGGTCCGAAATAAATTCTGTGCTAGGCTTGGAAATAACTCATGAACTAGAAATGCTAGAGAGACAAAATTTGTACCTGACTCTGCCCTGGATATCCCTGCTTCCGAAAATCAAACTTGTAGGGTCGCGGAGGGCAAGCTTCATACCGGAAATGACCAGCAGGTGGGGCTACTCCGAACGCTCCTCAAAAGCATCCCTAACGGGATTTTTGTGCACAGAGCTGTCAAAGAAACAAAGACAGAGTAAGGACGGTCAAATCACCCTCAGAATAATACTGGATTTTCACAAGTTGTACACCATTAGAAAGCCCGTCTCAAGGGCTCTCTCTTCCGTGAGTTTCGTTGAGGTCACCATTTTGTAGGCGAGGCCAGCGTCCTGGAAGTAGGGCTGCCCGAAACTCCACTGTATCACATGCCTACGTCATCGCCAGTGAGAAAAAGCCGGCACAAAAAGGTCCGAAATAAATTCTGTGCTAGGCTTGGAAATAACTCATGAACTAGAAATGCTAGAGAGACAAAATTTGTACCTGACTCTGCCCTGGATATCCCTGCTTCCGAAAATCAAACTTGTAGGGTCGCGGAGGGCAAGCTTCATACCGGAAATGACCAGCAGGTGGGGCTACTCCGAACGCTCCTCAAAAGCATCCCTAACGGGATTTTTGTGCACAGAGCTGTCAAAGAAACAAAGACAGAGTAAGGACGGTCAAATCACCCACAGAATAATACTGGATTTTCACAAGTTGTACACCATTAGAAAGCCCGTCTCAAGGGCTCTCTCTTCCGTGAGTTTCGTTGAGGTCACCATTTTGTAGGCGAGGCCAGCGTCCTGGAAGTAGGGCTGCCCGAAACTCCACTGTATCACATGCCTACGTCATCGCCAGTGAGAAAAAGCCGGCACAAAAAGGTCCGAAATAAATTCTGTGCTAGGCTTGGAAATAACTCATGAACTAGAAATGCTAGAGAGACAAAATTTGTACCTGACTCTGCCCTGGATATCCCTGCTTCCGAAAATCAAACTTGTAGGGTCGCGGAGGGCAAGCTTCATACCGGAAATGACCAGCAGGTGGGGCTACTCCGAACGCTCCTCAAAAGCATCCCTAACGGGATTTTTGTGCACAGAGCTGTCAAAGAAACAAAGACAGAGTAAGGACGGTCAAATCACCCTCAGAATAATACTGGATTTTCACAAGTTGTACACCATTAGAAAGCCCGTCTCAAGGGCTCTCTCTTCCGTGAGTTTCGTTGAGGTCACCATTTTGTAGGCGAGGCCAGCGTCCTGGAAGTAGGGCTGCCCGAAACTCCACTGTATCACATGCCTACGTCATCGCCAGTGAGAAAAAGCCGGCACAAAAAGGTCCGAAATAAATTCTGTGCTAGGCTTGGAAATAACTCATGAACTAGAAATGCTAGAGAGACAAAATTTGTACCTGACTCTGCCCTGGATATCCCTGCTTCCGAAAATCAAACTTGTAGGGTCGCGGAGGGCAAGCTTCATACCGGAAATGACCAGCAGGTGGGGCTACTCCGAACGCTCCTCAAAAGCATCCCTAACGGGATTTTTGTGCACAGAGCTGTCAAAGAAACAAAGACAGAGTAAGGACGGTCAAATCACCCACAGAATAATACTGGATTTTCACAAGTTGTACACCATTAGAAAGCCCGTCTCAAGGGCTCTCTCTTCCGTGAGTTTCGTTGAGGTCACCATTTTGTAGGCGAGGCCAGCGTCCTGGAAGTAGGGCTGCCCGAAACTCCACTGTATCACATGCCTACGTCATCGCCAGTGAGAAAAAGCCGGCACAAACAAGTCCGAAATAAATTCTGTGCTAGGCTTGGAAATAACTCATGAACTAGAAATGCTAGAGAGACAAAATTTGTACCTGACTCTGCCCTGGATATCCCTGCTTCCGAAAATCAAACTTGTAGGGTCGCGGAGGGCAAGCTTCATACCGGAAATGACCAGCAGGTGGGGCTACTCCGAACGCTCCTCAAAAGCATCCCTAACGGGATTTTTGTGCACAGAGCTGTCAAAGAAACAAAGACAGAGTAAGGACGGTCAAATCACCCTCAGAATAATACTGGATTTTCACAAGTTGTACACCATTAGAAAGCCCGTCTCAAGGGCTCTCTCTTCCGTGAGTTTCGTTGAGGTCACCATTTTGTAGGCGAGGCCAGCGTCCTGGAAGTAGGGCTGCCCGAAACTCCACTGTATCACATGCCTACGTCATCGCCAGTGAGAAAAAGCCGGCACAAAAAGGTCCGAAATAAATTCTGTGCTAGGCTTGGAAATAACTCATGAACTAGAAATGCTAGAGAGACAAAATTTGTACCTGACTCTGCCCTGGATATCCCTGCTTCCGAAAATCAAACTTGTAGGGTCGCGGAGGGCAAGCTTCATACCGGAAATGACCAGCAGGTGGGGCTACTCCGAACGCTCCTCAAAAGCATCCCTAACGGGATTTTTTGGCACAGAGCTGTCAAAGAAACAAAGACAGAGTAAGGACGGTCAAATCACCCACAGAATAATACTGGATTTTCACAAGTTGTACACCATTAGAAAGCCCGTCTCAAGGGCTCTCTCTTCCGTGAGTTTCGTTGAGGTCACCATTTTGTAGGCGAGGCCAGCGTCCTGGAAGTAGGGCTGCCCGAAACTCCACTGTATCACATGCCTACGTCATCGCCAGTGAGAAAAAGCCGGCACAAAAAGGTCCGAAATAAATTCTGTGCTAGGCTTGGAAATAACTCATGAACTAGAAATGCTAGAGAGACAAAATTTGTACCTGACTCTGCCCTGGATATCCCTGCTTCCGAAAATCAAACTTGTAGGGTCGCGGAGGGCAAGCTTCATACCGGAAATGACCAGCAGGTGGGGCTACTCCGAACGCTCCTCAAAAGCATCCCTAACGGGATTTTTGTGCACAGAGCTGTCAAAGAAACAAAGACAGAGTAAGGACGGTCAAATCACCCACAGAATAATACTGGATTTTCACAAGTTGTACACCATTAGAAAGCCCGTCTCAAGGGCTCTCTCTTCCGTGAGTTTCGTTGAGGTCACCATTTTGTAGGCGAGGCCAGCGTCCTGGAAGTAGGGCTGCCCGAAACTCCACTGTATCACATGCCTACGTCATCGCCAGTGAGAAAAAGCCGGCACAAAAAGGTCCGAAATAAATTCTGTGCTAGGCTTGGAAATAACTCATGAACTAGAAATGCTAGAGAGACAAAATTTGTACCTGACTCTGCCCTGGATATCCCTGCTTCCGAAAATCAAACTTGTAGGGTCGCGGAGGGCAAGCTTCATACCGGAAATGACCAGCAGGTGGGGCTACTCCGAACGCTCCTCAAAAGCATCCCTAACGGGATATTTGTGCACAGAGCTGTCAAAGAAACAAAGACAGAGTAAGGACGGTCAAATCACCCTCAGAATAATACTGGATTTTCACAAGTTGTACACCATTAGAAAGCCCGTCTCAAGGGCTCTCTCTTCCGTGAGTTTCGTTGAGGTCACCATTTTGTAGGCGAGGCCAGCGTCCTGGAAGTAGGGCTGCCCGAAACTCCACTGTATCACATGCCTACGTCATCGCCAGTGAGAAAAAGCCGGCACAAAAAGGTCCGAAATAAATTCTGTGCTAGGCTTGGAAATAACTCATGAACTAGAAATGCTAGAGAGACAAAATTTGTACCTGACTCTGTCCTGGATATCCCTGCTTCCGAAAATCAAACTTGTAGGGTCGCGGAGGGCAAGCTTCATACCGGAAATGACCAGCAGGTGGGGCTACTCCGAACGCTCCTCAAAAGCATCCCTAACGGGATTTTTGTGCACAGAGCTGTCAAAGAAACAAAGACAGAGTAAGGACGGTCAAATCACCCTCAGAATAATACTGGATTTTCACAAGTTGTAAACCATTAGAAAGCCCGTCTCAAGGGCTCTCTCTTCCGTGAGTTTCGTTGAGGTCACCATTTTGTAGGCGAGGCCAGCGTCCTGGAAGTAGGGCTGCCCGAAACTCCACTGTATCACATGCCTACGTCATCGCCAGTGAGAAAAAGCCGGCACAAAAAGGTCCGAAATAAATTCTGTGCTAGGCTTGGAAATAACTCATGAACTAGAAATGCTAGAGAGACAAAATTTGTACCTGACTCTGCCCTGGATATCCCTGCTTCCGAAAATCAAACTTGTAGGGTCGCGGAGGGCAAGCTTCATACCGGAAATGACCAGCAGGTGGGGCTACTCCGAACGCTCCTCAAAAGCATCCCTAACGGGATTTTTGTGCACAGAGCTGTCAAAGAAACAAAGACAGAGTAAGGACGGTCAAATCACCCTCAGAATAATACTGGATTTTCACAAGTTGTACACCATTAGAAAGCCCGTCTCAAGGGCTCTCTCTTCCGTGAGTTTCGTTGAGGTCACCATTTTGTAGGCGAGGCCAGCGTCCTGGAAGTAGGGCTGCCCGAAACTCCACTGTATCACATGCCTACGTCATCGCCAGTGAGAAAAAGCCGGCACAAAAAGGTCCGAAATAAATTCTGTGCTAGGCTTGGAAATAACTCATGAACTAGAAATGCTAGAGAGACAAAATTTGTACCTGACTCTGCCCTGGATATCCCTGCTTCCGAAAATCAAACTTGTAGGGTCGCGGAGGGCAAGCTTCATACCGGAAATGACCAGCAGGTGGGGCTACTCCGAACGCTCCTCAAAAGCATCCCTAACGGGATTTTTTGGCACAGAGCTGTCAAAGAAACAAAGACAGAGTAAGGACGGTCAAATCACCCACAGAATAATACTGGATTTTCACAAGTTGTACACCATTAGAAAGCCCGTCTCAAGGGCTCTCTCTTCCGTGAGTTTCGTTGAGGTCACCATTTTGTAGGCGAGGCCAGCGTCCTGGAAGTAGGGCTGCCCGAAACTCCACTGTATCACATGCCTACGTCATCGCCAGTGAGAAAAAGCCGGCACAAAAAGGTCCGAAATAAATTCTGTGCTAGGCTTGGAAATAACTCATGAACTAGAAATGCTAGAGAGACAAAATTTGTACCTGACTCTGCCCTGGATATCCCTGCTTCCGAAAATCAAACTTGTAGGGTCGCGGAGGGCAAGCTTCATACCGGAAATGACCAGCAGGTGGGGCTACTCCGAACGCTCCTCAAAAGCATCCCTAACGGGATTTTTGTGCACAGAGCTGTCAAAGAAACAAAGACAGAGTAAGGACGGTCAAATCACCCACAGAATAATACTGGATTTTCACAAGTTGTACACCATTAGAAAGCCCGTCTCAAGGGCTCTCTCTTCCGTGAGTTTCGTTGAGGTCACCATTTTGTAGGCGAGGCCAGCGTCCTGGAAGTAGGGCTGCCCGAAACTCCACTGTATCACATGCCTACGTCATCGCCAGTGAGAAAAAGCCGGCACAAAAAGGTCCGAAATAAATTCTGTGCTAGGCTTGGAAATAACTCATGAACTAGAAATGCTAGAGAGACAAAATTTGTACCTGACTCTGCCCTGGATATCCCTGCTTCCGAAAATCAAACTTGTAGGGTCGCGGAGGGCAAGCTTCATACCGGAAATGACCAGCAGGTGGGGCTACTCCGAACGCTCCTCAAAAGCATCCCTAACGGGATATTTGTGCACAGAGCTGTCAAAGAAACAAAGACAGAGTAAGGACGGTCAAATCACCCTCAGAATAATACTGGATTTTCACAAGTTGTACACCATTAGAAAGCCCGTCTCAAGGGCTCTCTCTTCCGTGAGTTTCGTTGAGGTCACCATTTTGTAGGCGAGGCCAGCGTCCTGGAAGTAGGGCTGCCCGAAACTCCACTGTATCACATGCCTACGTCATCGCCAGTGAGAAAAAGCCGGCACAAAAAGGTCCGAAATAAATTCTGTGCTAGGCTTGGAAATAACTCATGAACTAGAAATGCTAGAGAGACAAAATTTGTACCTGACTCTGTCCTGGATATCCCTGCTTCCGAAAATCAAACTTGTAGGGTCGCGGAGGGCAAGCTTCATACCGGAAATGACCAGCAGGTGGGGCTACTCCGAACGCTCCTCAAAAGCATCCCTAACGGGATTTTTGTGCACAGAGCTGTCAAAGAAACAAAGACAGAGTAAGGACGGTCAAATCACCCTCAGAATAATACTGGATTTTCACAAGTTGTAAACCATTAGAAAGCCCGTCTCAAGGGCTCTCTCTTCCGTGAGTTTCGTTGAGGTCACCATTTTGTAGGCGAGGCCAGCGTCCTGGAAGTAGGGCTGCCCGAAACTCCACTGTATCACATGCCTACGTCATCGCCAGTGAGAAAAAGCCGGCACAAAAAGGTCCGAAATAAATTCTGTGCTAGGCTTGGAAATAACTCATGAACTAGAAATGCTAGAGAGACAAAATTTGTACCTGACTCTGCCCTGGATATCCCTGCTTCCGAAAATCAAACTTGTAGGGTCGCGGAGGGCAAGCTTCATACCGGAAATGACCAGCAGGTGGGGCTACTCCGAACGCTCCTCAAAAGCATCCCTAACGGGATTTTTGTGCACAGAGCTGTCAAAGAAACAAAGACAGAGTAAGGACGGTCAAATCACCCTCAGAATAATACTGGATTTTCACAAGTTGTACACCATTAGAAAGCCCGTCTCAAGGGCTCTCTCTTCCGTGAGTTTCGTTGAGGTCACCATTTTGTAGGCGAGGCCAGCGTCCTGGAAGTAGGGCTGCCCGAAACTCCACTGTATCACATGCCTACGTCATCGCCAGTGAGAAAAAGCCGGCACAAAAAGGTCCGAAATAAATTCTGTGCTAGGCTTGGAAATAACTCATGAACTAGAAATGCTAGAGAGACAAAATTTGTACCTGACTCTGCCCTGGATATCCCTGCTTCCGAAAATCAAACTTGTAGGGTCGCGGAGGGCAAGCTTCATACCGGAAATGACCAGCAGGTGGGGCTACTCCGAACGCTCCTCAAAAGCATCCCTAACGGGATTTTTGTGCACAGAGCTGTCAAAGAAACAAAGACAGAGTAAGGACGGTCAAATCACCCTCAGAATAATACTGGATTTTCACAAGTTGTACACCATTAGAAAGCCCGTCTCAAGGGCTCTCTCTTCCGTGAGTTTCGTTGAGGTCACCATTTTGTAGGCGAGGCAAGCTTCCTGGAAGTAGGGCTGCCCGAAACTCCACTGTATCACATGCCTACGTCATCGCCAGTGAGAAAAAGCCGGCACAAAAAGGTCCGAAATAAATTCTGTGCTAGGCTTGGAAATAACTCATGAACTAGAAATGCTAGAGAGACAAAATTTGTACCTGACTCTGCCCTGGATATCCCTGCTTCCGAAAATCAAACTTGTAGGGTCGCGGAGGGCAAGCTTCATACCGGAAATGACCGGCAGGTGGGGCTACTCCGAACGCTCCTCAAAAGCATCCCTAACGGGATTTTTGTGCACAGAGCTGTCAAAGAAACAAAGACAGAGTAAGGACGGTCAAATCACCCACAGAATAATACTGGATTTTCACAAGTTGTACACCATTAGAAAGCCCGTCTCAAGGGCTCTCTCTTCCGTGAGTTTCGTTGAGGTCACCATTTTGTAGGCGAGGCCAGCGTCCTGGAAGTAGGGCTGCCCGAAACTCCACTGTATCACATGCCTACGTCATCGCCAGTGAGAAAAAGCCGGCACAAAAAGGTCCGAAATAAATTCTGTGCTAGGCTTGGAAATAACTCATGAACTAGAAATGCTAGAGAGACAAAATTTGTACCTGACTCTGCCCTGGATATCCCTGCTTCCGAAAATCAAACTTGTAGGGTCGCGGAGGGCAAGCTTCATACCGGAAATGACCAGCAGGTGGGGCTACTCCGAACGCTCCTCAAAAGCATCCCTAACGGGATTTTTGTGCACAGAGCTGTCAAAGAAACAAAGACAGAGTAAGGACGGTCAAATCACCCTCAGAATAATACTGGATTTTCACAAGTTGTACACCATTAGAAAGCCCGTCTCAAGGGCTCTCTCTTCCGTGAGTTTCGTTGAGGTCACCATTTTGTAGGCGAGGCCAGCGTCCTGGAAGTAGGGCTGCCCGAAACTCCACTGTATCACATGCCTACGTCATCGCCAGTGAGAAAAAGCCGGCACAAAAAGGTCCGAAATAAATTCTGTGCTAGGCTTGGAAATAACTCATGAACTAGAAATGCTAGAGAGACAAAATTTGTACCTGACTCTGCCCTGGATATCCCTGCTTCCGAAAATCAAACTTGTAGGGTCGCGGAGGGCAAGCTTCATACCGGAAATGACCAGCAGGTGGGGCTACTCCGAACGCTCCTCAAAAGCATCCCTAACGGGATTTTTGTGCACAGAGCTGTCAAAGAAACAAAGACAGAGTAAGGACGGTCAAATCACCCTCAGAATAATACTGGATTTTCACAAGTTGTACACCATTAGAAAGCCCGTCTCAAGGGCTCTCTCTTCCGTGAGTTTCGTTGAGGTCACCATTTTGTAGGCGAGGCCAGCGTCCTGGAAGTAGGGCTGCCCGAAACTCCACTGTATCACATGCCTACGTCATCGCCAGTGAGAAAAAGCCGGCACAAAAAGGTCCGAAATAAATTCTGTGCTAGGCTTGGAAATAACTCATGAACTAGAAATGCTAGAGAGACAAAATTTGTACCTGACTCTGTCCTGGATATCCCTGCTTCCGAAAATCAAACTTGTAGGGTCGCGGAGGGCAAGCTTCATACCGGAAATGACCAGCAGGTGGGGCTACTCCGAACGCTCCTCAAAAGCATCCCTAACGGGATTTTTGTGCACAGAGCTGTCAAAGAAACAAAGACAGAGTAAGGACGGTCAAATCACCCTCAGAATAATACTGGATTTTCACAAGTTGTACACCATTAGAAAGCCCGTCTCAAGGGCTCTCTCTTCCGTGAGTTTCGTTGAGGTCACCATTTTGTAGGCGAGGCCAGCGTCCTGGAAGTAGGGCTGCCCGAAACTCCACTGTATCACATGCCTACGTCATCGCCAGTGAGAAAAAGCCGGCACAAAAAGGTCCGAAATAAATTCTGTGCTAGGCTTGGAAATAACTCATGAACTAGAAATGCTAGAGAGACAAAATTTGTACCTGACTCTGCCCTGGATATCCCTGCTTCCGAAAATCAAACTTGTAGGGTCGCGGAGGGCAAGCTTCATACCGGAAATGACCAGCAGGTGGGGCTACTCCGAACGCTCCTCAAAAGCATCCCTAACGGGATTTTTGTGCACAGAGCTGTCAAAGAAACAAAGACAGAGTAAGGACGGTCAAATCACCCTCAGAATAATACTGGATTTTCACAAGTTGTACACCATTAGAAAGCCCGTCTCAAGGGCTCTCTCTTCCGTGAGTTTCGTTGAGGTCACCATTTTGTAGGCGAGGCCAGCGTCCTGGAAGTAGGGCTGCCCGAAACTCCACTGTATCACATGCCTACGTCATCGCCAGTGAGAAAAAGCCGGCACAAAAAGGTCCGAAATAAATTCTGTGCTAGGCTTGGAAATAACTCATGAACTAGAAATGCTAGAGAGACAAAATTTGTACCTGACTCTGCCCTGGATATCCCTGCTTCCGAAAATCAAACTTGTAGGGTCGCGGAGGGCAAGCTTCATACCGGAAATGACCAGCAGGTGGGGCTACTCCGAACGCTCCTCAAAAGCATCCCTAACGGGATTTTTGTGCACAGAGCTGTCAAAGAAACAAAGACAGAGTAAGGACGGTCAAATCACCCTCAGAATAATACTGGATTTTCACAAGTTGTACACCATTAGAAAGCCCGTCTCAAGGGCTCTCTCTTCCGTGAGTTTCGTTGAGGTCACCATTTTGTAGGCGAGGCCAGCGTCCTGGAAGTAGGGCTGCCCGAAACTCCACTGTATCACATGCCTACGTCATCGCCAGTGAGAAAAAGCCGGCACAAAAAGGTCCGAAATAAATTCTGTGCTAGGCTTGGAAATAACTCATGAACTAGAAATGCTAGAGAGACAAAATTTGTACCTGACTCTGCCCTGGATATCCCTGCTTCCGAAAATCAAACTTGTAGGGTCGCGGAGGGCAAGCTTCATACCGGAAATGACCAGCAGGTGGGGCTACTCCGAACGCTCCTCAAAAGCATCCCTAACGGGATTTTTGTGCACAGAGCTGTCAAAGAAACAAAGACAGAGTAAGGACGGTCAAATCACCCTCAGAATAATACTGGATTTTCACAAGTTGTACACCATTAGAAAGCCCGTCTCAAGGGCTCTCTCTTCCGTGAGTTTCGTTGAGGTCACCATTTTGTAGGCGAGGCCAGCGTCCTGGAAGTAGGGCTGCCCGAAACTCCACTGTATCACATGCCTACGTCATCGCCAGTGAGAAAAAGCCGGCACAAAAAGGTCCAAAATAAATTCTGTGCTAGGCTTGGAAATAACTCATGAACTAGAAATGCTAGAGAGACAAAATTTGTACCTGACTCTGCCCTGGATATCCCTGCTTCCGAAAATCAAATTTGTAGGGTCGCGGAGGGCAAGCTTCATACCGGAAATGACCAGCAGGTGGGGCTACTCCGAACGCTCCTCAAAAGCATCCCTAACGGGATTTTTGTGCACAGAGCTGTCAAAGAAACAAAGACAGAGTAAGGACGGTCAAATCACCCTCAGAATAATACTGGATTTTCACAAGTTGTACACCATTAGAAAGCCCGTCTCAAGGGCTCTCTCTTCCGTGAGTTTCGTTGAGGTCACCATTTTGTAGGCGAGGCCAGCGTCCTGGAAGTAGGGCTGCCCGAAACTCCACTGTATCACATGCCTACGTCATCGCCAGTGAGAAAAAGCCGGCACAAAAAGGTCCGAAATAAATTCTGTGCTAGGCTTGGAAATAACTCATGAACTAGAAATGCTAGAGAGACAAAATTTGTACCTGACTCTGCCCTGGATATCCCTTCTTCCGAAAATCAAACTTGTAGGGTCGCGGAGGGCAAGCTTCATACCGGAAATGACCAGCAGGTGGGGCTACTCCGAACGCTCCTCAAAAGCATCCCTAACGGGATTTTTGTGCACAGAGCTGTCAAAGAAACAAAGACAGAGTAAGGACGGTCAAATCACCCACAGAATAATACTGGATTTTCACAAGTTGTACACCATTAGAAAGCCCGTCTCAAGGGCTCTCTCTTCCGTGAGTTTCGTTGAGGTCACCATTTTGTAGGCGAGGCCAGCGTCCTGGAAGTAGGGCTGCCCGAAACTCCACTGTATCACATGCCTACGTCATCGCCAGTGAGAAAAAGCCGGCACAAAAAGGTCCGAAATAAATTCTGTGCTAGGCTTGGAAATAACTCATGAACTAGAAATGCTAGAGAGACAAAATTTGTACCTGACTCTGCCCTGGATATCCCTGCTTCCGAAAATCAAACTTGTAGGGTCGCGGAGGACAAGCTTCATACCGGAAATGACCAGCAGGTGGGGCTACTCCGAACGCTCCTCAAAAGCATCCCTAACGGGATTTTTGTGCACAGAGCTGTCAAAGAAACAAAGACAGAGTAAGGACGGTCAAATCACCCTCAGAATAATACTGGATTTTCACAAGTTGTACACCATTAGAAAGCCCGTCTCAAGGGCTCTCTCTTCCGTGAGTTTCGTTGAGGTCACCATTTTGTAGGCGAGGCCAGCGTCCTGGAAGTAGGGCTGCCCGAAACTCCACTGTATCACATGCCTACGTCATCGCCAGTGAGAAAAAGCCGGCACAAAAAGGTCCGAAATAAATTCTGTGCTAGGCTTGGAAATAACTCATGAACTAGAAATGCTAGAGAGACAAAATTTGTACCTGACTCTGCCCTGGATATCCCTGCTTCCGAAAATCAAACTTGTAGGGTCGCGGAGGGCAATCTTCATACCGGAAATGACCAGCAGGTGGGGCTACTCCGAACGCTCCTCAAAAGCATCCCTAACGGGATTTTTGTGCACAGAGCTGTCAAAGAAACAAAGACAGAGTAAGGACGGTCAAATCACCCTCAGAATAATACTGGATTTTCACAAGTTGTACACCATTAGAAAGCCCGTCTCAAGGGCTCTCTCTTCCGTGAGTTTCGTTGAGGTCACCATTTTGTAGGCGAGGCCAGCGTCCTGGAAGTAGGGCTGCCCGAAACTCCACTGTATCACATGCCTACGTCATCGCCAGTGAGAAAAAGCCGGCACAAAAAGGTCCGAAATAAATTCTGTGCTAGGCTTGGAAATAACTCATGAACTAGAAATGCTAGAGAGACAAAATTTGTACCTGACTCTGCCCTGGATATCCCTTCTTCCGAAAATCAAACTTGTAGGGTCGCGGAGGGCAAGCTTCATACCGGAAATGACCAGCAGGTGGGGCTACTCCGAACGCTCCTCAAAAGCATCCCTAACGGGATTTTTGTGCACAGAGCTGTCAAAGAAACAAAGACAGAGTAAGGACGGTCAAATCACCCACAGAATAATACTGGATTTTCACAAGTTGTACACCATTAGAAAGCCCGTCTCAAGGGCTCTCTCTTCCGTGAGTTTCGTTGAGGTCACCATTTTGTAGGCGAGGCCAGCGTCCTGGAAGTAGGGCTGCCCGAAACTCCACTGTATCACATGCCTACGTCATCGCCAGTGAGAAAAAGCCGGCACAAAAAGGTCCGAAATAAATTCTGTGCTAGGCTTGGAAATAACTCATGAACTAGAAATGCTAGAGAGACAAAATTTGTACCTGACTCTGCCCTGGATATCCCTGCTTCCGAAAATCAAACTTGTAGGGTCGCGGAGGACAAGCTTCATACCGGAAATGACCAGCAGGTGGGGCTACTCCGAACGCTCCTCAAAAGCATCCCTAACGGGATTTTTGTGCACAGAGCTGTCAAAGAAACAAAGACAGAGTAAGGACGGTCAAATCACCCTCAGAATAATACTGGATTTTCACAAGTTGTACACCATTAGAAAGCCCGTCTCAAGGGCTCTCTCTTCCGTGAGTTTCGTTGAGGTCACCATTTTGTAGGCGAGGCCAGCGTCCTGGAAGTAGGGCTGCCCGAAACTCCACTGTATCACATGCCTACGTCATCGCCAGTGAGAAAAAGCCGGCACAAAAAGGTCCGAAATAAATTCTGTGCTAGGCTTGGAAATAACTCATGAACTAGAAATGCTAGAGAGACAAAATTTGTACCTGACTCTGCCCTGGATATCCCTGCTTCCGAAAATTAAACTTGTAGGGTCGCAGAGGGCAAGCTTCATACCGGAAATGACCAGCAGGTGGGGCTACTCCGAACGCTCCTCAAAAGCATCCCTAACGGGATTTTTGTGCACAGAGCTGTCAAAGAAACAAAGACAGAGTAAGGACGGTCAAATCACCCTCAGAATAATACTGGATTTTCACAAGTTGTACACCATTAGAAAGCCCGTCTCAAGGGCTCTCTCTTCCGTGAGTTTCGTTGAGGTCACCATTTTGTAGGCGAGGCCAGCGTCCTGGAAGTAGGGCTGCCCGAAACTCCACTGTATCACATGCCTACGTCATCGCCAGTGAGAAAAAGCCGGCACAAAAAGGTCCGAAATAAATTCTGTGCTAGGCTTGGAAATAACTCATGAACTAGAAATGCTAGAGAGACAAAATTTGTACCTGACTCTGCCCTGGATATCCCTGCTTCCGAAAATCAAACTTGTAGGGTCGCAGAGGGCAAGCTTCATACCGGAAATGACCAGCAGGTGGGGCTACTCCGAACGCTCCTCAAAAGCATCCCTAACGGGATTTTTGTGCACAGAGCTGTCAAAGAAACAAAGACAGAGTAAGGACGGTCAAATCACCCTCAGAATAATACTGGATTTTCACAAGTTGTACACCATTAGAAAGCCCGTCTCAAGGGCTCTCTCTTCCGTGAGTTTCGTTGAGGTCACCATTTTGTAGGCGAGGCCAGCGTCCTGGAAGTAGGGCTGCCCGAAACTCCACTGTATCACATGCCTACGTCATCGCCAGTGAGAAAAAGCCGGCACAAAAAGGTCCGAAATAAATTCTGTGCTAGGCTTGGAAATAACTCATGAACTAGAAATGCTAGAGAGACAAAATTTGTACCTGACTCTGCCCTGGATATCCCTGCTTCCGAAAATCAAACTTGTAGGGTCGCGGAGGGCAAGCTTCATACCGGAAATGACCAGCAGGTGGGGCTACTCCGAACGCTCCTCAAAAGCATCCCTAACGGGATTTTTGTGCACAGAGCTGTCAAAGAAACAAAGACAGAGTAAGGACGGTCAAATCACCCTCAGAATAATACTGGATTTTCACAAGTTGTACACCATTAGAAAGCCCGTCTCAAGGGCTCTCTCTTCCGTGAGTTTCGTTGAGGTCACCATTTTGTAGGCGAGGCCAGCGTCCTGGAAGTAGGGCTGCCCGAAACTCCACTGTATCACATGCCTACGTCATCGCCAGTGAGAAAAAGCCGGCACAAAAAGGTCCGAAATAAATTCTGTGCTAGGCTTGGAAATAACTCATGAACTAGAAATGCTAGAGAGACAAAATTTGTACCTGACTCTGCCCTGGATATCCCTGCTTCCGAAAATCAAACTTGTAGGGTCGCGGAGGGCAAGCTTCATACCGGAAATGACCAGCAGGTGGGGCTACTCCGAACGCTCCTCAAAAGCATCCCTAACGGGATTTTTGTGCACAGAGCTGTCAAAGAAACAAAGACAGAGTAAGGACGGTCAAATCACCCTCAGAATAATACTGGATTTTCACAAGTTGTACACTATTAGAAAGCCCGTCTCAAGGGCTCTCTCTTCCGTGAGTTTCGTTGAGGTCACCATTTTGTAGGCGAGGCCAGCGTCCTGGAAGTAGGGCTGCCCGAAACTCCACTGTATCACATGCCTACGTCATCGCCAGTGAGAAAAAGCCGGCACAAAAAGGTCCGAAATAAATTCTGTGCTAGGCTTGGAAATAACTCATGAACTAGAAATGCTAGAGAGACAAAATTTGTACCTGACTCTGCCCTGGATATCCCTGCTTCCGAAAATCAAACTTGTAGGGTCGCGGAGGGCAAGCTTCATACCGGAAATGACCAGCAGGTGGGGCTACTCCGAACGCTCCTCAAAAGCATCCCTAACGGGATTTTTGTGCACAGAGCTGTCAAAGAAACAAAGACAGAGTAAGGACGGTCAAATCACCCTCAGAATAATACTGGATTTTCACAAGTTGTACACCATTAGAAAGCCCGTCTCAAGGGCTCTCTCTTCCGTGAGTTTCGTTGAGGTCACCATTTTGTAGGCGAGGCCAGCGTCCTGGAAGTAGGGCTGCCCGAAACTCCACTGTATCACATGCCTACGTCATCGCCAGTGAGAAAAAGCCGGCACAAAAAGGTCCGAAATAAATTCTGTGCTAGGCTTGGAAATAACTCATGAACTAGAAATGCTAGAGAGACAAAATTTGTACCTGACTCTGCCCTGTATTCCCTGCTTCCGAAAATCAAACTTGTAGGGTCGCGGAGGGCAAGCTTCATACCGGAAATGACCAGCAGGTGGGGCTACTCCGAACGCTCCTCAAAAGCATCCCTAACGGGATTTTTGTGCACAGAGCTGTCAAAGAAACAAAGACAGAGTAAGGACGGTCAAATCACCCTCAGAATAATACTGGATTTTCACAAGTTGTACACCATTAGAAAGCCCGTCTCAAGGGCTCTCTCTTCCGTGAGTTTCGTTGAGGTCACCATTTTGTAGGCGAGGCCAGCGTCCTGGAAGTAGGGCTGCCCGAAACTCCACTGTATCACATGCCTACGTCATCGCCAGTGAGAAAAAGCCGGCACAAAAAGGTCCGAAATAAATTCTGTGCTAGGCTTGGAAATAACTCATGAACTAGAAATGCTAGAGAGACAAAATTTGTACCTGACTCTGCCCTGGATATCCCTGTTTCCGAAAATCAAACTTGTAGGGTCGCGGAGGGCAAGCTTCATACCGGAAATGACCAGCAGGTGGGGCTACTCCGAACGCTCCTCAAAAGCATCCCTAACGGGATTTTTGTGCACAGAGCTGTCAAAGAAACAAAGACAGAGTAAGGACGGTCAAATCACCCTCAGAATAATACTGGATTTTCACAAGTTGTACACCATTAGAAAGCCCGTCTCAAGGGCTCTCTCTTCCGTGAGTTTCGTTGAGGTCACCATTTTGTAGGCGAGGCCAGCGTCCTGGAAGTAGGGCTGCCCGAAACTCCACTGTATCACATGCCTACGTCATCGCCAGTGAGAAAAAGCCGGCACAAAAAGGTCCGAAATAAATTCTGTGCTAGGCTTGGAAATAACTCATGAACTAGAAATGCTAGAGAGACAAAATTTGTACCTGACTCTGCCCTGGATATCCCTGCTTCCGAAAATCAAACTTGTAGGGTCGCGGAGGGCAAGCTTCATACCGGAAATGACCAGCAGGTGGGGCTACTCCGAACGCTCCTCAAAAGCATCCCTAACGGGATTTTTGTGCACAGAGCTGTCAAAGAAACAAAGACAGAGTAAGGACGGTCAAATCACCCACAGAATAATACTGGATTTTCACAAGTTGTACACCATTAGAAAGCCCGTCTCAAGGGCTCTCTCTTCCGTGAGTTTCGTTGAGGTCACCATTTTGTAGGCGAGGCCAGCGTCCTGGAAGTAGGGCTGCCCGAAACTCCACTGTATCACATGCCTACGTCATCGCCAGTGAGAAAAAGCCGGCACAAAAAGGTCCGAAATAAATTCTGTGCTAGGCTTGGAAATAACTCATGAACTAGAAATGCTAGAGAGACAAAATTTGTACCTGACTCTGCCCTGGATATCCCTGCTTCCGAAAATCAAACTTGTAGGGTCGCGGAGGACAAGCTTCATACCGGAAATGCCCAGCAGGTGGGGCTACTCCGAACGCTCCTCAAAAGCATCCCTAACGGGATTTTTGTGCACAGAGCTGTCAAAGAAACAAAGACAGTGTAAGGACGGTCAAATCACCCTCAGAATAATACTGGATTTTCACAAGTTGTACACCATTAGAAAGCCCGTCTCAAGGGCTCTCTCTTCCGTGAGTTTCGTTGAGGTCACCATTTTGTAGACGAGGCCAGCGTCCTGGAAGTAGGGCTGCCCGAAACTCCACTGTATCACATGCCTACGTCATCGCCAGTGAGAAAAAGCCGGCACAAAAAGGTCCGAAATAAATTCTGTGCTAGGCTTGGAAATAACTCATGAACTAGAAATGCTAGAGAGACAAAATTTGTACCTGACTCTGCCCTGGATATCCCTGCTTCCGAAAATCAAACTTGTAGGGTCGCGGAGGGCAAGCTTCATACCGGAAATGACCAGCAGGTGGGGCTACTCCGAACGCTCCTCAAAAGCATCCCTAACGGGATTTTTGTGCACAGAGCTGTCAAAGAAACAAAGACAGAGTAAGGACGGTCAAATCACCCTCAGAATAATACTGGATTTTCACAAGTTGTACACCATTAGAAAGCCCGTCTCAAGGGCTCTCTCTTCCGTGAGTTTCGTTGAGGTCACCATTTTGTAGGCGAGGCCAGCGTCCTGGAAGTAGGGCTGCCCGAAACTCCACTGTATCACATGCCTACGTCATCGCCAGTGTGAAAAAGCCGGCACAAAAAGGTCCGAAATAAATTCTGTGCTAGGCTTGGAAATAACTCATGAACTAGAAATGCTAGAGAGACAAAATTTGTACCTGACTCTGCCCTGGATATCCCTGCTTCCGAAAATCAAACTTGTAGGGTCGCGGAGGGCAAGCTTAATACCGGAAATGACCAGCAGGTGGGGCTACTCCGAACGCTCCTCAAAAGCATCCCTAACGGGATTTTTGTGCACAGAGCTGTCAAAGAAACAAAGACAGAGTAAGGACGGTCAAATCACCCTCAGAATAATACTGGATTTTCACAAGTTGTACACCATTAGAAAGCCCGTCTCAAGGGCTCTCTCTTCCGTGAGTTTCGTTGAGGTCACCATTTTGTAGGCGAGGCCAGCGTCCTGGAAGTAGGGCTGCCCGAAACTCCACTGTATCACATGCCTACGTCATCGCCAGTGTGAAAAAGCCGGCACAAAAAGGTCCGAAATAAATTCTGTGCTAGGCTTGGAAATAACTCATGAACTAGAAATGCTAGAGAGACAAAATTTGTACCTGACTCTGCCCTGGATATCCCTGCTTCCGAAAATCAAACTTGTAGGGTCGCGGAGGGCAAGCTTCATACCGGAAATGACCAGCAGGTGGGGCTACTCCGAACGCTCCTCAAAAGCATCCCTAACGGGATTTTTGTGCACAGAGCTGTCAAAGAAACAAAGACAGAGTAAGGACGGTCAAATCACCCTCAGAATAATACTGGATTTTCACAAGTTGTACACCATTAGAAAGCCCGTCTCAAGGGCTCTCTCTTCCGTGAGTTTCGTTTAGGTCACCATTTTGTAGGCGAGGCCAGCGTCCTGGAAGTAGGGCTGCCCGAAACTCCACTGTATCACATGCCTACGTCATCGCCAGTGAGAAAAAGCCGGCACAAAAAGGTCCGAAATAAATTCTGTGCTAGGCTTGGAAATAACTCATGAACTAGAAATGCTAGAGAGACAAAATTTGTACCTGACTCTGCCCTGGATATCCCTGCTTCCGAAAATCAAACTTGTAGGGTCGCGGAGGGCAAGCTTCATACCGGAAATGACCAGCAGGTGGGGCTACTCCGAACGCTCCTCAAAAGCATCCCTGACGGGATTTTTGTGCACAGAGCTGTCAAAGAAACAAAGACAGAGTAAGGACGGTCAAATCACCCACAGAATAATACTGGATTTTCACAAGTTGTACACCATTAGAAAGCCCGTCTCAAGGGCTCTCTCTTCCGTGAGTTTCGTTGAGGTCACCATTTTGTAGGCGAGGCCAGCGTCCTGGAAGTAGGGCTGCCCGAAACTCCACTGTATCACATGCCTACGTCATCGCCAGTGAGAAAAAGCCGGCACAAAAAGGTCCGAAATAAATTCTGTGCTAGGCTTGGAAATAACTCATGAACTAGAAATGCTAGAGAGACAAAATTTGTACCTGACTCTGCCCTGGATATCCCTGCTTCCGAAAATCAAACTTGTAGGGTCGCGGAGGGCAAGCTTCATACCGGAAATGACCAGCAGGTGGGGCTACTCCGAACGCTCCTCAAAAGCATCCCTAACGGGATTTTTGTGCACAGAGCTGTCAAAGAAACAAAGACAGAGTAAGGACGGTCAAATCACCCTCAGAATAATACTGGATTTTCACAAGTTGTACACCATTAGAAAGCCCGTCTCAAGGGCTCTCTCTTCCGTGAGTTTCGTTGAGGTCACCATTTTGTAGGCGAGGCCAGCGTCCTGGAAGTAGGGCTGCCCGAAACTCCACTGTATCACATGCCTACGTCATCGCCAGTGAGAAAAAGCCGGCACAAAAAGGTCCGAAATAAATTCTGTGCTAGGCTTGGAAATAACTCATGAACTAGAAATGCTAGAGAGACAAAATTTGTACCTGACTCTGCCCTGGATATCCCTGCTTCCGAAAATCAAACTTGTAGGGTCGCGGAGGGCAAGCTTCATACCGGAAATGACCAGCAGGTGGGGCTACTCCGAACGCTCCTCAAAAGCATCCCTAACGGGATTTTTGTGCACAGAGCTGTCAAAGAAACAAAGACAGAGTAAGGACGGTCAAATCACCCTCAGAATAATACTGGATTTTCACAAGTTGTACACCATTAGAAAGCCCGTCTCAAGGGCTCTCTCTTCCGTGAGTTTCGTTGAGGTCACCATTTTGTAGGCGAGGCCAGCGTCCTGGAAGTAGGGCTGCCCGAAACTCCACTGTATCACATGCCTACGTCATCGCCAGTGTGAAAAAGCCGGCACAAAAAGGTCCGAAATAAATTCTGTGCTAGGCTTGGAAATAACTCATGAACTAGAAATGCTAGAGAGACAAAATTTGTACCTGACTCTGCCCTGGATATCCCTGCTTCCGAAAATCAAACTTGTAGGGTCGCGGAGGGCAAGCTTCATACCGGAAATGACCAGCAGGTGGGGCTACTCCGAACGCTCCTCAAAAGCATCCCTAACGGGATTTTTGTGCACAGAGCTGTCAAAGAAACAAAGACAGAGTAAGGACGGTCAAATCACCCTCAGAATAATACTGGATTTTCACAAGTTGTACACCATTAGAAAGCCCGTCTCAAGGGCTCTCTCTTCCGTGAGTTTCGTTTAGGTCACCATTTTGTAGGCGAGGCCAGCGTCCTGGAAGTAGGGCTGCCCGAAACTCCACTGTATCACATGCCTACGTCATCGCCAGTGAGAAAAAGCCGGCACAAAAAGGTCCGAAATAAATTCTGTGCTAGGCTTGGAAATAACTCATGAACTAGAAATGCTAGAGAGACAAAATTTGTACCTGACTCTGCCCTGGATATCCCTGCTTCCGAAAATCAAACTTGTAGGGTCGCGGAGGGCAAGCTTCATACCGGAAATGACCAGCAGGTGGGGCTACTCCGAACGCTCCTCAAAAGCATCCCTAACGGGATTTTTGTGCACAGAGCTGTCAAAGAAACAAAGACAGAGTAAGGACGGTCAAATCACCCTCAGAATAATACTGGATTTTCACAAGTTGTACACCATTAGAAAGCCCGTCTCAAGGGCTCTCTCTTCCGTGAGTTTCGTTGAGGTCACCATTTTGTAGGCGAGGCCAGCGTCCTGGAAGTAGGGCTGCCCGAAACTCCACTGTATCACATGCCTACGTCATCGCCAGTGTGAAAAAGCCGGCACAAAAAGGTCCGAAATAAATTCTGTGCTAGGCTTGGAAATAACTCATGAACTAGAAATGCTAGAGAGACAAAAATTGTACCTGACTCTGCCCTGGATATCCCTGCTTCCGAAAATCAAACTTGTAGGGTCGCGGAGGGCAAGCTTCATACCGGAAATGACCAGCAGGTGGGGCTACTCCGAACGCTCCTCAAAAGCATCCCTAACGGGATTTTTGTGCACAGAGCTGTCAAAGAAACAAAGACAGAGTAAGGACGGTCAAATCACCCTCAGAATAATACTGGATTTTCACAAGTTGTACACCATTAGAAAGCCCGTCTCAAGGGCTCTCTCTTCCGTGAGTTTCGTTGAGGTCACCATTTTGTAGGCGAGGCCAGCGTCCTGGAAGTAGGGCTGCCCGAAACTCCACTGTATCACATGCCTACGTCATCGCCAGTGTGAAAAAGCCGGCACAAAAAGGTCCGAAATAAATTCTGTGCTAGGCTTGGAAATAACTCATGAACTAGAAATGCTAGAGAGACAAAATTTGTACCTGACTCTGCCCTGGATATCCCTGCTTCCGAAAATCAAACTTGTAGGGTCGCGGAGGGCAAGCTTCATACCGGAAATGACCAGCAGGTGGGGCTACTCCGAACGCTCCTCAAAAGCATCCCTAACGGGATTTTTGTGCACAGAGCTGTCAAAGAAACAAAGACAGAGTAAGGACGGTCAAATCACCCTCAGAATAATACTGGATTTTCACAAGTTGTACACCATTAGAAAGCCCGTCTCAAGGGCTCTCTCTTCCGTGAGTTTCGTTGAGGTCACCATTTTGTAGGCGAGGCCAGCGTCCTGGAAGTAGGGCTGCCCGAAACTCCACTGTATCACATGCCTACGTCATCGCCAGTGAGAAAAAGCCGGCACAAAAAGGTCCGAAATAAATTCTGTGCTAGGCTTGGAAATAACTCATGAACTAGAAATGCTAGAGAGACAAAATTTGTACCTGACTCTGCCCTGGATATCCCTGCTTCCGAAAATCAAACTTGTAGGGTCGCGGAGGGCAAGCTTCATACCGGAAATGACCAGCAGGTTGGGCTACTCCGAACGCTCCTCAAAAGCATCCCTAACGGGATTTTTGTGCACAGAGCTGTCAAAGAAACAAAGACAGAGTAAGGACGGTCAAATCACCCTCAGAATAATACTGGATTTTCACAAGTTGTACACCATTAGAAAGCCCGTCTCAAGGGCTCTCTCTTCCGTGAGTTTCGTTGAGGTCACCATTTTGTAGGCGAGGCCAGCGTCCTGGAAGTAGGGCTGCCCGAAACTCCACTGTATCACATGCCTACGTCATCGCCAGTGTGAAAAAGCCGGCACAAAAAGGTCCGAAATAAATTCTGTGCTAGGCTTGGAAATAACTCATGAACTAGAAATGCTAGAGAGACAAAATTTGTACCTGACTCTGCTCTGGATATCCCTGCTTCCGAAAATCAAACTTGTAGGGTCGCGGAGGGCAAGCTTCATACCGGAAATGACCAGCAGGTGGGGCTACTCCGAACGCTCCTCAAAAGCATCCTTAACGGGATTTTTGTGCACAGAGCTGTCAAAGAAACAAAGACAGAGTAAGGACGGTCAAATCACCCTCAGAATAATACTGGATTTTCACAAGTTGTACACCATTAGAAAGCCCGTCTCAAGGGCTCTCTCTTCCGTGAGTTTCGTTAAGGTCACCATTTTGTAGGCGAGGCCAGCGTCCTGGAAGTAGGGCTGCCCGAAACTCCACTGTATCACATGCCTACGTCATCGCCAGTGAGAAAAAGCCGGCACAAAAAGGTCCGAAATAAATTCTGTGCTAGGCTTGGAAATAACTCATGAACTAGAAATGCTAGAGAGACAAAATTTGTACCTGACTCTGCCCTGGATATCCCTGCTTCCGAAAATCAAACTTGTAGGGTCGCGGAGGGCAAGCTTCATACCGGAAATGACCAGCAGGTGGGGCTACTCCGAACGCTCCTCAAAAGCATCCCTAACGGGATTTTTGTGCACAGAGCTGTCAAAGAAACAAAGACAGAGTAAGGACGGTCAAATCACCCTCAGAATAATACTGGATTTTCACAAGTTGTACACCATTAGAAAGCCCGTCTCAAGGGCTCTCTCTTCCGTGAGTTTCGTTGAGGTCACCATTTTGTAGGCGAGGCCAGCGTCCTGGAAGTAGGGCTGCCCGAAACTCCACTGTATCACATGCCTACGTCATCGCCAGTGTGAAAAAGCCGGCACAAAAAGGTCCGAAATAAATTCTGTGCTAGGCTTGGAAATAACTCATGAACTAGAAATGCTAGAGAGACAAAATTTGTACCTGACTCTGCCCTGGATATCCCTGCTTCCGAAAATCAAACTTGTAGGGTCGCGGAGGGCAAGCTTCATACCGGAAATGACCAGCAGGTGGGGCTACTCCGAACGCTCCTCAAAAGCATCCCTAACGGGATTTTTGTGCACAGAGCTGTCAAAGAAACAAAGACAGAGTAAGGACGGTCAAATCACCCTCAGAATAATACTGGATTTTCACAAGTTGTACACCATTAGAAAGCCCGTCTCAAGGGCTCTCTCTTCCGTGAGTTTCGTTGAGGTCACCATTTTGTAGGCGAGGCCAGCGTCCTGGAAGTAGGGCTGCCCGAAACTCCACTGTATCACATGCCTACGTCATCGCCAGTGAGAAAAAGCCGGCACAAAAAGGTCCGAAATAAATTCTGTGCTAGGCTTGGAAATAACTCATGAACTAGAAATGCTAGAGAGACAAAATTTGTACCTGACTCTGCCCTGGATATCCCTGCTTCCGAAAATCAAACTTGTAGGGTCGCGGAGGGCAAGCTTCATACCGGAAATGACCAGCAGGTGGGGCTACTCCGAACGCTCCTCAAAAGCATCCCTAACGGGATTTTTGTGCACAGAGCTGTCAAAGAAACAAAGACAGAGTAAGGACGGTCAAATCACCCTCAGAATAATACTGGATTTTCACAAGTTGTACACCATTAGAAAGCCCGTCTCAAGGGCTCTCTCTTCCGTGAGTTTCGTTGAGGTCACCATTTTGTAGGCGAGGCCAGCGTCCTGGAAGTAGGGCTGCCCGAAACTCCACTGTATCACATGCCTACGTCATCGCCAGTGAGAAAAAGCCGGCACAAAAAGGTCCGAAATAAATTCTGTGCTAGGCTTGGAAATAACTCATGAACTAGAAATGCTAGAGAGACAAAATTTGTACCTGACTCTGCCCTGGATATCCCTGCTTCCGAAAATCAAACTTGTAGGGTCGCGGAAGGCAAGCTTCATACCGGAAATGACCAGCAGGTGGGGCTACTCCGAACGCTCCTCAAAAGCATCCCTAACGGGATTTTTGTGCACAGAGCTGTCAAAGAAACAAAGACAGAGTAAGGACGGTCAAATCACCCTCAGAATAATACTGGATTTTCACAAGTTGTACACCATTAGAAAGCCCGTCTCAAGGGCTCTTTCTTCCGTGAGTTTCGTTGAGGTCACCATTTTGTAGGCGAGGCCAGCGTCCTGGAAGTAGGGCTGCCCGAAACTCCACTGTATCACATGCCTACGTCATCGCCAGTGAGAAAAAGCCGGCACAAAAAGGTCCGAAATAAATTCTGTGCTAGGCTTGGAAATAACTCATGAACTAGAAATGCTAGAGAGACAAAATTTGTACCTGACTCTGCCCTGGATATCCCTGCTTCCGAAAATCAAACTTGTAGGGTCGCGGAGGGCAAGCTTCATACCGGAAATGACCAGCAGGTGGGGCTACTCCGAACGCTCCTCAAAAGCATCCCTAACGGGATTTTTGTGCACAGAGCTGTCAAAGAAACAAAGACAGAGTAAGGACGGTCAAATCACCCTCAGAATAATACTGGATTTTCACAAGTTGTACACCATTAGAAAGCCCGTCTCAAGGGCTCTCTCTTCCGTGAGTTTCGTTGAGGTCACCATTTTGTAGGCGAGGCCAGCGTCCTGGAAGTAGGGCTGCCCGAAACTCCACTGTATCACATGCCTACGTCATCGCCAGTGAGAAAAAGCCGGCACAAAAAGGTCCGAAATAAATTCTGTGCTAGGCTTGGAAATAACTCATGAACTAGAAATGCTAGAGAGACAAAATTTGTACCTGACTCTGCCCTGGATATCCCTGCTTCCGAAAATCAAACTTGTAGGGTCGCGGAGGGCAAGCTTCATACCGGAAATGACCAGCAGGTGGGGCTACTCCGAACGCTCCTCAAAAGCATCCCTAACGGGATTTTTGTGCACAGAGCTGTCAAAGAAACAAAGACAGAGTAAGGACGGTCAAATCACCCTTAGAATAATACTGGATTTTCACAAGTTGTACACCATTAGAAAGCCCGTCTCAAGGGCTCTCTCTTCCGTGAGTTTCGTTGAGGTCACCATTTTGTAGGCGAGGCCAGCGTCCTGGAAGTAGGGCTGCCCGAAACTCCACTGAATCACATGCCTACGTCATCGCCAGTGAGAAAAAGCCGGCACAAAAAGGTCCGAAATAAATTCTGTGCTAGGCTTGGAAATAACCCATGAACTAGAAATGCTAGAGAGACAAAATTTGTACCTGACTCTGCCCTGGATATCCCTGCTTCCGAAAATCAAACTTGTAGGGTCGCGGAGGGCAAGCTTCATACCGGAAATGACCAGCAGGTGGGGCTACTCCGAACGCTCCTCAAAAGCATCCCTAACCGGATTTTTGTGCACAGAGCTGTCAAAGAAACAAAGACAGAGTAAGGACGGTCAAATCACCCTCAGAATAATACTGGATTTTCACAAGTTGTACACCATTAGAAAGCCCGTCTCAAGGGCTCTCTCTTCCGTGAGTTTCGTTGAGGTCACCATTTTGTAGGCGAGGCCAGCGTCCTGGAAGTAGGGCTGCCCGAAACTCCACTGTATCACATGCCTACGTCATCGCCAGTGAGAAAAAGCCGGCACAAAAAGGTCCGAAATAAATTCTGTGCTAGGCTTGGAAATAACTCATGAACTAGAAATGCTAGAGAGACAAAATTTGTACCTGACTCTGCCCTGGATATCCCTGCTTCCGAAAATCAAACTTGTAGGGTCGCGGAGGGCAAGCTTCATACCAGAAATGACCAGCAGGTGGGGCTACTCCGAACGCTCCTCAAAAGCATCCCTAACGGGATTTTTGTGCACAGAGCTGTCAAAGAAACAAAGACAGAGTAAGGACGGTCAAATCACCCTCAGAATAATACTGGATTTTCACAAGTTGTACACCATTAGAAAGCCCGTCTCAAGGGCTCTCTCTTCCGTGAGTTTCGTTGAGGTCACCATTTTGTAGGCGAGGCCAGCGTCCTGGAAGTAGGGCTGCCCGAAACTCCACTGTATCACATGCCTACGTCATCGCCAGTGAGAAAAAGCCGGCACAAAAAGGTCCGAAATAAATTCTGTGCTAGGCTTGGAAATAACTCATGAACTAGAAATGCTAGAGAGACAAAATTTGTACCTGACTCTGCCCTGGATATCCCTGCTTCCGAAAATCAAACTTGTAGGGTCGCGGAGGGCAAGCTTCATACCGGAAATGACCAGCAGGTGGGGCTACTCCGAACGCTCCTCAAAAGCATCCCTAATGGGATTTTTGTGCACAGAGCTGTCAAAGAAACAAAGACAGAGTAAGGACGGTCAAATCACCCTCAGAATAATACTGGATTTTCACAAGTTGTACACCATTAGAAAGCCCGTCTCAATGGCTCTCTCTCTTCCGTGAGTTTCGTTGAGGTCACCATTTTGTAGGCGAGGCCAGCGTCCTGGAAGTAGGGCTGCCCGAAACTCCACTGTATCACATGCCTACGTCATCGCCAGTGAGAAAAAGCCGGCACAAAAAGGTCCGAAATAAATTCTGTGCTAGGCTTGGAAATAACTCATGAACTAGAAATGCTAGAGAGACAAAATTTGTACCTGACTCTGCCCTGGATATCCCTGCTTCCGAAAATCAAACTTGTAGGGTCGCGGAGGGCAAGCTTCATACCGGAAATGACCAGCAGGTGGGGCTACTCCGAACGCTCCTCAAAAGCATCCCTAACGGGATTTTTGTGCACAGAGCTGTCAAAGAAACAAAGACAGAGTAAGGACGGTCAAATCACCCTCAGAATAATACTGGATTTTCACAAGTTGTACACCATTAGAAAGCCCGTCTCAAGGGCTCTCTCTTCCGTGAGTTTCGTTGAGGTCACCATTTTGTAGGCGAGGCCAGCGTCCTGGAAGTAGGGCTGCCCGAAACTCCACTGTATCACATGCCTACGTCATCGCCAGTGAGAAAAAGCCGGCACAAAAAGGTCCGAAATAAATTCTGTGCTAGGCTTGGAAATTACTCATGAACTAGAAATGCTAGAGAGACAAAATTTGTACCTGACTCTGCCCTGGATATCCCTGCTTCCGAAAATCAAACTTGTAGGGTCGCGGAGGGCAAGCTTCATACCGGAAATGACCAGCAGGTGGGGCTACTCCGAACGCTCCTCAAAAGCAACCCTAACGGGATTTTTGTGCACAGAGCTGTCAAAGAAACAAAGACAGAGTAAGGACGGTCAAATCACCCTCAGAATAATACTGGATTTTCACAAGTTGTACACCATTAGAAAGCCCGTTTCTATGGCTCTCTCTTCCGTGAGTTTCGTTGAGGTCACCATTTTGTAGGCGAGGCCAGCGTCCTGGAAGTAGGGCTGCCCGAAACTCCACTGTATCACATGCCTACGTCATCGCCAGTGAGAAAAAGCCGGCACAAAAAGGTCCGAAATAAATTCTGTGCTAGGCTTGGAAATAACTCATGAACTAGAAATGCTAGAGAAACAAAATTTGTACCTGACTCTGCCCTGGATATCCCTGCTTCCGAAAATCAAACTTGTAGGGTCGCGGAGGGCAAGCTTCATACCGGAAATGACCAGCAGGTGGGGCTACTCCGAACGCTCCTCAAAAGCATCCCTAATGGGATTTTTGTGCACAGAGCTGTCAAAGAAACAAAGACAGAGTAAGGACGGTCAAATCACCCTCAGAATAAAACTGGATTTTCACAAGTTGTACACCATTAGAAAGCCCGTCTCAAGGGCTCTCTCTTCCGTGAGTTTCGTTGAGGTCACCATTTTGTAGGCGAGGCCAGCGTCCTGGAAGTAGGGCTGCCCGAAACTCCACTGTATCACATGCCTACGTCATCGCCAGTGAGAAAAAGCCGGCACAAAAAAGTCCGAAATAAATTCTGTGCTAGGCTTGGAAATAACTCATGAACTAGAAATGCTAGAGAGACAAAATTTGTACCTGACTCTGCCCTGGATATCCCTGCTTCCGAAAATCAAACTTGTAGGGTCGCGGAGGGCAAGCTTCATACCGGAAATGACCAGCAGGTGGGGCTACTCCGAACGCTCCTCAAAAGCATCCCTAATGGGATTTTTGTGCACAGAGCTGTCAAAGAAACAAAGACAGAGTAAGGACGGTCAAATCACCCTCAGAACAATACTGGATTTTCACAAGTTGTACACCATTATAAGGCCCGTCTCAAGGGCTCTCTCTTCCGTGAGTTTCGTTGAGGTCACCATTTTGTAGGCGAGGCCAGCGTCCTGGAAGTAGGGCTGCCCGAAACTCCACTGTATCACATGCCTACGTCATCGCCAGTGAGAAAAAGCCGGCACAAAAAGGTCCGAAATAAATTCTGTGCTAGGCTTGGAAATAACTCATGAACTAGAAATGCTAGAGAGACAAAATTTGTACCTGACTCTGCCCTGGATATCCCTGCTTCCGAAAATCAAACTTGTAGGGTCGCGGAGGGCAAGCTTCATACCGGAAATGACCAGCAGGTGGGGCTACTCCGAACGCTCCTCAAAAGCATCCCTAATGGGATTTTTGTGCACAGAGCTGTCAAAGAAACAAAGACAGAGTAAGGACGGTCAAATCACCCTCAGAATAATACTGGATTTTCACAAGTTGTACACCATTAGAAAGCCCGTCTCAAGGGCTCTCTCTTCCGTGAGTTTCGTTGAGGTCACCATTTTGTAGGCGAGGCCAGCGTCCTGGAAGTAGGGCTGCCCGAAACTCCACTGTATCACATGCCTACGTCATCGCCAGTGAGAAAAAGCCGGCACAAAAAGGTCCGAAATAAATTCTGTGCTAGGCTTGGAAATAACTCATGAACTAGAAATGCTAGAGAGACAAAATTTGTACCTGACTCTGCCCTGGATATCCCTGCTTCCGAAAATCAAACTTGTAGGGTCGCGGAGGGCAAGCTTCATACCGGAAATGACCAGCAGGTGGGGCTACTCCGAACGCTCCTCAAAAGCATCCCTAATGGGATTTTTGTGCACAGAGCTGTCAAAGAAACAAAGACAGAGTAAGGACGGTCAAATCACCCTCAGAATAATACTGGATTTTCACAAGTTGTACACCATTAGAAAGCCCGTCTCAAGGGCTCTCTCTTCCGTGAGTTTCGTTGAGGTCACCATTTTGTAGGCGAGGCCAGCGTCCTGGAAGTAGGGCTGCCCGAAACTCCACTGTATCACATGCCTACGTCATCGCCAGTGAGAAAAAGCCGGCACAAAAAGGTCCGAAATAAATTCTGTGCTAGGCTTGGAAATAACTCATGAACTAGAAATGCTAGAGAGACAAAATTTGTACCTGACTCTGCCCTGGATATCCCTGCTTCCGAAAATCAAACTTGTAGGGTCGCGGAGGGCAAGCTTCATACCGGAAATGACCAGCAGGTGGGGCTACTCCGAACGCTCCTCAAAAGCATCCCTAATGGGATTTTTGTGCACAGAGCTGTCAAAGAAACAAAGACAGAGTAAGGACGGTCAAATCACCCTCAGAATAATACTGGATTTTCACAAGTTGTACACCATTAGAAAGCCCGTCTCAAGGGCTCTCTCTTCCGTGAGTTTCGTTGAGGTCACCATTTTGTAGGCGAGGCCAGCGTCCTGGAAGTAGGGCTGCCCGAAACTCCACTGTATCACATGCCTACGTCATCGCCAGTGAGAAAAAGCCGGCACAAAAAGGTCCGAAATAAATTCTGTGCTAGGCTTGGAAATAACTCATGAACTAGAAATGCTAGAGAGACAAAATTTGTACCTGACTCTGCCCTGGATATCCCTGCTTCCGAAAATCAAACTTGTAGGGTCGCGGAGGGCAAGCTTCATACCGGAAATGACCAGCAGGTGGGGCTACTCCGAACGCTCCTCAAAAGCATCCCTAACGGGATTTTTGTGCACAGAGCTGTCAAAGAAACAAAGACAGAGTAAGGACGGTCAAATCACCCTCAGAATAATACTGGATTTTCACAAGTTGTACACCATTAGAAAGCCCGTCTCAAGGGCTCTCTCTTCCGTGAGTTTCGTTGAGGTCACCATTTTGTAGGCGAGGCCAGCGTACTGGAAGTAGGGCTGCCCGAAACTCCACTGTATCACATGCCTACGTCATCGCCAGTGAGAAAAAGGCGGCACAAAAAGGTCCGAAATAAATTATGTGCTAGGCTTGGAAATAACTCATGAACTAGAAATGCTAGAGAGACAAAATTTGTACCTGACTCTGCCCTGGATATCCCTGCTTCCGAAAATCAAACTTGTAGGGTCGCGGAGGGCAAGCTTCATACCGGAAATGACCAGCAGGTGGGGCTACTCCGAACGCTCCTCAAAAGCATCCCTAACGGGATTTTTGTGCACAGAGCTGTCAAAGAAACAAAGACAGAGTAAGGACGGTCAAATCACCCTCAGAATAATACTGGATTTTCACAAGTTGTACACCATTACAAAGCCCGTCTCAAGGGCTCTCTCTTCCGTGAGTTTCGTTGAGGTCACCATTTTGTAGGCGAGGCCAGCGTCCTGGAAGTAGGGCTGCCCGAAACTCCACTGTATCACATGCCTACGTCATCGCCAGTGAGAAAAAGCCGGCACAAAAAGGTCCGAAATAAATTCTGTGCTAGGCTTGGAAATAACTCATGAACTAGAAATGCTAGAGAGACAAAATTTGTACCTGACTCTGCCCTGGATATCCCTGCTTCCGAAAATCAAACTTGTAGGGTCGCGGAGGGCAAGCTTCATACCGGAAATGACCAACAGGTGGCGCTACTCCGAACGCTCCTCAAAAGCATCCCTAATGGGATTTTTGTGCACAGAGCTGTCAAAGAAACAAAGACAGAGTAAGGACGGTCAAATCACCCTCAGAATAATACTGGATTTTCACAAGTTGTACACCATTAGAAAGCCCGTCTCAAGGGCTCTCTCTTCCGTGAGTTTCGTTGAGGTCACCATTTTGTAGGCGGGGCCAGCGTCCTGGAAGTAGGGCTGCCCGAAACTCCACTGTATCACATGCCTACGTCATCGCCAGTGAGAAAAAGCCGGCACAAAAAGGTCCGAAATAAATTCTGTGCTAGGCTTGGAAATAACTCATGAACTAGAAATGCTAGAGAGACAAAATTTGTACCTGACTCTGCCCTGGATATCCCTGCTTCCGAAAATCAAACTTGTAGGGTCGCGGAGGGCAAGCTTCATACCGGAAATGACCAGCAGGTGGGGCTACTCCGAACGCTCCTCAAAAGCATCCCTAATGGGATTTTTGTGCACAGAGCTGTCAAAGAAACAAAGACAGAGTAAGGACGGTCAAATCACCCTCAGAATAATACTGGATTTTCACAAGTTGTACACCATTAGAAAGCCCGTCTCAAGGGCTCTCTCTTCCGTGAGTTTCGTTGAGGTCACCATTTTGTAGGCGAGGCCAGCGTCCTGGAAGTAGGGCTGCCCGAAACTCCACTGTATCACATGCCTACGTCATCGCCAGTGAGAAAAAGCCGGCACAAAAAGGTCCGAAATAAATTCTGTGCTAGGCTTGGAAATAACTCATGAACTAGAAATGCTAGAGAGACAAAATTTGTACCTGACTCTGCCCTGGATATCCCTGCTTCCGAAAATCAAACTTGTAGGGTCGCGGAGGGCAAGCTTCATACCGGAAATGACCAGCAGGTGGGGCTACTCCGAACGCTCCTCAAAAGCATCCCTAACGGGATTTTTGTGCACAGAGCTGTCAAAGAAACAAAGACAGAGTAAGGACGGTCAAATCACCCTCAGAATAATACTGGATTTTCACAAGTTGTACACCATTAGAAAGCCCGTCTCAAGGGCTCTCTCTTCCGTGAGTTTCGTTGAGGTCACCATTTTGTAGGCGAGGCCAGCGTACTGGAAGTAGGGCTGCCCGAAACTCCACTGTATCACATGCCTACGTCATCGCCAGTGAGAAAAAGGCGGCACAAAAAGGTCCGAAATAAATTCTGTGCTAGGCTTGGAAATAACTCATGAACTAGAAATGCTAGAGAGACAAAATTTGTACCTGACTCTGCCCTGGATATCCCTGCTTCCGAAAATCAAACTTGTAGGGTCGCGGAGGGCAAGCTTCATACCGGAAATGACCAGCAGGTGGGGCTACTCCGAACGCTCCTCAAAAGCATCCCTAACGGGATTTTTGTGCACAGAGCTGTCAAAGAAACAAAGACAGAGTAAGGACGGTCAAATCACCCTCAGAATAATACTGGATTTTCACAAGTTGTACACCATTACAAAGCCCGTCTCAAGGGCTCTCTCTTCCGTGAGTTTCGTTTAGGTCACCATTTTGTAGGCGAGGCCAGCGTCCTGGAAGTAGGGCTGCACGAAACTCCACTGTATCACATGCCTACGTCATCGCCAGTGAGAAAAAGCCGGCACAAAAAGGTCCGAAATAAATTCTGTGCTAGGCTTGGAAATAACTCATGAACTAGAAATGCTAGAGAGACAAAATTTGTACCTGACTCTGCCCTGGATATCCCTGCTTCCGAAAATCAAACTTGTAGGGTCGCGGAGGGCAAGCTTCATACCGGAAATGACCAGCAGGTGGGGCTACTCCGAACGCTCCTCAAAAGCATCCCTAACGGGATTTTTGTGCACAGAGCTGTCAAAGAAACAAAGACAGAGTAAGGACGGTCAAATCACCCTCAGAATAATACTGGATTTTCACAAGTTGTACACCATTAGAAAGCCCGTCTCAAGGGCTCTCTCTTCCGTGAGTTTCGTTGAGGTCACCATTTTGTAGGCGGGGCCAGCGTCCTGGAAGTAGGGCTGCCCGAAACTCCACTGTATCACATGCCTACGTCATCGCCAGTGAGAAAAAGCCGGCACAAAAAGGTCCGAAATAAATTCTGTGCTAGGCTTGGAAATAACTCATGAACTAGAAATGCTAGAGAGACAAAATTTGTACCTGACTCTGCCCTGGATATCCCTGCTTCCGAAAATCAAACTTGTAGGGTCGCGGAGGGCAAGCTTCATACCGGAAATGACCAGCAGGTGGGGCTACTCCGAACGCTCCTCAAAAGCATCCCTAATGGGATTTTTGTGCACAGAGCTGTCAAAGAAACAAAGACAGAGTAAGGACGGTCAAATCACCCTCAGAATAATACTGGATTTTCACAAGTTGTACACCATTAGAAAGCCCGTCTCAAGGGCTCTCTCTTCCGTGAGTTTCGTTGAGGTCACCATTTTGTAGGCGAGGCCAGCGTCCTGGAAGTAGGGCTGCCCGAAACTCCACTGTATCACATGCCTACGTCATCGCCAGTGAGAAAAAGCCGGCACAAAAAGGTCCGAAATAAATTCTGTGCTAGGCTTGGAAATAACTCATGAACTAGAAATGCTAGAGAGACAAAATTTGTACCTGACTCTGCCCTGGATATCCCTGCTTCCGAAAATCAAACTTGTAGGGTCGCGGAGGGCAAGCTTCATACCGGAAATGACCAGCAGGTGGGGCTACTCCGAACGCTCCTCAAAAGCATCCCTAATGGGATTTTTGTGCACAGAGCTGTCAAAGAAACAAAGACAGAGTAAGGACGGTCAAATCACCCTCAGAATAATACTGGATTTTCACAAGTTGTACACCATTAGAAAGCCCGTCTCAAGGGCTCTCTCTTCCGTGAGTTTCGTTGAGGTCACCATTTTGTAGGCGAGGCCAGCGTCCTGGAAGTAGGGCTGCCCGAAACTCCACTGTATCACATGCCTACGTCATCGCCAGTGAGAAAAAGCCGGCACAAAAAGGTCCGAAATAAATTCTGTGCTAGGCTTGGAAATAACTCATGAACTAGAAATGCTAGAGAGACAAAATTTGTACCTGACTCTGCCCTGAATATCCCTGCTTCCGAAAATCAAACTTGTAGGGTCGCGGAGGGCAAGCTTCATACCGGAAATGACCAGCAGGTGGGGCTACTCCGAACGCTCCTCAAAAGCATCCCTCATGGGATTTTTGTGCACAGAGCTGTCAAAGAAACAAAGACAGAGTAAGGACGGTCAAATCACCCTCAGAATAATACTGGATTTTCACAAGTTGTACACCATTAGAAAGCCCGTCTCAAGGGCTCTCTCTTTCGTGAGTTTTGTTGAGGTCACCATTTTGTAGGCGAGGCCAGCGTCCTGGAAGTAGGGCTGCCCGAAACTCCACTGTATCACATGCCTACGTCATCGCCAGTGAGAAAAAGCCGGCACAAAAAGGTCCGAAATAAATTCTGTGCTAGGCTTGGAAATAACTCATGAACTAGAAATGCTAGAGAGACAAAATTTGTACCTGACTCTGCCCTGGATATCCCTGCTTCCGAAAATCAAACTTGTAGGGTCGCGGAGGGCAAGCTTCATACCGGAAATGACCAGCAGGTGGGGCTACTCCGAACGCTCCTCAAAAGCATCCCTAACGGGATTTTTGTGCACAGAGCTGTCAAAGAAACAAAGACAGAGTAAGGACGGTCAAATCACCCTCAGAATAATACTGGATTTTCACAAGTTGTACACCATTAGAAAGCCCGTCTCAAGGGCTCTCTCTTCCGTGAGTTTCGTTGAGGTCACCATTTTGTAGGCGAGGCCAGCGTCCTGGAAGTAGGGCTGCCCGAAACTCCACTGTATCACATGCCTACGTCATCGCCAGTGAGAAAAAGCCGGCACAAAAAGGTCCGAAATAAATTCTGTGCTAGGCTTGGAAATAACTCATGAACTAGAAATGCTAGAGAGACAAAATTTGTACCTGACTCTGCCCTGGATATCCCTGCTTCCGAAAATCAAACTTGTAGGGTCGCGGAGGGCAAGCTTCATACCGGAAATGACCAGCAGGTGGGGCTACTCCGAACGCTCCTCAAAAGCATCCCTAACGGGATTTTTGTGCACAGAGCTGTCAAAGAAACAAAGACAGAGTAAGGACGGTCAAATCACCCTCAGAATAATACTGGATTTTCACAAGTTGTACACCATTAGAAAGCCCGTCTCAAGGGCTCTCTCTTCCGTGAGTTTCGTTGAGGTCACCATTTTGTAGGCGAGGCCAGCGTCCTGGAAGTAGGGCTGCCCGAAACTCCACTGTATCACATGCCTACGTCATCGCCAGTGAGAAAAAGCCGGCACAAAAAGGTCCGAAATAAATTCTGTGCTAGGCTTGGAAATAACTCATGAACTAGAAATGCTAGAGAGACAAAATTTGTACCTGACTCTGCCCTGGATATCCCTGCTTCCGAAAATCAAACTTGTAGGGTCGCGGAGGGCAAGCTTCATACCGGAAATGACCAGCAGGTGGGGCTACTCCGAACGCTCCTCAAAAGCATCCCTAACGGGATTTTTGTGCACAGAGCTGTCAAAGAAACAAAGACAGAGTAAGGACGGTCAAATCACCCTCAGAATAATACTGGATTTTCACAAGTTGTACACCATTAGAAAGCCCGTCTCAAGGGCTCTCTCTTCCGTGAGTTTCGTTGAGGTCACCATTTTGTAGGCGAGGCCAGCGTCCTGGAAGTAGGGCTGCCCGAAACTCCACTGTATCACATGCCTACGTCATCGCCAGTGAGAAAAAGCCGGCACAAAAAGGTCCGAAATAAATTCTGTGCTAGGCTTGGAAATAACTCATGAACTAGAAATGCTAGAGAGACAAAATTTGTACCTGACTCTGCCCTGGATATCCCTGCTTCCGAAAATCAAACTTGTAGGGTCGCGGAGGGCAAGCTTCATACCGGAAATGACCAGCAGGTGGGGCTACTCCGAACGCTCCTCAAAAGCATCCCTAACGGGATTTTTGTGCACAGAGCTGTCAAAGAAACAAAGACAGAGTAAGGACGGTCAAATCACCCTCAGAATAATACTGGATTTTCACAAGTTGTACACCATTAGAAAGCCCGTCTCAAGGGCTCTCTCTTCCGTGAGTTTCGTTGAGGTCACCATTTTGTAGGCGAGGCCAGCGTCCTGGAAGTAGGGCTGCCCGAAACTCCACTGTATCACATGCCTACGTCATCGCCAGTGAGAAAAAGCCGGCACAAAAAGGTCCGAAATAAATTCTGTGCTAGGCTTGGAAATAACTCATGAACTAGAAATGCTAGAGAGACAAAATTTGTACCTGACTCTGCCCTGGATATCCCTGCTTCCGAAAATCAAACTTGTAGGGTCGCGGAGGGCAAGCTTCATACCGGAAATGACCAGCAGGTGGGGCTACTCCGAACGCTCCTCAAAAGCATCCCTAATGGGATTTTTGTGCACAGAGCTGTCAAAGAAACAAAGACAGAGTAAGGACGGTCAAATCACCCTCAGAATAATACTGGATTTTCACAAGTTGTACACCATTACAAAGCCCGTCTCAAGAGCTCTCTCTTCCGTGAGTTTTGTTGAGGTCACCATTTTGTAGGAGAGGCCAGCGTCCTGGAAGTAGAGCTGCCCGAAACTCTACTGTATCACATGCCTACGTCATCGCCAGTGAGAAAAAGCCGGCACAAAAAGGTCCGAAATAAATTCTGTGCTAGGCTTGGAAATAACTCATGAACTAGAAATGCTAGAGAGACAAAATTTGTACCTGACTCTGCCCTGGATATCCCTGCTTCCGAAAATCAAACTTGTAGGGTCGCGGAGGTCAAGCTTCATACCGGAAATGACCAGCAGGTGGGGCTACTCCGAACGCTCCTCAAAAGCATCCCTAATGGGATTGTTGTGCACAGAGCTGTCAAAGAAACAAAGACAGAGTAAGGACGGTCAAATCACCCTCAGAATAATACTGGATTTTCACAAGTTGTACACCATTAGAAAGCCCGTCTCAAGGGCTCTCTCTTCCGTGAGTTTCGTTGAGGTCACCATTTTGTAGGCGAGGCCAGCGTCCTGGAAGTAGGGCTGCCCGAAACTCCACTGTATCACATGCCTACGTCATCGCCAGTGAGAAAAAGCCGGCACAAAAAGGTCCGAAATAAATTCTGTGCTAGGCTTGGAAATAACTCATGAACTAGAAATGCTAGAGAGACAAAATTTGTACCTGACTCTGCCCTGGATATCCCTGCTTCCGAAAATCAAACTTGTAGGGTCGCGGAGGGCAAGCTTCATACCGGAAATGACCAGCAGGTGGGGCTACTCCGAACGCTCCTCAAAAGCATCCCTAACGGGATTTTTGTGCACAGAGCTGTCAAAGAAACAAAGACAGAGTAAGGACGGTCAAATCACCCTCAGAATAATACTGGATTTTCACAAGTTGTACACCATTAGAAAGCCCGTCTCAAGGGCTCTCTCTTCCGTGAGTTTCGTTGAGGTCACCATTTTGTAGGCGGGGCCAGCGTCCTGGAAGTAGGGCTGCCCGAAACTCCACTGTATCACATGCCTACGTCATCGCCAGTGAGAAAAAGCCGGCACAAAAAGGTCCGAAATAAATTCTGTGCTAGGCTTGGAAATAACTCATGAACTAGAAATGCTAGAGAGACAAAATTTGTACCTGACTCTGCCCTGGATATCCCTGCTTCCGAAAATCAAACTTGTAGGGTCGCGGAGGGCAAGCTTCATACCGGAAATGACCAGCAGGTGGGGCTACTCCGAACGCTCCTCAAAAGCATCCCTAACGGGATTTTTGTGCACAGAGCTGTCAAAGAAACAAAGACAGAGTAAGGACGGTCAAATCACCCTCAGAATAATACTGGATTTTCACAAGTTGTACACCATTAGAAAGCCCGTCTCAAGGGCTCTCTCTTCCGTGAGTTTCGTTGAGGTCACCATTTTGTAGGCGGGGCCAGCGTCCTGGAAGTAGGGCTGCCCGAAACTCCACTGTATCACATGCCTACGTCATCGCCAGTGAGAAAAAGCCGGCACAAAAAGGTCCGAAATAAATTCTGTGCTAGGCTTGGAAATAACTCATGAACTAGAAATGCTAGAGAGACAAAATTTGTACCTGACTCTGCCCTGGATATCCCTGCTTCCGAAAATCAAACTTGTAGGGTCGCGGAGGGCAAGCTTCATACCGGAAATGACCAGCAGGTGGGGCTACTCCGAACGCTCCTCAAAAGCATCCCTAACGGGATTTTTGTGCACAGAGCTGTCAAAGAAACAAAGACAGAGTAAGGACGGTCAAATCACCCTCAGAATAACACTGGATTTTCACAAGTTGTACACCATTAGAAAGCCCGTCTCAAGGGCTCTCTCTTCCGTGAGTTTCGTTGAGGTCACCATTTTGTAGGCGAGGCCAGCGTCCTGGAAGTAGGGCTGCCCGAAACTCCACTGTATCACATGCCTACGTCATCGCCAGTGAGAAAAAGCCGGCACAAAAAGGTCCGAAATAAATTCTGTGCTAGGCTTGGAAATAACTCATGAACTAGAAATGCTAGAGAGACAAAATTTGTACCTGACTCTGCCCTGGATATCCCTGCTTCCGAAAATCAAACTTGTAGGGTCGCGGAGGGCAAGCTTCATACCGGAAATGACCAGCAGGTGGGGCTACTCCGAACGCTCCTCAAAAGCATCCCTAACGGGATTTTTGTGCACAGAGCTGTCAAAGAAACAAAGACAGAGTAAGGACGGTCAAATCACCCTCAGAATAATACTGGATTTTCACAAGTTGTACACCATTAGAAAGCCCGTCTCAAGGGCTCTCTCTTCCGTGAGTTTCGTTGAGGTCACCATTTTGTAGGCGAGGCCAGCGTCCTGGAAGTAGGGCTGCCCGAAACTCCACTGTATCACATGCCTACGTCATCGCCAGTGAGAAAAAGCCGGCACAAAAAGGTCCGAAATAAATTCTGTGCTAGGCTTGGAAATAACTCATGAACTAGAAATGCTAGAGAGACAAAATTTGTACCTGACTCTGCCCTGGATATCCCTGCTTCCGAAAATCAAACTTGTAGGGTCGCGGAGGGCAAGCTTCATACCGGAAATGACCAGCAGGTGGGGCTACTCCGAACGCTCCTCAAAAGCATCCCTAACGGGATTTTTGTGCACAGAGCTGTCAAAGAAACAAAGACAGAGTAAGGACGGTCAAATCACCCTCAGAATAATACTGGATTTTCACAAGTTGTACACCATTAGAAAGCCCGTCTCAAGGGCTCTCTCTTCCGTGAGTTTCGTTGAGGTCACCATTTTGTAGGCGAGGCAAGCGTCCTGGAAGTAGGGCTGCCCGAAACTCCACTGTATCACATGCCTACGTCATCGCCAGTGAGAAAAAGCCGGCACAAAAAGGTCCGAAATAAATTCTGTGCTAGGCTTGGAAATAACTCATGAACTAGAAATGCTAGAGAGACAAAATTTGTACCTGACTCTGCCCTGGATATCCCTGCTTCCGAAAATCAAACTTGTAGGGTCGCGGAGGGCAAGCTTCATACCGGAAATGACCAGCAGGTGGGGCTACTCCGAACGCTCCTCAAAAGCATCCCTAACGGGATTTTTGTGCACAGAGCTGTCAAAGAAACAAAGACAGAGTAAGGACGGTCAAATCACCCTCAGAATAATACTGGATTTTCACAAGTTGTACACCATTAGAAAGCCCGTCTCAAGGGCTCTCTCTTCCGTGAGTTTCGTTGAGGTCACCATTTTGTAGGCGAGGCCAGCGTCCTGGAAGTAGGGCTGCCCGAAACTCCACTGTATCACATGCCTACGTCATCGCCAGTGTGAAAAAGCCGGCACAAAAAGGTCCGAAATAAATTCTGTGCTAGGCTTGGAAATAACTCATGAACTAGAAATGCTAGAGAGACAAAATTTGTACCTGACTCTGCCCTGGGTATCCCTGCTTCCGAAAATCAAACTTGTAGGGTCGTGGAGGGCAAGCTTCATACCGGAAATGACCAGCAGGTGGGGCTACTCCGAACGCTCCTCAAAAGCATCCCTAACGGGATTTTTGTGCACAGAGCTGTCAAAGAAACAAAGACAGAGTAAGGACGGTCAAATCACCCTCAGAATAATACTGGATTTTCACAAGTTGTACACCATTAGAAAGCCCGTCTCAAGGGCTCTCTCTTCCGTGAGTTTCGTTGAGGTCACCATTTTGTAGGCGAGGCCAGCGTCCTGGAAGTAGGGCTGCCCGAAACTCCACTGTATCACATGCCTACGTCATCGCCAGTGAGAAAAAGCCGGCACAAAAAGGTCCGAAATAAATTCTGTGCTAGGCTTGGAAATAACTCATGAACTAGAAATGCTAGAGAGACAAAATTTGTACCTGACTCTGCCCTGGATATCCCTGCTTCCGAAAATCAAACTTGTAGGGTCGCGGAGGGCAAGCTTCATACCGGAAATGACCAGCAGGTGGGGCTACTCCGAACGCTCCTCAAAAGCATCCCTAACGGGATTTTTGTGCACAGAGCTGTCAAAGAAACAAAGACAGAGTAAGGACGGTCAAATCACCCACAGAATAATACTGGATTTTCACAAGTTGTACACCATTAGAAAGCCCGTCTCAAGGGCTCTCTCTTCCGTGAGTTTCGTTGAGGTCACCATTTTGTAGGCGAGGCCAGCGTCCTGGAAGTAGGGCTGCCCGAAACTCCACTGTATCACATGCCTACGTCATCGCCAGTGAGAAAAAGCCGGCACAAAAAGGTCCGAAATAAATTCTGTCCTAGGCTTGGAAATAACTCATGAACTAGAAATGCTAGAGAGACAAAATTTGTACCTGACTCTGCCCTGGATATCCCTGCTTCCGAAAATCAAACTTGTAGGGTCGCGGAGGGCAAGCTTCATACCGGAAATGACCAGCAGGTGGGGCTACTCCGAACGCTCCTCAAAAGCATCCCTAACGGGATTTTTGTGCACAGAGCTGTCAAAGAAACAAAGACAGAGTAAGGACGGTCAAATCACCCTCAGAATAATACTGGATTTTCACAAGTTGTACACCATTAGAAAGCCCGTCTCAAGGGCTCTCTCTTCCGTGAGTTTCGTTGAGGTCACCATTTTGTAGGCGAGGCCAGCGTCCTGGAAGTAGGGCTGCCCGAAACTCCACTGTATCACATGCCTACGTCATCGCCAGTGAGAAAAAGCCGGCACAAAAAGGTCCGAAATAAATTCTGTGCTAGGCTTGGAAATAACTCATGAACTAGAAATGCTAGAGAGACAAAATTTGTACCTGACTCTGCCCTGGATATCCCTGCTTCCGAAAATCAAACTTGTAGGGTCGCGGAGGGCAAGCTTCATACCGGAAATGACCAGCAGGTGGGGCTACTCCGAACGCTCCTCAAAAGCATCCCTAACGGGATTTTTGTGCACAGAGCTGTCAAAGAAACAAAGACAGAGTAAGGACGGTCAAATCACCCTCAGAATAATACTGGATTTTCACAAGTTGTACACCATTAGAAAGCCCGTCTCAAGGGCTCTCTCTTCCGTGAGTTTCGTTGAGGTCACCATTTTGTAGGCGAGGCCAGCGTCCTGGAAGTAGGGCTGCCCGAAACTCCACTGTATCACATGCCTACGTCATCGCCAGTGAGAAAAAGCCGGCACAAAAAGGTCCGAAATAAATTCTGTGCTAGGCTTGGAAATAACTCATGAACTAGAAATGCTAGAGAGACAAAATTTGTACCTGACTCTGCCCTGGATATCCCTGCTTCCGAAAATCAAACTTGTAGGGTCGCGGAGGGCAAGCTTCATACCGGAAATGACCAGCAGGTGGGGCTACTCCGAACGCTCCTCAAAAGCATCCCTAACGGGATTTTTGTGCACAGAGCTGTCAAAGAAACAAAGACAGAGTAAGGACGGTCAAATCACCCACAGAATAATACTGGATTTTCACAAGTTGTACACCATTAGAAAGCCCGTCTCAAGGGCTCTCTCTTCCGTGAGTTTCGTTGAGGTCACCATTTTGTAGGCGAGGCCAGCGTCCTGGAAGTAGGGCTGCCCGAAACTCCACTGTATCACATGCCTACGTCATCGCCAGTGAGAAAAAGCCGGCACAAAAAGGTCCGAAATAAATTCTGTGCTAGGCTTGGAAATAACTCATGAACTAGAAATGCTAGAGAGACAAAATTTGTACCTGACTCTGCCCTGGATATCCCTGCTTCCGAAAATCAAACTTGTAGGGTCGCGGAGGGCAAGCTTCATACCGGAAATGACCAGCAGGTGGGGCTACTCCGAACGCTCCTCAAAAGCATCCCTAACGGGATTTTTGTGCACAGAGCTGTCAAAGAAACAAAGACAGAGTAAGGACGGTCAAATCACCCTCAGAATAATACTGGATTTTCACAAGTTGTACACCATTAGAAAGCCCGTCTCAAGGGCTCTCTCTTCCGTGAGTTTCGTTGAGGTCACCATTTTGTAGGCGAGGCCAGCGTCCTGGAAGTAGGGCTGCCCGAAACTCCACTGTATCACATGCCTACGTCATCGCCAGTGAGAAAAAGCCGGCACAAAAAGGTCCGAAATAAGTTCTGTGCTAGGCTTGGAAATAACTCATGAACTAGAAATGCTAGAGAGACAAAATTTGTACCTGACTCTGCCCTGGATATCCCTGCTTCCGAAAATCAAACTTGTAGGGTCGCGGAGGGCAAGCTTCATACCGGAAATGACCAGCAGGTGGGGCTACTCCGAACGCTCCTCAAAAGCATCCCTAACGGGATTTTTGTGCACAGAGCTGTCAAAGAAACAAAGACAGAGTAAGGACGGTCAAATCACCCTCAGAATAATACTGGATTTTCACAAGTTGTACACCATTAGAAAACCCGTCTCAAGGGCTCTCTCTTCCGTGAGTTTCGTTGAGGTCACCATTTTGTAGGCGAGGCCAGCGTCCTGGAAGTAGGGCTGCCCGAAACTCCACTGTATCACATGCCTACGTCATCGCCAGTGAGAAAAAGCCGGCACAAAAAGGTCCGAAATAAATTCTGTGCTAGGCTTGGAAATAACTCATGAACTAGAAATGCTAGAGAGACAAAATTTGTACCTGACTCTGCCCTGGATATCCCTGCTTCCGAAAATCAAACTTGTAGGGTCGCGGAGGGCAAGCTTCATACCGGAAATGACCAGCAGGTGGGGCTACTCCGAACGCTCCTCAAAAGCATCCCTAACGGGATTTTTGTGCACAGAGCTGTCAAAGAAACAAAGACAGAGTAAGGACGGTCAAATCACCCTCAGAATAATACTGGATTTTCACAAGTTGTACACCATTAGAAAGCCCGTCTCAAGGGCTCTCTCTTCCGTGAGTTTCGTTGAGGTCACCATTTTGTAGGCGAGGCCAGCGTCCTGGAAGTAGGGCTGCCCGAAACTCCACTGTATCACATTCCTACGTCATCGCCAGTGTGAAAAAGCCGGCACAAAAAGGTCCGAAATAAATTCTGTGCTAGGCTTGGAAATAACTCATGAACTAGAAATGCTAGAGAGACAAAATTTGTACCTGACTCTGCCCTGGATATCCCTGCTTCCGAAAATCAAACTTGTAGGGTCGCGGAGGGCAAGCTTCATACCGGAAATGACCAGCAGGTGGGGCTACTCCGAACGCTCCTCAAAAGCATCCCTAACGGGATTTTTGTGCACAGAGCTGTCAAAGAAACAAAGACAGAGTAAGGACGGTCAAATCACCCTCAGAATAATACTGGATTTTCACAAGTTGTACACCATTAGAAAGCCCGTCTCAAGGGCTCTCTCTTCCGTGAGTTTCGTTGAGGTCACCATTTTGTAGGCGAGGCCAGCGTCCTGGAAGTAGGGCTGCCCGAAACTCCACTGTATCACATGCCTACGTCATCGCCAGTGAGAAAAAGCCGGCACAAAAAGGTCCGAAATAAATTCTGTGCTAGGCTTGGAAATAACTCATGAACTAGAAATGCTAGAGAGACAAAATTTGTACCTGACTCTGCCCTGGATATCCCTGCTTCCGAAAATCAAACTTGTAGAGTCGCGGAGGGCAAGCTTCATACCGGAAATGACTAGCAGGTGGGGCTACTCCGAACGCTCCTCAAAAGCATCCCTAACGGGATTTTTGTGCACAGAGCTGTCAAAGAAACAAAGACAGAGTAAGGACGGTCAAATCACCCTCAGAATAATACTGGATTTTCACAAGTTGTACACCATTACAAAGCCCGTCTCAAGGGCTCTCTCTTCCGTGAGTTTCGTTGAGGTCACCATTTTGTAGGCGAGGCCAGCGTCCTGGAAGTAGGGCTGCCCGAAACTCCACTGTATCACATGCCTACGTCATCGCCAGTGAGAAAAAGCCGGCACAAAAAGGTCCGAAATAAATTCTGTGCTAGGCTTGGAAATAACTCATGAACTAGAAATGCTAGAGAGACAAAATTTGTACCTGACTCTGCCCTGGATATCCCTGCTTCCGAAAATCAAACTTGTAGGGTCGCGGAGGGCAAGCTTCATACCGGAAATGACCAGCAGGTGGGGCTACTCCGAACGCTCCTCAAAAGCATCCCTAACGGGATTTTTGTGCACAGAGCTGTCAAAGAAACAAAGACAGAGTAAGGACGGTCAAATCACCCTCAGAATAATACTGGATTTTCACAAGTTGTACACCATTACAAAGCCCGTCTCAAGGGCTCTCTCTTCCGTGAGTTTCGTTGAGGTCACCATTTTGTAGGCGAGGCCAGCGTCCTGGAAGTAGGGCTGCCCGAAACTCCACTGTATCACATGCCTACGTCATCGCCAGTGAGAAAAAGCCGGCACAAAAAGGTCCGAAATAAATTCTGTGCTAGGCTTGGAAATAACTCATGAACTAGAAATGCTAGAGAGACAAAATTTGTACCTGACTCTGCCCTGGATATCCCTGCTTCCGAAAATCAAACTTGTAGGGTCGCGGAGGGCAAGCTTCATACCGGAAATGACCAGCAGGTGGGGCTACTCCGAACGCTCCTCAAAAGCATCCCTAACGGGATTTTTGTGCACAGAGCTGTCAAAGAAACAAAGACAGAGTAAGGACGGTCAAATCACCCTCAGAATAATACTGGATTTTCACAAGTTGTACACCATTAGAAAGCCCGTCTCAAGGGCTCTCTCTTCCGTGAGTTTCGTTGAGGTCACCATTTTGTAGGCGAGGCCAGCGTCCTGGAAGTAGGGCTGCCCGAAACTCCACTGTATCACATGCCTACGTCATCGCCAGTGAGAAAAAGCCGGCACAAAAAGGTCCGAAATAAATTCTGTGCTAGGCTTGGAAATAACTCATGAACTAGAAATGCTAGAGAGACAAAATTTGTACCTGACTCTGCCCTGGATATCCCTGCTTCCGAAAATCAAACTTGTAGGGTCGCGGAGGGCAAGCTTCATACCGGAAATGACCAGCAGGTGGGGCTACTCCGAACGCTCCTCAAAAGCATCCCTAACGGGATTTTTGTGCACAGAGCTGTCAAAGAAACAAAGACAGAGTAAGGACGGTCAAATCACCCTCAGAATAATACTGGATTTTCACAAGTTGTACACCAATAGAAAGCCCGTCTCAAGGGCTCTCTCTTCCGTGAGTTTCGTTGAGGTCACCATTTTGTAGGCGAGGCCAGCGTCCTGGAAGTAGGGCTGCCCGAAACTCCACTGTATCACATGCCTACGTCATCGCCAGTGTGAAAAAGCCGGCACAAAAAGGTCCGAAATAAATTCTGTGCTAGGCTTGGAAATAACTCATGAACTAGAAATGCTAGAGAGACAAAATTTGTACCTGACTCTGCCCTGGATATCCCTGCTTCCGAAAATCAAACTTGTAGGGTCGCGGAGGGCAAGCTTCATACCGGAAATGACCAGCAGGTGGGGCTACTCCGAACGCTCCTCAAAAGCATCCCTAACGGGATTTTTGTGCACAGAGCTGTCAAAGAAACAAAGACAGAGTAAGGACGGTCAAATCACCCTCAGAATAATACTGGATTTTCACAAGTTGTACACCATTAGAAAGCCCGTCTCAAGGGCTCTCTCTTCTGTGAGTTTCGTTGAGGTCACTATTTTGTAGGCGAGGCCAGCGTCCTGGAAGTAGGGCTGCCCGAAACTCCACTGTATCACATGCCTACGTCATCGCCAGTGTGAAAAAGCCGGCACAAAAAGGTCCGAAATAAATTCTGTGCTAGGCTTGGAAATAACTCATGAACTAGAAATGCTAGAGAGACAAAATTTGTACCTGACTCTGCCCTGGATATCCCTGCTTCCGAAAATCAAACTTGTAGGGTCGCGGAGGGCAAGCTTCATACCGGAAATGACCAGCAGGTGGGGCTACTCCGAACGCTCCTCAAAATCATCCCTAACGGGATTTTTGTGCACAGAGCTGTCAAAGAAACAAAGACAGAGTAAGGACGGTCAAATCACCCTCAGAATAATAATGGATTTTCACAAGTTGTACACCATTAGAAAGCCCGTCTCAAGGGCTCTCTCTTCCGTGAGTTTCGTTGAGGTCACCATTTTGTAGGCGAGGCCAGCGTCCTGGAAGTAGGGCTGCCCGAAACTCCACTGTATCACATGCCTACGTCATCGCCAGTGTGAAAAAGCCGGCACAAAAAGGTCCGAAATAAATTCTGTGCTAGGCTTGGAAATAACTCATGAACTAGAAATGCTAGAGAGACAAAATTTGTACCTGACTCTGCCCTGGATATCCCTGCTTCCGAAAATCAAACTTGTAGGGTCGCGGAGGGCAAGCTTCATACCGGAAATGACCAGCAGGTGGGGCTACTCCGAACGCTCCTCAAAAGCATCCCTAACGGGATTTTTGTGCACAGAGCTGTCAAAGAAACAAAGACAGAGTAAGGACGGTCAAATCACCCTCAGAATAATACTGGATTTTCACAAGTTGTACACCATTAGAAAGCCCGTCTCAAGGGCTCTCTCTTCCGTGAGTTTCGTTGAGGTCACCATTTTGTAGGCGAGGCCAGCGTCCTGGAAGTAGGGCTGCCCGAAACTCCACTGTATCACATGCCTACGTCATCGCCAGTGAGAAAAAGCCGGCACAAAAAGGTCCGAAATAAATTCTGTGATAGGCTTGGAAATAACTCATGAACTAGAAATGCTAGAGAGACAAAATTTGTACCTGACTCTGCCCTGGATATCCCTGCTTCCGAAAATCAAACTTGTAGGGTCGCGGAGGGCAAGCTTCATACCGGAAATGACCAGCAGGTGGGGCTACTCCGAACGCTCCTCAAAAGCATCCCTAACGGGATTTTTGTGCACAGAGCTGTCAAAGAAACAAAGACAGAGTAAGGACGGTCAAATCACCCTCAGAATAATACTGGATTTTCACAAGTTGTACACCATTAGAAAGCCCGTCTCAAGGGCTCTCTCTTCCGTGAGTTTCGTTGAGGTCACCATTTTGTAGGCGAGGCCAGCGTCCTGGAAGTAGGGCTGCCCGAAACTCCACTGTATCACATGCCTACGTCATCGCCAGTGTGAAAAAGCCGGCACAAAAAGGTCCGAAATAAATTCTGTGCTAGGCTTGGAAATAACTCATGAACTAGAAATGCTAGAGAGACAAATTTGTACCTGACTCTGCCCTGGATATCCCTGCTTCCGAAAATCAAACTTGTAGGGTCGCGGAGGGCAAGCTTCATACCGGAAATGACCAGAAGGTGGGGCTACTCCGAACGCTCCTCAAAAGCATCCCTAACGGGATTTTTGTGCACAGAGCTGTCAAAGAAACAAAGACAGAGTAAGGACGGTCAAATCACCCTCAGAATAATACTGGATTTTCACAAGTTGTACACCATTAGAAAGCCCGTCTCAAGGGCTCTCTCTTCCGTGAGTTTCGTTGAGGTCACCATTTTGTAGGCGAGGCCAGCGTCCTGGAAGTAGGGCTGCCCGAAACTCCACTGTATCACATGCCTACGTCATCGCCAGTGAGAAAAAGCCGGCACAAAAAGGTCCGAAATAAATTCTGTGCTAGGCTTGGAAATAACTCATGAACTAGAAATGCTAGAGAGACAAAATTTGTACCTGACTCTGCCCTGGATATCCCTGCTTCCGAAAATCAAACTTGTAGGGTCGCGGAGGGCAAGCTTCATACCGGAAATGACCAGCAGGTGGGGCTACTCCGAACGCTCCTCAAAAGCATCCCTAACGGGATTTTTGTGCACAGAGCTGTCAAAGAAACAAAGACAGAGTAAGGACGGTCAAATCACCCTCAGAATAATACTGGATTTTCACAAGTTGTACACCATTAGAAAGCCCGTCTCAAGGGCTCTCTCTTCCGTGAGTTTCGTTGAGGTCACCATTTTGTAGGCGAGGCCAGCGTCCTGGAAGTAGGGCTGCCCGAAACTCCACTGTATCACATGCCTACGTCATCGCCAGTGTGAAAAAGCCGGCAGAAAAAGGTGCGAAATAAATTCTGTGCTAGGCTTGGAAATAACTCATGAACTAGAAATGCTAGAGAGACAAAATTTGTACCTGACTCTGCCCTGGATATCCCTGCTTCCGAAAATCAAACTTGTAGGGTCGCGGAGGGCAAGCTTCATACCGGAAATGACCAGCAGGTGGGGCTACTCCGAACGCTCCTCAAAAGCATCCCTAACGGGATTTTTGTGCACAGAGCTGTCAAAGAAACAAAGACAGAGTAAGGACGGTCAAATCACCCTCAGAATAATACTGGATTTTCACAAGTTGTACACCATTAGAAAGCCCGTCTCAAGGGCTCTCTCTTCCGTGAGTTTCGTTGAGGTCACCATTTTGTAGGCGAGGCCAGCGTCCTGGAAGTAGGGCTGCCCGAAACTCCACTGTATCACATGCCTACGTCATCGCCAGTGAGAAAAAGCCGGCACAAAAAGGTCCGAAATAAATTCTGTGCTAGGCTTGGAAATAACTCATGAACTAGAAATGCTAGAGAGACAAAATTTGTACCTGACTCTGCCCTGGATATCCCTGCTTCCGAAAATCAAACTTGTAGGGTCGCGGAGGGCAAGCTTCATACCGGAAATGACCAGCAGGTGGGGCTACTCCGAACGCTCCTCAAAAGCATCCCTAACGGGATTTTTGTGCACAGAGCTGTCAAAGAAACAAAGACAGAGTAAGGACGGTCAAATCACCCTCAGAATAATACTGGATTTTCACAAGTTGTACACCATTAGAAAGCCCGTCTCAAGGGCTCTCTCTTCCGTGAGTTTCGTTGAGGTCACCATTTTGTAGGCGAGGCCAGCGTCCTGGAAGTAGGGCTGCCCGAAACTCCACTGTATCACATGCCTACGTCATCGCCAGTGAGAAAAAGCCGGCACAAAAAGGTCCGAAATAAATTCTGTGCTAGGCTTGGAAATAACTCATGAACTAGAAATGCTAGAGAGACAAAATTTGTACCTGACTCTGCCCTGGATATCCCTGCTTCCGAAAATCAAACTTGTAGGGTCGCGGAGGGCAAGCTTCATACCGGAAATGACCAGCAGGTGGGGCTACTCCGAACGCTCCTCAAAAGCATCCCTAACGGGATTTTTGTGCACAGAGCTGTCAAAGAAACAAAGACAGAGTAAGGACGGTCAAATCACCCTCAGAATAATACTGGATTTTCACAAGTTGTACACCATTAGAAAGCCCGTCTCAAGGGCTCTCTCTTCCGTGAGTTTCGTTGAGGTCACCATTTTGTAGGCGAGGCCAGCGTCCTGGAAGTAGGGCTGCCCGAAACTCCACTGTATCACATGCCTACGTCATCGCCAGTGTGAAAAAGCCGGCACAAAAAGGTCCGAAATAAATTCTGTGCTAGGCTTGGAAATAACTCATGAACTAGAAATGCTAGAGAGACAAAATTTGTACCTGACTCTGCCCTGGATATCCCTGCTTCCGAAAATCAAACTTGTAGGGTCGCGGAGGGCAAGCTTCATACCGGAAATGACCAGCAGGTGGGGCTACTCCGAACGCTCCTCAAAAGCATCCCTAACGGGATTTTTGTGCACAGAGCTGTCAAAGAAACAAAGACAGAGTAAGGACGGTCAAATCACCCTCAGAATAATACTGGATTTTCACAAGTTGTACACCATTAGAAAGCCCGTCTCAAGGGCTCTCTCTTCCGTGAGTTTCGTTGAGGTCACCATTTTGTAGGCGAGGCCAGCGTCCTGGAAGTAGGGCTGCCCGAAACTCCACTGTATCACATGCCTACGTCATCGCCAGTGTGAAAAAGCCGGCACAAAAAGGTCCGAAATAAATTCTGTGCTAGGCTTGGAAATAACTCATGAACTAGAAATGCTAGAGAGACAAAATTTGTACCTGACTCTGCCCTGGATATCCCTGCTTCCGAAAATCAAACTTGTAGGGTCGCGGAGGGCAAGCTTCATACCGGAAATGACCAGCAGGTGGGGCTACTCCGAACGCTCCTCAAAAGCATCCCTAACGGGATTTTTGTGCACAGAGCTGTCAAAGAAACAAAGACAGAGTAAGGACGGTCAAATCACCCTCAGAATAATACTGGATTTTCACAAGTTGTACACCATTAGAAAGCCCGTCTCAAGGGCTCTCTCTTCCGTGAGTTTCGTTGAGGTCACCATTTTGTAGGCGAGGCCAGCGTCCTGGAAGTAGGGCTGCCCGAAACTCCACTGTATCACATGCCTACGTCATCGCCAGTGTGAAAAAGCCGGCACAAAAAGGTCCGAAATAAATTCTGTGCTAGGCTTGGAAATAACTCATGAACTAGAAATGCTAGAGAGACAAAATTTGTACCTGACTCTGCCCTGGATATCCCTGCTTCCGAAAATCAAACTTAGGGTCGCGGAGGGCAAGCTTCATACCGGAAATGACCAGCAGGTGGGGCTACTCCGAACGCTCCTCAAAAGCATCCCTAACGGGATTTTTGTGCACAGAGCTGTCAAAGAAACAAAGACAGAGTAAGGACGGTCAAATCACCCTCAGAATAATACTGGATTTTCACAAGTTGTACACCATTAGAAAGCCCGTCTCAAGGGCTCTCTCTTCCGTGAGTTTCGTTGAGGTCACCATTTTGTAGGCGAGGCCAGCGTCCTGGAAGTAGGGCTGCCCGAAACTCCACTGTATCACATGCCTACGTCATCGCCAGTGTGAAAAAGCCGGCACAAAAAGGTCCGAAATAAATTCTGTGCTAGGCTTGGAAATAACTCATGAACTAGAAATGCTAGAGAGACAAAATTTGTACCTGACTCTGCCCTGGATATCCCTGCTTCCGAAAATCAAACTTGTAGGGTCGCGGAGGGCAAGCTTCATACCGGAAATGACCAGCAGGTGGGGCTACTCCGAACGCTCCTCAAAAGCATCCCTAACGGGATTTTTGTGCACAGAGCTGTCAAAGAAACAAAGACAGAGTAAGGACGGTCAAATCACCCTCAGAATAATACTGGATTTTCACAAGTTGTACACCATTAGAAAGCCCGTCTCAAGGGCTCTCTCTTCCGTGAGTTTCGTTGAGGTCACCATTTTGTAGGCGAGGCCAGCGTCCTGGAAGTAGGGCTGCCCGAAACTCCACTGTATCACATGCCTACGTCATCGCCAGTGAGAAAAAGCCGGCACAAAAAGGTCCGAAATAAATTCTGTGCTAGGCTTGGAAATAACTCATGAACTAGAAATGCTAGAGAGACAAAATTTGTACCTGACTCTGCCCTGGATATCCCTGCTTCCGAAAATCAAACTTGTAGGGTCGCGGAGGGCAAGCTTCATACCGGAAATGACCAGCAGGTGGGGCTACTCCGAACGCTCCTCAAAAGCATCCCTAAAGGGATTTTTGTGCACAGAGCTGTCAAAGAAACAAAGACAGAGTAAGGACAGTCAAATCACCCTCAGAATAATACTGGATTTTCACAAGTTGTACACCATTAGAAAGCCCGTCTCAAGGGCTCTCTCTTCCGTGAGTTTCGTTGAGGTCACCATTTTGTAGGCGAGGCCAGCGTCCTGGAAGTAGGGCTGCCCGAAACTCCACTGTATCACATGCCTACGTCATCGCCAGTGTGAAAAAGCCGGCACAAAAAGGTCCGAAATAAATTCTGTGCTAGGCTTGGAAATAACTCATGAACTAGAAATGCTAGAGAGACAAAATTTGTACCTGACTCTGCCCTGGATATGCCTGCTTCCGAAAATCAAACTTGTAGGGTCGCGGAGGGCAAGCTTCATACCGGAAATGACCAGCAGGTGGGGCTACTCCGAACGCTCCTCAAAAGCTTCCCTAACGGGATTTTTGTGCACAGAGCTGTCAAAGAAACAAAGACAGAGTAAGGACGGTCAAATCACCCTCAGAATAATACTGGATTTTCACAAGTTGTACACCATTAGAAAGCCCGTCTCAAGGGCTCTCTCTTCCGTGAGTTTCGTTGAGGTCACCATTTTGTAGGCGAGGCCAGCGTCCTGGAAGTAGGGCTGCCCGAAACTCCACTGTATCACATGCCTACGTCATCGCCAGTGTGAAAAAGCCGGCACAAAAAGGTCCGAAATAAATTCTGTGCTAGGCTTGGAAATAACTCATGAACTAGAAATGCTAGAGAGACAAAATTTGTACCTGACTCTGCCCTGGATATCCCTGCTTCCGAAAATCAAACTTGTAGGGTCGCGGAGGGCAAGCTTCATACCGGAAATGACCAGCAGGTGGGGCTACTCCGAACGCTCCTCAAAAGCATCCCTAACGGGATTTTTGTGCACAGAGCTGTCAAAGAAACAAAGACAGAGTAAGGACGGTCAAATCACCCTCAGAATAATACTGGATTTTCACAAGTTGTACACCATTAGAAAGCCCGTCTCAAGGGCTCTCTCTTCCGTGAGTTTCGTTGAGGTCACCATTTTGTAGGCGAGGCCAGCGTCCTGGAAGTAGGGCTGCCCGAAACTCCACTGTATCACATGCCTACGTCATCGCCAGTGTGAAAAAGCCGGCACAAAAAGGTCCGAAATAAATTCTGTGCTAGGCTTGGAAATAACTCATGAACTAGAAATGCTAGAGAGACAAAATTTGTACCTGACTCTGCCCTGGATATCCCTGCTTCCGAAAATCAAACTTGTAGGGTCGCGGAGGGCAAGCTTCATACCGGAAATGACCAGCAGGTGGGGCTACTCCGAACGCTCCTCAAAAGCATCCCTAACGGGATTTTTGTGCACAGAGCTGTCAAAGAAACAAAGACAGAGTAAGGACGGTCAAATCACCCTCAGAATAATACTGGATTTTCACAAGTTGTACACCATTAGAAAGCCCGTCTCAAGGGCTCTCTCTTCCGTGAGTTTCGTTGAGGTCACCATTTTGTAGGCGAGGCCAGCGTCCTGGAAGTAGGGCTGCCCGAAACTCCACTGTATCACATGCCTACGTCATCGCCAGTGAGAAAAAGCCGGCACAAAAAGGTCCGAAATAAATTCTGTGCTAGGCTTGGAAATAACTCATGAACTAGAAATGCTAGAGAGACAAAATTTGTACCTGACTCTGCCCTGGATATCCCTGCTTCCGAAAATCAAACTTGTAGGGTCGCGGAGGGCAAGCTTCATACCGGAAATGACCAGCAGGTGGGGCTACTCCGAACGCTCCTCAAAAGCATCCCTAAAGGGATTTTTGTGCACAGAGCTGTCAAAGAAACAAAGACAGAGTAAGGACGGTCAAATCACCCTCAGAATAATACTGGATTTTCACAAGTTGTACACCATTAGAAAGCCCGTCTCAAGGGCTCTCTCTTCCGTGAGTTTCGTTGAGGTCACCATTTTGTAGGCGAGGCCAGCGTCCTGGAAGTAGGGCTGCCCGAAACTCCACTGTATCACATGCCTACGTCATCGCCAGTGTGAAAAAGCCGGCACAAAAAGGTCCGAAATAAATTCTGTGCTAGGCTTGGAAATAACTCATGAACTAGAAATGCTAGAGAGACAAAATTTGTACCTGACTCTGCCCTGGATATCCCTGCTTCCGAAAATCAAACTTGTAGGGTCGCGGAGGGCAAGCTTCATACCGGAAATGACCAGCAGGTGGGGCTACTCCGAACGCTCCTCAAAAGCATCCCTAACGGGATTTTTGTGCACAGAGCTGTCAAAGAAACAAAGACAGAGTAAGGACGGTCAAATCACCCTCAGAATAATACTGGATTTTCACAAGTTGTACACCATTAGAAAGCCCGTCTCAAGGGCTCTCTCTTCCGTGAGTTTCGTTGAGGTCACCATTTTGTAGGCGAGGCCAGCGTCCTGGAAGTAGGGCTGCCCGAAACTCCACTGTATCACATGCCTACGTCATCGCCAGTGTGAAAAAGCCGGCACAAAAAGGTCCGAAATAAATTCTGTGCTAGGCTTGGAAATAACTCATGAACTAGAAATGCTAGAGAGACAAAATTTGTACCTGACTCTGCCCTGGATATCCCTGCTTCCGAAAATCAAACTTGTAGGGTCGCGGAGGGCAAGCTTCATACCGGAAATGACCAGCAGGTGGGGCTACTCCGAACGCTCCTCAAAAGCATCCCTAACGGGATTTTTGTGCACAGAGCTGTCAAAGAAACAAAGACAGAGTAAGGACGGTCAAATCACCCTCAGAATAATACTGGATTTTCACAAGTTGTACACCATTAGAAAGCCCGTCTCAAGGGCTCTCTCTTCCGTGAGTTTCGTTGAGGTCACCATTTTGTAGGCGAGGCCAGCGTCCTGGAAGTAGGGCTGCCCGAAACTCCACTGTATCACATGCCTACGTCATCGCCAGTGTGAAAAAGCCGGCACAAAAAGGTCCGAAATAAATTCTGTGCTAGGCTTGGAAATAACTCATGAACTAGAAATGCTAGAGAGACAAAATTTGTACCTGACTCTGCCCTGGATATCCCTGCTTCCGAAAATCAAACTTGTAGGGTCGCGGAGGGCAAGCTTCATACCGGAAATGACCAGAAGGTGGGGCTACTCCGAACGCTCCTCAAAAGCATCCCTAACGGGATTTTTGTGCACAGAGCTGTCAAAGAAACAAAGACAGAGTAAGGACGGTCAAATCACCCTCAGAATAATACTGGATTTTCACAAGTTGTACACCATTAGAAAGCCCGTCTCAAGGGCTCTCTCTTCCGTGAGTTTCGTTGAGGTCACCATTTTGTAGGCGAGGCCAGCGTCCTGGAAGTAGGGCTGCCCGAAACTCCACTGTATCACATGCCTACGTCATCGCCAGTGTGAAAAAGCCGGCACAAAAAGGTCCGAAATAAATTCTGTGCTAGGCTTGGAAATAACTCATGAACTAGAAATGCTAGAGAGACAAAATTTGTACCTGACTCTGCCCTGGATATCCCTGCTTCCGAAAATCAAACTTGTAGGGTCGCGGAGGGCAAGCTTCATACCGGAAATGACCAGCAGGTGGGGCTACTCCGAACGCTCCTCAAAAGCATCCCTAACGGGATTTTTGTGCACAGAGCTGTCAAAGAAACAAAGACAGAGTAAGGACGGTCAAATCACCCTCAGAATAATACTGGATTTTCACAAGTTGTACACCATTAGAAAGCCCGTCTCAAGGGCTCTCTCTTCCGTGAGTTTCGTTGAGGTCACCATTTTGTAGGCGAGGCCAGCGTCCTGGAAGTAGGGCTGCCCGAAACTCCACTGTATCACATGCCTACGTCATCGCCAGTGTGAAAAAGCCGGCACAAAAAGGTCCGAAATAAATTCTGTGCTAGGCTTGGAAATAACTCATGAACTAGAAATGCTAGAGAGACAAAATTTGTACCTGACTCTGCCCTGGATATCCCTGCTTCCGAAAATCAAACTTGTAGGGTCGCGGAGGGCAAGCTTCATACCGGAAATGACCAGCAGGTGGGGCTACTCCGAACGCTCCTCAAAAGCATCCCTAACGGGATTTTTGTGCACAGAGCTGTCAAAGAAACAAAGACAGAGTAAGGACGGTCAAATCACCCTCAGAATAATACTGGATTTTCACAAGTTGTACACCATTAGAAAGCCCGTCTCAAGGGCTCTCTCTTCCGTGAGTTTCGTTGAGGTCACCATTTTGTAGGCGAGGCCAGCGTCCTGGAAGTAGGGCTGCCCGAAACTCCACTGTATCACATGCCTACGTCATCGCCAGTGTGAAAAAGCCGGCACAAAAAGGTCCGAAATAAATTCTGTGCTAGGCTTGGAAATAACTCATGAACTAGAAATGCTAGAGAGACAAAATTTGTACCTGACTCTGCCCTGGATATCCCTGCTTCCGAAAATCAAACTTGTAGGGTCGCGGAGGGCAAGCTTCATACCGGAAATGACCAGAAGGTGGGGCTACTCCGAACGCTCCTCAAAAGCATCCCTAACGGGATTTTTGTGCACAGAGCTGTCAAAGAAACAAAGACAGAGTAAGGACGGTCAAATCACCCTCAGAATAATACTGGATTTTCACAAGTTGTACACCATTAGAAAGCCCGTCTCAAGGGCTCTCTCTTCCGTGAGTTTCGTTGAGGTCACCATTTTGTAGGCGAGGCCAGCGTCCTGGAAGTAGGGCTGCCCGAAACTCCACTGTATCACATGCCTACGTCATCGCCAGTGAGAAAAAGCCGGCACAAAAAGGTCCGAAATAAATTCTGTGCTAGGCTTGGAAATAACTCATGAACTAGAAATGCTAGAGAGACAAAATTTGTACCTGACTCTGCCCTGGATATCCCTGCTTCCGAAAATCAAACTTGTAGGGTCGCGGAGGGCAAGCTTCATACCGGAAATGACCAGCAGGTGGGGCTACTTCGAACGCTCCTCAAAAGCATCCCTAACGGGATTTTTGTGCACAGAGCTGTCAAAGAAACAAAGACAGAGTAAGGACGGTCAAATCACCCTCAGAATAATACTGGATTTTCACAAGTTGTACACCATTAGAAAGCCCGTCTCAAGGGCTCTCTCTTCCGTGAGTTTCGTTGAGGTCACCATTTTGTAGGCGAGGCCAGCGTCCTGGAAGTAGGGCTGCCCGAAACTCCACTGTATCACATGCCTACGTCATCGCCAGTGTGAAAAAGCCGGCACAAAAAGGTCCGAAATAAATTCTGTGCTAGGCTTGGAAATAACTCATGAACTAGAAATGCTAGAGAGACAAAATTTGTACCTGACTCTGCCCTGGATATCCCTGCTTCCGAAAATCAAACTTGTAGGGTCGCGGAGGGCAAGCTTCATACCGGAAATGACCAGCAGGTGGGGCTACTCCGAACGCTCCTCGAAAGCATCCCTAACGGGATTTTTGTGCACAGAGCTGTCAAAGAAACAAAGACAGAGTAAGGACGGTCAAATCACCCTCAGAATAATACTGGATTTTCACAAGTTGTACACCATTAGAAAGCCCGTCTCAAGGGCTCTCTCTTCCGTGAGTTTCGTTGAGGTCACCATTTTGTAGGCGAGGCCAGCGTCCTGGAAGTAGGGCTGCCCGAAACTCCACTGTATCACATGCCTACGTCATCGCCAGTGAGAAAAAGCCGGCACAAAAAGGTCCGAAATAAATTCTGTGCTAGGCTTGGAAATAACTCATGAACTAGAAATGTTAGAGAGACAAAATTTGTACCTGACTCTGCCCTGGATATCCCTGCTTCCGAAAATCAAACTTGTAGTGTCGCGGAGGGCAAGCTTCATACCGGAAATGACCAGCATGTGGGGCTACTCCGAACGCTCCTCAAAAGCATCCCTAACGGGATTTTTGTGCACAGAGCTGTCAAAGAAACAAAGACAGAGTAAGGACGGTCAAATCACCCTCAGAATAATACTGGATTTTCACAAGTTGTACACCATTAGAAAGCCCGTTTCAAGGGCTCTCTCTTCCGTGAGTTTCGTTGAGGTCACCTTTTTGTAGGCGAGGCCAGCGTCCTGGAAGTAGGGCTGCCCGAAACTCCACTGTATCACATGCCTACGTCATCGCCAGTGAGAAAAAGCCGGCACAAAATAGTCCGAAATAAATTCTGTGCTAGGCTTGGAAATAACTCATGAACTAGAAATGCTAGAGACAAAATTTGTACCTGACTCTGCCCTGGATATCCCTGCTTCCGAAAATCAAACTTGTAGGGTCGCGGAGGGCAAGCTTCATACCGGAAATGACCAGCAGGTGGGGCTACTCCGAACGCTCCTCGAAAGCATCCCTAACGGGATTTTTGTGCACAGAGCTGTCAAAGAAACAAAGACAGAGTAAGGACGGTCAAATCACCCTCAGAATAATACTGGATTTTCACAAGTTGTACACCATTAGAAAGCCCGTCTCAAGGGCTCTCTCTTCCGTGAGTTTCGTTGAGGTCACCATTTTGTAGGCGAGGCCAGCGTCCTGGAAGTAGGGCTGCCCGAAACTCCACTGTATCACATGCCTACGTCATCGACAGTGAGAAAAAGCCGGCACAAAAAGGTCCGAAATAAATTCTGTGCTAGGCTTGGAAATAACTCATGAACTAGAAATGTTAGAGAGACAAAATTTGTACCTGACTCTGCCCTGGATATCCCTGCTTCCGAAAATCAAACTTGTAGTGTCGCGGAGGGCAAGCTTCATACCGGAAATGACCAGCATGTGGGGCTACTCCGAACGCTCCTCAAAAGCATCCCTAACGGGATTTTTGTGCACAGAGCTGTCAAAGAAACAAAGACAGAGTAAGGACGGTCAAATCACCCTCAGAATAATACTGGATTTTCACAAGTTGTACACCATTAGAAAGCCCGTTTCAAGGGCTCTCTCTTCCGTGAGTTTCGTTGAGGTCACCATTTTGTAGGCGAGGCCAGCGTCCTGGAAGTAGGGCTGCCCGAAACTCCACTGTATCACATGCCTACGTCATCGCCAGTGAGAAAAAGCCGGCACAAAAAGGTCCGAAATAAATTCTGTGCTAGGCTTGGAAATAACTCATGAACTAGAAATGCTAGAGACAAAATTTGTACCTGACTCTGCCCTGGATATCCCTGCTTCCGAAAATCAAACTTGTAGGGTCGCTGAGGGCAAGCTTCATACCGGAAATGACCAGCAGGTGGGGCTACTCCGAACGCTCCTCAAAAGCATCCCTAACGGGATCTTTGTGCACAGAGCTGTCAAAGAAACAAAGACAGAGTAAGGACGGTCAAATCACCCTCAGAATAATACTGGATTTTCACAAGTTGTACACCATTAGAAAGCCCGTCTCAAGGGCTCTCTCTTCCGTGAGTTTCGTTGAGGTCACCATTTTGTAGGCGAGGCCAGCGTCCTGGAAGTAGGGCTGCCCGAAACTCCACTGTATCACATGCCTACGTCATCGCCAGTGTGAAAAAGCCGGCAGAAAAAGGTCCGAAATAAATTCTGTGCTAGGCTTGGAAATAACTCATGAACTAGAAATGCTAGAGAGACAAAATTTGTACCTGACTCTGCCCTGGATATCCCTGCTTCCGAAAATCAAACTTGTAGGGTCGCGGAGGGCAAGCTTCATACCGGAAATGACCAGCAGGTGGGGCTACTCCGAACGCTCCTCAAAAGCATCCCTAACGGGATTTTTGTGCACAGAGCTGTCAAAGAAACAAAGACAGAGTAAGGACGGTCAAATCACCCTCAGAATAATACTGGATTTTCATAAGTTGTACACCATTAGAAAGCCCGTCTCAAGGGCTCTCTCTTCCGTGAGTTTCGTTGAGGTCACCATTTTGTAGGCGAAGCCAGCGTCCTGGAAGTAGGGCTGCCCGAAACTCCACTGTATCACATGCCTATGTCATCGCCAGTGAGAAAAAGCCGGCACAAAAAGGTCCGAAATAAATTCTGTGCTAGGCTTGGAAATAACTCATGAACTAGAAATGCTAGAGAGACAAAATTTGTACCTGACTCTGCCCTGGATATCCCTGCTTCCGAAAATCAAACTTGTAGGGTCGCGGAGGGCAAGCTTCATACCGGAAATGACCAGCAGGTGGGGCTACTCCGAACGCTCCTCAAAAGCATCCCTAACGGGATTTTTGTGCACAGAGCTGTCAAAGAAACAAAGACAGAGTAAGGACGGTCAAATCACCCTCAGAATAATACTGGATTTTCACAAGTTGTACACCATTAGAAAGCCCGTCTCAAGGGCTCTCTCTTCCGTGAGTTTCGTTGAGGTCACCATTTTGTAGGCGAAGCCAGCGTCCTGGAAGTAGGGCTGCCCGAAACTCCACTGTATCACATGCCTACGTCATCGCCAGTGTGAAAAAGCCGGCAGAAAAAGGTCCGAAATAAATTCTGTGCTAGGCTTGGAAATAACTCATGAACTAGAAATGCTAGAGAGACAAAATTTGTACCTGACTCTGCCCTGGATATCCCTGCTTCCGAAAATCAAACTTGTAGGGTCGCGGAGGGCAAGCTTCATACCGGAAATGACCAGCAGGTGGGGCTACTCCGAACGCTCCTCAAAAGCATCCCTAACGGGATTTTTGTGCACAGAGCTGTCAAAGAAACAAAGACAGAGTAAGGACGGTCAAATCACCCTCAGAATAATACTGGATTTTCACAAGTTGTACACCATTAGAAAGCCCGTCTCAAGGGCTCTCTCTTCCGTGAGTTTCGTTGAGGTCACCATTTTGTAGGCGAAGCCAGCGTCCTGGAAGTAGGGCTGCCCGAAACTCCACTGTATCACATGCCTACGTCATCGCCAGTGAGAAAAAGCCGGCACAAAAAGGTCCGAAATAAATTCTGTGCTAGGCTTGGAAATAACTCATGAACTAGAAATGCTAGAGAGACAAAATTTGTACCTGACTCTGCCCTGGATATCCCTGCTTCCGAAAATCAAACTTGTAGGGTCGCGGAGGGCAAGCTTCATACCGGAAATGACCAGCAGGTGGGGCTACTCCGAACGCTCCTCAAAAGCATCCCTAACGGGATTTTTGTGCACAGAGCTGTCAAAGAAACAAAGACAGAGTAAGGACGGTCAAATCACCCTCAGAATAATACTGGATTTTCACAAGTTGTACACCATTAGAAAGCCCGTCTCAAGGGCTCTCTCTTCCGTGAGTTTCGTTGAGGTCACCATTTTGTAGGCGAGGCCAGCGTCCTGGAAGTAGGGCTGCCCGAAACTCCACTGTATCACATGCCTACGTCATCGCCAGTGAGAAAAAGCCGGCACAAAAAGGTCCGAAATAAATTCTGTGCTAGGCTTGGAAATAACTCATGAACTAGAAATGCTAGAGAGACAAAATTTGTACCTGACTCTGCCCTGGATATCCCTGCTTCCGAAAATCAAACTTGTAGGGTCGCGGAGGGCAAGCTTCATACCGGAAATGACCAGCAGGTGGGGCTACTCCGAACGCTCCTCAAAAGCATCCCTAACGGGATTTTTGTGCACAGAGCTGTCAAAGAAACAAAGACAGAGTAAGGACGGTCAAATCACCCTCAGAATAATACTGGATTTTCACAAGTTGTACACCATTAGAAAGCCCGTCTCAAGGGCTCTCTCTTCCGTGAGTTTCGTTGAGGTCACCATTTTGTAGGCGAGGCCAGCGTCCTGGAAGTAGGGCTGCCCGAAACTCCACTGTATCACATGCCTACGTCATCGCCAGTGAGAAAAAGCCGGCACAAAAAGGTCCGAAATAAATTCTGTGCTAGGTTTGGAAATAACTCATGAACTAGAAATGCTAGAGAGACAAAATTTGTACCTGACTCTGCCCTGGATATCCCTGCTTCCGAAAATCAAACTTGTAGGGTCGCGGAGGGCAAGCTTCATACCGGAAATGACCAGCAGGTGGGGCTACTCCGAACGCTCCTCAAAAGCATCCCTAACGGGATTTTTGTGCACAGAGCTGTCAAAGAAACAAAGACAGAGTAAGGACGGTCAAATCACCCTCAGAATAATACTGGATTTTCACAAGTTGTACACCATTAGAAAGCCCGTCTCAAGGGCTCTCTCTTCCGTGAGTTTCGTTGAGGTCACCATTTTGTAGGCGAGGCCAGCGTCCTGGAAGTAGGGCTGCCCGAAACTCCACTGTATCACATGCCTACGTCATCGCCAGTGTGAAAAAGCCGGCACAAAAAGGTCCGAAATAAATTCTGTGCTAGGCTTGGAAATAACTCATGAACTAGAAATGCTAGAGAGACAAAATTTGTACCTGACTCTGCCCTGGATATCCCTGCTTCCGAAAATCAAACTTGTAGGGTCGCGGAGGGCAAGCTTCATACCGGAAATGACCAGCAGGTGGGGCTACTCCGAACGCTCCTCAAAAGCATCCCTAACGGGATTTTTGTGCACAGAGCTGTCAAAGAAACAAAGACAGAGTAAGGACGGTCAAATCACCCTCAGAATAATACTGGATTTTCACAAGTTGTACACCATTAGAAAGCCCGTCTCAAGGGCTCTCTCTTCCGTGAGTTTCGTTGAGGTCACCATTTTGTAGACGAGGCCAGCGTCCTGGAAGTAGGGCTGCCCGAAACTCCACTGTATCACATGCCTACGTCATCGCCAGTGTGAAAAAGCCGGCACAAAAAGGTCCGAAATAAATTCTGTGCTAGGCTTGGAAATAACTCATGAACTAGAAATGCTAGAGAGACAAAATTTGTACCTGACTCTGCCCTGGATATCCTTGCTTCCGAAAATCAAACTTGTAGGGTCGCGGAGGGCAAGCTTCATACCGGAAATGACCAGCAGGTGGGGCTACTCCGAACGCTCCTCAAAAGCATCCCTAACGGGATTTTTGTGCACAGAGCTGTCAAAGAAACAAAGACAGAGTAAGGACGGTCAAATCACCCTCAGAATAATACTGGATTTTCACAAGTTGTACACCATTAGAAAGCCCGTCTCAAGGGCTCTCTCTTCCGTGAGTTTCGTTGAGGTCACCATTTTGTAGGCGAGGCCAGCGTCCTGGAAGTAGGGCTGCCCGAAACTCCACTGTATCACATGCCTACGTCATCGCCAGTGAGAAAAAGCCGGCACAAAAAGGTCCGAAATAAATTCTGTGCTAGGCTTGGAAATAACTCATGAACTAGAAATGCTAGAGAGACAAAATTTGTACCTGACTCTGCCCTGGATATCCCTGCTTCCGAAAATCAAACTTGTAGGGTCGCGGAGGGCAAGCTTCATACCGGAAATGACCAGCAGGTGGGGCTACTCCGAACGCTCCTCAAAAGCATCCCTAACGGGATTTTTGTGCACAGAGCTGTCAAAGAAACAAAGACAGAGTAAGGACGGTCAAATCACCCTCAGAATAATACTGGATTTTCACAAGTTGTACACCATTAGAAAGCCCGTCTCAAGGGCTCTCTCTTCCGTGAGTTTCGTTGAGGTCACCATTTTGTAGGCGAGGCCAGCGTCCTGGAAGTAGGGCTGCCCGAAACTCCACTGTATCACATGCCTACGTCATCGCCAGTGAGAAAAAGCCGGCACAAAAAGGTCCGAAATAAATTCTGTGCTAGGCTTGGAAATAACTCATGAACTAGAAATGCTAGAGAGACAAAATTTGTACCTGACTCTGCCCTGGATATCCCTGCTTCCGAAAATCAAACTTGTAGGGTCGCGGAGGGCAAGCTTCATACCGGAAATGACCAGCAGGTGGGGCTACTCCGAACGCTCCTCAAAAGCATCCCTTATGGTATTTTTGTGCACAGAGCTGTCAAAGAAACAAAGACAGAGTAAGGACGGTCAAATCACCCTCAGAATAATACTGGATTTTCACAAGTTGTACACCATTAGAAAGCCCGTCTCAAGGGCTCTCTCTTCCGTGAGTTTCGTTGAGGTCACCATTTTGTAGGCGAGGCCAGCGTCCTGGAAGTAGGGCTGCCCGAAACTCCACTGTATCACATGCCTACGTCATCGCCAGTGAGAAAAAGCCGGCACAAAAAGGTCCGAAATAAATTCTGTGCTAGGCTTGGAAATAACTCATGAACTAGAAATGCTAGAGAGACAAAATTTGTACCTGACTCTGCCCTGGATATCCCTGCTTCCGAAAATCAAACTTGTAGGGTCGCGGAGGGCAAGCTTCATACCGGAAATGACCAGCAGGTGGGGCTACTCCGAACGCTCCTCAAAAGCATCCCTAATGGGATTTTTGTGCACAGAGCTGTCAAAGAAACAAAGACAGAGTAAGGACGGTCAAATCACCCTCAGAATAATACTGGATTTTCACAAGTTGTACAGCATTAGAAAGCCCGTCTCAAGGGCTCTCTCTTCCGTGAGTTTCGTTGAGGTCACCATTTTGTAGGCGAGGCCAGCGTCCTGGAAGTAGGGCTGCCCGAAACTCCACTGTATCACATGCCTACGTCATCGCCAGTGAGAAAAAGCCGGCACAAAAAGGTCCGAAATAAATTCTGTGCTAGGCTTGGAAATAACTCATGAAATAGAAATGCTAGAGAGACAAAATTTGTACCTGACTCTGCCCTGGATATCCCTGCTTCCGAAAATCAAACTTGTAGGGTCGCGGAGGGCAAGCTTCATACCGGAAATGACCAGCAGGTGGGGCTACTCCGAACGCTCCTCAAAAGCATCCCTAATGGGATTTTTGTGCACAGAGCTGTCAAAGAAACAAAGACAGAGTAAGGACGGTCAAATCACCCTCAGAATAATACTGGATTTTCACAAGTTGTACACCATTAGAAAGCCCGTCTCAAGGGCTCTCTCTTCCGTGAGTTTCGTTGAGGTCACCATTTTGTAGGCGAAGCCAGCGTCCTGGAAGTAGGGCTGCCCGAAACTCCACTGTATCACATGCCTACGTCATCGCCAGTGAGAAAAAGCCGGCACAAAAAGGTCCGAAATAAATTCTGTGCTAGGCTTGGAAATAACTCATGAACTAGAAATGCTAGAGAGACAAAATTTGTACCTGACTCTGCCCTGGATATCCCTGCTTCCGAAAATCAAACTTGTAGGGTCGCGGAGGGCAAGCTTCATACCGGAAATGACCAGCAGGTGGGGCTACTCCGAACGCTCCTCAAAAGCATCCCTAATGGGATTTTTGTGCACAGAGCTGTCAAAGAAACAAAGACAGAGTAAGGACGGTCAAATCACCCTCAGAATAATACTGGATTTTCACAAGTTGTACACCATTAGAAAGCCCGTCTCAAGGGCTCTCTCTTCCGTGAGTTTCGTTGTGGTCACCATTTTGTAGGCGAGGCCAGCGTCCTGGAAGTAGGGCTGCCCGAAACTCCACTGTATCACATGCCTACGTCATCGCCAGTGAGAAAAAGCCGGCACAAAAAGGTCCGAAATAAATTCTGTGCTAGGCTTGGAAATAACTCATGAACTAGAAATGCTAGAGAGAGAAAATTTGTACCTGACTCTGCCCTGGATATCCCTGCTTCCGAAAATCAAACTTGTAGGGTCGCGGAGGGCAAGCTTCATACCGGAAATGACCAGCAGGTGGGGCTACTCCGAACGCTCCTCAAAAGCATCCCTAATGGGATTTTTGTGCACAGAGCTGTCAAAGAAACAAAGACAGAGTAAGGACGGTCAAATCACCCTCAGAATAATACTGGATTTTCACAAGTTGTACACCATTAGAAAGCCCGTCTCAAGGGCTCTCTCTTCCGTGAGTTTCGTTGAGGTCACCATTTTGTAGGCGAGGCCAGCGTCCTGGAAGTAGGGCTGCCCGAAACTCCACTGTATCACATGCCTACGTCATCGCCAGTGAGAAAAAGTCGGCACAAAAAGGTCCGAAATAAATTCTGTGCTAGGCTTGGAAATAACTCATGAACTAGAAATGCTAGAGAGACAAAATTTGTACCTGACTCTGCCCTGGATATCCCTGCTTCCGAAAATCAAACTTGTAGGGTCGCGGAGGGCAAGCTTCATACCGGAAATGACCAGCAGGTGGGGCTACTCCGAACGCTCCTCAAAAGCATCCCTAATGGGATTTTTGTGCACAGAGCTGTCAAAGAAACAAAGACAGAGTAAGGACGGTCAAATCACCCTCAGAATAATACTGGATTTTCACAAGTTGTACACCATTAGAAAGCCCGTCTCAAGGGCTCTCTCTTCCGTGAGTTTCGTTGAGGTCACCATTTTGTAGGCGAGGCCAGCGTCCTGGAAGTAGGGCTGCCCGAAACTCCACTGTATCACATGCCTACGTCATCGCCAGTGAGAAAAAGCCGGCACAAAAAGGTCCGAAATAAATTCTGTGCTAGGCTTGGAAATAACTCATGAACTAGAAATGCTAGAGAGACAAAATTTGTACCTGACTCTGCCCTGGATATCCCTGCTTCCGAAAATCAAACTTGTAGGGTCGCGGAGGGCAAGCTTCATACCGGAAATGACCAGCAGGTGGGGCTACTCCGAACGCTCCTCAAAAGCATCCCTAATGGGATTTTTGTGCACAGAGCTGTCAAAGAAACAAAGACAGAGTAAGGACGGTCAAATCACCCTCAGAATAATACTGGATTTTCACAAGTTGTACACCATTAGAAAGCCCGTCTCAAGGGCTCTCTCTTCCGTGAGTTTCGTTGAGGTCACCATTTTGTAGGCGAGGCCAGCGTCCTGGAAGTAGGGCTGCCCGAAACTCCACTGTATCACATGCCTACGTCATCGCCAGTGAGAAAAAGCCGGCACAATAAGGTCCGAAATAAATTCTGTGCTAGGCTTGGAAATAACTCATGAACTAGAAATGCTAGAGAGACAAAATTTGTACCTGACTCTGCCCTGGATATCCCTGCTTCCGAAAATCAAACTTGTAGGGTCGCGGAGGGCAAGCTTCATACCGGAAATGACCAGCAGGTGGGGCTACTCCGAACGCTCTTCAAAAGCATCCCTAATGGGATTTTTGTGCACAGAGCTGTCAAAGAAACAAAGACAGAGTAAGGACGGTCAAATCACCCTCAGAATAATACTGGATTTTCACAAGTTGTACACCATTAGAAAGCCCGTCTCAAGGGCTCTCTCTTCCGTGAGTTTCGTTGAGGTCACCATTTTGTAGGCGAGGCCAGCGTCCGGGAAGTAGGGCTGCCCGAAACTCCACTGTATCACATGCCTACGTCATCGCCAGTGAGAAAAAGCCGGCACAAAAAGGTCCGAAATAAATTCTGTGCTAGGCTTGGAAATAACTCATGAACTAGAAATGCTAGAGAGACAAAATTTGTACCTTGATCTGCCCTGGATATCCCTGCTTCCGAAAATCAAACTTGTAGGGTCGCGGAGGGCAAGCTTCATACCGGAAATGACCAGCAGGTGGGGCTACTCCGAACGCTCCTCAAAAGCATCCCTAATGGGATTTTTGTGCACAGAGCTGTCAAAGAAACAAAGACAGAGTAAGGACGGTCAAATCACCCTCAGAATAATACTGGATTTTCACAAGTTGTACACCATTAGAAAGCCCGTCTCAAGGGCTCTCTCTTCCGTGAGTTTCGTTGTGGTCACCATTTTGTAGGCGAGGCCAGCGTCCTGGAAGTAGGGCTGCCCGAAACTCCACTGTATCACATGCCTACGTCATCGCCAGTGAGAAAAAGCCGGCACAAAAAGGTCCGAAATAAATTCTGTGCTAGGCTTGGAAATAACTCATGAACTAGAAATGCTAGAGAGACAAAATTTGTACCTGACTCTGCCCTGGATATCCCTGCTTCCGAAAATCAAACTTGTAGGGTCGCGGAGGGCAAGCTTCATACCGGAAATGACCAGCAGGTGGGGCTACTCCGAACGCTCCTCAAAAGCATCCCTAATGGGATTTTTGTGCACAGAGCTGTCAAAGAAACAAAGACAGAGTAAGGACGGTCAAATCACCCTCAGAATAATACTGGATTTTCACAAGTTGTACACCATTAGAAAGCCCGTCTCAAGGGCTCTCTCTTCCGTGAGTTTCGTTGAGGTCACCATTTTGTAGGCGAGGCCAGCGTCCTGGAAGTAGGGCTGCCCGAAACTCCACTGTATCACATGCCTACGTCATCGCCAGTGAGAAAAAGCCGGCACAAAAAGGTCCGAAATAAATTCTGTGCTAGGCTTGGAAATAACTCATGAACTAGAAATGCTAGAGAGACAAAATGTGTACCTGACTCTGCCCTGGATATCCCTGCTTCCGAAAATCAAACTTGTAGGGTCGCGGAGGGCAAGCTTCATACCGGAAATGACCAGCAGGTGGGGCTACTCCGAACGCTCCTCAAAAGCATCCCTAATGGGATTTTTGTGCACAGAGCTGTCAAAGAAACAAAGACAGAGTAAGGACGGTCAAATCACCCTCAGAATAATACTGGATTTTCACAAGTTGTACACCATTAGAAAGCCCGTCTCAAGGGCTCTCTCTTCCGTGAGTTTCGTTGAGGTCACCATTTTGTAGGCGAGGCCAGCGTCCTGGAAGTAGGGCTGCCCGAAACTCCACTGTATCACATGCCTACGTCATCGCCAGTGAGAAAAAGCCGGCACGAAAAGGTCCGAAATAAATTCTGTGCTAGGCTTGGAAATAACTCATGAACTAGAAATGCTAGAGAGACAAAATTTGTACCTGACTCTGCCCTGGATATCCCTGCTTCCGAAAATCAAACTTGTAGGGTCGCGGAGGGCAAGCTTCATACCGGAAATGACCAGCTGGTGGGGCTACTCCGAACGCTCCTCAAAAGCATCCCTAATGGGATTTTTGTGCACAGAGCTGTCAAAGAAACAAAGACAGAGTAAGGACGGTCAAATCACCCTCAGAATAATACTGGATTTTCACAAGTTGTACACCATTAGAAAGCCCGTCTCAAGGGCTCTCTCTTCCGTGAGTTTCGTTGAGGTCACCATTTTGTAGGCGAGGCCAGCGTCCTGGAAGTAGGGCTGCCCGAAACTCCACTGTATCACATGCCTACGTCATGGCCAGTGAGAAAAAGCCGGCACAAAAAGGTCCGAAATAAATTCTGTGCTAGGCTTGGAAATAACTCATGAACTAGAAATGCTAGAGAGACAAAATTTGTACCTGACTCTGCCCTGGATATCCCTGCTTCCGAAAATCAAACTTGTAGGGTCGCGGAGGGCAAGCTTCATACCGGAAATGACCAGCAGGTGGGGCTACTCCGAACGCTCCTCAAAAGCATCCCTAATGGGATGTTTGTGCACAGAGCTGTCAAAGAAACAAAGACAGCGTAAGGACGGTCAAATCACCCTCAGAATAATACTGGATTTTCACAAATTGTACACCATTAGAAAGCCCGTCTCAAGGGCTCTCTCTTCCGTGAGTTTCGTTGAGGTCACCATTTTGTAGGCGAGGCCAGCGTCCTGGAAGTAGGGCTGCCCGAAACTCCACTGTATCACATGCCTACGTCATCGCCAGTGAGAAAAAGCCGGCACAAAAAGGTCCGAAATAAATTCTGTGCTAGGCTTGGAAATAACTCATGAACTAGAAATGCTAGAGAGACAAAATTTGTACCTGACTCTGCCCTGGATATCCCTGCTTCCGAAAATCAAACTTGTAGGGTCGCGGAGGGCAAGCTTCATACCGGAAATGACCAGCAGGTGGGGCTACTCCGAACGCTCCTCAAAAGCATCCCTAATGGGATTTTTGTGCACAGAGCTGTCAAAGAAACAACGACAGAGTAAGGACGGTCAAATCACCCTCAGAATAATACTGGATTTTCACAAGTTGTACACCATTAGAAAGCCCGTCTCAAGGGCTCTCTCTTCCGTGAGTTTCGTTGAGGTCACCATTTTGTAGGCGAGGCCAGCGTCCTGGAAGTAGGGCTGCCCGAAACTCCTCTGTATCACATGCCTACGTCATCGCCAGTGAGAAAAAGCCGGCACAAAAAGGTCCGAAATAAATTCTGTGCTAGGCTTGGAAATAACTCATGAACTAGAAATGCTAGAGAGACAAAATTTGTACCTGACTCTGCCCTGGATATCCCTGCTTCCGAAAATCAAACTTGTAGGGTCGCGGAGGGCAAGCTTCATACCGGAAATGACCAGCAGGTGGGGCTACTCCGAACGCTCCTCAAAAGCATCCCTAATGGGATTTTTGTGCACAGAGCTGTCAAAGAAACAAAGACAGAGTAAGGACGGTCAAATCACCCTCAGAATAATACTGGATTTTCACAAGTTGTACACCATTAGAAAGCCCGTCTCAAGGGCTCTCTCTTCCGTGAGTTTCGTTGAGGTCACCATTTTGTAGGCGAGGCCAGCGTCCTGGAAGTAGGGCTGCCCGAAACTCCACTGTATCACATGCCTACGTCATCGCCAGTGAGAAAAAGCCGGCACAAAAAGGTCCGAAATAAATTCTGTGCTAGGCTTGGAAATAACTCATGAACTAGAAATGCTAGAGAGACAAAATTTGTACCTGACTCTGCCCTGGATATCCCTGCTTCCGAAAATCAAACTTGTAGGGTCGCGGAGAGCAAGCTTCATACCGGAAATGACCAGCAGGTGGGGCTACTCCGAACGCTGCTCAAAAGCATCCCTAATGGGATTTTTGTGCACAGAGCTGTCAAAGAAACAAAGACAGAGTAAGGACGGTCAAATCACCCTCAGAATAATACTGGATTTTCACAAGTTGTACACCATTAGAAAGCCCGTCTGAAGGACTCTCTCTTCCGTGAGTTTCGTTGAGGTCACCATTTTGTAGGCGAGGCCAGCGTCCTGGAAGTAGGGCTGCCCGAAACTCCACTGTATCACATGCCTACGTCATCGCCAGTGAGAAAAAGCCGGCACAAAAAGGTCCGAAATAAATTCTGTGCTAGGCTTGGAAATAACTCATGAACTTGAAATGCTAGAGAGACAAAATTTGTACCTGACTCTGCCCTGGATATCCCTGCTTCCGAAAATCAAACTTGTAGGGTCGCGGAGGGCAAGCTTCATACCGGAAATGACCAGCAGATGGGGCTACTCCGAACGCTCCTCAAAAGCATCCCTAATGGGATTTTTGTGCACAGAGCTGTCAAAGAAACAAAGACAGAGTAAGGACGGTCAAATCACCCTCAGAATAATACTGGATTTTCACAAGTTGTACACCATTAGAAAGCCCGTCTCAAGGGCTCTCTCTTCCGTGAGTTTCGTTGAGGTCACCATTTTGTAGGCGAAGCCAGCGTCCTGGAAGTAGGGCTGCCCGAAACTCCACTGTATCACATGCCTACGTCATCGCCAGTGAGAAAAAGCCGGCACAAAAAGGTCCGAAATAAATTCTGTGCTAGGCTTGGAAATAACTCATGAACTAGAAATGATAGAGAGACAAAATGTGTACCTGACTCTGCCCTGGATATGCCTGCTTCCGAAAATCAAACTTGTAGGGTCGCGGAGGGCAAGCTTCATACCGGAAATGACCAGCAGGTGGGGCTACTCCGAACGCTCCTCAAAAGCATCCCTAATGGGATTTTTGTGCACAGAGCTGTCAAAGAAACAAAGACAGAGTAAGGACGGTCAAATCACCCTCAGAATAATACTGGATTTTCACAGGTTGTACACCATTAGAAAGCCCGTCTCAAAGGCTCTCTCTTCCGTGAGTTTCGTTGAGGTCACCATTTTGTAGGCGAGGCCAGCGTCCTGGAAGTAGGGCTGCCCGAAACTCCACTGTATCACATGCCTACGTCATCGCCAGTGAGAAAAAGCCGGCACAAAAAGGTCCGAAATAAATTCTGTGCTAGGCTTGGAAATAACTCATGAACTAGAAATGCTAGAGAGACAAAATTTGTACCTGACTCTGCCCTGGATATGCCTGCTTCCGAAAATCAAACTTGTAGGGTCGCGGAGGGCAAGCTTCATACCGGAAATGACCAGCAGGTGGGGCTACTCCGAACGCTCCTCAAAAGCATCCCTAATGGGATTTTTGTGCACAGAGCTGTCAAAGAAACAAAGACAGAGTAAGGACGGTCAAATCACCCTCAGAATAATACTGGATTTTCACAAGTTGTACACCATTAGAAAGCCCGTCTCAAGGGCTCTCTCTTCCGTGAGTTTCGTTGAGGTCACCATTTTGTAGGCGAGGCCAGCGTCCTGGAAGTAGGGCTGCCCGAAACTCCACTGTATCACATGCCTACGTCATCGCCAGTGAGAAAAAGCCGGCACAAAAAAGTCCGAAATAAATTCTGTGCTAGGCTTGGAAATAACTCATGAACTAGAAATGCTAGAGAGACAAAATTTGTACCTGACTCTGCCCTGGATATCCCTGCCTCCGAAAATCAAACTTGTAGGGTCGCGGAGGGCAAGCTTCATACCGGAAATGACCAGCAGGTGGGGCTACTCCGAACGCTCCTCAAAAGCATCCCTAATGGGATTTTTGTGCACAGAGCTGTTAAAGAAACAAAGACAGAGTAAGGACGGTCAAATCACCCTCAGAATAATACTGGATTTTCACAAGTTGTACACCATTAGAAAGCCCGTCTCAAGGGCTCTCTCTTCCGTGAGTTTCGTTGAGGTCACCATTTTGTAGGCGAGGCCAGCGTCCTGGAAGTAGGGCTGCCCGAAACTCCACTGTATCACATGCCTACGTCATCGCCAGTGAGAAAAAGCCGGCACAAAAAGGTCCGAAATAAATTCTGTGCTAGGCTTGGAAATAACTCATGAACTAGAAATGCTAGAGAGACAAAATTTGTACCTGACTCTGCCCTGGATATCCCTGCTTCCGAAAATCAAACTTGTAGGGTCGCGGAGGGCAAGCTTCATACCGGAAATGACCAGCAGGTGGGGCTACTCCGAACGCTCCTCAAAAGCATCCCTAATGGGATTTTTGTGCACAGAGCTGTCAAAGAAACAAAGACAGAGTAAGGACGGTCAAATCACCCTCAGAATAATACTGGATTTTCACAAGTTGTACACCATTAGAAAGCCCGTCTCAAGGGCTCTCTCTTCCGTGAGTTTCGTTGAGGTCACCATTTTGTAGGCGAGGCCAGCGTCCTGGAAGTAGGGCTGCCCGAAACTCCACTGTATCACATGCCTACGTCATCGCCAGTGAGAAAAAGCCGGCACAAAAAAGTCCGAAATAAATTCTGTGCTAGGCTTGGAAATAACTCATGAACTAGAAATGCTAGAGAGACAAAATTTGTACCTGACTCTGCCCTGGATATCCCTGCCTCCGAAAATCAAACTTGTAGGGTCGCGGAGGGCAAGCTTCATACCGGAAATGACCAGCAGGTGGGGCTACTCCGAACGCTCCTCAAAAGCATCCCTAACGGGATTTTTGTGCACAGAGCTGTTAAAGAAACAAAGACAGAGTAAGGACGGTCAAATCACCCTCAGAATAATACTGGATTTTCACAAGTTGTACACCATTAGAAAGCCCGTCTCAAGGGCTCTCTCTTCCGTGAGTTTCGTTGAGGTCACCATTTTGTAGGCGAGGCCAGCGTCCTGGAAGTAGGGCTGCCCGAAACTCCACTGTATCACATGCCTACGTCATCGCCAGTGAGAAAAAGCCGGCACAAAAAGGTCCGAAATAAATTCTGTGCTAGGCTTGGAAATAACTCATGAACTAGAAATGCTAGAGAGACAAAATTTGTACCTGACTCTGCCCTGGATATCCCTGCTTCCGAAAATCAAACTTGTAGGGTCGCGGAGGGCAAGCTTCATACCGGAAATGACCAGCAGGTGGGGCTACTCCGAACGCTCCTCAAAAGCATCCCTAATGGGATTTTTGTGCACAGAGCTGTCAAAGAAACAAAGACAGAGTAAGGACGGTCAAATCACCCTCAGAATAATACTGGATTTTCACAAGTTGTACACCATTAGAAAGCCCGTCTCAAGGGCTCTCTCTTCCGTGAGTTTCGTTGAGGTCACCATTTTGTAGGCGAGGCCAGCGTCCTGGAAGTAGGGCTGCCCGAAACTCCACTGTATCACATGCCTACGTCATCGCCAGTGAGAAAAAGCCGGCACAAAAAGGTCCGAAATAAATTCTGTGCTAGGCTTGGAAATAACTCATGAACTAGAAATGCTAGAGAGACAAAATTTGTACCTGACTCTGCCCTGGATATCCCTGCTTCCGAAAATCAAACTTGTAGGGTCGCGGAGGGCAAGCTTCATACCGGAAATGACCAGCAGGTGGGGCTACTCCGAACGCTCCTCAAAAGCATCCCTAATGGGATTTTTGTGCACAGAGCTGTCAAAGAAACAAAGACAGAGTAAGGACGGTCAAATCACCCTCAGAATAATACTGGATTTTCACAAGTTGTACACCATTAGAAAGCCCGTCTCAAGGGCTCTCTCTTCCGTGAGTTTCGTTGAGGTCACCATTTTGTAGGCGAGGCCAGCGTCCTGGAAGTAGGGCTGCCCGAAACTCCACTGTATCACATGCCTACGTCATCGCCAGTGAGAAAAAGCCGGCACAAAAAAGTCCGAAATAAATTCTGTGCTAGGCTTGGAAATAACTCATGAACTAGAAATGCTAGAGAGACAAAATTTGTACCTGACTCTGCCCTGGATATCCCTGCCTCCGAAAATCAAACTTGTAGGGTCGCGGAGGGCAAGCTTCATACCGGAAATGACCAGCAGGTGGGGCTACTCCGAACGCTCCTCAAAAGCATCCCTAATGGGATTTTTGTGCACAGAGCTGTTAAAGAAACAAAGACAGAGTAAGGACGGTCAAATCACCCTCAGAATAATACTGGATTTTCACAAGTTGTACACCATTAGAAAGCCCGTCTCAAGGGCTCTCTCTTCCGTGAGTTTCGTTGAGGTCACCATTTTGTAGGCGAGGCCAGCGTCCTGGAAGTAGGGCTGCCCGAAACTCCACTGTATCACATGCCTACGTCATCGCCAGTGAGAAAAAGCCGGCACAAAAAGGTCCGAAATAAATTCTGTGCTAGGCTTGGAAATAACTCATGAACTAGAAATGCTAGAGAGACAAAATTTGTACCTGACTCTGCCCTGGATATCCCTGCTTCCGAAAATCAAACTTGTAGGGTCGCGGAGGGCAAGCTTCATACCGGAAATGACCAGCAGGTGGGGCTACTCCGAACGCTCCTCAAAAGCATCCCTAATGGGATTTTTGTGCACAGAGCTGTCAAAGAAACAAAGACAGAGTAAGGACGGTCAAATCACCCTCAGAATAATACTGGATTTTCACAAGTTGTACACCATTAGAAAGCCCGTCTCAAGGGCTCTCTCTTCCGTGAGTTTCGTTGAGGTCACCATTTTGTAGGCGAGGCCAGCGTCCTGGAAGTAGGGCTGCCCGAAACTCCACTGTATCACATGCCTACGTCATCGCCAGTGAGAAAAAGCCGGCACAAAAAAGTCCGAAATAAATTCTGTGCTAGGCTTGGAAATAACTCATGAACTAGAAATGCTAGAGAGACAAAATTTGTACCTGACTCTGCCCTGGATATCCCTGCCTCCGAAAATCAAACTTGTAGGGTCGCGGAGGGCAAGCTTCATACCGGAAATGACCAGCAGGTGGGGCTACTCCGAACGCTCCTCAAAAGCATCCCTAATGGGATTTTTGTGCACAGAGCTGTCAAAGAAACAAAGACAGAGTAAGGACGGTCAAATCACCCTCAGAATAATACTGGATTTTCACAAGTTGTACACCATTAGAAAGCCCGTCTCAAGGGCTCTCTCTTCCGTGAGTTTCGTTGAGGTCACCATTTTTTAGGCGAGGCCAGCGTCCTGGAAGTAGGGCTGCCCGAAACTCCACTGTATCACATGCCTACGTCAACGCCAGTGAGAAAAAGCCGGCACAAAAAGGTCCGAAATAAATTCTGTGCTAGGCTTGGAAATAACTCATGAACTAGAAATGCTAGAGAGACAAAATTTGTACCTGACTCTGCCCTGGATATCCCTGCTTCCGAAAATCAAACTTGTAGGGTCGCGGAGGGCAAGCTTCATACCGGAAATGACCAGCAGGTGGGGCTACTCCGAACGCTCCTCAAAAGCATCCCTAATGGGATTTTTGTGCACAGAGCTGTCAAAGAAACAAAGACAGAGTAAGGACGGTCAAATCACCCTCAGAATAATACTGGATTTTCACAAGTTGTACACCATTAGAAAGCCCGTCTCAAGGGCTCTCTCTTCCGTGAGTTTCGTTGAGGTCACTATTTTGTAGGCGAGGCCAGCGTCCTGGAAGTAGGGCTGCCCGAAACTCCACTGTATCACATGCCTACGTCATCGCCAGTGAGAAAAAGCCGGCACAAAAAGGTCCGAAATAAATTCTGTGCTAGGCTTGGAAATAACTCATGAACTAGAAATGCTAGAGAGACAAAATTTGTACCTGACTCTGCCCTGGATATCCCTGCTTCCGAAAATCAAACTTGTAGGGTCGCGGAGGGCAAGCTTCATACCGGAAATGACCAGCAGGTGGGGCTACTCCGAACGCTCCTCAAAAGCATCCCTAATGGGATTTTTGTGCACAGAGCTGTCAAAGAAACAAAGACAGAGTAAGGACGGTCAAATCACCCTCAGAATAATACTGGATTTTCACAAGTTGTACACCATTAGAAAGCCCGTCTCAAGGGCTCTCTCTTCCGTGAGTTTCGTTGAGGTCACCATTTTGTAGGCGAGGCCAGCGTCCTAGAAGTAGGGCTGCCCGAAACTCCACTGTATCACATGCCTACGTCATCGCCAGTGAGAAAAAGCCGGCACAAAAAGGTCCGAAATAAATTCTGTGCTAGGCTTGGAAATAACTCATGAACTAGAAATGCTAGAGAGACAAAATTTGTACCTGACTCTGCCCTGGATATCCCTGCTTCCGAAAATTAAACTTGTAGGGTCGCGGAGGGCAAGGTTCATACAGGAAATGACCAGCAGGTGGGGCTACTCCGAACGCTCCTCAAAAGCATCCCTTATGGTATTTTTGTGCACAGAGCTGTCAAAGAAACAAAGACAGAGTAAGGACGGTCAAATCACCCTCAGAATAATACTGGATTTTCATAAGTTGTACACCATTAGAAAGCCCGTCTCAAGGGCTCTCTCTTCCGTGAGTTTCGTTGAGGTCACCATTTTGTAGGCGAGGCCAGCGTCCTGGAAGTAGGGCTGCCCGAAACTCCACTGTATCACATGCCTACGTCATCGCCAGTGAGAAAAAGCCGGCACAAAAAAGTCCGAAATAAATTCTGTGCTAGGCTTGGAAATAACTCATGAACTAGAAATGCTAGAGAGACAAAATTTGTACCTGACTCTGCCCTGGATATCCCTGCTTCCGAAAATCAAACTTGTAGGGTCGCTGAGGGCAAGCTTCATACCGGAAATGACCAGCAGGTGGGGCTACTCCGAACGCTCCTCAAAAGCATCCCTAATGGGATTTTTGTGCACAGAGCTGTCAAAGAAACAAAGACAGAGTAAGGACGGTCAAATCACCCTCAGAATAATACTGGATTTTCACAAGTTGTACACCATTAGAAAGCCCGTCTCAAGGGCTCTCTCTTCCGTGAGTTTCGTTGAGGTCACCATTTTGTAGGCGAGGCCAGCGTCCTGGAAGTAGGGCTGCCCGAAACTCCACTGTATCACATGCCTACGTCATCGCCAGTGAGAAAAAGCCGGCACAAAAAGGTCCGAAATAAATTCTGTGCTAGGCTTGGAAATAACTCATGAACTAGAAATGCTAGAGAGACAAAATTTGTACCTGACTCTGCCCTGGATATCCCTGCTTCCGAAAATCAAACTTGTAGGGTCGCGGAGGGCAAGCTTCATACTGGAAATGACCAGCAGGTGGGGCTACTCCGAACGCTCCTCAAAAGCATCCCTAATGGGATTTTTGTGCACAGAGCTGTCAAAGAAACAAAGACAGAGTAAGGACGGTCAAATCACCCTCAGAATAATACTGGATTTTCACAAGTTGTACACCATTAGAAAGCCCGTCTCAAGGGCTCTCTCTTCCGTGAGTTTCGTTGAGGTCACCATTTTGTAGGCGAGGCCAGCGTCCTGGAAGTAGGGCTGCCCGAAACTCCACTGTATCACATGCCTACGTCATCGCCAGTGAGAAAAAGCCGGCACAAAAAGGTCCGAAATAAATTCTGTGCTAGGCTTGGAAATAACTCATGAACTAGAAATGCTAGAGAGACAAAATTTGTACCTGACTCTGCCCTGGATATCCCTGCTTCCGAAAATCAAACTTGTAGGGTCGCGGAGGGCAAGCTTCATACCGGAAATGACCAGCAGGTGGGGCTACTCCGAACGCTCCTCAAAAGCATCCCTAATGGGATTTTTGTGCACAGAGCTGTCAAAGAAACAAAGACAGAGTAAGGACGGTCAAATCACCCTCAGAATAATACTGGATTTTCACAAGTTGTACACCATTAGAAAGCCCGTCTCAAGGGCTCTCTCTTCCGTGAGTTTCGTTGAGGTCACCATTTTGTAGGCGAGGCCAGCGTCCTGGAAGTAGGGCTGCCCGAAACTCCACTGTATCACATGCCTACGTCATCGCCAGTGAGAAAAAGCCGGCACAAAAAGGTCCGAAATAAATTCTGTGCTAGGCTTGGAAATAACTCATGAACTAGAAATGCTAGAGAGACAAGATTTGTACCTGACTCTGCCCTGGATATCCCTGCTTCCGAAAATCAAACTTGTAGGGTCGCGGAGGGCAAGCTTCATACTGGAAATGACCAGCAGGTGGGGCTACTCCGAACGCTCCTCAAAAGCATCCCTAATGGGATTTTTGTGCACAGAGCTGTCAAAGAAACAAAGACAGAGTAAGGACGGTCAAATCACCCTCAGAATAATACTGGATTTTCACAAGTTGTACACCATTAAAAAGCCCGTCTCAAGGGCTCTCTCTTCCGTGAGTTTCGTTGAGGTCACCATTTTGTAGGCGAGGCCAGCGTCCTGGAAGTAGGGCTGCCCGAAACTCCACTGTATCACATGCCTACGTCATCGCCAGTGAGAAAAAGCCGGCACAAAAAGGTCCGAAATAAATTCTGTGCTAGGCTTGGAAATAACTCATGAACTAGAAATGCTAGAGAGACAAAATTTGTACCTGACTCTGCCCTGGATATCCCTGCTTCCGAAAATCAAACTTGTAGGGTCGCGGAGGGCAAGCTTCATACCGGAAATGACCAGCAGGTGGGGCTACTCCGAACGCTCCTCAAAAGCATCCCTAATGGGATTTTTGTGCACAGAGCTGTCAAAGAAACAAAGACAGAGTAAGGACGGTCAAATCACCCTCAGAATAATACTGGATTTTCACAAGTTGTACACCATTAGAAAGCCCGTCTCAAGGGCTCTCTCTTCCGTGAGTTTCGTTGAGGTCACCATTTTGTAGGCGAGGCCAGCGTCCTGGAAGTAGGGCTGCCCGAAACTCCACTGTATCACATGCCTACGTCATCGCCAGTGAGAAAAAGCCGGCACAAAAAGGTCCGAAATAAATTCTGTGCTAGGCTTGGAAATAACTCATGAACTAGAAATGCTAGAGAGACAAAATTTGTACCTGACTCTGCCCTGGATATCTCTGCTTCCGAAAATCAAACTTGTAGGGTCGCGGAGGGCAAGCTTCATACCGGAAATGACCAGCAGGTGGGGCTACTCCGAACGCTCCTCAAAAGCATCCCTAATGGGATTTTTGTGCACAGAGCTGTTAAAGAAACAAAGACAGAGTAAGGACGGTCAAATCACCCTCAGAATAATACTGGATTTTCACAAGTTGTACACCATTAGAAGGCCCGTCTCAAGGGCTCTCTCTTCCGTGAGTTTCGTTGAGGTCACCATTTTGTAGGCGAGGCCAGCGTCCTGGAAGTAGGGCTGCCCGAAACTCCACTGTATCACATGCCTACGTCATCGCCAGTGAGAAAAAGCCGGCACAAAAAGGTCCGAAATAAATTCTGTGCTAGGCTTGGAAATAACTCATGAACTAGAAATGCTAGAGAGACAAAATTTGTACCTGACTCTGCCCTGGATATCCCTGCTTCCGAAATCAAACTTGTAGGGTCGCGGAGGGCAAGCTTCATACCGGAAATGACCAGCAGGTGGGGCTACTCCGAACGCTCCTCAAAAGCATCCCTAACGGGATTTTTGTGCACAGAGCTGTCAAAGAAACAAAGACAGAGTAAGGACGGTCAAATCACCCTCAGAATAATACTGGATTTTCACAAGTTGTACACCATTAGAAAGCCCGTCTCAAGGGCTCTCTCTTCCGTGAGTTTCGTTGAGGTCACCATTTTGTAGGCGAGGCCAGCGTCCTGGAAGTAGGGCTGCCCGAAACTCCACTGTATCACATGCCTACGTCATCGCCAGTGAGAAAAAGCCGGCACAAAAAGGTCCAAAATAAATTCTGTGCTAGGCTTGGAAATAACTCATGAACTAGAAATGCTAGAGAGACTAGATTTGTACCTGACTCTGCCCTGGATATCCCTGCTTCCGAAAATCAAACTTGTAGGGTCGCGGAGGGCAAGCTTCATACCGGAAATGACCAGCAGGTGGGGCTACTCCGAACGCTCCTCAAAAGCATCCCTAATGGGATTTTTGTGCACAGAGCTGTCAAAGAAACAAAGACAGAGTAAGGACGGTCAAATCACCCTCAGAATAATACTGGATTTTCACAAGTTGTACACCATTAGAAAGCCCGTCTCAAGGGCTCTCTCTTCCGTGAGTTTCGTTGAGGTCACCATTTTGTAGGCGAGGCCAGCGTCCTGGAAGTAGGGCTGCCCGAAACTCCACTGTATCACATGCCTACGTCATCGCCAGTGAGAAAAAGCCGGCACAAAAAGGTCCGAAATAAATTCTGTGCTAGGCTTGGAAATAACTCATGAACTAGAAATGCTAGAGAGACAAAATTTGTACCTGACTCTGCCCTGGATATCCCTGCTTCCGAAAATCAAACTTGTAGGGTCGCGGAGGGCAAGCTTCATACCGGAAATGACCAGCAGGTGGGGCTACTCCGAACGCTCCTCAAAAGCATCCCTAATGGGATTTTTGTGCACAGAGCTGTCAAAGAAACAAAGACAGAGTAAGGACGGTCAAATCACCCTCAGAATAATACTGGATTTTCACAAGTTGTACACCATTAGAAAGCCCGTCTCAAGGGCTCTCTCTTCCGTGAGTTTCGTTGAGGTCACCATTTTGTAGGCGAGGCCAGCGTCCTGGAAGTAGGGCTGCCCGAAACTCCACTGTATCACATGCCTACGTCATCGCCAGTGAGAAAAAGCCGGCACAAAAAGGTCCGAAATAAATTCTGTGCTAGGCTTGGAAATAACTCATGAACTAGAAATGCTAGAGAGACAAAATTTGTACCTGACTCTGCCCTGGATATCCCTGCTTCCGAAAATCAAACTTGTAGGGTCGCGGAGGGCAAGCTTCATACCGGAAATGACCAGCAGGTGGGGCTACTCCGAACGCTCCTCAAAAGCATCCCTAATGGGATTTTTGTGCACAGAGCTGTCAAAGAAACAAAGACAGAGTAAGGACGGTCAAATCACCCTCAGAATAATACTGGATTTTCACAAGTTGTACACCATTAGAAAGCCCGTCTCAAGGGCTCTCTCTTCCGTGAGTTTCGTTGAGGTCACCATTTTGTAGGCGAGGCCAGCGTCCTGGAAGTAGGGCTGCCCGAAACTCCACTGTATCACATGCCTACGTCATCGCCAGTGAGAAAAAGCCGGCACAAAAAGGTCCGAAATAAATTCTGTGCTAGGCTTGGAAATAACTCATGAACTAGAAATGCTAGAGAGACAAAATTTGTACCTGACTCTGCCCTGGATATCCCTGCTTCCGAAAATCAAACTTGTAGGGTCGCGGAGGGCAAGCTTCATACTGGAAATGACCAGCAGGTGGGGCTACTCCGAACGCTCCTCAAAAGCATCCCTAATGGGATTTTTGTGCACAGAGCTGTCAAAGAAACAAAGACAGAGTAAGGACGGTCAAATCACCCTCAGAATAATACTGGATTTTCACAAGTTGTACACCATTAAAAAGCCCGTCTCAAGGGCTCTCTCTTCCGTGAGTTTCGTTGAGGTCACCATTTTGTAGGCGAGGCCAGCGTCCTGGAAGTAGGGCTGCCCGAAACTCCACTGTATCACATGCCTACGTCATCGCCAGTGAGAAAAAGCCGGCACAAAAAGGTCCGAAATAAATTCTGTGCTAGGCTTGGAAATAACTCATGAACTAGAAATGCTAGAGAGACAAAATTTGTACCTGACTCTGCCCTGGATATCCCTGCTTCCGAAAATCAAACTTGTAGGGTCGCGGAGGGCAAGCTTCATACCGGAAATGACCAGCAGGTGGGGCTACTCCGAACGCTCCTCAAAAGCATCCCTAATGGGATTTTTGTGCACAGAGCTGTCAAAGAAACAAAGACAGAGTAAGGACGGTCAAATCACCCTCAGAATAATACTGGATTTTCACAAGTTGTACACCATTAGAAAGCCCGTCTCAAGGGCTCTCTCTTCCGTGAGTTTCGTTGAGGTCACCATTTTGTAGGCGAGGCCAGCGTCCTGGAAGTAGGGCTGCCCGAAACTCCACTGTATCACATGCCTACGTCATCGCCAGTGAGAAAAAGCCGGCACAAAAAGGTCCGAAATAAATTCTGTGCTAGGCTTGGAAATAACTCATGAACTAGAAATGCTAGAGAGACAAAATTTGTACCTGACTCTGCCCTGGATATCCCTGCTTCCGAAAATCAAACTTGTAGGGTCGCGGAGGGCAAGCTTCATACCGGAAATGACCAGCAGGTGGGGCTACTCCGAACGCTCCTCAAAAGCATCCCTAATGGGATTTTTGTGCACAGAGCTGTCAAAGAAACAAAGACAGAGTAAGGACGGTCAAATCACCCTCAGAATAATACTGGATTTTCACAAGTTGTACACCATTAGAAAGCCCGTCTCAAGGGCTCTCTCTTCCGTGAGTTTCGTTGAGGTCACCATTTTGTAGGCGAGGCCAGCGTCCTGGAAGTAGGGCTGCCCGAAACTCCACTGTATCACATGCCTACGTCATCGCCAGTGAGAAAAAGCCGGCACAAAAAGGTCCGAAATAAATTCTGTGCTAGGCTTGGAAATAACTCATGAACTAGAAATGCTAGAGAGACAAAATTTGTACCTGACTCTGCCCTGGATATCTCTGCTTCCGAAAATCAAACTTGTAGGGTCGCGGAGGGCAAGCTTCATACCGGAAATGACCAGCAGGTGGGGCTACTCCGAACGCTCCTCAAAAGCATCCCTAATGGGATTTTTGTGCACAGAGCTGTTAAAGAAACAAAGACAGAGTAAGGACGGTCAAATCACCCTCAGAATAATACTGGATTTTCACAAGTTGTACACCATTAGAAGGCCCGTCTCAAGGGCTCTCTCTTCCGTGAGTTTCGTTGAGGTCACCATTTTGTAGGCGAGGCCAGCGTCCTGGAAGTAGGGCTGCCCGAAACTCCACTGTATCACATGCCTACGTCATCGCCAGTGAGAAAAAGCCGGCACAAAAAGGTCCGAAATAAATTCTGTGCTAGGCTTGGAAATAACTCATGAACTAGAAATGCTAGAGAGACAAAATTTGTACCTGACTCTGCCCTGGATATCCCTGCTTCCGAAATCAAACTTGTAGGGTCGCGGAGGGCAAGCTTCATACCGGAAATGACCAGCAGGTGGGGCTACTCCGAACGCTCCTCAAAAGCATCCCTAATGGGATTTTTGTGCACAGAGCTGTCAAAGAAACAAAGACAGAGTAAGGACGGTCAAATCACCCTCAGAATAATACTGGATTTTCACAAGTTGTACACCATTAGAAAGCCCGTCTCAAGGGCTCTCTCTTCCGTGAGTTTCGTTGAGGTCACCATTTTGTAGGCGAGGCCAGCGTCCTGGAAGTAGGGCTGCCCGAAACTCCACTGTATCACATGCCTACGTCATCGCCAGTGAGAAAAAGCCGGCACAAAAAGGTCCAAAATAAATTCTGTGCTAGGCTTGGAAATAACTCATGAACTAGAAATGCTAGAGAGACTAGATTTGTACCTGACTCTGCCCTGGATATCCCTGCTTCCGAAAATCAAACTTGTAGGGTCGCGGAGGGCAAGCTTCATACCGGAAATGACCAGCAGGTGGGGCTACTCCGAACGCTCCTCAAAAGCATCCCTAATGGGATTTTTGTGCACAGAGCTGTCAAAGAAACAAAGACAGAGTAAGGACGGTCAAATCACCCTCAGAATAATACTGGATTTTCACAAGTTGTACACCATTAGAAAGCCCGTCTCAAGGGCTCTCTCTTCCGTGAGTTTCGTTGAGGTCACCATTTTGTAGGCGAGGCCAGCGTCCTGGAAGTAGGGCTGCCCGAAACTCCACTGTATCACATGCCTACGTCATCGCCAGTGAGAAAAAGCCGGCACAAAAAGGTCCGAAATAAATTCTGTGCTAGGCTTGGAAATAACTCATGAACTAGAAATGCTAGAGAGACAAAATTTGTACCTGACTCTGCCCTGGATATCCCTGCTTCCGAAAATCAAACTTGTAGGGTCGCGGAGGGCAAGCTTCATACCGGAAATGACCAGCAGGTGGGGCTACTCCGAACGCTCCTCAAAAGCATCCCTAATGGGATTTTTGTGCACAGAGCTGTCAAAGAAACAAAGACAGAGTAAGGACGGTCAAATCACCCTCAGAATAATACTGGATTTTCACAAGTTGTACACCATTAGAAAGCCCGTCTCAAGGGCTCTCTCTTCCGTGAGTTTCGTTGAGGTCACCATTTTGTAGGCGAGGCCAGCGTCCTGGAAGTAGGGCTGCCCGAAACTCCACTGTATCACATGCCTACGTCATCGCCAGTGAGAAAAAGCCGGCACAAAAAGGTCCGAAATAAATTCTGTGCTAGGCTTGGAAATAACTCATGAACTAGAAATGCTAGAGAGACAAAATTTGTACCTGACTCTGCCCTGGATATCCCTGCTTCCGAAAATCAAACTTGTAGGGTCGCGGAGGGCAAGCTTCATACCGGAAATGACCAGCAGGTGGGGCTACTCCGAACGCTCCTCAAAAGCATCTCTTATGGTATTTTTGTGCACAGAGCTGTCAAAGAAACAAAGACAGAGTAAGGACGGTCAAATCACCCTCAGAATAATACTGGATTTTCACAAGTTGTACACCATTAGAAAGCCCGTCTCAAGGGCTCTCTCTTCCGTGAGTTTCGTTGAGGTCACCATTTTGTAGGCGAGGCCAGCGTCCTGGAAGTAGGGCTGCCCGAAACTCCACTGTATCACATGCCTACGTCATCGCCAGTGAGAAAAAGCCGGCACAAAAAGGTCCGAAATAAATTCTGTGCTAGGCTTGGAAATAACTCATGAACTAGAAATGCTAGAGAGACAAAATTTGTACCTGACTCTGCCCTGGATATCCCTGCTTCCGAAAATCAAACTTGTAGGGTCGCGGAGGGCAAGCTTCATACCGGAAATGACCAGCAGGTGGGGCTACTCCGAACGCTCCTCAAAAGCATCCCTAATGGGATTTTTGTGCACAGAGCTGTCAAAGAAACAAAGACAGAGTAAGGACGGTCAAATCACCCTCAGAATAATACTGGATTTTCACAAGTTGTACACCATTAGAAAGCCCGTCTCAAGGGCTCTCTCTTCCGTGAGTTTCGTTGAGGTCACCATTTTGTAGGCGAGGCCAGCGTCCTGGAAGTAGGGCTGCCCGAAACTCCACTGTATCACATGCCTACGTCATCGCCAGTGAGAAAAAGCCGGCACAAAAAGGTCCGAAATAAATTCTGTGCTAGGCTTGGAAATAACTCATGAACTAGAAATGCTAGAGAGACAAAATTTGTACCTGACTCTGCCCTGATATCCCTGCTTCCGAAAATCAAACTTGTAGGGTCGCGGAGGGCAAGCTTCATACCGGAAATGACCAGCAGGTGGGGCTACTCCGAACGCTCCTCAAAAGCATCCCTAATGGGATTTTTGTGCACAGAGCTGTCAAAGAAACAAAGACAGAGTAAGGACGGTCAAATCACCCTCAGAATAATACTGGATTTTCACAAGTTGTACACCATTAGAAAGCCCGTCTCAAGGGCTCTCTTTTCCGTGAGTTTCGTTGAGGTCACCATTTTGTAGGCGAGGCCAGCGTCCTGGAAGTAGGGCTGCCCGAAACTCCACTGTATCACATGCCTACGTCATCGCCAGTGAGAAAAAGCGGGCACAAAAAAGTCCGAAATAAATTCTGTGCTAGGCTTGGAAATAACTCATGAACTAGAAATGCTAGAGAGACAAAATTTGTACCTGACTCTGCCCTGGATATCCCTGCTTCCGAAAATCAAACTTGTAGGGTCGCGGAGGGCAAGCTTCATACCGGAAATGACCAGCAGGTGGGGCTACTCCGAACGCTCCTCAAAAGCATCCCTAATGGGATTTTTGTGCACAGAGCTGTCAAAGAAACAAAGACAGAGTAAGGACGGTCAAATCACCCTCAGAATAATACTGGATTTTCACAAGTTGTACACCATAAGAAAGCCCGTCTCAAGGGCTCTCTCTTCCGTGAGTTTCGTTGAGGTCACCATTTTGTAGGCGAGGCCAGCGTCCTGGAAGTAGGGCTGCCCGAAACTCCACTGTATCACATGTCTACGTCATCGCCAGTGAGAAAAAGCCGGCACAAAAAGGTCCGAAATAAATTCTGTGCTAGGCTTGGAAATTACTCATGAACTAGAAATGCTAGAGAGACAAAATTTGTACCTGACTCTGCCCTGGATATCCCTGCTTCCGAAAATCAAACTTGTAGGGTCGCGGAGGGCAAGCTTCATACCGGAAATGACCAGCAGGTGGGGCTATTCCGAACGCTCCTCAAAAGCATCCCTAATGGGATTTTTGTGCACAGAGCTGTCAAAAAAACAAAGACAGAGTAAGGACGGTCAAATCACCCTCAGAATAATACTGGATTTTCACAAGTTGTACACCATTAGAAAGCCCGTCTCAAGGGCTCTCTCTTCCGTGAGTTTCGTTGAGGTCACCATTTTGTAGGCGAGGCCAGCGTCCTGGAAGTAGGGCTGCCCGAAACTCCACTGTATCACATGCCTACGTCATCGCCAGTGAGAAAAAGCCGGCACAAAAAGGTCCGAAATAAATTCTGTGCTAGGCTTGGAAGTCACTCATGAACTAGAAATGCTAGAGAGACAAAATTTGTACCTGACTCTGCCCTGGATATCCCTGCTTCCGAAAATCAAACTTGTAGGGTCGCGGAGGGCAAGCTTCATACCGGAAATGACCAGCAGGTGGGGCTACTCCGAACGCTCCTCAAAAGCATCCCTAATGGGATTTTTGTGCACAGAGCTGTCAAAGAAACAAAGACAGAGTAAGGACGGTCAAATCACCCTCAGAATAATACTGGATTTTCACAAGTTGTACACCATTAGAAAGCCCGTCTCAAGGGCTCTCTCTTCCGTGAGTTTCGTTGAGGTCACCATTTCGTAGGCGAGGCCAGCGTCCTGGAAGTAGGGCTGCCCGAAACTCCACTGTATCACATGTCTACGTCATCGCCAGTGAGAAAAAGCCGGCACAAAAAGGTCCGAAATAAATTCTGTGCTAGGCTTGGAAATAACTCATGAACTAGAAATGCTAGAGAGACAAAATTTGTACCTGACTCTGCCCTGGATATCCCTGCTTCCGAAAATCAAACTTGTAGGGTCGCGGAGGGCAAGCTTCATACCGGAAATGACCAGCAGGTGGGGCTATTCCGAACGCTCCTCAAAAGCATCCCTAATGGGATTTTTGTGCACAGAGCTGTCAACAAAACAAAGACAGAGTAAGGACGGTCAAATCACCCTCAGAATAATACTGGATTTTCACAAGTTGTACACCATTAGAAAGCCCGTCTCAAGGTCTCTCTCTTCCGTGAGTTTCGTTGAGGTCACCATTTTGTAGGCGAGGCCAGCGTCCTGGAAGTAGGGCTGCCCGAAACTCCACTGTATCACATGCCTACGTCATCGCCAGTGAGAAAAAGCCGGCACAAAAAGGTCCGAAATAAATTCTGTGCTAGGCTTGGAAATAACTCATGAACTAGAAATGCTAGAGAGACAAAATTTGTACCTGACTCTGCCCTGGATATCCCTGCTTCCGAAAATCAAACTTGTAGGGTCGCGGAGGGCAAGCTTCATACCGGAAATGACCAGCAGGTGGGGCTATTCCGAACGCTCCTCAAAAGCATCCCTAATGGGATTTTTGTGCACAGAGCTGTCAAAGAAACAAAGACAGAGTAAGGACGGTCAAATCACCCTCAGAATAATACTGGATTTTCACAAGTTGTACACCATTAGAAAGCCCGTCTCAAGGGCTCTCTCTTCCGTGAGTTTCGTTGAGGTCACCATTTTGTAGGCGAGGCCAGCGTCCTGGAAGTAGGGCTGCCCGAAACTCCACTGTATCACATGCCTACGTCATCGCCAGTGAGAAAAAGCCGGCACAAAAAGGTCCGAAATAAATTCTGTGCTAGGCTTGGAAATCACTCATGAACTAGAAATGCTAGAGAGACAAAATTTGTACCTGACTCTGCCCTGGATATCCCTGCTTCCGAAAATCAAACTTGTAGGGTCGCGGAGGGCAAGCTTCATACCGGAAATGACCAGCAGGTGGGGCTACTCCGAACGCTCCTCAAAAGCATCCCTAATGGGATTTTTGTGCACAGAGCTGTCAAAGAAACAAAGACAGAGTAAGGACGGTCAAATCACCCTCAGAATAATACTGGATTTTCACAAGTTGTACACCATTAGAAAGCCCGTCTCAAGGGCTCTCTCTTCCGTGAGTTTCGTTGAGGTCACCATTTTGTAGGCGAGGCCAGCGTCCTGGAAGTAGGGCTGCCCGAAACTCCACTGTATCACACGCCTACGTCATCGCCAGTGAGAAAAAGCCGGCACAAAAAGGTCCGAAATAAATTCTGTGCTAGGCTTGGAAATAACTCATGAACTAGAAATGCTAGAGAGACAAAATTTGTACCTGACTCTGCCCTGGATATGCCTGCTTCCGAAAATCAAACTTGTAGGGTCGCGGAGGGCAAGCTTCATTCCGGAAATGACCAGCAGGTGGGGCTACTCCGAACGCTCCTCAAAAGCATCCCTAATGGGATTTTTGTGCACAGAGCTGTCAAAGAAACAAAGACAGAGTAAGGACGGTCAAATCACCCTCAGAATAATACTGGATTTTCACAAGTTGTACACCATTAGAAAGCCCGTCTCAAGGGCTCTCTCTTCCGTGAGTTTCGTTGAGGTCACCATTTTGTAGGCGAGGCCATCGTCCTGGAAGTAGGGCTGCCCGAAACTCCACTGTATCACATGCCTACGTCATCGCCAGTGAGAAAAAGCCGGCACAAAAAGGTCCGAAATAAATTCTGTGCTAGGCTTGGAAATAACTCATGAACTAGAAATGCTAGAGAGACAAAATTTGTACCTGATTCTGCCCTGGATATCCCTGCTTCCAAAAATCAAACTTGTAGGGTCGCGGAGGGCAAGCTTCATACCGGAAATGACCAGCAGGTGGGGCTACTCCGAACGCTCCTCAAAAGCATCCCTAATGGGATTTTTGTGCACAGAGCTGTCAAAGAAACAAAGACAGAGTAAGGACGGTCAAATCACCCTCAGAATAATACTGGATTTTCACAAGTTGTACACCATTAGAAAGCCCGTCTCAAGGGCTCTCTCTTCCTTGAGTTTCGTTGAGGTCACCATTTTGTAGGCGAGGCCAGCGTCCTGGAAGTAGGGCTGCCCGAAACTCCACTGTATCACATGCCTACGTCATCGCCAGTGAGAAAAAGCCGGCACAAAAAGGTCCGAAATAAATTCTGTGCTAGGCTTGGAAATAACTCATGAACTAGAAATGCTAGAGAGACAAAATTTGTACCTGACTCTGCCCTGGATATCCCTGCTTCCGAAAATCAAACTTGTAGGGTCGCGGAGGGCAAGCTTCATACCGGAAATGACCAGCAGGTGGGGCTACTCCGAACGCTCCTCAAAAGCATCCCTAATGGGATTTTTGTGCACAGAGCTGTCAAAGAAACAAAGACAGAGTAAGGACGGTCAAATCACCCTCAGAATAATACTGGATTTTCACAAGTTGTACACCATTAGAAAGCCCGTCTCAAGGGCTCTCTTTTCAGTGAGTTTCGTTGAGGTCACCATTTTGTAGGCGAGGCCAGCGTCCTGGAAGTAGGGCTGCCCGAAACTCCACTGTATCACATGCCTACGTCATCGCCAGTGAGAAAAAGCGGGCACAAAAAAGTCCGAAATAAATTCTGTGCTAGGCTTGGAAATAACTCATGAACTAGAAATGCTAGAGAGACAAAATTTGTACCTGACTCTGCCCTGGATATCCCTGCTTCCGAAAATCAAACTTGTAGGGTCGCGGAGGGCAAGCTTCATACCGGAAATGACCAGCAGGTGGGGCTACTCCGAACGCTCCTCAAAAGCATCCCTAATGGGATTTTTGTGCACAGAGCTGTCAAAGAAACAAAGACAGAGTAAGGACGGTCAAATCACCCTCAGAATAATACTGGATTTTCACAAGTTGTACACCATAAGAAAGCCCGTCTCAAGGGCTCTCTCTTCCGTGAGTTTCGTTGAGGTCACCATTTTGTAGGCGAGGCCAGCGTCCTGGAAGTAGGGCTGCCCGAAACTCCACTGTATCACATGTCTACGTCATCGCCAGTGAGAAAAAGCCGGCACAAAAAGGTCCGAAATAAATTCTGTGCTAGGCTTGGAAATTACTCATGAACTAGAAATGCTAGAGAGACAAAATTTGTACCTGACTCTGCCCTGGATATCCCTGCTTCCGAAAATCAAACTTGTAGGGTCGCGGAGGGCAAGCTTCATACCGGAAATGACCAGCAGGTGGGGCTATTCCGAACGCTCCTCAAAAGCATCCCTAATGGGATTTTTGTGCACAGAGCTGTCAAAAAAACAAAGACAGAGTAAGGACGGTCAAATCACCCTCAGAATAATACTGGATTTTCACAAGTTGTACACCATTAGAAAGCCCGTCTCAAGGGCTCTCTCTTCCGTGAGTTTCGTTGAGGTCACCATTTTGTAGGCGAGGCCAGCGTCCTGGAAGTAGGGCTGCCCGAAACTCCACTGTATCACATGCCTACGTCATCGCCAGTGAGAAAAAGCCGGCACAAAAAGGTCCGAAATAAATTCTGTGCTAGGCTTGGAAGTCACTCATGAACTAGAAATGCTAGAGAGACAAAATTTGTACCTGACTCTGCCCTGGATATCCCTGCTTCCGAAAATCAAACTTGTAGGGTCGCGGAGGGCAAGCTTCATACCGGAAATGACCAGCAGGTGGGGCTACTCCGAACGCTCCTCAAAAGCATCCCTAATGGGATTTTTGTGCACAGAGCTGTCAAAGAAACAAAGACAGAGTAAGGACGGTCAAATCACCCTCAGAATAATACTGGATTTTCACAAGTTGTACACCATTAGAAAGCCCGTCTCAAGGGCTCTCTCTTCCGTGAGTTTCGTTGAGGTCACCATTTCGTAGGCGAGGCCAGCGTCCTGGAAGTAGGGCTGCCCGAAACTCCACTGTATCACATGTCTACGTCATCGCCAGTGAGAAAAAGCCGGCACAAAAAGGTCCGAAATAAATTCTGTGCTAGGCTTGGAAAGAACTCATGAACTAGAAATGCTAGAGAGACAAAATTTGTACCTGACTCTGCCCTGGATATCCCTGCTTCCGAAAATCAAACTTGTAGGGTCGCGGAGGGCAAGCTTCATACCGGAAATGACCAGCAGGTGGGGCTATTCCGAACGCTCCTCAAAAGCATCCCTAATGGGATTTTTGTGCACAGAGCTGTCAAAAAAACAAAGACAGAGTAAGGACGGTCAAATCACCCTCAGAATAATACTGGATTTTCACAAGTTGTACACCATTAGAAAGCCCGTCTCAAGGTCTCTCTCTTCCGTGAGTTTCGTTGAGGTCACCATTTTGTAGGCGAGGCCAGCGTCCTGGAAGTAGGGCTGCCCGAAACTCCACTGTATCACATGCCTACGTCATCGCCAGTGAGAAAAAGCCGGCACAAAAAGGTCCGAAATAAATTCTGTGCTAGGCTTGGAAATAACTCATGAACTAGAAATGCTAGAGAGACAAAATTTGTACCTGACTCTGCCCTGGATATCCCTGCTTCCGAAAATCAAACTTGTAGGGTCGCGGAGGGCAAGCTTCATACCGGAAATGACCAGCAGGTGGGGCTATTCCGAACGCTCCTCAAAAGCATCCCTAATGGGATTTTTGTGCACAGAGCTGTCAAAAAAACAAAGACAGAGTAAGGACGGTCAAATCACCCTCAGAATAATACTGGATTTTCACAAGTTGTACACCATTAGAAAGCCCGTCTCAAGGGCTCTCTCTTCCGTGAGTTTCGTTGAGGTCACCATTTTGTAGGCGAGGCCAGCGTCCTGGAAGTAGGGCTGCCCGAAACTCCACTGTATCACATGCCTACGTCATCGCCAGTGAGAAAAAGCCGGCACAAAAAGGTCCGAAATAAATTCTGTGCTAGGCTTGGAAATCACTCATGAACTAGAAATGCTAGAGAGACAAAATTTGTACCTGACTCTGCCCTGGATATCCCTGCTTCCGAAAATCAAACTTGTAGGGTCGCGGAGGGCAAGCTTCATACCGGAAATGACCAGCAGGTGGGGCTACTCCGAACGCTCCTCAAAAGCATCCCTAATGGGATTTTTGTGCACAGAGCTGTCAAAGAAACAAAGACAGAGTAAGGACGGTCAAATCACCCTCAGAATAATACTGGATTTTCACAAGTTGTACACCATTAGAAAGCCCGTCTCAAGGGCTCTCTCTTCCGTGAGTTTCGTTGAGGTCACCATTTTGTAGGCGAGGCCAGCGTCCTGGAAGTAGGGCTGCCCGAAACTCCACTGTATCACACGCTTACGTCATCGCCAGTGAGAAAAAGCCGGCACAAAAAGGTCCGAAATAAATTCTGTGCTAGGCTTGGAAATAACTCATGAACTAGAAATGCTAGAGAGACAAAATTTGTACCTGACTCTGCCCCTGGATATGCCTGCTTCCGAAAATCAAACTTGTAGGGTCGCGGAGGGCAAGCTTCATTCCGGAAATGACCAGCAGGTGGGGCTACTCCGAACGCTCCTCAAAAGCATCCCTAATGGGATTTTTGTGCACAGAGCTGTCAAAGAAACAAAGACAGAGTAAGGACGGTCAAATCACCCTCAGAATAATACTGGATTTTCACAAGTTGTACACCATTAGAAAGCCCGTCTCAAGGGCTCTCTCTTCCTTGAGTTTCGTTGAGGTCACCATTTTGTAGGCGAGGCCAGCGTCCTGGAAGTAGGGCTGCCCGAAACTCCACTGTATCACATGCCTACGTCATCGCCAGTGAGAAAAAGCCGGCACAAAAAGGTCCGAAATAAATTCTGTGCTAGGCTTGGAAATAACTCATGAACTAGAAATGCTAGAGAGACAAAATTTGTACCTGACTCTGCCCTGGATATCCCTGCTTCCGAAAATCAAACTTGTAGGGTCGCGGAGGGCAAGCTTCATACCGGAAATGACCAGCAGGTGGGGCTACTCCGAACGCTCCTCAAAAGCATCCCTAATGGGATTTTTGTGCACAGAGCTGTCAAAGAAACAAAGACAGAGTAAGGACGGTCAAATCACCCTCAGAATAATACTGGATTTTCACAAGTTGTACACCATTAGAAAGCCCGTCTCAAGGGCTCTCTCTTCCGTGAGTTTCGTTGAGGTCACCATTTTGTAGGCGAGGCCAGCGTCCTGGAAGTAGGGCTGCCCGAAACTCCACTGTATCACATGCCTACGTCATCGCCAGTGAGAAAAAGCGGGCACAAAAAAGTCCGAAATAAATTCTGTGCTAGGCTTGGAAATAACTCATGAACTAGAAATGCTAGAGAGACAAAATTTGTACCTGACTCTGCCCTGGATATCCCTGCTTCCGAAAATCAAACTTGTAGGGTCGCGGAGGGCAAGCTTCATACCGGAAATGACCAGCAGGTGGGGCTACTCCGAACGCTCCTCAAAAGCATCCCTAATGGGATTTTTGTGCACAGAGCTGTCAAAGAAACAAAGACAGAGTAAGGACGGTCAAATCACCCTCAGAATAATACTGGATTTTCACAAGTTGTACACCATTAGAAAGCCCGTCTCAAGGGCTCTCTCTTCCGTGAGTTTCGTTGAGGTCACCATTTTGTAGGCGAGGCCAGCGTCCTGGAAGTAGGGCTGCCCGAAACTCCACTGTATCACATGCCTACGTCATCGCCAGTGAGAAAAAGCCGGCACAAAAAGGTCCGAAATAAATTCTGTGCTAGGCTTGGAAATAACTCATGAACTAGAAATGCTAGAGAGACAAAATTTGTACCTGACTCTGCCCTGGATATCCCTGCTTCCGAAAATCAAACTTGTAGGGTCGCGGAGGGCAAGCTTCATACCGGAAATGACCAGCAGGTGGGGCTACTCCGAACGCTCCTCAAAAGCATCCCTAATGGGATTTTTGTGCACAGAGCTGTCAAAGAAACAAAGACAGAGTAAGGACGGTCAAATCACCCTCAGAATAATACTGGATTTTCACAAGTTGTACACCATTAGAAAGCCCGTCTCAAGGGCTCTCTCTTCCGTGAGTTTCGTTGAGGTCACCATTTTGTAGGCGAGGCCAGCGTCCTGGAAGTAGGGCTGCCCGAAACTCCACTGTATCACATGCCTACGTCATCGCCTGTGAGAAAAAGCCGGCACAAAAAGGTCCGAAATAAATTCTGTGCTAGGCTTGGAAATAACTCATGAACTAGAAACGCTAGAGAGACAAAATTTGTACCTGACTCTGCCCTGGATATCCCTGCTTCCGAAAATCAAACTTGTAGGGTCGCGGAGGGCAAGCTTCATACCGGAAATGACCAGCAGGTGGGGCTACTCCGAACGCTCCTCAAAAGCATCCCTAATGGGATTTTTGTGCACAGAGCTGTCAAAGAAACAAAGACAGAGTAAGGACGGTCAAATCACCCTCAGAATAATACTGGATTTTCACAAGTTGTACACCATTAGAAAGCCCGTCTCAAGGGCTCTCTCTTCCGTGAGTTTCGTTGAGGTCACCATTTTGTAGGTGAGGCCAGCGTCCTGGAAGTAGGGCTGCCCGAAACTCCACTGTATCACATGCCTACGTCATCGCCAGTGAGAAAAAGCCGGCACAAAAAGGTCCGAAATAAATTCTGTGCTAGGCTTGGAAATAACTCATGAACTAGAAATGCTAGAGAGACAAAATTTGTACCTGACTCTGCCCTGGATATCCCTGCTTCCGAAAATCAAACTTGTAGGGTCGCGGAGGGCAAGCTTCATACCGGAAATGACCAGCAGGTGGGGCTACTCCGAACGCTCCTCAAAAGCATCCCTAATGGGATTTTTGTGCACAGAGCTGTCAAAGAAACAAAGACAGAGTAAGGACGGTCAAATCACCCTCAGAATAATACTGGATTTTCACAAGTTGTACACCATTAGAAAGCCCGTCTCAAGGGCTCTCTCTTCCGTGAGTTTCGTTGAGGTCACCATTTTGTAGGCGAGGCCAGCGTCCTGGAAGTAGGGCTGCCCGAAACTCCACTGTATCACATGCCTACGTCATCGCCAGTGAGAAAAAGCCGGCACAAAAAGGTCCGAAATAAATTCTGTGCTAGGCTTGGAAATAACTCATGAACTAGAAATGCTAGAGAGACAAAATTTGTACCTGACTCTGCCCTGGATATCCCTGCTTCCGAAGATCAAACTTGTAGGGTCGCGGAGGGCAAGCTTTATACCGGAAATGACCAGCAGGTGGGGCTACTCCGAACGCTCCTCAAAAGCATCCCTAATGGGATTTTTGTGCACAGAGCTGTCAAAGAAACAAAGACAGAGTAAGGACGGTCAAATCACCCTCAGAATAATACTGGATTTTCACAAGTTGTACACCATTAGAAAGCCCGTCTCAAGGGCTCTCTCTTCCGTGAGTTTCGTTGAGGTCACCATTTTGTAGGCGAGGCCAGCGTCCTGGAAGTAGGGCTGCCCGAAACTCCACTGTATCACATGCCTACGTCATCGCCAGTGAGAAAAAGCCGGCACAAAAAGGTCCGAAATAAATTCTGTGCTAGGCTTGGAAATAACTCATGAACTAGAAATGCTAGAGAGACAAAATTTGTACCTGACTCTGCCCTGGATATCCCTGCTTCCGAAAATCAAACTTGTAGGGTCGCGGAGGGCAAGCATCATACCGGAAATGACCAGCAGGTGGGGCTACTCCGAACGCTCCTCAAAAGCATCCCTAATGGGATTTTTGTGCACAGAGCTGTCAAAGAAACAAAGACAGAGTAAGGACGGTCAAATCACCCTCAGAATAATACTGGATTTTCACAAGTTGTACACCATTAGAAAGCCCGTCTCAAGGGCTCTCTCTTCCGTGAGTTTCGTTGAGGTCACCATTTTGTAGGCGAGGCCAGCGTCCTGGAAGTAGGGCTGCCCGAAACTCCACTGTATCACATGCCTACGTCATCGCCAGTGAGAAAAAGCCGGCACAAAAAGGTCCGAAATAAATTATGTGCTAGGCTTGGAAATAACTCATGAACTAAAAATGCTAGAGAGACAAAATTTGTACCTGACTCTGCCCTGGATATCCCTGCTCCGAAAATCAAACTTGTAGGGTCGCGGAGGGCAAGCTTCATACCGGAAATGACCAGCAGGTGGGGCTACTCCAAACGCTCCTCAAAAGCATCCCTAATGGGATTTTTGTGCACAGAGCTGTCAAAGAAACAAAGACAGAGTAAGGACGGTCAAATCACCCTCAGAATAATACTGGATTTTCACAAGTTGTACACCATTAGAAAGCCCGTCTCAAGGGCTCTCTCTTCCGTGAGTTTCGTTGAGGTCACCATTTTGTAGGCGAGGCCAGCGTCCTGGAAGTAGGGCTGCCCGAAACTCCACTGTATCACATGCCTACGTCATCGCCAGTGAGAAAAAGCCGGCACAAAAAGGTCCGAAATAAATTCTGTGCTAGGCTTGGAAATAACTCATGAACTAGAAATGCTAGAGAGACAAAATTTGTACCTGACTCTGCCCTGGATATCCCTGCTTCCGAAAATCAAACTTGTAGGGTCGCGGAGGGCAAGCTTCATACCGGAAATGACCAGCAGGTGGGGCTACTCCGAACGCTCCTCAAAAGCATCCCTAATGGGATGTTTGTGCACAGAGCTGTCAAAGAAACAAAGACAGAGTAAGGACGGTCAAATCATCCTCAGAATAATACTGGATTTTCACAAATTTTACACCATTAGAAAGCACGTCTCAAGGGCTCTCTCTTCCGTGAGTTTCGTTGAGGTCACCATTTTGTAGGCGAGGCCAGCGTCCTGGAAGTAGGGCTGCCCGAAACTCCACTGTATCACATGCCTACGTCATCGCCAGTGAGAAAAAGCCGGCACAAAAAGGTCCGAAATAAATTCTGTGCTAGGCTTGGAAATATCTCATGAACTAGAAATGCTAGAGAGACAAAATTTGTACCTGACTCTGCCCTGGATATCCCTGCTTCCGAAAATCAAACTTGTAGGGTCGCGGAGGGCAAGCTTCATACCGGAAATGACCAGCAGGTGGGGCTACTCCGAACGCTCCTCAAAAGCATCCCTAATGGGATTTTTGTGCACAGAGCTGTTAAAGAAACAAAGACAGAGTAAGGACGGTCAAATCACCCTCAGAATAATACTGGATTTTCACAAGTTGTACACCATTAGAAAGCCCGTCTCAAGGGCTCTCTCTTCCGTGAGTTTCGTTGAGGTCACCATTTTGTAGGCGAGGCCAGCGTCCTGGAAGTAGGGCTGCCCGAAACTCCACTGTATCACATGCCTACGTCATCGCCAGTGAGAAAAAGCCGGCACAAAAAGGTCCGAAATAAATTCTGTGCTAGGCTTGGAAATAACTCATGAACTAGAAATGCTAGAGAGACAAAATTTGTACCTGACTCTGCCCTGGATATCCCTGCTTCCGAAAATCAAACTTGTAGGGTCGCGGAGGGCAAGCTTCATACCGGAAATGACCAGCAGGTGGGGCTACTCCGAACGCTCCTCAAAAGCATCCCTAATGGGATTTTTGTGCACAGAGCTTTCAAAGAAACAAAGACAGAGTAAGGACGGTCAAATCACCCTCAGAATAATACTGGATTTTCACAAGTTGTACACCATTAGAAAGCCCGTCTCAAGGGCTCTCTCTTCCGTGAGTTTCGTTGAGGTCACCATTTTGTAGGCGAGGCCAGCGTCCTGGAAGTAGGGTTGCCCGAAACTCCACTGTATCACATGCCTACGTCATCGCCAGTGAGAAAAAGCCGGCACAAAAAGGTCCGAAATAAATTCTGTGCTAGGCTTGGAAATAACTCATGAACTAGAAATGCTAGAGAGACAAAATTTGTACCTGACTCTGCCCTGGATATCCCTGCTTCCGAAAATCAAACTTGTAGGGTCGCGGAGGGCAAGCTTCATACCGGAAATGACCAGCAGGTGGGGCTACTCCGAACGCTCCTCAAAAGCATCCCTAATGGGATTTTTGTGCACAGAGCTGTCAAAGAAACAAAGACAGAGTAAGGACGGTCAAATCACCCTCAGAATAATACTGGATTTTCACAAGTTGTACACCATTAGAAAGCCCGTCTCAAGGGCTCTCTCTTCCGTGAGTTTCGTTGAGGTCACCATTTTGTAGGCGAGGCCAGCGTCCTGGAAGTAGGGCTGCCCGAAACTCCACTGTATCACATGCCTACGTCATCGCCAGTGAGAAAAAGCCGGCACAAAAAGGTCCGAAATAAATTCTGTGCTAGGCTTGGAAATAACTCATGAACTAGAAATGCTAGAGAGACAAAATTTGTACCTGACTCTGCCCTGGATATCCCTGCTTCCGAAGATCAAACTTGTAGGGTCGCGGAGGGCAAGCTTTATACCGGAAATGACCAGCAGGTGGGGCTACTCCGAACGCTCCTCAAAAGCATCCCTAATGGGATTTTTGTGCACAGAGCTGTCAAAGAAACAAAGACAGAGTAAGGACGGTCAAATCACCCTCAGAATAATACTGGATTTTCACAAGTTGTACACCATTAGAAAGCCCGTCTCAAGGGCTCTCTCTTCCGTGAGTTTCGTTGAGGTCACCATTTTGTAGGCGAGGCCAGCGTCCTGGAAGTAGGGCTGCCCGAAACTCCACTGTATCACATGCCTACGTCATCGCCAGTGAGAAAAAGCCGGCACAAAAAGGTCCGAAATAAATTCTGTGCTAGGCTTGGAAATAACTCATGAACTAGAAATGCTAGAGAGACAAAATTTGTACCTGACTCTGCCCTGGATATCCCTGCTTCCGAAAATCAAACTTGTAGGGTCGCGGAGGGCAAGCTTCATACCGCAAATGACCAGCAGGTGGGGCTACTCCGAACGCTCCTCAAAAGCATCCCTAATGGTATTTTTGTGCACAGAGCTGTCAAAGAAACAAAGACAGAGTAAGGACGGTCAAATCACCCTCAGAATAATACTGGATTTTCACAAGTTGTACACCATTAGAAAGCCCGTCTCAAGGGCTCTCTCTTCCGTGAGTTTCGTTGAGGTCACCATTTTGTAGGCGAGGCCAGCGTCCTGGAAGTAGGGCTGCCCGAAACTCCACTGTATCACATGCCTACGTCATCGCCAGTGAGAAAAAGCCGGCACAAAAAGGTCCGAAATAAATTCTGTGCTAGGCTTGGAAATAACTCATGAACTAGAAATGCTAGAGAGACAAAATTTGTACCTGACTCTGCCCTGGATATCCCTGCTTCCGAAGATCAAACTTGTAGGGTCGCGGAGGGCAAGCTTTATACCGGAAATGACCAGCAGGTGGGGCTACTCCGAACGCTCCTCAAAAGCATCCCTAATGGGATTTTTGTGCACAGAGCTGTCAAAGAAACAAAGACAGAGTAAGGACGGTCAAATCACCCTCAGAATAATACTGGATTTTCACAAGTTGTACACCATTAGAAAGCCCGTCTCAAGGGCTCTCTCTTCCGTGAGTTTCGTTGAGGTCACCATTTTGTAGGCGAGGCCAGCGTCCTGGAAGTAGGGCTGCCCGAAACTCCACTGTATCACATGCCTACGTCATCGCCAGTGAGAAAAAGCCGGCACAAAAAGGTCCGAAATAAATTCTGTGCTAGGCTTGGAAATAACTCATGAACTAGAAATGCTAGAGAGACAAAATTTGTACCTGACTCTGCCCTGGATATCCCTGCTTCCGAAAATCAAACTTGTAGGGTCGCGGAGGGCAAGCTTCATACCGGAAATGACCAGCAGGTGGGGCTACTCCGAACGCTCCTCAAAAGCATCCCTAATGGGATTTTTGTGCACAGAGCTGTCAAAGAAACAAAGACAGAGTAAGGACGGTCAAATCACCCTCAGAATAATACTGGATTTTCACAAGTTGTACACCATTAGAAAGCCCGTCTCAAGGGCTCTCTCTTCCGTGAGTTTCGTTGAGGTCACCATTTTGTAGGCGAGGCCAGCGTCCTGGAAGTAGGGCTGCCCGAAACTCCACTGTATCACATGCCTACGTCATCGCCAGTGAGAAAAAGCCGGCACAAAAAGGTCCGAAATAAATTCTGTGCTAGGCTTGGAAATAACTCATGAACTAGAAATGCTAGAGAGACAAAATTTGTACCTGACTCTGCCCTGGATATCCCTGCTTCCGAAAATCAAACTTGTAGGGTCGCGGAGGGCAAGCTTCATACCGGAAAAGACCAGCAGGTGGGGCTACTCCGAACGCTCCTCAAAAGCATCCCTAATGGGATCTTTGTGCACAGAGCTGTCAAAGAAACAAAGACAGAGTAAGGACGGTCAAATCACCCCGCAGAATAATACTGGATTTTCACAAGTTGTACACCATTAGAAGGCCCGTCTCAAGGGCTCTCTCTTCCGTGAGTTTCGTTGAGGTCACCATTTTGTAGGCGAGGCCAGCGTCCTGGAAGTAGGGCTGCCCGAAACTCCACTGTATCACATGCCTACGTCATCGCCAGTGAGAAAAAGCCGGCACAAAAAGGTCCGAAATAAATTCTGTGCTAGGCTTGGAAATAACTCATGAACTAGAAATGCTAGAGAGACAAAATTTGTACCTGACTCTGCCCTGGATATGCCTGCTTCCGAAAATCAAACTTGTAGGGTCGCGGAGGGCAAGCTTCATACCGGAAATGACCAGCAGGTGGGGCTACTCCGAACGCTCCTCAAAAGCATCCCTAATGGGATTTTTGTGCACAGAGCTGTCAAAGAAACAAAGACAGAGTAAGGACGGTCAAATCACCCTCAGAATAATACTGGATTTTCACAAGTTGTACACCATTAGAAAGCCCGTCTCAAGGGCTCTCACTTCCGTGAGTTTCGTTGAGGTCACCATTTTGTAGGCGAGGCCAGCGTCCTGGAAGTAGGGCTGCCCGAAACTCCACTGTATCACATGCCTACGTCATCGCCAGTGAGAAAAAGCCGGCACAAAAAGGTCCAAAATAAATTCTGTGCTAGGCTTGGAAATAACTCATGAACTAGAAATGCTAGAGAGACTAGATTTGTACCTGACTCTGCCCTGGATATCCCTGCTTCCGAAAATCAAACTTGTAGGGTCGCGGAGGGCAAGCTTCATACCGGAAATGACCAGCAGGTGGGGCTACTCCGAACGCTCCTCAAAAGCATCCCTAATGGGATTTTTGTGCACAGAGCTGTCAAAGAAACAAAGACAGAGTAAGGACGGTCAAATCACCCTCAGAATAATACTGGATTTTCACAAGTTGTACACCATTAGAAAGCCCGTCTCAAGGGCTCTCTCTTCCGTGAGTTTCGTTGAGGTCACCATTTTGTAGGCGAGGCCAGCGTCCTGGAAGTAGGGCTGCCCGAAACTCCACTGTATCACATGCCTACGTCATCGCCAGTGAGAAAAAGCCGGCACAAAAAGGTCCAAAATAAATTCTGTGCTAGGCTTGGAAATAACTCATGAACTAGAAATGCTACAGAGACAAAATTTGTACCTGACTCTGCCCTGGATATCCCTGCTTCCGAAAATCAAACTTGTAGGGTCGCGGAGGGCAAGCTTCATACCGGAAATGACCAGCAGGTGGGGCTACTCCGAACGCTCCACAAAAGCATCCCTAATGGGATTTTTGTGCACAGAGCTGTCAAAGAAACAAAGACAGAGTAAGGACGGTCAAATCACCCTCAGAATAATACTGGATTTTCACAAGTTGTACACCATTAGAAAGCCCACTTCTCAAGGGCTCTCTCTTCCGTGAGTTTCGTTGAGGTCACCATTTTGTAGGCGAGGCCAGCGTCCTGGAAGTAGGGCTGCCCGAAACTCCACTGTATCACATGCCTACGTCATCGCCAGTGAGAAAAAGCGGGCACAAAAAGGTCCGAAATAAATTCTGTGCTAGGCTTGGAAATAACTCATGAACTAGAAATGCTAGAGAGACAAAATTTGTACCTGACTCTGCCCTGGATATGCCTGCTTCCGAAAATCAAACTTGTAGGGTCGCGGAGGGCAAGCTTCATACCGGAAATGACCAGCAGGTGGGGCTACTCCGAACGCTCCTCAAAAGCATCCCTAATGGGATTTTTGTGCACAGAGCTGTTAAAGAAACAAAGACAGAGTAAGGACGGTCAAATCACCCTCAGAATAATACTGGATTTTCACAAGTTGTACACCATTAGAAAGCCCGTCTCAAGGGCTCTCTCTTCCGTGAGTTTCGTTGAGGTCACCATTTTGTAGGCGAGGCCAGCGTCCTGGAAGTAGGGCTGCCCGAAACTCCACTGTATCACATGCCTACGTCATCGCCAGTGAGAAAAAGCCGGCACAAAAAGGTCCGAAATAAATTCTGTGCTAGGCTTGGAAATAACTCATGAACTAGAAATGCTAGAGAGACAAAATTTGTACCTGACTCTGCCCTGGATATCCCTGCTTCCGAAAATCAAACTTGTAGGGTCGCGGAGGGCAAGCTTCATACCGGAAATGACCAGCAGGTGGGGCTACTCCGAACGCTCCTCAAAAGCATCCCTAATGGGATTTTTGTGCACAGAGCTGTCAAAGAAACAAAGACAGAGTAAGGACGGTCAAATCACCCCGCAGAATAATACTGGATTTTCACAAGTTGTACACCATTAGAAGGCCCGTCTCAAGGGCTCTCTCTTCCGTGAGTTTCGTTGAGGTCACCATTTTGTAGGCGAGGCCAGCGTCCTGGAAGTAGGGCTGCCCGAAACTCCACTGTATCACATGCCTACGTCATCGCCAGTGAGAAAAAGCCGGCACAAAAAGGTCCGAAATAAATTCTGTGCTAGGCTTGGAAATAACTCATGAACTAGAAATGCTAGAGAGACAAAATTTGTACCTGACTCTGCCCTGGATATGCCTGCTTCCGAAAATCAAACTTGTAGGGTCGCGGAGGGCAAGCTTCATACCGGAAATGACCAGCAGGTGGGGCTACTCCGAACGCTCCTCAAAAGCATCCCTAATGGGATTTTTGTGCACAGAGCTGTCAAAGAAACAAAGACAGAGTAAGGACGGTCAAATCACCCTCAGAATAATACTGGATTTTCACAAGTTGTACACCATTAGAAAGCCCGTCTCAAGGGCTCTCACTTCCGTGAGTTTCGTTGAGGTCACCATTTTGTAGGCGAGGCCAGCGTCCTGGAAGTAGGGCTGCCCGAAACTCCACTGTATCACATGCCTACGTCATCGCCAGTGAGAAAAAGCCGGCACAAAAAGGTCCAAAATAAATTCTGTGCTAGGCTTGGAAATAACTCATGAACTAGAAATGCTAGAGAGACTAGATTTGTACCTGACTCTGCCCTGGATATCCCTGCTTCCGAAAATCAAACTTGTAGGGTCGCGGAGGGCAAGCTTCATACCGGAAATGACCAGCAGGTGGGGCTACTCCGAACGCTCCTCAAAAGCATCCCTAATGGGATTTTTGTGCACAGAGCTGTCAAAGAAACAAAGACAGAGTAAGGACGGTCAAATCACCCTCAGAATAATACTGGATTTTCACAAGTTGTACACCATTAGAAAGCCCGTCTCAAGGGCTCTCTCTTCCGTGAGTTTCGTTGAGGTCACCATTTTGTAGGCGAGGCCAGCGTCCTGGAAGTAGGGCTGCCCGAAACTCCACTGTATCACATGCCTACGTCATCGCCAGTGAGAAAAAGCCGGCACAAAAAGGTCCGAAATAAATTATGTGCTAGGCTTGGAAATAACTCATGAACTAAAAATGCTAGAGAGACAAAATTTGTACCTGACTCTGCCCTGGATATCCCTGCTTCCGAAAATCAAACTTGTAGGGTCGCGGAGGGCAAGCTTCATACCGGAAATGACCAGCAGGTGGGGCTACTCCGAACGCTCCTCAAAAGCATCCCTAATGGGATTTTTGTGCACAGAGCTGTCAAAGAAACAAAGACAGAGTAAGGACGGTCAAATCACCCCGCAGAATAATACTGGATTTTCACAAGTTGTACACCATTAGAAGGCCCGTCTCAAGGGCTCTCTCTTCCGTGAGTTTCGTTGAGGTCACCATTTTGTAGGCGAGGCCAGCGTCCTGGAAGTAGGGCTGCCCGAAACTCCACTGTATCACATGCCTACGTCATCGCCAGTGAGAAAAAGCCGGCACAAAAAGGTCCGAAATAAATTCTGTGCTAGGCTTGGAAATAACTCATGAACTAGAAATGCTAGAGAGACAAAATTTGTACCTGACTCTGCCCTGGATATCCCTGCTTCCGAAAATCAAACTTGTAGGGTCGCGGAGGGCAAGCTTCATACCGGAAATGACCAGCAGGTGGGGCTACTCCGAACGCTCCTCAAAAGCATCCCTAATGGGATTTTTGTGCACAGAGCTGTCAAAGAAACAAAGACAGAGTAAGGACGGTCAAATCACCCTCAGAATAATACTGGATTTTCACAAGTTGTACACCATTAGAAAGCCCGTCTCAAGGGCTCTCACTTCCGTGAGTTTCGTTGAGGTCACCATTTTGTAGGCGAGGCCAGCGTCCTGGAAGTAGGGCTGCCCGAAACTCCACTGTATCACATGCCTACGTCATCGCCAGTGAGAAAAAGCCGGCACAAAAAGGTCCAAAATAAATTCTGTGCTAGGCTTGGAAATAACTCATGAACTAGAAATGCTAGAGAGACTAGATTTGTACCTGACTCTGCCCTGGATATCCCTGCTTCCGAAAATCAAACTTGTAGGGTCGCGGAGGGCAAGCTTCATACCGGAAATGACCAGCAGGTGGGGCTACTCCGAACGCTCCTCAAAAGCATCCCTAATGGGATTTTTGTGCACAGAGCTGTCAAAGAAACAAAGACAGAGTAAGGACGGTCAAATCACCCTCAGAATAATACTGGATTTTCACAAGTTGTACACCATTAGAAAGCCCGTCTCAAGGGCTCTCTCTTCCGTGAGTTTCGTTGAGGTCACCATTTTGTAGGCGAGGCCAGCGTCCTGGAAGTAGGGCTGCCCGAAACTCCACTGTATCACATGCCTACGTTATCGCCAGTGAGAAGAAGCCGGCACAAAAAGGTCCAAAATAAATTCTGTGCTAGGCTTGGAAATAACTCATGAACTAGAAATGCTAGAGAGACAAAATTTGTACCTGACTCTGCCCTGGATATCCCTGCTTCCGAAAATCAAACTTGTAGGGTCGCGGAGGGCAAGCTTCATACCGGAAATGACCAGCAGGTGGGGCTACTCCGAACGCTCCTCAAAAGCATCCCTAATGGGATTTTTGTGCACAGAGCTGTCAAAGAAACAAAGACAGAGTAAGGACGGTCAAATCACCCTCAGAATAATACTGGATTTTCACAAGTTGTACACCATTAGAAAGCCCGTCTCAAGGGCTCTCTCTTCCGTGAGTTTCGTTGAGGTCACCATTTTGTAGGCGAGGCCAGCGTCCTGGAAGTAGGGCTGCCCGAAACTCCACTGTATCACATGCCTACGTCATCGCCAGTGAGAAAAAGCCGGCACAAAAAGGTCCGAAATAAATTCTGTGCTAGGCTTGGAAATAACTCATGAACTAGAAATGCTAGAGAGACAAAATTTGTACCTGACTCTGCCCTGGATATGCCTGCTTCCGAAAATCAAACTTGTAGGGTCGCGGAGGGCAAGCTTCATACCGGAAATGACCAGCAGGTGGGGCTACTCCGAACGCTCCTCAAAAGCATCCCTAATGGGATTTTTGTGCACAGAGCTGTCAAAGAAACAAAGACAGAGTAAGGACGGTCAAATCACCCTCAGAATAATACTGGATTTTCACAAGTTGTACACCATTAGAAAGCCCGTCTCAAGGGCTCTCTCTTCCGTGAGTTTCGTTGAGGTCACCATTTTGTAGGCGAGGCCAGCGTCCTGGAAGTAGGGCTGCCCGAAACTCCACTGTATCACATGCCTACGTCATCGCCAGTGAGAAAAAGCCGGCACAAAAAGGTCCAAAATAAATTCTGTGCTAGGCTTGGAAATAACTCATGAACAAGAAATGCTAGAGAGACTAGATTTTTACCTGACTCTGCCCTGGATATGCCTGCTTCCGAAAATCAAACTTGTAGGGTCGCGGAGGGCAAGCTTCATACCGGAAATGACCAGCAGGTGGGGCTACTCCGAACGCTCCTCAAAAGCATCCCTAACGGGATTTTTGTGCACAGAGCTGTCAAAGAAACAAAGACAGAGTAAGGACGGTAAAATCACCCTCAGAATAATACTGGATTTTCACAAGTTGTACACCATTAGAAAGCCCGTCTCAAGGGCTCTCTCTTCCGTGAGTTTCGTTGAGGTCACCATTTTGTAGGCGAGGCCAGCGTCCTGGAAGTAGGGCTGCCCGAAACTCCACTGTATCACATGCCTACGTCATCGCCAGTGAGAAAAAGCCGGCACAAAAAGGTCCGAAATAAATTCTGTGCTAGGCTTGGAAATAACTCATGAACTAGAAATGCTAGAGAGACAAAATTTGTACCTGACTCTGCCCTGGATATGCCTGCTTCCGAAAATCAAACTTGTAGGGTCGCGGAGGGCAAGCTTCATACCGGAAATGACCAGCAGGTGGGGCTACTCCGAACGCTCCTCAAAAGCATCCCTAATGGGATTTTTGTGCACAGAGCTGTCAAAGAAACAAAGACAGAGTAAGGACGGTCAAATCACCCTCAGAATAATACTGGATTTTCACAAGTTGTACACCATTAGAAAGCCCGTCTCAAGGGCTCTCTCTTCCGTGAGTTTCGTTGAGGTCACCATTTTGTAGGCGAGGCCAGCGTCCTGGAAGTAGGGCTGCCCGAAACTCCACTGTATCACATGCCTACGTCATCGCCAGTGAGAAAAAGCCGGCACAAAAAGGTCCGAAATAAATTCTGTGCTAGGCTTGGAAATAACTCATGAACTAGAAATGCTAGAGAGACAAAATTTGTACCTGACTCTGCCCTGGATATCCCTGCTTCCGAAAATCAAACTTGTAGGGTCGCGGAGGGCAAGCTTCATACCGGAAATGACCAGCAGGTGGGGCTACTCCGAACGCTCCTCAAAAGCATCCCTTATGGTATTTTTGTGCACAGAGCTGTCAAAGAAACAAAGACAGAGTAAGGACGGTCAAATCACCCTCAGAATAATACTGGATTTTCACAAGTTGTACACCATTAGAAAGCCCGTCTCAAGGGCTCTCTCTTCCGTGAGTTTCGTTGAGGTCACCATTTTGTAGGCGAGGCCAGCGTCCTGGAAGTAGGGCTGCCCGAAACTCCACTGTATCACATGCCTACGTCATCGCCAGTGAGAAAAAGCCGGCACAAAAAGGTCCGAAATAAATTCTGTGCTAGGCTTGGAAATAACTCATGAACTAGAAATGCTAGAGAGACAAAATTTGTACCTGACTCTGCCCTGGATATCCCTGCTTCCGAAAATCAAACTTGTAGGGTCGCGGAGGGCAAGCTTCATACCGGAAATGACCAGCAGGTGGGGCTACTCCGAACGCTCCTCAAAAGCATCCCTAATGGGATTTTTGTGCACAGAGCTGTCAAAGAAACAAAGACAGAGTAAGGACGGTCAAATCACCCTCAGAATAATACTGGATTTTCACAAGTTGTACACCATTAGAAAGCCCGTCTCAAGGGCTCTCTCTTCCGTGAGTTTCGTTGAGGTCACCATTTTGTAGGCGAGGCCAGCGTCCTGGAAGTAGGGCTGCCCGAAACTCCACTGTATCACATGCCTACGTCATCGCCAGTGAGAAAAAGCCGGCACAAAAAGGTCCGAAATAAATTCTGTGCTAGGCTTGGAAATAACTCATGAACTAGAAATGCTAGAGAGACAAAATTTGTACCTGACTCTGCCCTGGATATGCCTGCTTCCGAAAATCAAACTTGTAGGGTCGCGGAGGGCAAGCTTCATACCGGAAATGACCAGCAGGTGGGGCTACTCCGAACGCTCCTCAAAAGCATCCCTAATGGGATTTTTGTGCACAGAGCTGTCAAAGAAACAAAGACAGAGTAAGGACGGTCAAATCACCCTCAGAATAATACTGGATTTTCACAAGTTGTACACCATTAGAAAGCCCGTCTCAAGGGCTCTCTCTTCCGTGAGTTTCGTTGAGGTCACCATTTTGTAGGCGAGGCCAGCGTCCTGGAAGTAGGGCTGCCCGAAACTCCACTGTATCACATGCCTACGTCATCGCCAGTGAGAAAAAGCCGGCACAAAAAGGTCCGAAATAAATTCTGTGCTAGGCTTGGAAATAACTCATGAACTAGAAATGCTAGAGAGACAAAATTTGTACCTGACTCTGCCCTGGATATCCCTGCTTCCGAAAATCAAACTTGTAGGGTCGCGGAGGGCAAGCTTCATACCGGAAATGACCAGCAGGTGGGGCTACTCCGAACGCTCCTCAAAAGCATCCCTTATGGTATTTTTGTGCACAGAGCTGTCAAAGAAACAAAGACAGAGTAAGGACGGTCAAATCACCCTCAGAATAATACTGGATTTTCACAAGTTGTACACCATTAGAAAGCCCGTCTCAAGGGCTCTCTCTTCCGTGAGTTTCGTTGAGGTCACCATTTTGTAGGCGAGGCCAGCGTCCTGAAAGTAGGGCTGCCCGAAACTCCACTGTATCACATGCCTACGTCATCGCCAGTGAGAAAAAGCCGGCACAAAAAGGTCCGAAATAAATTCTGTGCTAGGCTTGGAAATAACTCATGAACTAGAAATGCTAGAGAGACAAAATTTGTACCTGACTCTGCCCTGGATATCCCTGCTTCCGAAAATCAAACTTGTAGGGTCGCGGAGGGCAAGCTTCATACCGGAAATGACCAGCAGGTGGGGCTACTCCGAACGCTCCTCAAAAGCATCCCTAATGGGATTTTTGTGCACAGAGCTGTCAAAGAAACAAAGACAGAGTAAGGACGGTCAAATCACCCTCAGAATAATACTGGATTTTCACAAGTTGTACACCATTAGAAAGCCCGTCTCAAGGGCTCTCTCTTCCGTGAGTTTCGTTGAGGTCACCATTTTGTAGGCGAGGCCAGCGTCCTGGAAGTAGGGCTGCCCGAAACTCCACTGTATCACATGCCTACGTCATCGCCAGTGAGAAAAAGCCGGCACAAAAAGGTCCGAAATAAATTACGGCTAGGCTTGGAAATAACTCATGAACTAGAAATGCTAGAGAGACAAAATTTGTACCTGACTCTGCCCTGGATATCCCTGCTTCCGAAAATCAAACTTGTAGGGTCGCGGAGGGCAAGCTTCATACCGGAAATGACCAGCAGGTTGGGCTACTCCGAACGCTCCTCAAAAGCATCCCTAATGGGATTTTTGTGCACAGAGCTGTCAAAGAAACAAAGACAGAGTAAGGACGGTCAAATCACCCTCAGAATAATACTGGATTTTCACAAGTTGTACACCATTAGAAAGCCCGTCTCAAGGGCTCTCTCTTCCGTGAGTTTCGTTGAGGTCACCATTTTGTAGGCGAGGCCAGCGTCCTGGAAGTAGGGCTGCCCGAAACTCCACTGTATCACATGCCTACGTCATCGCCAGTGAGAAAAAGCCGGCACAAAAAGGTCCGAAATAAATTCTGTGCTAGGCTTGGAAATAACTCATGAACTAGAAATGCTAGAGAGACAAAATTTGTACCTGACTCTGCCCTGGATATCCCTGCTTCCGAAAATCAAACTTGTAGGGTCGCGGAGGGCAAGCTTCATACCGGAAATGACCAGCAGGTGGGGCTACTCCGAACGCTCCTCAAAAGCATCCCTTATGGTATTTTTGTGCACAGAGCTGTCAAAGAAACAAAGACAGAGTAAGGACGGTCAAATCACCCTCAGAATAATACTGGATTTTCACAAGTTGTACACCATTAGAAAGCCCGTCTCAAGGGCTCTCTCTTCCGTGAGTTTCGTTGAGGTCACCATTTTGTAGGCGAGGCCAGCGTCCTGGAAGTAGGGCTGCCCGAAACTCCACTGTATCACATGCCTACGTCATCGCCAGTGAGAAAAAGCCGGCACAAAAAGGTCCAAAATAAATTCTGTGCTAGGCTTGGAAATAACTCATGAACTAGAAATGCTAGAGAGACTAGATTTGTACCTGACTCTGCCCTGGATATCCCTGCTTCCGAAAATCAAACTTGTAGGGTCGCGGAGGGCAAGCTTCATACCGGAAATGACCAGCAGGTGGGGCTACTCCGAACGCTCCTCAAAAGCATCCCTAATGGGATTTTTGTGCACAGAGCTGTCAAAGAAACAAAGACAGAGTAAGGACGGTCAAATCACCCTCAGAATAATACTGGATTTTCACAAGTTGTACACCATTAGAAAGCCCGTCTCAAGGGCTCTCTCTTCCGTGAGTTTCGTTGAGGTCACCATTTTGTAGGCGAGGCCAGCGTCCTGGAAGTAGGGCTGCCCGAAACTCCACTGTATCACATGCCTACGTCATCGCCAGTGAGAAAAAGCCGGCACAAAAAGGTCCAAAATAAATTCTGTGCTAGGCTTGGAAATAACTCATGAACTAGAAATGCTAGAGAGACAAAATTTGTACCTGACTCTGCCCTGGATATCCCTGCTTCCGAAAATCAAACTTGTAGGGTCGCGGAGGGCAAGCTTCATACCGGAAATGACCAGCAGGTGGGGCTACTCCGAACGCTCCTCAAAAGCATCCCTAATGGGATTTTTGTGCACAGAGCTGTCAAAGAAACAAAGACAGAGTAAGGACGGTCAAATCACCCTCAGAATAATACTGGATTTTCACAAGTTGTACACCATTAGAAAGCCCGTCTCAAGGGCTCTCTCTTCCGTGAGTTTCGTTGAGGTCACCATTTTGTAGGCGAGGCCAGCGTCCTGGAAGTAGGGCTGCCCGAAACTCCACTGTATCACATGCCTACGTCATCGCCAGTGAGAAAAAGCCGGCACAAAAAGGTCCGAAATAAATTCTGTGCTAGGCTTGGAAATAACTCATGAACTAGAAATGCTAGAGAGACAAAATTTGTACCTGACTCTGCCCTGGATATGCCTGCTTCCGAAAATCAAACTTGTAGGGTCGCGGAGGGCAAGCTTCATACCGGAAATGACCAGCAGGTGGGGCTACTCCGAACGCTCCTCAAAAGCATCCCTAATGGGATTTTTGTGCACAGAGCTGTCAAAGAAACAAAGACAGAGTAAGGACGGTCAAATCACCCTCAGAATAATACTGGATTTTCACAAGTTGTACACCATTAGAAAGCCCGTCTCAAGGGCTCTCTCTTCCGTGAGTTTCGTTGAGGTCACCATTTTGTAGGCGAGGCCAGCGTCCTGGAAGTAGGGCTGCCCGAAACTCCACTGTATCACATGCCTACGTCATCGCCAGTGAGAAAAAGCCGGCACAAAAAGGTCCGAAATAAATTCTGTGCTAGGCTTGGAAATAACTCATGAACTAGAAATGCTAGAGAGACAAAATTTGTACCTGACTCTGCCCTGGATATCCCTGCTTCCGAAAATCAAACTTGTAGGGTCGCGGAGGGCAAGGTTCATACCGGAAATGACCAGCAGGTGGGGCTACTCCGAACGCTCCTCAAAAGCATCCCTAATGGGATTTTTGTGCACAGAGCTGTCAAAGAAACAAAGACAGAGTAAGGACGGTCAAATCACCCTCAGAATAATACTGGATTTTCACAAGTTGTACACCATTAGAAAGCCCGTCTCAAGGGCTCTCTCTTCCGTGAGTTTCGTTGAGGTCACCATTTTGTAGGCGAGGCCAGCGTCCTGGAAGTAGGGCTGCCCGAAACTCCACTGTATCACATGCCTACGTCATCGCCAGTGAGAAAAAGCCGGCACAAAAAGGTCCAAAATAAATTCTGTGCTAGGCTTGGAAATAACTCATGAACTAGAAATGCTAGAGAGACTAGATTTGTACCTGACTCTGCCCTGGATATCCCTGCTTCCGAAAATCAAACTTGTAGGGTCGCGGAGGGCAAGCTTCATACCGGAAATGACCAGCAGGTGGGGCTACTCCGAACGCTCCTCAAAAGCATCCCTAACGGGATTTTTGTGCACAGAGCTGTCAAAGAAACAAAGACAGAGTAAGGACGGTCAAATCACCCTCAGAATAATACTGGATTTTCACAAGTTGTACACCATTAGAAAGCCCGTCTCAAGGGCTCTCTCTTCCGTGAGTTTCGTTGAGGTCACCATTTTGTAGACGAGGCCAGCGTCCTGGAAGTAGGGCTGCCCGAAACTCCACTGTATCACATGCCTACGTCATCGCCAGTGAGAAAAAGCCGGCACAAAAAGGTCCGAAATAAATTCTGTGCTAGGCTTGGAAATAACTCATGAACTAGAAATGCTAGAGAGACAAAATTTGTACCTGACTCTGCCCTGGATATGCCTGCTTCCGAAAATCAAACTTGTAGGGTCGCGGAGGGCAAGCTTCATACCGGAAATGACCAGCAGGTGGGGCTACTCCGAACGCTCCTCAAAAGCATCCCTAATGGGATTTTTGTGCACAGAGCTGTCAAAGAAACAAAGACAGAGTAAGGACGGTCAAATCACCCTCGGAATAATACTGGATTTTCACAAGTTGTACACCATTAGAAAGCCCGTCTCAAGGGCTCTCTCTTCCGTGAGTTTCGTTGAGGTCACCATTTTGTAGGCGAGGCCAGCGTCCTGGAAGTAGGGCTGCCCGAAACTCCACTGTATCACATGCCTACGTCATCGCCAGTGAGAAAAAGCCGGCACAAAAAGGTCCGAAATAAATTCTGTGCTAGGCTTGGAAATAACTCATGAACTAGAAATGCTAGAGAGACAAAATTTGTACCTGACTCTGCCCTGGATATCCCTGCTTCCGAAAATCAAACTTGTAGGGTCGCGGAGGGCAAGCTTCATACCGGAAATGACCAGCAGGTGGGGCTACTCCGAACGCTCCTCAAAAGCATCCCTAATGGGATTTTTGTGCACAGAGCTGTCAAAGAAACAAAGACAGAGTAAGGACGGTCAAATCACCCTCAGAATAATACTGGATTTTCACAAGTTGTACACCATTAGAAAGCCCGTCTCAAGGGCTCTCTCTTCCGTGAGTTTCGTTGAGGTCACCATTTTGTAGGCGAGGCCAGCGTCCTGGAAGTAGGGCTGCCCGAAACTCCACTGTATCACATGCCTACGTCATCGCCAGTGAGAAAAAGCCGGCACAAAAAGGTCCGAAATAAATTCTGTGCTAGGCTTGGAAATAACTCATGAACTAGAAATGCTAGAGAGACAAAATTTGTACCTGACTCTGCCCTGGATATCCCTGCTTCCGAAAATCAAACTTGTAGGGTCGCGGAGGGCAAGCTTCATACCGGAAATGACCAGCAGGTGGGGCTACTCCGAACGCTCCTCAAAAGCATCCCTAATGGGATTTTTGTGCACAGAGCTGTCAAAGAAACAAAGACAGAGTAAGGACGGTCAAATCACCCTCAGAATAATACTGGAATTTCACAAGTTGTACACCATTAGAAAGCCCGTCTCAAGGGCTCTCTCTTCCGTGAGTTTCGTTGAGGTCACCATTTTGTAGGCGAGGCCAGCGTCCTGGAAGTAGGGCTGCCCGAAACTCCACTGTATCACATGCCTACGTCATCGCCAGTGAGAAAAAGCCGGCACAAAAAGGTCCGAAATAAATTCTGTGCTAGGCTTGGAAATAACTCATGAACTAGAAATGCTAGAGAGACAAAATTTGTACCTGACTCTGCCCTGGATATCCCTGCTTCCGAAAATCAAACTTGTAGGGTCGCGGAGGGCAAGCTTCATACCGGAAATGACCAGCAGGTTGGGCTACTCCGAACGCTCCTCAAAAGCATCCCTAATGGGATTTTTGTGCACAGAGCTGTCAAAGAAACAAAGACAGAGTAAGGACGGTCAAATCACCCTCAGAATAATACTGGATTTTCACAAGTTGTACACCATTAGAAAGCCCGTCTCAAGGGCTCTCTCTTCCGTGAGTTTCGTTGAGGTCACCATTTTGTAGGCGAGGCCAGCGTCCTGGAAGTAGGGCTGCCCGAAACTCCACTGTATCACATGCCTACGTCATCGCCAGTGAGAAAAAGCCGGCACAAAAAGGTCCAAAATAAATTCTGTGCTAGGCTTGGAAATAACTCATGAACTAGAAATGCTAGAGAGACAAAATTTGTACCTGACTCTGCCCTGGATATCCCTGCTTCCGAAAATCAAACTTGTAGGGTCGCGGAGGGCAAGCTTCATACCGGAAATGACCAGCAGGTGGGGCTACTCCGAACGCTCCTCAAAAGCATCCCTAATGGGATTTTTGTGCACAGAGCTGTCAAAGAAACAAAGACAGAGTAAGGACGGTCAAATCACCCTCAGAATAATACTGGATTTTCACAAGTTGTACACCATTAGAAAGCCCGTCTCAAGGGCTCTCTCTTCCGTGAGTTTCGTTGAGGTCACCATTTTGTAGGCGAGGCCAGCGTCCTGGAAGTAGGGCTGCCCGAAACTCCACTGTATCACATGCCTACGTCATCGCCAGTGAGAAAAAGCCGGCACAAAAAGGTCCGAAATAAATTCTGTGCTAGGCTTGGAAATAACTCATGAACTAGAAATGCTAGAGAGACAAAATTTGTACCTGACTCTGCCCTGGATATCCCTGCTTCCGAAAATCAAACTTGTAGGGTCGCGGAGGGCAAGCTTCATACCGGAAATGACCAGCAGGTGGGGCTACTCCGAACGCTCCTCAAAAGCATCCCTAATGGGATTTTTGTGCACAGAGCTGTCAAAGAAACAAAGACAGAGTAAGGACGGTCAAATCACCCTCAGAATAATACTGGATTTTCACAAGTTGTACACCATTAGAAAGCCCGTCTCAAGGGCTCTCTCTTCCGTGAGTTTCGTTGAGGTCACCATTTTGTAGGCGAGGCCAGCGTCCTGGAAGTAGGGCTGCCCGAAACTCCACTGTATCACATGCCTACGTCATCGCCAGTGAGAAAAAGCCGGCACAAAAAGGTCCGAAATAAATTCTGTGCTAGGCTTGGAAATAACTCATGAACTAGAAATGCTAGAGAGACAAAATTTGTACCTGACTCTGCCCTGGATATCCCTGCTTCCGAAAATCAAACTTGTAGGGTCGCGGAGGGCAAGGTTCATACCGGAAATGACCAGCAGGTGGGGCTACTCCGAACGCTCCTCAAAAGCATCCCTAACGGGATTTTTGTGCACAGAGCTGTCAAAGAAACAAAGACAGAGTAAGGACGGTCAAATCACCCTCAGAATAATACTGGATTTTCACAAGTTGTACACCATTAGAAAGCCCGTCTCAAGGGCTCTCTCTTCCGTGAGTTTCGTTGAGGTCACCATTTTGTAGGCGAGGCCAGCGTCCTGGAAGTAGGGCTGCCCGAAACTCCACTGTATCACATGCCTACGTCATCGCCAGTGAGAAAAAGCCGGCACAAAAAGGTCCAAAATAAATTCTGTGCTAGGCTTGGAAATAACTCATGAACTAGAAATGCTAGAGAGACTAGATTTGTACCTGACTCTGCCCTGGATATCCCTGCTTCCGAAAATCAAACTTGTAGGGTCGCGGAGGGCAAGCTTCATACCGGAAATGACCAGCAGGTGGGGCTACTCCGAACGCTCCTCAAAAGCATCCCTAACGGGATTTTTGTGCACAGAGCTGTCAAAGAAACAAAGACAGAGTAAGGACGGTCAAATCACCCTCAGAATAATACTGGATTTTCACAAGTTGTACACCATTAGAAAGCCCGTCTCAAGGGCTCTCTCTTCCGTGAGTTTCGTTGAGGTCACCATTTTGTAGGCGAGGCCAGCGTCCTGGAAGTAGGGCTGCCCGAAACTCCACTGTATCACATGCCTACGTCATCGCCAGTGAGAAAAAGCCGGCACAAAAAGGTCCGAAATAAATTCTGTGCTAGGCTTGGAAATAACTCATGAACTAGAAATGCTAGAGAGACAAAATTTGTACCTGACTCTGCCCTGGATATGCCTGCTTCCGAAAATCAAACTTGTAGGGTCGCGGAGGGCAAGCTTCATACCGGAAATGACCAGCAGGTGGGGCTACTCCGAACGCTCCTCAAAAGCATCCCTAATGGGATTTTTGTGCACAGAGCTGTCAAAGAAACAAAGACAGAGTAAGGACGGTCAAATCACCCTCGGAATAATACTGGATTTTCACAAGTTGTACACCATTAGAAAGCCCGTCTCAAGGGCTCTCTCTTCCGTGAGTTTCGTTGAGGTCACCATTTTGTAGGCGAGGCCAGCGTCCTGGAAGTAGGGCTGCCCGAAACTCCACTGTATCACATGCCTACGTCATCGCCAGTGAGAAAAAGCCGGCACAAAAAGGTCCGAAATAAATTCTGTGCTAGGCTTGGAAATAACTCATGAACTAGAAATGCTAGAGAGACAAAATTTGTACCTGACTCTGCCCTGGATATCCCTGCTTCCGAAAATCAAACTTGTAGGGTCGCGGAGGGCAAGCTTCATACCGGAAATGACCAGCAGGTGGGGCTACTCCGAACGCTCCTCAAAAGCATCCCTAATGGGATTTTTGTGCACAGAGCTGTCAAAGAAACAAAGACAGAGTAAGGACGGTCAAATCACCCTCAGAATAATACTGGATTTTCACAAGTTGTACACCATTAGAAAGCCCGTCTCAAGGGCTCTCTCTTCCGTGAGTTTCGTTGAGGTCACCATTTTGTAGGCGAGGCCAGCGTCCTGGAAGTAGGGCTGCCCGAAACTCCACTGTATCACATGCCTACGTCATCGCCAGTGAGAAAAAGCCGGCACAAAAAGGTCCGAAATAAATTCTGTGCTAGGCTTGGAAATAACTCATGAACTAGAAATGCTAGAGAGACAAAATTTGTACCTGACTCTGCCCTGGATATCCCTGCTTCCGAAAATCAAACTTGTAGGGTCGCGGAGGGCAAGCTTCATACCGGAAATGACCAGCAGGTGGGGCTACTCCGAACGCTCCTCAAAAGCATCCCTAATGGGATTTTTGTGCACAGAGCTGTCAAAGAAACAAAGACAGAGTAAGGACGGTCAAATCACCCTCAGAATAATACTGGAATTTCACAAGTTGTACACCATTAGAAAGCCCGTCTCAAGGGCTCTCTCTTCCGTGAGTTTCGTTGAGGTCACCATTTTGTAGGCGAGGCCAGCGTCCTGGAAGTAGGGCTGCCCGAAACTCCACTGTATCACATGCCTACGTCATCGCCAGTGAGAAAAAGCCGGCACAAAAAGGTCCGAAATAAATTCTGTGCTAGGCTTGGAAATAACTCATGAACTAGAAATGCTAGAGAGACAAAATTTGTACCTGACTCTGCCCTGGATATCCCTGCTTCCGAAAATCAAACTTGTAGGGTCGCGGAGGGCAAGCTTCATACCGGAAATGACCAGCAGGTTGGGCTACTCCGAACGCTCCTCAAAAGCATCCCTAATGGGATTTTTGTGCACAGAGCTGTCAAAGAAACAAAGACAGAGTAAGGACGGTCAAATCACCCTCAGAATAATACTGGATTTTCACAAGTTGTACACCATTAGAAAGCCCGTCTCAAGGGCTCTCTCTTCCGTGAGTTTCGTTGAGGTCACCATTTTGTAGGCGAGGCCAGCGTCCTGGAAGTAGGGCTGCCCGAAACTCCACTGTATCACATGCCTACGTCATCGCCAGTGAGAAAAAGCCGGCACAAAAAGGTCCGAAATAAATTCTGTGCTAGGCTTGGAAATAACTCATGAACTAGAAATGCTAGAGAGACAAAATTTGTACCTGACTCTGCCCTGGATATCCCTGCTTCCGAAAATCAAACTTGTAGGGTCGCGGAGGGCAAGCTTCATACCGGAAATGACCAGCAGGTGGGGCTACTCCGAACGCTCCTCAAAAGCATCCCTTATGGTATTTTTGTGCACAGAGCTGTCAAAGAAACAAAGACAGAGTAAGGACGGTCAAATCACCCTCAGAATAATACTGGATTTTCACAAGTTGTACACCATTAGAAAGCCCGTCTCAAGGGCTCTCTCTTCCGTGAGTTTCGTTGAGGTCACCATTTTGTAGGCGAAGCCAGCGTCCTGGAAGTAGGGCTGCCCGAAACTCCACTGTATCACATGCCTACGTCATCGCCAGTGAGAAAAAGCCGGCACAAAAAGGTCCGAAATAAATTCTGTGCTAGGCTTGGAAATAACTCATGAACTAGAAATGCTAGAGAGACAAAATTTGTACCTGACTCTGCCCTGGATATCCCTGCTTCCGAAAATCAAACTTGTAGGGTCGCGGAGGGCAAGCTTCATACCGGAAATGACCAGCAGGTGGGGCTACTCCGAACGCTCCTCAAAAGCATCCCTAATGGGATGTTTGTGCACAGAGCTGTCAAAGAAACAAAGACAGAGTAAGGACGGTCAAATCACCCTCAGAATAATACTGGATTTTCACAAGTTGTACACCATTAGAAAGCCCGTCTCAAGGGCTCTCTCTTCCGTGAGTTTCGTTGAGGTCACCATTTTGTAGGCGAGGCCAGCGTCCTGGAAGTAGGGCTGCCCGAAACTCCACTGTATCACATGCCTACGTCATCGCCAGTGAGAAAAAGCCGGCACAAAAAGGTCCGAAATAAATTCTGTGCTAGGCTTGGAAATAACTCATGAACTAGAAATGCTAGAGAGACAAAATTTGTACCTGACTCTGCCCTGGATATCCCTGCTTCCGAAAATCAAACTTGTAGGGTCGCGGAGGGCAAGCTTCATACCGGAAATGACCAGCAGGTGGGGCTACTCCGAACGCTCCTCAAAAGCATCCCTAACGGGATTTTTGTGCACAGAGCTGTCAAAGAAACAAAGACAGAGTAAGACGGTCAAATCACCCTCAGAATAATACTGGATTTTCACAAGTTGTACACCATTAGAAAGCCCGTCTCAAGGGCTCTCTCTTCCGTGAGTTTCGTTGAGGTCACCATTTTGTAGGCGAAGCCAGCGTCCTGGAAGTAGGGCTGCCCGAAACTCCACTGTATCACATGCCTACGTCATCGCCAGTGAGAAAAAGCCGGCACAAAAAGGTCCGAAATAAATTCTGTGCTAGGCTTGGAAATAACTCATGAACTAGAAATGCTAGAGAGACAAAATTTGTACCTGACTCTGCCCTGGATATCCCTGCTTCCGAAAATCAAACTTGTAGGGTCGCGGAGGGCAAGCTTCATACCGGAAATGACCAGCAGGTGGGGCTACTCCGAACGCTCCTCAAAAGCATCCCTAATGGGATGTTTGTGCACAGAGCTGTCAAAGAAACAAAGACAGAGTAAGGACGGTCAAATCACCCTCAGAATAATACTGGATTTTCACAAGTTGTACACCATTAGAAAGCCCGTCTCAAGGGCTCTCTCTTCCGTGAGTTTCGTTGAGGTCACCATTTTGTAGGCGAGGCCAGCGTCCTGGAAGTAGGGCTGCCCGAAACTCCACTGTATCACATGCCTACGTCATCGCCAGTGAGAAAAAGCCGGCACAAAAAGGTCCGAAATAAATTCTGTGCTAGGCTTGGAAATAACTCATGAACTAGAAATGCTAGAGAGACAAAATTTGTACCTGACTCTGCCCTGGATATCCCTGCTTCCGAAAATCAAACTTGTAGGGTCGCGGAGGGCAAGCTTCATACCGGAAATGACCAGCAGGTGGGGCTACTCCGAACGCTCCTCAAAAGCATCCCTAACGGGATTTTTGTGCACAGAGCTGTCAAAGAAACAAAGACAGAGTAAGGACGGTCAAATCACCCTCAGAATAATACTGGATTTTCACAAGTTGTACACCATTAGAAAGCCCGTCTCAAGGGCTCTCTCTTCCGTGAGTTTCGTTGAGGTCACCATTTTGTAGGCGAAGCCAGCGTCCTGGAAGTAGGGCTGCCCGAAACTCCACTGTATCACATGCCTACGTCATCGCCAGTGAGAAAAAGCCGGCACAAAAAGGTCCGAAATAAATTCTGTGCTAGGCTTGGAAATAACTCATGAACTAGAAATGCTAGAGAGACAAAATTTGTACCTGACTCTGCCCTGGATATCCCTGCTTCCGAAAATCAAACTTGTAGGGTCGCGGAGGGCAAGCTTCATACCGGAAATGACCAGCAGGTGGGGCTACTCCGAACGCTCCTCAAAAGCATCCCTAATGGGATGTTTGTGCACAGAGCTGTCAAAGAAACAAAGACAGAGTAAGGACGGTCAAATCACCCTCAGAATAATACTGGATTTTCACAAATTGTACACCATTAGAAAGCCCGTCTCAAGGGCTCTCTCTTCCGTGAGTTTCGTTGAGGTCACCATTTTGTAGGCGAGGCCAGCGTCCTGGAAGTAGGGCTGCCCGAAACTCCACTGTATCACATGCCTACGTCATCGCCAGTGAGAAAAAGCCGGCACAAAAAGGTCCGAAATAAATTCTGTGCTAGGCTTGGAAATAACTCATGAACTAGAAATGCTAGAGAGACAAAATTTGTACCTGACTCTGCCCTGGATATCCCTGCTTCCGAAAATCAAACTTGTAGGGTCGCGGAGGGCAAGCTTCATACCGGAAATGACCAGCAGGTGGGGCTACTCCGAACGCTCCTCAAAAGCATCCCTAATGGGATGTTTGTGCACAGAGCTGTCAAAGAAACAAAGACAGAGTAAGGACGGTCAAATCACCCTCAGAATAATACTGGATTTTCACAAGTTGTACACCATTAGAAAGCCCGTCTCAAGGGCTCTCTCTTCCGTGAGTTTCGTTGAGGTCACCATTTTGTAGGCGAGGCCAGCGTCCTGGAAGTAGGGCTGCCCGAAACTCCACTGTATCACATGCCTACGTCATCGCCAGTGAGAAAAAGCCGGCACAAAAAGGTCCGAAATAAATTCTGTGCTAGGCTTGGAAATAACTCATGAACTAGAAATGCTAGAGAGACAAAATTTGTACCTGACTCTGCCCTGGATATCCCTGCTTCCGAAAATCAAACTTGTAGGGTCGCGGAGGGCAAGCTTCATACCGGAAATGACCAGCAGGTGGGGCTACTCCGAACGCTCCTCAAAAGCATCCCTAATGGGATGTTTGTGCACAGAGCTGTCAAAGAAACAAAGACAGAGTAAGGACGGTCAAATCACCCTCAGTATAATACTGGATTTTCACAAGTTGTACACCATTAGAAAGCCCGTCTCAAGGGCTCTCTCTTCCGTGAGTTTCGTTGAGGTCACCATTTTGTAGGCGAAGCCAGCGTCCTGGAAGTAGGGCTGCCCGAAACTCCACTGTATCACATGCCTACGTCATCGCCAGTGAGAAAAAGCCGGCACAAAAAGGTCCGAAATAAATTCTGTGCTAGGCTTGGAAATAACTCATGAACTAGAAATGCTAGAGAGACAAAATTTGTACCTGACTCTGCCCTGGATATCCCTGCTTCCGAAAATCAAACTTGTAGGGTCGCGGAGGGCAAGCTTCATACCGGAAATGACCAGCAGGTGGGGCTACTCCGAACGCTCCTCAAAAGCATCCCTAATGGGATGTTTGTGCACAGAGCTGTCAAAGAAACAAAGACAGAGTAAGGACGGTCAAATCACCCTCAGAATAATACTGGATTTTCACAAATTGTACACCATTAGAAAGCCCGTCTCAAGGGCTCTCTCTTCCGTGAGTTTCGTTGAGGTCACCATTTTGTAGTCGAGGCCAGCGTCCTGGAAGTAGGGCTGCCCGAAACTCCACTGTATCACATGCCTACGTCATCGCCAGTGAGAAAAAGCCGGCACAAAAAGGTCCGAAATAAATTCTGTGCTAGGTTTGGAAATAACTCATGAACTAGAAATGCTAGAGAGACAAAATTTGTACCTGACTCTGCCCTGGATATCCCTGCTTCCGAAAATCAAACTTGTAGGGTCGCGGAGGGCAAGCTTCATACCGGAAATGACCAGCAGGTGGGGCTACTCCGAACGCTCCTCAAAAGCATCCCTAATGGGATGTTTGTGCACAGAGCTGTAAAAGAAACAAAGACAGAGTAAGGACGGTCAAATCACCCTCAGAATAATACTGGATTTTCACAAGTTGTACACCATTAGAAAGCCCGTCTCAAGGGCTCTCTCTTCCGTGAGTTTCGTTGAGGTCACCATTTTGTAGGCGAGGCCAGCGTCCTGGAAGTAGGGCTGCCCGAAACTCCACTGTATCACATGCCTACGTCATTGCCAGTGAGAAAAAGCCGGCACAAAAAGGTCCGAAATAAATTCTGTGCTAGGCTTGGAAATAACTCATGAACTAGAAATGCTAGAGAGACAAAATTTGTACCTGACTCTGCCCTGGATATCCCTGCCTCCGAAAATCAAACTTGTAGGGTCGCGGAGGGCAAGCTTCATACCGGAAATGACCAGCAGGTGGGGCTACTCCGAACGCTCCTCAAAAGCATCCCTAATGGGATTTTTGTGCACAGAGCTGTCAAAGAAACAAAGCAGAGTAAGGACGGTCAAATCACCCTCAGAATAATACTGGATTTTCACAAGTTGTACACCATTAGAAAGCCCGTCTCAAGGGCTCTCTCTTCCGTGAGTTTCGTTGAGGTCACCATTTTGTAGGCGAGGCCAGCGTCCTGGAAGTAGGGCTGCCCGAAACTCCACTGTATCACATGCCTACGTCATCGCCAGTGAGAAAAAGCCGGCACAAAAAGGTCCGAAATAAATTCTGTGCTAGGCTTGGAAATAACTCATGAACTAGAAATGCTAGAGAGACAAAATTTGTACCTGACTCTGCCCTGGATATACCTGCTTCCGAAAATCAAACTTGTAGGGTCGCGGAGGGCAAGCTTCATACCGGAAATGACCAGCAGGTGGGGCTACTCCGAACGCTCCTCAAAAGCATCCCTAATGGGATTTTTGTGCACAGAGCTGTCAAAGAAACAAAGACAGAGTAAGGACGGTCAAATCACCCTCAGAAAAATACTGGATTTTCACAAATTGTACACCATTAGAAAGCCCGTCTCAAGGGCTCTCTCTTCCGTGAGTTTCGTTGAGGTCACCATTTTGTAGGCGAGGCCAGCGTCCTGGAAGTAGGGCTGCCCGAAACTCCACTGTATCACATGCCTACGTCATCGCCAGTGAGAAAAAGCCGGCACAAAAAGGTCCGAAAAAAATTCTGTGCTAGGCTTGGAAATAACTCATGAACTAGAAATGCTAGAGAGACAAAATTTGTACCTGACTCTGCCCTGGATATCCCTGCTTCCGAAAATCAAACTTGTAGGGTCGCGGAGGGCAAGCTTCATACCGGAAATGACCAGCAGGTGGGGCTACTCCGAACGCTCCTCAAAAGCATCCCTAACGGGATTTTTGTGCACAGAGCTGTCAAAGAAACAAAGACAGAGTAAGGACGGTCAAATCACCCTCAGAATAATACTGGATTTTCACAAGTTGTACACCATTAGAAAGCCCGTCTCAAGGGCTCTCTCTTCCGTGAGTTTCGTTGAGGTCACCATTTTGTAGGCGAAGCCAGCGTCCTGGAAGTAGGGCTGCCCGAAACTCCACTGTATCACATGCCTACGTCATCGCCAGTGAGAAAAAGCCGGCACAAAAAGGTCCGAAATAAATTCTGTGCTAGGCTTGGAAATAACTCATGAACTAGAAATGCTAGAGAGACAAAATTTGTACCTGACTCTGCCCTGGATATCCCTGCTTCCGAAAATCAAACTTGTAGGGTCGCGGAGGGCAAGCTTCATACCGGAAATGACCAGCAGGTGGGGCTACTCCGAACGCTCCTCAAAAGCATCCCTAATGGGATGTTTGTGCACAGAGCTGTCAAAGAAACAAAGACAGAGTAAGGACGGTCAAATCACCCTCAGAATAATACTGGATTTTCACAAGTTGTACACCATTAGAAAGCCCGTCTCAAGGGCTCTCTCTTCCGTGAGTTTCGTTGAGGTCACCATTTTGTAGGCGAGGCCAGCGTCCTGGAAGTAGGGCTGCCCGAAACTCCACTGTATCACATGCCTACGTCATCGCCAGTGAGAAAAAGCCGGCACAAAAAGGTCCGAAATAAATTCTGTGCTAGGCTTGGAAATAACTCATGAACTAGAAATGCTAGAGAAACAAAATTTGTACCTGACTCTGCCCTGGATATCCCTGCATCCGAAAATCAAACTTGTAGGGTCGCGGAGGGCAAGCTTCATACCGGAAATGACCAGCAGGTGGGGCTACTCCGAACGCTCCTCAAAAGCATCCCTAATGGGATTTTTGTGCACAGAGCTGTCAAAGAAACAAAGACAGAGTAAGGACGGTCAAATCACCCTCAGAATAATACTGGATTTTCACAAGTTGTACACCATTAGAAAGCCCGTCTCAAGGGCTCTCTCTTCCGTGAGTTTCGTTGAGGTCACCATTTTGTAGGCGAAGCCAGCGTCCTGGAAGTAGGGCTGCCCGAAACTCCACTGTATCACATGCCTACGTCATCGCCAGTGAGAAAAAGCCGGCACAAAAAGGTCCGAAATAAATTCTGTGCTAGGCTTGGAAATAACTCATGAACTAGAAATGCTAGAGAGACAAAATTTGTACCTGACTCTGCCCTGGATATCCCTGCTTCCGAAAATCAAACTTGTAGGGTCGCGGAGGGCAAGCTTCATACCGGAAATGACCAGCAGGTGGGGCTACTCCGAACGCTCCTCAAAAGCATCCCTAATGGGATGTTTGTGCACAGAGCTGTCAAAGAAACAAAGACAGAGTAAGGACGGTCAAATCACCCTCAGAATAATACTGGATTTTCACAAGTTGTACACCATTAGAAAGCCCGTCTCAAGGGCTCTCTCTTCCGTGAGTTTCGTTGAGGTCACCATTTTGTAGGCGAGGCCAGCGTCCTGGAAGTAGGGCTGCCCGAAACTCCACTGTATCACATGCCTACGTCATCGCCAGTGAGAAAAAGCCGGCACAAAAAGGTCCGAAATAAATTCTGTGCTAGGCTTGGAAATAACTCATGAACTAGAAATGCTAGAGAGACAAAATTTGTACCTGACTCTGCCCTGGATATCCCTGCTTCCGAAAATCAAACTTGTAGGGTCGCGGAGGGCAAGCTTCATACCGGAAATGACCAGCAGGTGGGGCTACTCCGAACGCTCCTCAAAAGCATCCCTAACGGGATTTTTGTGCACAGAGCTGTCAAAGAAACAAAGACAGAGTAAGACGGTCAAATCACCCTCAGAATAATACTGGATTTTCACAAGTTGTACACCATTAGAAAGCCCGTCTCAAGGGCTCTCTCTTCCGTGAGTTTCGTTGAGGTCACCATTTTGTAGGCGAAGCCAGCGTCCTGGAAGTAGGGCTGCCCGAAACTCCACTGTATCACATGCCTACGTCATCGCCAGTGAGAAAAAGCCGGCACAAAAAGGTCCGAAATAAATTCTGTGCTAGGCTTGGAAATAACTCATGAACTAGAAATGCTAGAGAGACAAAATTTGTACCTGACTCTGCCCTGGATATCCCTGCTTCCGAAAATCAAACTTGTAGGGTCGCGGAGGGCAAGCTTCATACCGGAAATGACCAGCAGGTGGGGCTACTCCGAACGCTCCTCAAAAGCATCCCTAATGGGATGTTTGTGCACAGAGCTGTCAAAGAAACAAAGACAGAGTAAGGACGGTCAAATCACCCTCAGAATAATACTGGATTTTCACAAGTTGTACACCATTAGAAAGCCCGTCTCAAGGGCTCTCTCTTCCGTGAGTTTCGTTGAGGTCACCATTTTGTAGGCGAGGCCAGCGTCCTGGAAGTAGGGCTGCCCGAAACTCCACTGTATCACATGCCTACGTCATCGCCAGTGAGAAAAAGCCGGCACAAAAAGGTCCGAAATAAATTCTGTGCTAGGCTTGGAAATAACTCATGAACTAGAAATGCTAGAGAGACAAAATTTGTACCTGACTCTGCCCTGGATATCCCTGCTTCCGAAAATCAAACTTGTAGGGTCGCGGAGGGCAAGCTTCATACCGGAAATGACCAGCAGGTGGGGCTACTCCGAACGCTCCTCAAAAGCATCCCTAACGGGATTTTTGTGCACAGAGCTGTCAAAGAAACAAAGACAGAGTAAGGACGGTCAAATCACCCTCAGAATAATACTGGATTTTCACAAGTTGTACACCATTAGAAAGCCCGTCTCAAGGGCTCTCTCTTCCGTGAGTTTCGTTGAGGTCACCATTTTGTAGGCGAAGCCAGCGTCCTGGAAGTAGGGCTGCCCGAAACTCCACTGTATCACATGCCTACGTCATCGCCAGTGAGAAAAAGCCGGCACAAAAAGGTCCGAAATAAATTCTGTGCTAGGCTTGGAAATAACTCATGAACTAGAAATGCTAGAGAGACAAAATTTGTACCTGACTCTGCCCTGGATATCCCTGCTTCCGAAAATCAAACTTGTAGGGTCGCGGAGGGCAAGCTTCATACCGGAAATGACCAGCAGGTGGGGCTACTCCGAACGCTCCTCAAAAGCATCCCTAATGGGATGTTTGTGCACAGAGCTGTCAAAGAAACAAAGACAGAGTAAGGACGGTCAAATCACCCTCAGAATAATACTGGATTTTCACAAATTGTACACCATTAGAAAGCCCGTCTCAAGGGCTCTCTCTTCCGTGAGTTTCGTTGAGGTCACCATTTTGTAGGCGAGGCCAGCGTCCTGGAAGTAGGGCTGCCCGAAACTCCACTGTATCACATGCCTACGTCATCGCCAGTGAGAAAAAGCCGGCACAAAAAGGTCCGAAATAAATTCTGTGCTAGGCTTGGAAATAACTCATGAACTAGAAATGCTAGAGAGACAAAATTTGTACCTGACTCTGCCCTGGATATCCCTGCTTCCGAAAATCAAACTTGTAGGGTCGCGGAGGGCAAGCTTCATACCGGAAATGACCAGCAGGTGGGGCTACTCCGAACGCTCCTCAAAAGCATCCCTAATGGGATGTTTGTGCACAGAGCTGTCAAAGAAACAAAGACAGAGTAAGGACGGTCAAATCACCCTCAGAATAATACTGGATTTTCACAAGTTGTACACCATTAGAAAGCCCGTCTCAAGGGCTCTCTCTTCCGTGAGTTTCGTTGAGGTCACCATTTTGTAGGCGAGGCCAGCGTCCTGGAAGTAGGGCTGCCCGAAACTCCACTGTATCACATGCCTACGTCATCGCCAGTGAGAAAAAGCCGGCACAAAAAGGTCCGAAATAAATTCTGTGCTAGGCTTGGAAATAACTCATGAACTAGAAATGCTAGAGAGACAAAATTTGTACCTGACTCTGCCCTGGATATCCCTGCTTCCGAAAATCAAACTTGTAGGGTCGCGGAGGGCAAGCTTCATACCGGAAATGACCAGCAGGTGGGGCTACTCCGAACGCTCCTCAAAAGCATCCCTAATGGGATGTTTGTGCACAGAGCTGTCAAAGAAACAAAGACAGAGTAAGGACGGTCAAATCACCCTCAGTATAATACTGGATTTTCACAAGTTGTACACCATTAGAAAGCCCGTCTCAAGGGCTCTCTCTTCCGTGAGTTTCGTTGAGGTCACCATTTTGTAGGCGAAGCCAGCGTCCTGGAAGTAGGGCTGCCCGAAACTCCACTGTATCACATGCCTACGTCATCGCCAGTGAGAAAAAGCCGGCACAAAAAGGTCCGAAATAAATTCTGTGCTAGGCTTGGAAATAACTCATGAACTAGAAATGCTAGAGAGACAAAATTTGTACCTGACTCTGCCCTGGATATCCCTGCTTCCGAAAATCAAACTTGTAGGGTCGCGGAGGGCAAGCTTCATACCGGAAATGACCAGCAGGTGGGGCTACTCCGAACGCTCCTCAAAAGCATCCCTAATGGGATGTTTGTGCACAGAGCTGTCAAAGAAACAAAGACAGAGTAAGGACGGTCAAATCACCCTCAGAATAATACTGGATTTTCACAAATTGTACACCATTAGAAAGCCCGTCTCAAGGGCTCTCTCTTCCGTGAGTTTCGTTGAGGTCACCATTTTGTAGTCGAGGCCAGCGTCCTGGAAGTAGGGCTGCCCGAAACTCCACTGTATCACATGCCTACGTCATCGCCAGTGAGAAAAAGCCGGCACAAAAAGGTCCGAAATAAATTCTGTGCTAGGTTTGGAAATAACTCATGAACTAGAAATGCTAGAGAGACAAAATTTGTACCTGACTCTGCCCTGGATATCCCTGCTTCCGAAAATCAAACTTGTAGGGTCGCGGAGGGCAAGCTTCATACCGGAAATGACCAGCAGGTGGGGCTACTCCGAACGCTCCTCAAAAGCATCCCTAATGGGATGTTTGTGCACAGAGCTGTAAAAGAAACAAAGACAGAGTAAGGACGGTCAAATCACCCTCAGAATAATACTGGATTTTCACAAGTTGTACACCATTAGAAAGCCCGTCTCAAGGGCTCTCTCTTCCGTGAGTTTCGTTGAGGTCACCATTTTGTAGGCGAGGCCAGCGTCCTGGAAGTAGGGCTGCCCGAAACTCCACTGTATCACATGCCTACGTCATTGCCAGTGAGAAAAAGCCGGCACAAAAAGGTCCGAAATAAATTCTGTGCTAGGCTTGGAAATAACTCATGAACTAGAAATGCTAGAGAGACAAAATTTGTACCTGACTCTGCCCTGGATATCCCTGCCTCCGAAAATCAAACTTGTAGGGTCGCGGAGGGCAAGCTTCATACCGGAAATGACCAGCAGGTGGGGCTACTCCGAACGCTCCTCAAAAGCATCCCTAATGGGATTTTTGTGCACAGAGCTGTCAAAGAAACAAAGCAGAGTAAGGACGGTCAAATCACCCTCAGAATAATACTGGATTTTCACAAGTTGTACACCATTAGAAAGCCCGTCTCAAGGGCTCTCTCTTCCGTGAGTTTCGTTGAGGTCACCATTTTGTAGGCGAGGCCAGCGTCCTGGAAGTAGGGCTGCCCGAAACTCCACTGTATCACATGCCTACGTCATCGCCAGTGAGAAAAAGCCGGCACAAAAAGGTCCGAAATAAATTCTGTGCTAGGCTTGGAAATAACTCATGAACTAGAAATGCTAGAGAGACAAAATTTGTACCTGACTCTGCCCTGGATATACCTGCTTCCGAAAATCAAACTTGTAGGGTCGCGGAGGGCAAGCTTCATACCGGAAATGACCAGCAGGTGGGGCTACTCCGAACGCTCCTCAAAAGCATCCCTAATGGGATTTTTGTGCACAGAGCTGTCAAAGAAACAAAGACAGAGTAAGGACGGTCAAATCACCCTCAGAAAAATACTGGATTTTCACAAATTGTACACCATTAGAAAGCCCGTCTCAAGGGCTCTCTCTTCCGTGAGTTTCGTTGAGGTCACCATTTTGTAGGCGAGGCCAGCGTCCTGGAAGTAGGGCTGCCCGAAACTCCACTGTATCACATGCCTACGTCATCGCCAGTGAGAAAAAGCCGGCACAAAAAGGTCCGAAAAAAATTCTGTGCTAGGCTTGGAAATAACTCATGAACTAGAAATGCTAGAGAGACAAAATTTGTACCTGACTCTGCCCTGGATATCCCTGCTTCCGAAAATCAAACTTGTAGGGTCGCGGAGGGCAAGCTTCATACCGGAAATGACCAGCAGGTGGGGCTACTCCGAACGCTCCTCAAAAGCATCCCTAACGGGATTTTTGTGCACAGAGCTGTCAAAGAAACAAAGACAGAGTAAGGACGGTCAAATCACCCTCAGAATAATACTGGATTTTCACAAGTTGTACACCATTAGAAAGCCCGTCTCAAGGGCTCTCTCTTCCGTGAGTTTCGTTGAGGTCACCATTTTGTAGGCGAAGCCAGCGTCCTGGAAGTAGGGCTGCCCGAAACTCCACTGTATCACATGCCTACGTCATCGCCAGTGAGAAAAAGCCGGCACAAAAAGGTCCGAAATAAATTCTGTGCTAGGCTTGGAAATAACTCATGAACTAGAAATGCTAGAGAGACAAAATTTGTACCTGACTCTGCCCTGGATATCCCTGCTTCCGAAAATCAAACTTGTAGGGTCGCGGAGGGCAAGCTTCATACCGGAAATGACCAGCAGGTGGGGCTACTCCGAACGCTCCTCAAAAGCATCCCTAATGGGATGTTTGTGCACAGAGCTGTCAAAGAAACAAAGACAGAGTAAGGACGGTCAAATCACCCTCAGAATAATACTGGATTTTCACAAGTTGTACACCATTAGAAAGCCCGTCTCAAGGGCTCTCTCTTCCGTGAGTTTCGTTGAGGTCACCATTTTGTAGGCGAGGCCAGCGTCCTGGAAGTAGGGCTGCCCGAAACTCCACTGTATCACATGCCTACGTCATCGCCAGTGAGAAAAAGCCGGCACAAAAAGGTCCGAAATAAATTCTGTGCTAGGCTTGGAAATAACTCATGAACTAGAAATGCTAGAGAAACAAAATTTGTACCTGACTCTGCCCTGGATATCCCTGCATCCGAAAATCAAACTTGTAGGGTCGCGGAGGGCAAGCTTCATACCGGAAATGACCAGCAGGTGGGGCTACTCCGAACGCTCCTCAAAAGCATCCCTAATGGGATTTTTGTGCACAGAGCTGTCAAAGAAACAAAGACAGAGTAAGGACGGTCAAATCACCCTCAGAATAATACTGGATTTTCACAAGTTGTACACCATTAGAAAGCCCGTCTCAAGGGCTCTCTCTTCCGTGAGTTTCGTTGAGGTCACCATTTTGTAGGCGAAGCCAGCGTCCTGGAAGTAGGGCTGCCCGAAACTCCACTGTATCACATGCCTACGTCATCGCCAGTGAGAAAAAGCCGGCACAAAAAGGTCCGAAATAAATTCTGTGCTAGGCTTGGAAATAACTCATGAACTAGAAATGCTAGAGAGACAAAATTTGTACCTGACTCTGCCCTGGATATCCCTGCTTCCGAAAATCAAACTTGTAGGGTCGCGGAGGGCAAGCTTCATACCGGAAATGACCAGCAGGTGGGGCTACTCCGAACGCTCCTCAAAAGCATCCCTAATGGGATGTTTGTGCACAGAGCTGTCAAAGAAACAAAGACAGAGTAAGGACGGTCAAATCACCCTCAGAATAATACTGGATTTTCACAAGTTGTACACCATTAGAAAGCCCGTCTCAAGGGCTCTCTCTTCCGTGAGTTTCGTTGAGGTCACCATTTTGTAGGCGAGGCCAGCGTCCTGGAAGTAGGGCTGCCCGAAACTCCACTGTATCACATGCCTACGTCATCGCCAGTGAGAAAAAGCCGGCACAAAAAGGTCCGAAATAAATTCTGTGCTAGGCTTGGAAATAACTCATGAACTAGAAATGCTAGAGAGACAAAATTTGCACCTGACTCTGCCCTGGATATCCCTGCTTCCGAAAATCAAACTTGTAGGGTCGCGGAGGGCAAGCTTCATACCGGAAATGACCAGCAGGTGGGGCTACTCCGAACGCTCCTCAAAAGCATCCCTAACGGGATTTTTGTGCACAGAGCTGTCAAAGAAACAAAGACAGAGTAAGGACGGTCAAATCACCCTCAGAATAATACTGGATTTTCACAAGTTGTACACCATTAGAAAGCCCGTCTCAAGGGCTCTCTCTTCCGTGAGTTTCGTTGAGGTCACCATTTTGTAGGCGAAGCCAGCGTCCTGGAAGTAGGGCTGCCCGAAACTCCACTATATCACATGCCTACGTCATCGCCAGTGAGAAAAAGCCGGCACAAAAAGGTCCGAAATAAATTCTGTGCTAGGCTTGGAAATAACTCATGAACTAGAAATGCTAGAGAGACAAAATTTGTACCTGACTCTGCCCTGGATATCCCTGCTTCCGAAAATCAAACTTGTAGGGTCGCGGAGGGCAAGCTTCATACCGGAAATGACCAGCAGGTGGGGCTACTCCGAACGCTCCTCAAAAGCATCCCTAATGGGATGTTTGTGCACAGAGCTGTCAAAGAAACAAAGACAGAGTAAGGACGGTCAAATCACCCTCAGAATAATACTGGATTTTTACAAATTGTACACCATTAGAAAGCCCGTCTCAAGGGCTCTCTCTTCCGTGAGTTTCGTTGAGGTCACCATTTTGTAGGCGAGGCCAGCGTCCTGGAAGTAGGGCTGCCCGAAACTCCACTGTATCACATGCCTACGTCATCGCCAGTGAGAAAAAGCCGGCACAAAAAGGTCCGAAATAAATTCTGTGCTAGGCTTGGAAATAACTCATGAACTAGAAATGCTAGAGAGACAAAATTTGTACCTGACTCTGCCCTGGATATCCCTGCTTCCGAAAATCAAACTTGTAGGGTCGCGGAGGGCAAGCTTCATACCGGAAATGACCAGCAGGTGGGGCTACTCCGAACGCTCCTCAAAAGCATCCCTAATGGGATGTTTGTGCACAGAGCTGTAAAAGAAACAAAGACAGAGTAAGGACGGTCAAATCACCCTCAGAATAATACTGGATTTTCACAAGTTGTACACCATTAGAAAGCCCGTCTCAAGGGCTCTCTCTTCCGTGAGTTTCGTTGAGGTCACCATTTTGTAGGCGAGGCCAGCGTCCTGGAAGTAGGGCTGCCCGAAACTCCACTGTATCACATGCCTACGTCATCGCCAGTGAGAAAAAGCCGGCACAAAAAGGTCCGAAATAAATTCTGTGCTAGGCTTGGAAATAACTCATGAACTAGAAATGCTAGAGAGACAAAATTTCTACCTGACTCTGCCCTGGATATCCCTGCTTCCGAAAATCAAACTTGTAGGGTCGCGGAGGGCAAGCTTCATACCGGAAATGACCAGCAGGTGGGGCTACTCCGAACGCTCCTCAAAAGCATCCCTAATGGGATGTTTGTGCACAGAGCTGTCAAAGAAACAAAGACAGAGTAAGGACGGTCAAATCACCCTCAGTATAATACTGGATTTTCACAAATTGTACACCATTAGAAAGCCCGTCTCAAGGGCTCTCTCTTCCGTGAGTTTCGTTGAGGTCACCATTTTGTAGGCGAGGCCAGCGTCCTGGAAGTAGGGCTGCCCGAAACTCCACTGTATCACATGCCTACGTCATCGCCAGTGAGAAAAAGCCGGCACAAAAAGGTCCGAAATAAATTCTGTGCTAGGCTTGGAAATAACTCATGAACTAGAAATGCTAGAGAGACAAAATTTGTACCTGACTCTGCCCTGGATATCCCTGCTTCCGAAAATCAAACTTGTAGGGTCGCGGAGGGCAAGCTTCATACCGGAAATGACCAGCAGGTGGGGCTACTCCGAACGCTCCTCAAAAGCATCCCTAATGGGATTTTTGTGCAAAGAGCTGTTAAAGAAACAAAGACAGAGTAAGGACGGTCAAATCACCCTCAGAATAATACTGGATTTTCACAAGTTGTACACCATTAGAAAGCCCGTCTCAAGGGCTCTCTCTTCCGTGAGTTTCGTTGAGGTCACCATTTTGTAGGCGAGGCCAGCGTCCTGGAAGTAGGGCTGCCCGAAACTCCACTGTATCACATGCCTACGTCATCGCCAGTGAGAAAAAGCCGGCACAAAAAGGTCCGAAATAAATTCTGTGCTAGGCTTGGAAATAACTCATGAACTAGAAATGCTAGAGAGACAAAATTTGTACCTGACTCTGCCCTGGATATCCCTGCTTCCGAAAATCAAACTTGTAGGGTCGCGGAGGGCAAGCTTCATACCGGAAATGACCAGCAGGTGGGGCTACTCCGAACGCTCCTCAAAAGCATCCCTAATGGGATTTTTGTGCACAGAGCTGTCAAAGAAACAAAGACAGAGTAAGGACGGTCAAATCACCCTCAGAATAATACTGGATTTTCACAAGTTGTACACCATTAGAAAGCCCGTCTCAAGGGCTCTCTCTTCCGTGAGTTTCGTTGAGGTCACCATTTTGTAGGCGAGGCCAGCGTCCTGGAAGTAGGGCTGCCCGAAACTCCACTGTATCACATGCCTACGTCATCGCCAGTGAGAAAAAGCCGGCACAAAAAGGTCCGAAATAAATTCTGTGCTAGGCTTGGAAATAACTCATGAACTAGAAATGCTAGAGAGACAAAATTTGTACCTGACTCTGCCCTGGATATCCCTGCTTCCGAAAATCAAACTTGTAGGGTCGCGGAGGGCAAGCTTCATACCGGAAATGACCAGCAGGTGGGGCTACTCCGAACGCTCCTCAAAAGCATCCCTAATGGGATTTTTGTGCACAGAGCTGTCAAAGAAACAAAGACAGAGTAAGGACGGTCAAATCACCCTCAGAATAATACTGGATTTTCACAAGTTGTACACCATTAGAAAGCCCGTCTCAAGGACTCTCTCTTCCGTGAGTTTCGTTGAGGTCACCATTTTGTAGGCGAGGCCAGCGTCCTGGAAGTAGGGCTGCCCGAAACTCCACTGTATCACATGCCTACGTCATCGCCAGTGAGAAAAAGCCGGCACAAAAAGGTCCGAAATAAATTCTGTGCTAGGCTTGGAAATAACTCATGAACTAGAAATGCTAGAGAGACAAAATTTGTACCTGACTCTGCCCTGGATATCCCTGCTTCCGAAAATCAAACTTGTAGGGTCGCGGAGGGCAAGCTTCATACCGGAAATGACCAGCAGGTGGGGCTACTCCGAACGCTCCTCAAAAGCATCCCTAATGGGATTTTTGTGCACAGAGCTGTCAAAGAAACAAAGACAGAGTAAGGACGGTCAAATCACCCTCAGAATAATACTGGATTTTCACAAGTTGTACACCATTAGAAAGCCCGTCTCAAGGGCTCTCTCTTCCGTGAGTTTCGTTGAGGTCACCATTTTGTAGGCGAGGCCAGCGTCCTGGAAGTAGGGCTGCCCGAAACTCCACTGTATCACATGCCTACGTCATCGCCAGTGAGAAAAAGCCGGCACAAAAAGGTCCGAAATAAATTCTGTGCTAGGCTTGGAAATAACTCATGAACTAGAAATGCTAGAGAGACTAGATTTGTACCTGACTCTGCCCTGGATATCCCTGCTTCCGAAAATCAAACTTGTAGGGTCGCGGAGGGCAAGCTTCATACCGGAAATGACCAGCAGGTGGGGCTACTCCGAACGCTCCTCAAAAGCATCCCTAATGGGATTTTTGTGCACAGAGCTGTCAAAGAAACAAAGACAGAGTAAGGACGGTCAAATCACCCTCAGAATAATACTGGATTTTCACAAATTGTACACCATTAGAAAGCCCGTCTCAAGGGCTCTCTCTTCCGTGAGTTTCGTTGAGGTCACCATTTTGTAGGCGAGGCCAGCGTCCTGGAAGTAGGGCTGCCCGAAACTCCACTGTATCACATGCCTACGTCATCGCCAGTGAGAAAAAACCGGCACAAAAAGGTCCGAAATAAATTCTGTGCTAGGCTTGGAAATAACTCATGAACTAGAAATGCTAGAGAGACAAAATTTGTACCTGACTCTGCCCTGGATATCCCTGCTTCCGAAAATCAATCTTGTAGGGTCGCGGAGGGCAAGCTTCATACCGGAAATGACCAGCAGGTGGGGCTACTCCGAACGCTCCTCAAAAGCATCCCTAATGGGATTTTTGTGCAAAGAGCTGTTAAAGAAACAAAGACAGAGTAAGGACGGTCAAATCACCCTCAGAATAATACTGGATTTTCACAAGTTGTACACCATTAGAAAGCCCGTCTCAAGGGCTCTCTCTTCTGTGAGTTTCGTTGAGGTCACCATTTTGTAGGCGAGGCCAGCGTCCTGGAAGTAGGGCTGCCCGAAACTCCACTGTATCACATGCCTACGTCATCGCCAGTGAGAAAAAGCCGGCACAAAAAGGTCCGAAATAAATTCTGTGCTAGGCTTGGAAATAACTCATGAACTAGAAATGCTAGAGAGACAAAATTTGTACCTGACTCTGCCCTGGATATCCCTGCTTCCGAAAATCAAACTTGTAGGGTCGCGGAGGGCAAGCTTCATACCGGAAATGACCAGCAGGTGGGGCTACTCCGAACGCTCCTCAAAAGCATCCCTAATGGGATTTTTGTGCACAGAGCTGTCAAAGAAACAAAGACAGAGTAAGGACGGTCAAATCACCCTCAGAATAATACTGGATTTTCACAAGTTGTACACCATTAGAAAGCCCGTCTCAAGGGCTCTCTCTTCCGTGAGTTTCGTTGAGGTCACCATTTTGTAGGCGAGGCCAGCGTCCTGGAAGTAGGGCTGCCCGAAACTCCACTGTATCACATGCCTACGTCATCGCCAGTGAGAAAAAGCCGGCACAAAAAGGTCCGAAATAAATTCTGTGCTAGGCTTGGAAATAACTCATGAACTAGAAATGCTAGAGAGACAAAATTTGTACCTGACTCTGCCCTGGATATCCCTGCTTCCGAAAATCAAACTTGTAGGGTCGCGGAGGGCAAGCTTCATACCGGAAATGACCAGCAGGTGGGGCTACTCCGAACGCTCCTCAAAAGCATCCCTAATGGGATTTTTGTGCACAGAGCTGTCAAAGAAACAAAGACAGAGTAAGGACGGTCAAATCACCCTCAGAATAATACTGGATTTTCACAAGTTGTACACCATTAGAAAGCCCGTCTCAAGGACTCTCTCTTCCGTGAGTTTCGTTGAGGTCACCATTTTGTAGGCGAGGCCAGCGTCCTGGAAGTAGGGCTGCCCGAAACTCCACTGTATCACATGCCTACGTCATCGCCAGTGAGAAAAAGCCGGCACAAAAAGGTCCGAAATAAATTCTGTGCTAGGCTTGGAAATAACTCATGAACTAGAAATGCTAGAGAGACAAAATTTGTACCTGACTCTGCCCTGGATATCCCTGCTTCCGAAAATCAAACTTGTAGGGTCGCGGAGGGCAAGCTTCATACCGGAAATGACCAGCAGGTGGGGCTACTCCGAACGCTCCTCAAAAGCATCCCTAATGGGATTTTTGTGCACAGAGCTGTCAAAGAAACAAAGACAGAGTAAGGACGGTCAAATCACCCTCAGAATAATACTGGATTTTCACAAGTTGTACACCATTAGAAAGCCCGTCTCAAGGGCTCTCTCTTCCGTGAGTTTCGTTGAGGTCACCATTTTGTAGGCGAGGCCAGCGTCCTGGAAGTAGGGCTGCCCGAAACTCCACTGTATCACATGCCTACGTCATCGCTAGTGAGAAAAAGCCGGCACAAAAAGGTCCGAAATAAATTCTGTGCTAGGCTTGGAAATAACTCATGAACTAGAAATGCTAGAGAGACTAGATTTGTACCTGACTCTGCCCTGGATATCCCTGCTTCCGAAAATCAAACTTGTAGGGTCGCGGAGGGCAAGCTTCATACCGGAAATGACCAGCAGGTGGGGCTACTCCGAACGCTCCTCAAAAGCATCCCTAATGGGATTTTTGTGCACAGAGCTGTCAAAGAAACAAAGACAGAGTAAGGACGGTCAAATCACCCTCAGAATAATACTGGATTTTCACAAGTTGTACACCATTAGAAAGCCCGTCTCAAGGGCTCTCTCTTCCGTGAGTTTCGTTGAGGTCACCATTTTGTAGGCGAGGCCAGCGTCCTGGAAGTAGGGCTGCCCGAAACTCCACTGTATCACATGCCTACGTCATCGCCAGTGAGAAAAAGCCGGCACAAAAAGGTCCGAAATAAATTCTGTGCTAGGCTTGGAAATAACTCATGAACTAGAAATGCTAGAGAGACAAAATTTGTACCTGACTCTGCCCTGGATATCCCTGCTTCCGAAAATCAAACTTGTAGGGTCGCGGAGGGCAAGCTTCATACCGGAAATGACCAGCAGGTGGGGCTACTCCGAACGCTCCTCAAAAGCATCCCTAATGGGATTTTTGTGCACAGAGCTGTCAAAGAAACAAAGACAGAGTAAGGACGGTCAAATCACCCTCAGAATAATACTGGATTTTCACAAGTTGAACACCATTAGAAAGCCCGTCTCAAGGGCTCTCTCTTCCGTGAGTTTCGTTGAGGTCACCATTTTGTAGGCGAGGCCAGCGTCCTGGAAGTAGGGCTGCCCGAAACTCCACTGTATCACATGCCTACGTCATCGCCAGTGAGAAAAAGCCGGCACAAAAAGGTCCGAAATAAATTCTGTGCTAGGCTTGGAAATAACTCATGAACTAGAAATGCTAGAGAGACAAAATTTGTACCTGACTCTGCCCTGGATATCCCTGCTTCCGAAAATCAAACTTGTAGGGTCGCGGAGGGCAAGCTTCATACCGGAAATGACCAGCAGGTGGGGCTACTCCGAACGCTCCTCAAAAGCATCCCTAATGGGATTTTTGTGCACAGAGCTGTCAAAGAAACAAAGACAGAGTAAGGACGGTCAAATCACCCTCAGAATAATACTGGATTTTCACAAGTTGTACACCATTAGAAAGCCCGTCTCAAGGGCTCTCTCTTCCGTGAGTTTCGTTGAGGTCACCATTTTGTAGGCGAGGCCAGCGTCCTGGAAGTAGGGCTGCCCGAAACTCCACTGTATCACATGCCTACGTCATCGCCAGTGAGAAAAAGCCGGCACAAAAAGGTCCAAAATAAATTATGTGCTAGGCTTGGAAATAACTCATGAACTGGAAATGCTAGAGAGACAAAATTTGTACCTGACTTTGCCCTGGATATCCCTGCTTCCGAATATCAAACTTGTAGGGTCGCGGAGGGCAAGCTTCATACCGGAAATGACCAGCAGGTGGGGCTACTCCGAACGCTCCTCAAAAGCATCCCTAATGGGATTTTTGTGCACAGAGCTGTCAAAGAAACAAAGACAGAGTAAGGACGGTCAAATCACCCTCAGAATAATACTGGATTTTCACAAGTTGTACACCATTAGAAAGCCCGTCTCAAGGGCTCTCTCTTCCGTGAGTTTCGTTGAGGTCACCATTTTGTAGGCGAGGCCAGCGTCCTGGAAGTAGGGCTGCCCGAAACTCCACTGTATCACATGCCTACTTCATCGCCAGTGAGAAAAAGCCGGCACAAAAAGGTCCGAAATAAATTCTGTGCTAGGCTTGGAAATAACTCATGAACTAGAAATGCTAGAGAGACAAAATTTGTACCTGACTCTGCCCTGGATATCCCTGCTTCCGAAAATCAAACTTGTAGGGTCGCGGAGGGCAAGCTTCATACCGGAAATGACCAGCAGGTGGGGCTACTCCGAACGCTCCTCAAAAGCATCCCTTATGGTATTTTTGTGAACAGAGCTGTCAAAGAAACAAAGACAGAGTAAGGACGGTCAAATCACCCTCAGAATAATACTGGATTTTCACAAGTTGTACACCATTAGAAAGCCCGTCTCAAGGGCTCTCTCTTCCGTGAGTTTCGTTGAGGTCACCATTTTGTAGGCGAGGCCAGCGTCCTGGAAGTAGGGCTGCCCGAAACTCCACTGTATCACATGCCTACGTCATCGCCAGTGAGAAAAAGCCGGCACAAAAAAGTCCGAAATAAATTCTGTGCTAGGCTTGGAAATAACTCATGAACTAGAAATGCTAGAGAGACAAAATTTGTACCTGACTCTGCCCTGGATATCCCTGCTTCCGAAAATCAAACTTGTAGGGTCGCGGAGGGCAAGCTTCATACCGGAAATGACCAGCAGGTGGGGCTACTCCGAACGCTCCTCAAAAGCATCCCTAATGGGATTTTTGTGCACAGAGCTGTCAAAGAAACAAAGACAGAGTAAGGACGGTCAAATCACCCTCAGAATAATACTGGATTTTCACAAGTTGTACACCATTAGAAAGCCCGTCTCAAGGGCTCTCTCTTCCGTGAGTTTCGTTGAGGTCACCATTTTGTAGGCGAGGCCAGCGTCCTGGAAGTAGGGCTGCCCGAAACTCCACTGTATCACATGCCTACGTCATCGCCAGTGAGAAAAAGCCGGCACAAAAAGGTCCGAAATAAATTCTGTGCTAGGCTTGGAAATAACTCATGAACTAGAAATGCTAGAGAGACAAAATTTGTACCTGACTTTGCCCTGGATATCCCTGCTTCCGAAAATCAAACTTGTAGGGTCGCGGAGGGCAAGCTTCATACCGGAAATGACCAGCAGGTGGGGCTACTCCGAACGCTCCTCAAAAGCATCCCTAATGGGATTTTTGTGCACAGAGCTGTCAAAGAAACAAAGACAGAGTAAGGACGGTCAAATCACCCTCAGAATAATACTGGATTTTCACAAGTTGAACACCATTAGAAAGCCCGTCTCAAGGGCTCTCTCTTCCGTGAGTTTCGTTGAGGTCACCATTTTGTAGGCGAGGCCAGCGTCCTGGAAGTAGGGCTGCCCGAAACTCCACTGTATCACATGCCTACGTCATCGCCAGTGAGAAAAAGCCGGCACAAAAAGGTCCGAAAAAAATTCTGTGCTAGGCTTGGAAATAACTCATGAACTAGAAATGCTAGAGAGACAAAATTTGTACCTGACTCTGCCCTGGATATCCCTGCTTCCGAAAATCAAACTTGTAGGGTCGCGGAGGGCAAGCTTCATACCGGAAATGACCAGCAGGTGGGGCTACTCCGAACGCTCCTCAAAAGCATCCCTTATGGTATTTTTGTGAACAGAGCTGTCAAAGAAACAAAGACAGAGTAAGGACGGTCAAATCACCCTCAGAATAATACTGGATTTTCACAAGTTGTACACCATTAGAAAGCCCGTCTTAAGGGCTCTCTCTTCCGTGAGTTTCGTTGAGGTCACCATTTTGTAGGCGAGGCCAGCGTCCTGGAAGTAGGGCTGCCCGAAACTCCACTGTATCACATGCCTACGTCATCGCGAGTGAGAAAAAGCCGGCACAAAAAAGTCCGAAATAAATTCTGTGCTAGGCTTGGAAATAACTCATGAACTAGAAATGCTAGAGAGATAAAATTTGTACCTGACTCTGCCCTGGATATCCCTGCTTCCGAAAATCAAACTTGTAGGGTCGCGGAGGGCAAGCTTCATACCGGAAATGACCAGCAGGTGGGGCTACTCCGAACGCTCCTCAAAAGCATCCCTAATGGGATTTTTGTGCACAGAGCTGTCAAAGAAACAAAGACAGAGTAAGGACGGTCAAATCACCCTCAGAATAATACTGGATTTTCACAAGTTGTACACCATTAGAAAGCCCGTCTCAAGGGCTCTCTCTTCCGTGAGTTTCGTTGAGGTCACCATTTTGTAGGCGAGGCCAGCGTCCTGGAAGTAGGGCTGCCCGAAACTCCACTGTATCACATGCCTACGTCATCGCCAGTGAGAAAAAGCCGGCACAAAAAGGTCCGAAATAAATTCTGTGCTAGGCTTGGAAATAACTCATGAACTAGAAATGCTAGAGAGACAAAATTTGTACCTGACTCTGCCCTGGATATCCCTGCTTCCGAAAATCAAACTTGTAGGGTCGCGGAGGGCAAGCTTCATACCGGAAATGACCAGCAGGTGGGGCTACTCCGAACGCTCCTCAAAAGCATCTCTTATGGTATTTTTGTGCACAGAGCTGTCAAAGAAACAAAGACAGAGTAAGGACGGTCAAATCACCCTCAGAATAATACTGGATTTTCACAAGTTGTACACCATTAGAAAGCCCGTCTCAAGGGCTCTCTCTTCCGTGAGTTTCGTTGAGGTCACCATTTTGTAGGCGAGGCCAGCGTCCTGGAAGTAGGGCTGCCCGAAACTCCACTGTATCACATGACTACGTCATCGCCAGTGAGAAAAAGCCGGCACAAAAAGGTCCGAAATAAATTCTGTGCTAGGCTTGGAAATAACTCATGAACTAGAAATGCTAGAGAGACAAAATTTGTACCTGACTCTGCCCTGGATATCCCTGCCTCCGAAAATCAAACTTGTAGGGTCGCGGAGGGCAAGCTTCATACCGGAAATGACCAGCAGGTGGGGCTACTCCGAACGCTCCTCAAAAGCATCCCTAATGGGATTTTTGTGCACAGAGCTGTCAAAGAAACAAAGACAGAGTAAGGACGGTCAAATCACCCTCAGAATAATACTGGATTTTCACAAGTTGTACACCATTAGAAAGCCCGTCTCAAGGGCTCTCTCTTCCGTGAGTTTCGTTGAGGTCACCATTTTGTAGGCGAGGCCAGCGTCCTGGAAGTAGGGCTGCCCGAAACTCCACTGTATCACATGCCTACGTCATCGCCAGTGAGAAAAAGCCGGCACAAAAAGGTCCGAAATAAATTCTGTGCTAGGCTTGGAAATAACTCATGAACTAGAAATGCTAGAGAGACAAAATTTGTACCTGACTTTGCCCTGGATATCCCTGCTTCCGAAAATCAAACTTGTAGGGTCGCGGAGGGCAAGCTTCATACCGGAAATGACCAGCAGGTGGGGCTACTCCGAACGCTCCTCAAAAGCATCCCTAATGGGATTTTTGTGCACAGAGCTGTCAAAGAAACAAAGACAGAGTAAGGACGGTCAAATCACCCTCAGAATAATACTGGATTTTCACAAGTTGTACACCATTAGAAAGCCCGTCTCAAGGGCTCTCTCTTCCGTGAGTTTCGTTGAGGTCACCATTTTGTAGGCGAGGCCAGCGTCCTGGAAGTAGGGCTGCCCGAAACTCCACTGTATCACATGCCTACGTCATCGCCAGTGAGAAAAAGCCGGCACAAAAAGGTCCGAAATAAATTCTGTGCTAGGCTTGGAAATAACTCATGAACTAGAAATGCTAGAGAGACAAAATTTGCACCTGACTCTGCCCTGGATATCCCTGCTTCCGAAAATCAAACTTGTAGGGTCGCGGAGGGCAAGCTTCATACCGGAAATGACCAGCAGGTGGGGCTACTCCGAACGCTCCTCAAAAGCATCCCTAACGGGATTTTTGTGCACAGAGCTGTCAAAGAAACAAAGACAGAGTAAGGACGGTCAAATCACCCTCAGAATAATACTGGATTTTCACAAGTTGTACACCATTAGAAAGCCCGTCTCAAGGGCTCTCTCTTCCGTGAGTTTCGTTGAGGTCACCATTTTGTAGGCGAAGCCAGCGTCCTGGAAGTAGGGCTGCCCGAAACTCCACTGTATCACATGCCTACGTCATCGCCAGTGAGAAAAAGCCGGCACAAAAAGGTCCGAAATAAATTCTGTGCTAGGCTTGGAAATAACTCATGAACTAGAAATGCTAGAGAGACAAAATTTGTACCTGACTCTGCCCTGGATATCCCTGCTTCCGAAAATCAAACTTGTAGGGTCGCGGAGGGCAAGCTTCATACCGGAAATGACCAGCAGGTGGGGCTACTCCGAACGCTCCTCAAAAGCATCCCTAATGGGATGTTTGTGCACAGAGCTGTCAAAGAAACAAAGACAGAGTAAGGACGGTCAAATCACCCTCAGAATAATACTGGATTTTCACAAATTGTACACCATTAGAAAGCCCGTCTCAAGGGCTCTCTCTTCCGTGAGTTTCGTTGAGGTCACCATTTTGTAGGCGAGGCCAGCGTCCTGGAAGTAGGGCTGCCCGAAACTCCACTGTATCACATGCCTACGTCATCGCCAGTGAGAAAAAGCCGGCACAAAAAGGTCCGAAATAAATTCTGTGCTAGGCTTGGAAATAACTCATGAACTAGAAATGCTAGAGAGACAAAATTTGTACCTGACTCTGCCCTGGATATCCCTGCTTCCGAAAATCAAACTTGTAGGGTCGCGGAGGGCAAGCTTCATACCGGAAATGACCAGCAGGTGGGGCTACTCCGAACGCTCCTCAAAAGCATCCCTAATGGGATGTTTGTGCACAGAGCTGTAAAAGAAACAAAGACAGAGTAAGGACGGTCAAATCACCCTCAGAATAATACTGGATTTTCACAAGTTGTACACCATTAGAAAGCCCGTCTCAAGGGCTCTCTCTTCCGTGAGTTTCGTTGAGGTCACCATTTTGTAGGCGAGGCCAGCGTCCTGGAAGTAGGGCTGCCCGAAACTCCACTGTATCACATGCCTACGTCATCGCCAGTGAGAAAAAGCCGGCACAAAAAGGTCCGAAATAAATTTTGTGCTAGGCTTGGAAATAACTCATGAACTAGAAATGCTAGAGAGACAAAATTTCTACCTGACTCTGCCCTGGATATCCCTGCTTCCGAAAATCAAACTTGTAGGGTCGCGGAGGGCAAGCTTCATACCGGAAATGACCAGCAGGTGGGGCTACTCCGAACGCTCCTCAAAAGCATCCCTAATGGGATGTTTGTGCACAGAGCTGTCAAAGAAACAAAGACAGAGTAAGGACGGTCAAATCACCCTCAGTATAATACTGGATTTTCACAAATTGTACACCATTAGAAAGCCCGTCTCAAGGGCTCTCTCTTCCGTGAGTTTCGTTGAGGTCACCATTTTGTAGGCGAGGCCAGCGTCCTGGAAGTAGGGCTGCCCGAAACTCCACTGTATCACATGCCTACGTCATCGCCAGTGAGAAAAAGCCGGCACAAAAAGGTCCGAAATAAATTCTGTGCTAGGCTTGGAAATAACTCATGAACTAGAAATGCTAGAGAGACAAAATTTGTACCTGACTCTGCCCTGGATATCCCTGCTTCCGAAAATCAAACTTGTAGGGTCGCGGAGGGCAAGCTTCATACCGGAAATGACCAGCAGGTGGGGCTACTCCGAACGCTCCTCAAAAGCATCCCTAATGGGATTTTTGTGCAAAGAGCTGTTAAAGAAACAAAGACAGAGTAAGGACGGTCAAATCACCCTCAGAATAATACTGGATTTTCACAAGTTGTACACCATTAGAAAGCCCGTCTCAAGGGCTCTCTCTTCCGTGAGTTTCGTTGAGGTCACCATTTTGTAGGCGAGGCCAGCGTCCTGGAAGTAGGGCTGCCCGAAACTCCACTGTATCACATGCCTACGTCATCGCCAGTGAGAAAAAGCCGGCACAAAAAGGTCCGAAATAAATTCTGTGCTAGGCTTGGAAATAACTCATGAACTAGAAATGCTAGAGAGACAAAATTTGTACCTGACTCTGCCCTGGATATCCCTGCTTCCGAAAATCAAACTTGTAGGGTCGCGGAGGGCAAGCTTCATACCGGAAATGACCAGCAGGTGGGGCTACTCCGAACGCTCCTCAAAAGCATCCCTAATGGGATTTTTGTGCACAGAGCTGTCAAAGAAACAAAGACAGAGTAAGGACGGTCAAATCACCCTCAGAATAATACTGGATTTTCACAAGTTGTACACCATTAGAAAGCCCGTCTCAAGGGCTCTCTCTTCCGTGAGTTTCGTTGAGGTCACCATTTTGTAGGCGAGGCCAGCGTCCTGGAAGTAGGGCTGCCCGAAACTCCACTGTATCACATGCCTACGTCATCGCCAGTGAGAAAAAGCCGGCACAAAAAGGTCCGAAATAAATTCTGTGCTAGGCTTGGAAATAACTCATGAACTAGAAATGCTAGAGAGACAAAATTTGTACCTGACTCTGCCCTGGATATCCCTGCTTCCGAAAATCAAACTTGTAGGGTCGCGGAGGGCAAGCTTCATACCGGAAATGACCAGCAGGTGGGGCTACTCCGAACGCTCCTCAAAAGCATCCCTAATGGGATTTTTGTGCACAGAGCTGTCAAAGAAACAAAGACAGAGTAAGGACGGTCAAATCACCCTCAGAATAATACTGGATTTTCACAAGTTGTACACCATTAGAAAGCCCGTCTCAAGGACTCTCTCTTCCGTGAGTTTCGTTGAGGTCACCATTTTGTAGGCGAGGCCAGCGTCCTGGAAGTAGGGCTGCCCGAAACTCCACTGTATCACATGCCTACGTCATCGCCAGTGAGAAAAAGCCGGCACAAAAAGGTCCGAAATAAATTCTGTGCTAGGCTTGGAAATAACTCATGAACTAGAAATGCTAGAGAGACAAAATTTGTACCTGACTCTGCCCTGGATATCCCTGCTTCCGAAAATCAAACTTGTAGGGTCGCGGAGGGCAAGCTTCATACCGGAAATGACCAGCAGGTGGGGCTACTCCGAACGCTCCTCAAAAGCATCCCTAATGGGATTTTTGTGCACAGAGCTGTCAAAGAAACAAAGACAGAGTAAGGACGGTCAAATCACCCTCAGAATAATACTGGATTTTCACAAGTTGTACACCATTAGAAAGCCCGTCTCAAGGGCTCTCTCTTCCGTGAGTTTCGTTGAGGTCACCATTTTGTAGGCGAGGCCAGCGTCCTGGAAGTAGGGCTGCCCGAAACTCCACTGTATCACATGCCTACGTCATCGCCAGTGAGAAAAAGCCGGCACAAAAAGGTCCGAAATAAATTCTGTGCTAGGCTTGGAAATAACTCATGAACTAGAAATGCTAGAGAGACTAGATTTGTACCTGACTCTGCCCTGGATATCCCTGCTTCCGAAAATCAAACTTGTAGGGTCGCGGAGGGCAAGCTTCATACCGGAAATGACCAGCAGGTGGGGCTACTCCGAACGCTCCTCAAAAGCATCCCTAATGGGATTTTTGTGCACAGAGCTGTCAAAGAAACAAAGACAGAGTAAGGACGGTCAAATCACCCTCAGAATAATACTGGATTTTCACAAATTGTACACCATTAGAAAGCCCGTCTCAAGGGCTCTCTCTTCCGTGAGTTTCGTTGAGGTCACCATTTTGTAGGCGAGGCCAGCGTCCTGGAAGTAGGGCTGCCCGAAACTCCACTGTATCACATGCCTACGTCATCGCCAGTGAGAAAAAACCGGCACAAAAAGGTCCGAAATAAATTCTGTGCTAGGCTTGGAAATAACTCATGAACTAGAAATGCTAGAGAGACAAAATTTGTACCTGACTCTGCCCTGGATATCCCTGCTTCCGAAAATCAATCTTGTAGGGTCGCGGAGGGCAAGCTTCATACCGGAAATGACCAGCAGGTGGGGCTACTCCGAACGCTCCTCAAAAGCATCCCTAATGGGATTTTTGTGCAAAGAGCTGTTAAAGAAACAAAGACAGAGTAAGGACGGTCAAATCACCCTCAGAATAATACTGGATTTTCACAAGTTGTACACCATTAGAAAGCCCGTCTCAAGGGCTCTCTCTTCTGTGAGTTTCGTTGAGGTCACCATTTTGTAGGCGAGGCCAGCGTCCTGGAAGTAGGGCTGCCCGAAACTCCACTGTATCACATGCCTACGTCATCGCCAGTGAGAAAAAGCCGGCACAAAAAGGTCCGAAATAAATTCTGTGCTAGGCTTGGAAATAACTCATGAACTAGAAATGCTAGAGAGACAAAATTTGTACCTGACTCTGCCCTGGATATCCCTGCCTCCGAAAATCAAACTTGTAGGGTCGCGGAGGGCAAGCTTCATACCGGAAATGACCAGCAGGTGGGGCTACTCCGAACGCTCCTCAAAAGCATCCCTAATGGGATTTTTGTGCACAGAGCTGTCAAAGAAACAAAGACAGAGTAAGGACGGTCAAATCACCCTCAGAATAATACTGGATTTTCACAAGTTGTACACCATTAGAAAGCCCGTCTCAAGGGCTCTCTCTTCCGTGAGTTTCGTTGAGGTCACCATTTTGTAGGCGAGGCCAGCGTCCTGGAAGTAGGGCTGCCCGAAACTCCACTGTATCACATGCCTACGTCATCGCCAGTGAGAAAAAGCCGGCACAAAAAGGTCCGAAATAAATTCTGTGCTAGGCTTGGAAATAACTCATGAACTAGAAATGCTAGAGAGACAAAATTTGTACCTGACTCTGCCCTGGATATCCCTGCTTCCGAAAATCAAACTTGTAGGGTCGCGGAGGGCAAGCTTCATACCGGAAATGACCAGCAGGTGGGGCTACTCCGAACGCTCCTCAAAAGCATCCCTAATGGGATTTTTGTGCACAGAGCTGTCAAAGAAACAAAGACAGAGTAAGGACGGTCAAATCACCCTCAGAATAATACTGGATTTTCACAAGTTGTACACCATTAGAAAGCCCGTCTCAAGGGCTCTCTCTTCCGTGAGTTTCGTTGAGGTCACCATTTTGTAGGCGAGGCCAGCGTCCTGGAAGTAGGGCTGCCCGAAACTCCACTGTATCACATGCCTACGTCATCGCCAGTGAGAAAAAGCCGGCACAAAAAGGTCCGAAATAAATTCTGTGCTAGGCTTGGAAATAACTCATGAACTAGAAATGCTAGAGAGACAAAATTTGTACCTGACTCTGCCCTGGATATCCCTGCTTCCGAAAATCAAACTTGTAGGGTCGCGGAGGGCAAGCTTCATACCGGAAATGACCAGCAGGTGGGGCTACTCCGAACGCTCCTCAAAAGCATCCCTAATGGGATTTTTGTGCACAGAGCTGTCAAAGAAACAAAGACAGAGTAAGGACGGTCAAATCACCCTCAGAATAATACTGGATTTTCACAAGTTGTACACCATTAGAAAGCCCGTCTCAAGGGCTCTCTCTTCCGTGAGTTTCGTTGAGGTCACCATTTTGTAGGCGAGGCCAGCGTCCTGGAAGTAGGGCTGCCCGAAACTCCACTGTATCACATGCCTACGTCATCGCCAGTGAGAAAAAGCCGGCACAAAAAGGTCCGAAATAAATTCTGTGCTAGGCTTGGAAATAACTCATGAACTAGAAATGCTAGAGAGACAAAATTTGTACCTGACTCTGCCCTGGATATCCCTGCTTCCGAAAATCAAACTTGTAGGGTCGCGGAGGGCAAGCTTCATACCGGAAATGACCAGCAGGTGGGGCTACTCCGAACGCTCCTCAAAAGCATCCCTAATGGGATTTTTGTGCACAGAGCTGTCAAAGAAACAAAGACAGAGTAAGGACGGTCAAATCACCCTCAGAATAATACTGGATTTTCACAAGTTGTACACCATTAGAAAGCCCGTCTCAAGGGCTCTCTCTTCCGTGAGTTTCGTTGAGGTCACCATTTTGTAGGCGAGGCCAGCGTCCTGGAAGTAGGGCTGCCCGAAACTCCACTGTATCACATGCCTACGTCATCGCCAGTGAGAAAAAGCCGGCACAAAAAGGTCCGAAATAAATTCTGTGCTAGGCTTGGAAATAACTCATGAACTAGAAATGCTAGAGAGACAAAATTTGTACCTGACTCTGCCCTGGATATCCCTGCTTCCGAAAATCAAACTTGTAGGGTCGCGGAGGGCAAGCTTCATACCGGAAATGACCAGCAGGTGGGGCTACTCCGAACGCTCCTCAAAAGCATCCCTAATGGGATTTTTGTGCACAGAGCTGTCAAAGAAACAAAGACAGAGTAAGGACGGTCAAATCACCCTCAGAATAATACTGGATTTTCACAAGTTGTACACCATTAGAAAGCCCGTCTCAAGGGCTCTCTCTTCCGTGAGTTTCGTTAAGGTCACCATTTTGTAGGCGAGGCCAGCGTCCTGGAAGTAGGGCTGCCCGAAACTCCACTGTATCACATGCCTACGTCATCGCCAGTAAGAAAAAGCCGGCACAAAAAGGTCCGAAATAAATTCTGTGCTAGGCTTGGAAATAACTCATGAACTAGAAATGCTAGAGAGACAAAATTTGTACCTGACTCTGCCCTGGATATCCCTGCTTCCGAAAATCAAACTTGTAGGGTCGCGGAGGGCAAGCTTCATACCGGAAATGACCAGCAGGTGGGGCTACTCCGAACGCTCCTCAAAAGCATCCCTAATGGGATTTTTGTGCACAGAGCTGTCAAAGAAACAAAGACAGAGTAAGGACGGTCAAATCACCCTCAGAATAATACTGGATTTTCACAAGTTGTACACCATTAGAAAGCCCGTCTCAAGGGCTCTCTCTTCCGTGAGTTTCGTTGAGGTCACCATTTTGTAGGCGAGGCCAGCGTCCTGGAAGTAGGGCTGCCCGAAACTCCACTGTATCACATGCCTACGTCATCGCCAGTGAGAAAAAGCCGGCACAAAAAGGTCCGAAATAAATTCTGTGCTAGGCTTGGAAATAACTCATGAACTAGAAATGCTAGAGAGACAAAATTTGTACCTGACTCTGCCCTGGATATCCCTGCTTCCGAAAATCAAACTTGTAGGGTCGCGGAGGGCAAGCTTCATACCGGAAATGACCAGCAGGTGGGGCTACTCCGAACGCTCCTCAAAAGCATCCCTAACGGGATTTTTGTGCACAGAGCTGTCAAAGAAACAAAGACAGAGTAAGGACGGTCAAATCACCCTCAGAATAATACTGGATTTTCACAAGTTGTACACCATTAGAAAGCCCGTCTCAAGGGCTCTCTCTTCCGTAAGTTTCGTTGAGGTCACCATTTTGTAGGCGAGGCCAGCGTCCTGGAAGTAGGGCTGCCCGAAACTCCACTGTATCACATGCCTACGTCATCGCCAGTAAGAAAAAGCCGGCACAAAAAGGTCCGAAATAAATTCTGTGCTAGGCTTGGAAATAACTCATGAACTAGAAATGCTAGAGAGACAAAATTTGTACCTGACTCTGCCCTGGATATCCCTGCTTCCGAAAATCAAACTTGTAGGGTCGCGGAGGGCAAGCTTCATACCGGAAATGACCAGCAGGTGGGGCTACTCCGAACGCTCCTCAAAAGCATCCCTAACGGGATTTTTGTGCACAGAGCTGTCAAAGAAACAAAGACAGAGTAAGGACGGTCAAATCACCCTCAGAATAATACTGGATTTTCACAAGTTGTACACCATTAGAAAGCCCGTCTCAAGGGCTCTCTCTTCCGTGAGTTTCGTTGAGGTCACCATTTTGTAGGCGAGGCCAGCGTCCTGGAAGTAGGGCTGCCCGAAACTCCACTGTATCACATGCCTACGTCATCGCCAGTGAGAAAAAGCCGGAACAAAAAGGTCCGAAATAAATTCTGTGCTAGGCTTGGAAATAACTCATGAACTAGAAATGCTAGAGAGACAAAATTTGTACCTGACTCTGCCCTGGATATCCCTGCTTCCGAAAATCAAACTTGTAGGGTCGCGGAGGGCAAGCTTCATACCGGAAATGACCAGCAGGTGGGGCTACTCCGAACGCTCCTCAAAAGCATCCCTAACGGGTTTTTTGTGCACAGAGCTGTCAAAGAAACAAAGACAGAGTAAGGACGGTCAAATCACCCTCAGAATAATACTGGATTTTCACAAGTTGTACACCATTAGAAAGCCCGTCTCAAGGGCTCTCTCTTCCGTGAGTTTCGTTGAGGTCACCATTTTGTAGGCGAGGCCAGCGTCCTGGAAGTAGGGCTGCCCGAAACTCCACTGTATCACATGCCTACGTCATCGCCAGTGAGAAAAAGCCGGCACAAAAAGGTCCGAAATAAATTCTGTGCTAGGCTTGGAAATAACTCATGAACTAGAAATGCTAGAGAGACAAAATTTGTACCTGACTCTGCCCTGGATATCCCTGCTTCCGAAAATCAAACTTGTAGGGTCGCGGAGGGCAAGCTTCATACCGGAAATGACCAGCAGGTGGGGCTACTCCGAACGCTCCTCAAAAGCATCCCTAACGGGATTTTTGTGCACAGAGCTGTCAAAGAAACAAAGACAGAGTAAGGACGGTCAAATCACCCTCAGAATAATACTGGATTTTCACAAGTTGTACACCATTAGAAAGCCCGTCTCAAGGGCTCTCTCTTCCGTGAGTTTCGTTGAGGTCACCATTTTGTAGGCGAGGCCAGCGTCCTGGAAGTAGGGCTGCCCGAAACTCCACTGTATCACATGCCTACGTCATCGCCACTGAGAAAAAGCCGGCACAAAAAGGTCCGAAATAAATTCTGTGCTAGGCTTGGAAATAACCCATGAACTAGAAATGCTAGAGAGACAAAATTTGTACCTGACTCTGCCCTGGATATCCCTGCTTCCGAAAATCAAACTTGTAGGGTCGCGGAGGGCAAGCTTCATACCGGAAATGACCAGCAGGTGGGGCTACTCCGAACGCTCCTCAAAAGCATCCTTAACGGGATTTTTGTGCACAGAGCTGTCAAAGAAACAAAGACAGAGTAAGGACGGTCAAATCACCCTCAGAATAATACTGGATTTTCACAAGTTGTACACCATTAGAAAGCCCGTCTCAAGGGCTCTCTCTTCCGTGAGTTTCGTTGAGGTCACCATTTTGTAGGCGAGGCCAGCGTCCTGGAAGTAGGGCTGCCCGAAACTCCACTGTATCACATGCCTACGTCATCGCCAGTGAGAAAAAGCCGGCACAAAAAGGTCCGAAATAAATTCTGTGCTAGGCTTGGAAATAACTCATGAACTAGAAATGCTAGAGAGACAAAATTTGTACCTGACTCTGCCCTGGATATCCCTGCTTCCGAAAATCAAACTTGTAGGGTCGCGGAGGGCAAGCTTCATACCGGAAATGACCAGCAGGTGGGGCTACTCCGAACGCTCCTCAAAAGCATCCCTAATGGGATTTTTGTGCACAGAGCTGTCAAAGAAACAAAGACAGAGTAAGGACGGTCAAATCACCCTCAGAATAATACTGGATTTTCACAAGTTGTACACCATTAGAAAGCCCGTCTCAAGGGCTCTCTCTTCCGTGAGTTTCGTTGAGGTCACCATTTTGTAGGCGAGGCCAGCGTCCTGGAAGTAGGGCTGCCCGAAACTCCACTGTATCACATGCCTACGTCATCGCCAGTGAGAAAAAGCCGGCACAAAAAGGTCCGAAATAAATTCTGTGCTAGGCTTGGAAATAACTCATGAACTAGAAATGCTAGAGAGACAAAATTTGTACCTGACTCTGCCCTGGATATCCCTGCTTCCGAAAATCAAACTTGTAGGGTCGCGGAGGGCAAGCTTCATACCGGAAATGACCAGCAGGTGGGGCTACTCCGAACGCTCCTCAAAAGCATCCCTAATGGGATTTTTGTGCACAGAGCTGTCAAAGAAACAAAGACAGAGTAAGGACGGTCAAATCACCCTCAGAATAATACTGGATTTTCACAAGTTGTACACCATTAGAAAGCCCGTCTCAAGGGCTCTCTCTTCCGTGAGTTTCGTTGAGGTCACCATTTTGTAGGCGAGGCCAGCGTCCTGGAAGTAGGGCTGCCCGAAACTCCACTGTATCACATGCCTACGTCATCGCCAGTGAGAAAAAGCCGGCACAAAAAGGTCCGAAATAAATTCTGTGCTAGGCTTGGAAATAACCAATGATCTAGAAATGCTAGAGAGACAAAATTTGTACCTGACTCTGCCCTGGATATCCCTGCTTCCGAAAATCAAACTTGTAGGGTCGCGGAGGGCAAGCTTCATACCGGAAATGACCAGCAGGTGGGGCTACTCCGAACGCTCCTCAAAAGCATCCCTAATGGGATTTTTGTGCACAGAGCTGTCAAAGAAACAAAGACAGAGTAAGGACGGTCAAATCACCCTCAGAATAATACTGGATTTTCACAAGTTGTACACCATTAGAAAGCCCGTCTCAAGGGCTCTCTCTTCCGTGAGTTTCGTTGAGGTCACCATTTTGTAGGCGAGGCCAGCGTCCTGGAAGTAGGGCTGCCCGAAACTCCACTGTATCACATGCCTACGTCATCGCCACTGAGAAAAAGCCGGCACAAAAAGGTCCGAAATAAATTCTGTGCTAGGCTTGGAAATAACTCATGATCTAGAAATGCTAGAGAGACAAAATTTGTACCTGACTCTGCCCTGGATATCCCTGCTTCCGAAAATCAAACTTGTAGGGTCGCGGAGGGCAAGCTTCATACCGGAAATGACCAGCAGGTGGGGCTACTCCGAACGCTCCTCAAAAGCATCCCTAATGGGATTTTTGTGCACAGAGCTGTCAAAGAAACAAAGACAGAGTAAGGACGGTCAAATCACCCTCAGAATAATACTGGATTTTCACAAGTTGTACACCATTAGAAAGCCCGTCTCAAGGGCTCTCTCTTCCGTGAGTTTCGTTGAGGTCACCATTTTGTAGGCGAGGCCAGCGTCCTGGAAGTAGGGCTGCCCGAAACTCCACTGTATCACATGCCTACGTCATCGCCAGTGAGAAAAAGCCGGCACAAAAAGGTCCGAAATAAATTCTGTGCTAGGCTTGGAAATAACTCATGAACTAGAAATGCTAGAGAGACAAAATTTGTACCTGACTCTGCCCTGGATATCCCTGCTTCCGAAAATCAAACTTGTAGGGTCGCGGAGGGCAAGCTTCATACCGGAAATGACCAGCAGGTGGGGCTACTCCGAACGCTCCTCAAAAGCATCCCTAACGGGATTTTTGTGCACAGAGCTGTCAAAGAAACAAAGACAGAGTAAGGACGGTCAAATCACCCTCAGAATAATACTGGATTTTCACAAGTTGTACACCATTAGAAAGCCCGTCTCAAGGGCTCTCTCTTCCGTGAGTTTCGTTGAGGTCACCATTTTGTAGGCGAGGCCAGCGTCCTGGAAGTAGGGCTGCCCGAAACTCCACTGTATCACATGCCTACGTCATCGCCAGTGAGAAAAAGCCGGCACAAAAAGGTCCGAAATAAATTCTGTGCTAGGTTGGGAAATAACTCATGAACTAGAAATGCTAGAGAGACAAAATTTGTACCTGACTCTGCCCTGGATATCCCTGCTTCCGAAAATCAAACTTGTAGGGTCGCGGAGGGCAAGCTTCATACCGGAAATGACCAGCAGGTGGGGCTACTCCGAACGCTCCTCAAAAGCATCCCTAACGGGATTTTTGTGCACAGAGCTGTCAAAGAAACAAAGACAGAGTAAGGACGGTCAAATCACCCTCAGAATAATACTGGATTTTCACAAGTTGTACACCATTAGAAAGCCCGTCTCAAGGGCTCTCTCTTCCGTGAGTTTCGTTGAGGTCACCATTTTGTAGGCGAGGCCAGCGTCCTGGAAGTAGGGCTGCCCGAAACTCCACTGTATCACATGCCTACGTCATCGCCAGTGAGAAAAAGCCGGCACAAAAAGGTCCGAAATAAATTCTGTGCTAGGCTTGGAAATAACTCATGAACTAGAAATGCTAGAGAGACAAAATTTGTACCTGACTCTGCCCTGGATATCCCTGCTTCCGAAAATCAAACTTGTAGGGTCGCGGAGGGCAAGCTTCATACCGGAAATGACCAGCAGGTGGGGCTACTCTGAACGCTCCTCAAAAGCATCCCTAACGGGATTTTTGTGCACAGAGCTGTCAAAGAAACAAAGACAGAGTAAGGACGGTCAAATCACCCTCAGAATAATACTGGATTTTCACAAGTTGTACACCATTAGAAAGCCCGTCTCAAGGGCTCTCTCTTCCGTGAGTTTCGTTGAGGTCACCATTTTGTAGGCGAGGCCAGCGTCCTGGAAGTAGGGCTGCCCGAAACTCCACTGTATCACATGCCTACGTCATCGCCAGTGAGAAAAAGCCGGCACAAAAAGGTCCGAAATAAATTCTGTGCTAGGCTTGGAAATAACTCATGATCTAGAAATGCTAGAGAGACAAAATTTGTACCTGACTCTGCCCTGGATATCCCTGCTTCCGAAAATCAAACTTGTAGGGTCGCGGAGGGCAAGCTTCATACCGGAAATGACCAGCAGGTGGGGCTACTCCGAACGCTCCTCAAAAGCATCCCTAACGGGATTTTTGTGCACAGAGCTGTCAAAGAAACAAAGACAGAGTAAGGACGGTCAAATCACCCTCAGAATAATACTGGATTTTCACAAGTTGTACACCATTAGAAAGCCCGTCTCAAGGGCTCTCTCTTCCGTGAGTTTCGTTGAGGTCACCATTTTGTAGGCGAGGCCAGCGTCCTGGAAGTAGGGCTGCCCGAAACTCCACTGTATCACATGCCTACGTCATCGCCACTGAGAAAAAGCCGGCACAAAAAGGTCCGAAATAAATTCTGTGCTAGGCTTGGAAATAACTCATGAACTAGAAATGCTAGAGAGACAAAATTTGTACCTGACTCTGCCCTGGATATCCCTGCTTCCGAAAATCAAACTTGTAGGGTCGCGGAGGGCAAGCTTCATACCGGAAATGACCAGCAGGTGGGGCTACTCCGAACGCTCCTCAAAAGCATCCCTAATGGGATTTTTGTGCACAGAGCTGTCAAAGAAACAAAGACAGAGTAAGGACGGTCAAATCACCCTCAGAATAATACTGGATTTTCACAACTTGTACACCATTAGAAAGCCCGTCTCAAGGGCTCTCTCTTCCGTGAGTTTCGTTGAGGTCACCATTTTGTAGGCGAGGCCAGCGTCCTGGAAGTAGGGCTGCCCGAAACTCCACTGTATCACATGCCTACGTCATCGCCACTGAGAAAAAGCCGGCACAAAAAGGTCCGAAATAAATTCTGTGCTAGGCTTGGAAATAACTCATGATCTAGAAATGCTAGAGAGACAAAATTTGTACCTGACTCTGCCCTGGATATCCCTGCTTCCGAAAATCAAACTTGTAGGGTCGCGGAGGGCAAGCTTCATACCGGAAATGACCAGCAGGTGGGGCTACTCCGAACGCTCCTCAAAAGCATCCCTAACGGGATTTTTGTGCACAGAGCTGTCAAAGAAACAAAGACAGAGTAAGGACGGTCAAATCACCCTCAGAATAATACTGGATTTTCACAAGTTGTACACCATTAGAAAGCCCGTCTCAAGGGCTCTCTCTTCCGTGAGTTTCGTTGAGGTCACCATTTTGTAGGCGAGGCCAGCGTCCTGGAAGTAGGGCTGCCCGAAACTCCACTGTATCACATGCCTACGTCATCGCCAGTGAGAAAAAGCCGGCACAAAAAGGTCCGAAATAAATTCTGTGCTAGGCTTGGAAATAACTCATGAACTAGAAATGCTAGAGAGACAAAATTTGTACCTGACTCTGCCCTGGATATCCCTGCTTCCGAAAATCAAACTTGTAGGGTCGCGGAGGGCAAGCTTCATACCGGAAATGACCAGCAGGTGGGGCTACTCCGAACGCTCCTCAAAAGCATCCCTAACGGGATTTTTGTGCACAGAGCTGTCAAAGAAACAAAGACAGAGTAAGGACGGTCAAATCACCCTCAGAATAATACTGGATTTTCACAAGTTGTACACCATTAGAAAGCCCGTCTCAAGGGCTCTCTCTTCCGTGAGTTTCGTTGAGGTCACCCTTTTGTAGGCGAGGCCAGCGTCCTGGAAGTAGGGTTGCCCGAAACTCCACTGTATCACATGCCTACGTCATCGCCAGTGAGAAAAAGCCGGCACAAAAAGGTCCGAAATAAATTCTGTGCTAGGCTTGGAAATAACTCATGAACTAGAAATGCTAGAGAGACAAAATTTGTACCTGACTCTGCCCTGGATATCCCTGCTTCCGAAAATCAAACTTGTAGGGTCGCGGAGGGCAAGCTTCATACCGGAAATGACCTGCAGGTGGGGTTACTCCGAACGCTCCTCAAAAGCATCCCTAACGGGATTTTTGTGCACAGAGCTGTCAAAGAAACAAAGACAGAGTAAGGACGGTCAAATCACCCTCAGAATAATACTGGATTTTCACAAGTTGTACACCATTAGAAAGCCCGTCTCAAGGGCTCTCTCTTCCGTGAGTTTCGTTGAGGTCACCATTTTGTAGGCGAGGCCAGCGTCCTGGAAGTAGGGCTGCCCGAAACTCCACTGTATCACATGCCTACGTCATCGCCAGTGAGAAAAAGCCGGCACAAAAAGGTCCGAAATAAATTCTGTGCTAGGCTTGGAAATAACTCATGAACTAGAAATGCTAGAGAGACAAAATTTGTACCTGACTCTGCCCTGGATATCCCTGCTTCCGAAAATCAAACTTGTAGGGTCGCGGAGGGCAAGCTTCATACCGGAAATGACCAGCAGGTGGGGCTACTCCGAACGCTCCTCAAAAGCATCCCTAACGGGATTTTTGTGCACAGAGCTGTCAAAGAAACAAAGACAGAGTAAGGACGGTCAAATCACCCTCAGAATAATACTGGATTTTCACAAGTTGTACACCATTAGAAAGCCCGTCTCAAGGGCTCTCTCTTCCGTGAGTTTCGTTGAGGTCACCATTTTGTAGGCGAGGCCAGCGTCCTGGAAGTAGGGTTGCCCGAAACTCCACTGTATCACATGCCTACGTCATCGCCAGTGAGAAAAAGCCGGCACAAAAAGGTCCGAAATAAATTCTGTGCTAGGCTTGGAAATAACTCATGAACTAGAAATGCTAGAGAGACAAAATTTGTACCTGACTCTGCCCTGGATATCCCTGCTTCCGAAAATCAAACTTGTAGGGTCGCGGAGGGCAAGCTTCATACCGGAAATGACCAGCAGGTGGGGCTACTCCGAACGCTCCTCAAAAGCATCCCTAACGGGATTTTTGTGCACAGAGCTGTCAAAGAAACAAAGACAGAGTAAGGACGGTCAAATCACCCTCAGAATAATACTGGATTTTCACAAGTTGTACACCATTAGAAAGCCCGTCTCTAGGGCTCTCTCTTCCGTGAGTTTCGTTGAGGTCACCATTTTGTAGGCGAGGCCAGCGTCCTGGAAGTAGGGCTGCCCGAAACTCCACTGTATCACATGCTACGTCATCGCCAGTGAGAAAAAGCCGGCACAAAAAGGTCCGAAATAAATTCTGTGCTAGGCTTGGAAATAACTCATGAACTAGAAATGCTAGAGAGACAAAATTTGTACCTGACTCTGCCCTGGATATCCCTGCTTCCGAAAATCAAACTTGTAGGGTCGCGGAGGGCAAGCTTCATACCGGAAATGACCAGCAGGTGGGGCTACTCCGAACGCTCCTCAAAAGCATCCCTAACGGGATTTTTGTGCACAGAGCTGTCAAAGAAACAAAGACAGAGTAAGGACGGTCAAATCACCCTCAGAATAATACTGGATTTTCACAAGTTGTACACCATTAGAAAGCCCGTCTCAAGGGCTCTCTCTTCCGTGAGTTTCGTTGAGGTCACCATTTTGTAGGCGAGGCCAGCGTCCTGGAAGTAGGGCTGCCCGAAACTCCACTGTATCACATGCCTACGTCATCGCCAGTGAGAAAAAGCCGGCACAAAAAGGTCCGAAATAAATTCTGTGCTAGGCTTGGAAATAACTCATGAACTAGAAATGCTAGAGAGACAAAATTTGTACCTGACTCTGCCCTGGTTATCCCTGCTTCCGAAAATCAAACTTGTAGGGTCGCGGAGGGCAAGCTTCATACCGGAAATGACCAGCAGGTGGGGCTACTCTGAACGCTCCTCAAAAGCATCCCTAACGGGATTTTTGTGCACAGAGCTGTCAAAGAAACAAAGACAGAGTAAGGACGGTCAAATCACCCTCAGAATAATACTGGATTTTCACAAGTTGTACACCATTAGAAAGCCCGTCTCAAGGGCTCTCTCTTCCGTGAGTTTCGTTGAGGTCACCATTTTGTAGGCGAGGCCAGCGTCCTGGAAGTAGGGCTGCCCGAAACTCCACTGTATCACATGCCTACGTCATCGCCAGTGAGAAAAAGCCGGCACAAAAAGGTCCGAAATAAATTCTGTGCTAGGCTTGGAAATAACTCATGAACTAGAAATGCTAGAGAGACAAAATTTGTACCTGACTCTGCCCTGGATATCCCTGCTTCCGAAAATCAAACTTGTAGGGTCGCGGAGGGCAAGCTTCATACCGGAAATGACCAGCAGGTGGGGCTACTCCGAACGCTCCTCAAAAGCATCCCTAATGGGATTTTTGTGCACAGAGCTGTCAAAGAAACAAAGACAGAGTAAGGACGGTCAAATCACCCTCAGAATAATACTGGATTTTCACAAGTTGTACACCATTAGAAAGCCCGTCTCAAGGGCTCTCTCTTCCGTGAGTTTCGTTGAGGTCACCATTTTGTAGGCGAGGCCAGCGTCCTGGAAGTAGGGCTGCCCGAAACTCCACTGTATCACATGCCTACGTCATCGCCAGTGAGAAAAAGCCGGCACAAAAAGGTCCGAAATAAATTCTGTGCTAGGCTTGGAAATAACTCATGAACTAGAAATGCTAGAGAGACAAAATTTGTACCTGACTCTGCCCTGGATATCCCTGCTTCCGAAAATCAAACTTGTAGGGTCGCGGAGGGCAAGCTTCATACCGGAAATGACCAGCAGATGGGGCTACTCCGAACGCTCCTCAAAAGCATCCCTAATGGGATTTTTGTGCACAGAGCTGTCAAAGAAACAAAGACAGAGTAAGGACGGTCAAATCACCCTCAGAATAATACTGGATTTTCACAAGTTGTACACCATTAGAAAGCCCGTCTCAAGGGCTCTCTCTTCCGTGAGTTTCGTTGAGGTCACCATTTTGTAGGCGAGGCCAGCGTCCTGGAAGTAGGGCTGCCCGAAACTCCACTGTATCACATGCCTACGTCATCGCCAGTGAGAAAAAGCCGGCACAAAAAGGTCCGAAATAAATTCTGTGCTAGGCTTGGAAATAACTCATGAACTAGAAATGCTAGAGAGACAAAATTTGTACCTGACTCTGCCCTGGATATCCCTGCTTCCGAAAATCAAACTTGTAGGGTCGCGGAGGGCAAGCTTCATACCGGAAATGACCAGCAGGTGGGGCTACTCCGAACGCTCCTCAAAAGCATCCCTAACGGGATTTTTGTGCACAGAGCTGTCAAAGAAACAAAGACAGAGTAAGGACGGTCAAATCACCCTCAGAATAATACTGGATTTTCACAAGTTGTACACCATTAGAAAGCCCGTCTCAAGGGCTCTCTCTTCCGTGAGTTTCGTTGAGGTCACCATTTTGTAGGCGAGGCCAGCGTCCTGGAAGTAGGGCTGCCCGAAACTCCACTGTATCACATGCCTACGTCATCGCCAGTGAGAAAAAGCCGGCACAAAAAGGTCCGAAATAAATTCTGTGCTAGGCTTGGAAATAACTCATGAACTAGAAATGCTAGAGAGACAAAATTTGTACCTGACTCTGCCCTGGATATCCCTGCTTCCGAAAATCAAACTTGTAGGGTCGCGGAGGGCAAGCTTCATACCGGAAATGACCAGCAGGTGGGGCTACTCCGAACGCTCCTCAAAAGCATCCCTAACGGGATTTTTGTGCACAGAGCTGTCAAAGAAACAAAGACAGAGTAAGGACGGTCAAATCACCCTCAGAATAATACTGGATTTTCACATGTTGTACACCATTAGAAAGCCCGTCTCAAGGGCTCTCTCTTCCGTGAGTTTCGTTGAGGTCACCATTTTGTAGGCGAGGCCAGCGTCCTGGAAGTAGGGCTGCCCGAAACTCCACTGTATCACATGCCTACGTCATCGCCAGTGAGAAAAAGCCGGCACAAAAAGGTCCGAAATAAATTCTGTGCTAGGCTTGGAAATAACTCATGAACTAGAAATGCTAGAGAGGCAAAATTTGTACCTGACTCTGCCCTGTTTATCCCTGCTTCCGAAAATCAAACTTGTAGGGTCGCGGAGGGCAAGCTTCATACCGGAAATGACCAGCAGGTGGGGCTACTCTGAACGCTCCTCAAAAGCATCCCTAACGGGATTTTTTTGCACAGAGCTGTCAAAGAAACAAAGACAGAGTAAGGACGGTCAAATCACCCTCAGAATAATACTGGATTTTCACAAGTTGTACACCATTAGAAAGCCCGTCTCAAGGGCTCTCTCTTCCGTGAGTTTCGTTGAGGTCACCATTTTGTAGGCGAGGCCAGCGTCCTGGAAGTAGGGCTGCCCGAAACTCCACTGTATCACATGCCTACGTCATCGCCAGTGAGAAAAAGCCGGCACAAAAAGGTCCGAAATAAATTCTGTGCTAGGCTTGGAAATAACTCATGAACTAGAAATGCTAGAGAGACAAAATTTGAACCTGACTCTGCCCTGGATATCCCTGCTTCCGAAAATCAAACTTGTAGGGTCGCGGAGGGCAAGCTTCATACCGGAAATGACCAGCAGGTGGGGCTACTCCGAACGCTCCTCAAAAGCATCCCTAACGGGTTTTTTGTGCACAGAGCTGTCAAAGAAACAAAGACAGAGTAAGGACGGTCAAATCACCCTCAGAATAATACTGGATTTTCACAAGTTGTACACCATTAGAAAGCCCGTCTCAAGGGCTCTCTCTTCCGTGAGTTTCGTTGAGGTCACCATTTTGTAGGCGAGGCCAGCGTCCTGGAAGTAGGGCTGCCCGAAACTCCACTGTATCACATGCCTACGTCATCGCCAGTGAGAAAAAGCCGGCACAAAAAGGTCCGAAATAAATTCTGTGCTAGGCTTGGAAATAACTCATGAACTAGAAATGCTAGAGAGACAAAATTTGTACCTGACTCTGCCCTGGATATCCCTGCTTCCGAAAATCAAACTTGTAGGGTCGCGGAGGGCAAGCTTCATACCGGAAATGACCAGCAGGTGGGGCTACTCCGAACGCTCCTCAAAAGCATCCCTAATGGGATTTTTGTGCACAGAGCTGTCAAAGAAACAAAGACAGAGTAAGGACGGTCAAATCACCCTCAGAATAATACTGGATTTTCACAAGTTGTACACCATTTGAAAGCCCGTCTCAAGGGCTCTCTCTTCCGTGAGTTTCGTTGAGGTCACCATTTTGTAGGCGAGGCCAGCGTCCTGGAAGTAGGGCTGCCCGAAACTCCACTGTATCACATGCCTACGTCATCGCCACTGAAAAAAAACCGGCACAAAAAGGTCCGAAATAAATTCTGTGCTAGGCTTGGAAATAACTCATGAACTAGACATGCTAGAGAGACAAAATTTGTACCTGACTCTGCCCTGGATATCCCTGCTTCCGAAAATCAAACTTGTAGGGTCGCGGAGGGCAAGCTTCATACCGGAAATGACCAGCAGGTGGGGCTACTCCGAACGCTCCTCAAAAGCATCCCTAATGGGATTTTTGTGCACAGAGCTGTCAAAGAAACAAAGACAGAGTAAGGACGGTCAAATCACCCTCAGAATAATACTGGATTTTCACAAGTTGTACACCATTAGAAAGCCCGTCTCAAGGGCTCTCTCTTCCGTGAGTTTCGTTGAGGTCACCATTTTGTAGGCGAGGCCAGCGTCCTGGAAGTAGGGCTGCCCGAAACTCCACTGTATCACATGCCTACGTCATCGCCACTGAGAAAAAGCCGGCACAAAAAGGTCCGAAATAAATTCTGTGCTAGGCTTGGAAATAACTCATGAACTAGAATTGCTAGAGAGACAAAATTTGTACCTGACCCTGCCCTGGATATCCCTGCTTCCGAAAATCAAACTTGTAGGGTCGCGGAGGGCAAGCTTCATACCGGAAATGACCAGCAGGTGGGGCTATTCCGAACGCTCCTCAAAAGCATCCCTAATGGGATTTTTGTGCACAGAGCTGTCAAAGAAACAAAGACAGAGTAAGGACGGTCAAATCACCCTCAGAATAATACTGGATTTTCACAAGTTGTACACCATTTGAAAGCCCGTCTCAAGGGCTCTCTCTTCCGTGAGTTTCGTTGAGGTCACCATTTTGTAGGCGAGGCCAGCGTCCTGGAAGTAGGGCTGCCCGAAACTCCACTGTATCACATGCCTACGTCATCGCCAGTGAGAAAAAGCCGGCACAAAAAGGTCCGAAATAAATTCTGTGCTAGGCTTGGAAATAACTCATGAACTAGAAATGCTAGAGAGACAAAATTTGTACCTGACTCTGCCCTGGATATCCCTGCTTCCGAAAATCAAACTTGTAGGGTCGCGGAGGGCAAGCTTCATACCGGAAATGACCAGCAGGTGGGGCTACTCCGAACGCTCCTCAAAAGCATCCCTAATGGGATTTTTGTGCACAGAGCTGTCAAAGAAACAAAGACAGAGTAAGGACGGTCAAATCACCCTCAGAATAATACTGGATTTTCACAAGTTGTACACCATTAGAAAGCCCGTCTCAAGGGCTCTCTCTTCCGTGAGTTTCGTTGAGGTCACCATTTTGTAGGCGAGGCCAGCGTCCTGGAAGTAGGGCTGCCCGAAACTCCACTGTATCACATGCCTACGTCATCGCCAGTGAGAAAAAGCCGGCACAAAAAGGTCCGAAATAAATTCTGTGCTAGGCTTGGAAATAACTCATGAACTAGAAATGCTAGAGAGACAAAATTTGTACCTGACTCTGCCCTGGATATCCCTGCTTCCGAAAATCAAACTTGTAGGGTCGCAGAGGGCAAGCTTCATACCGGAAATGACCAGCAGGTGGGGCTACTCCGAACGCTCCTCAAAAGCATCGCTAATGGGATTTTTGTGCACAGAGCTGTCAAAGAAACAAAGACAGAGTAAGGACGGTCAAATCACCCTCAGAATAATACTGGATTTTCACAAGTTGTACACCATTAGAAGCCCGTCTCAAGGGCTCTCTCTTCCGTGAGTTTCGTTGAGGTCACCATTTTGTAGGCGAGGCCAGCGTCCTGGAAGTAGGGCTGCCCGAAACTCCACTGTATCACATGCCTACGTCATCGCCAGTGAGAAAAAGCCGGCACAAAAAGGTCCGAAATAAATTCTGTGCTAGGCTTGGAAATAACTCATGAACTAGAAATGCTAGAGAGACAAAATTTGTACCTGACTCTGCCCTGGATATCCCTGCTTCCGAAAATCAAACTTGTAGGGTCGCGGAGGGCAAGCTTCATACCGGAAATGACCAGCAGGTGGGGCTACTCCGAACGCTCCTCAAAAGCATCCCTAATGGGATTTTTGTGCACAGAGCTGTCAAAGAAACAAAGACAGAGTAAGGACGGTCAAATAACCCTCAGAATAATACTGGATTTTCACAAGTTGTACACCATTAGAAAGCCCGTCTCAAGGGCTCTCTCTTCCGTGAGTTTCGTTGAGGTCACCATTTTGTAGGCGAGGCCAGCGTCCTGGAAGTAGGGCTGCCCGAAACTCCACTGTATCACATGCCTACGTCATCGCCAGTGAGAAAAAGCCGGCACAAAAAGGTCCGAAATAAATTCTGTGCTAGGCTTGGAAATAACTCATGAACTAGAAATGCTAGAGAGACAAAATTTGTACCTGACTCTGCCCTGGATATCCCTGCTTCCGAAAATCAAACTTGTAGGGTCGCGGAGGGCAAGCTTCATACCGGAAATGACCAGCAGGTGGGGCTACTCCGAACGCTCCTCAAAAGCATCCCTAATGGGATTTTTGTGCACAGAGCTGTCAAAGAAACAAAGACAGAGTAAGGACGGTCAAATCACCCTCAGAATAATACTGGATTTTCACAAGTTGTACACCATTAGAAAGCCCGTCTCAAGGGCTCTCTCTTCCGTGAGTTTCGTTGAGGTCACCATTTTGTAGGCGAGGCCAGCGTCCTGGAAGTAGGGCTGCCCGAAACTCCACTGTATCACATGCCTACGTCATCGCCAGTGAGAAAAAGCCGGCACAAAAAGGTCCGAAATAAATTCTGTGCTAGGCTTGGAAATAGCTCATGAACTAGAAATGCTAGAGAGACAAAATTTGTACCTGACTCTGCCCTGGATATCCCTGCTTCCGAAAATCAAACTTGTAGGGTCGCGGAGGGCAAGCTTCATACCGGAAATGACCAGCAGGTGGGGCTACTCCGAACGCTCCTCAAAAGCATCCCTAATGGGAATTTTGTGCACACAGCTGTCAAAGAAACAAAGACAGAGTAAGGACGGTCAAATCACCCTCAGAATAATACTGGATTTTCACAAGTTGTACACCATTTGAAAGCCCGTCTCAAGGGCTCTCTCTTCCGTGAGTTTCGTTGAGGTCACCATTTTGTAGGCTAGGCCAGCGTCCTGGAAGTAGGGCTGCCCGAAACTCCACTGTATCACATGCCGACGTCATCGCCAGTGAGAAAAAGCCGGCACAAAAAGGTCCGAAATAAATTCTGTGCTAGGCTTGGAAATAACTCATGAACTAGAAATGCTAGAGAGACAAAATTTGTACCTGACTCTGCCCTGGATATCCCTGCTTCCGAAAATCAAACTTGTAGGGTCGCGGAGGGCAAGCTTCATACCGGAAATGACCAGCAGGTGGGGCTACTCCGAACGCTCCTCAAAAGCATCCCTAATGGGATTTTTGTGCACAGAGCTGTCAAAGAAACAAAGACAGAGTAAGGACGGTCAAATCACCCTCAGAATAATACTGGATTTTCACAAGTTGTACACCATTTGAAAGCCCGTATCAAGGGCTCCCTCTTCCGTGAGTTTCGTTGAGGTCACCATTTTGTAGGCGAGGCCAGCGTCCTGGAAGTAGGGCTGCCCGAAACTCCACTGTATCACATGCCTACGTCATCGCCAGTGAGAAAAAGCCGGCACAAAAAGGTCCGAAATAAATTCTGTGCTAGGCTTGGAAATAACTCATGAACTAGAAATGCTAGAGAGACAAAATTTGTACCTGACTCTGCCCTGGATATCCCTGCTTCCGAAAATCAAACTTGTAGGGTCGCGGAGGGCAAGCTTCATACCGGAAATGACCAGCAGGTGGGGCTACTCCGAACGCTCCTCAAAAGCATCCCTAATGGGATTTTTGTGCACAGAGCTGTCAAAGAAACAAAGACAGAGTAAGGACGGTCAAATCACCCTCAGAATAATACTGGATTTTCACAAGTTGTACACCATTAGAAAGCCCGTCTCATGGGCTATCTCTTCCGTGAGTTTCGTTGAAGTCACCATTTTGTAGGCGAGGCCAGCGTCCTGGAAGTAGGGCTGCCCGAAACTCCACTGTATCACATGCCTACGTCATCGCCAGTGAGAAAAAGCCGGCACAAAAAGGTCCGAAATAAATTCTGTGCTAGGCTTGGAAATAACTCATGAACTAGAAATGCTAGAGAGACAAACTTTGTACCTGACTCTGCCCTGGATATCCCTGCTTCCGAAAATCAAACTTGTGGGGTCGCGGAGGGCAAGCTTCATACCGGAAATGACCAGCAGGTGGGGCTACTCCGAACGCTCCTCAAAAGCATCCCTAATGGGATGTTTGTGCACAGAGCTGTCAAAAAAACAAAGACAGAGTAAGGACGGTCAAATCACCCTCAGAATAATACTGGATTTTCACAAATTGTACACCATTAGAAAGCACGTCTCAAGGGCTCTCTCTTCCGTGAGTTTCGTTGAGGTCACCATTTTGTAGGCGAGGCCAGCGTCCTGGAAGTAGGGCTGCCCGAAACTCCACTGTATCACATGCCTACGTCATCGCCAGTGTGAAAAAGCCGGCACAAAAAGGTCCGAAATAAATTCTGTGCTAGGCTTGGAAATAACTCATGAACTAGAAATGCTAGAGAGACAAAATTTGTACCTGACTCTGCCCTGGATATCCCTGCTTCCGAAAATCAAACTTGTAGGGTCGCGGAGGGCAAGCTTCATACCGGAAATGACCAGCAGGTGGGGCTACTCCGAACGCTCCTCAAAAGCATCCCTAATGGGATTTTTGTGCACAGAGCTGTCAAAGAAACAAAGACAGAGTAAGGACGGTCAAATCACCCTCAGAATAATACTGGATTTTCACAAGTTGTACACCATTAGAAAGCCCGTCTCAAGGGCTCTCTCTTCCGTGAGTTTCGTTGTGGTCACCATTTTGTAGGCGAGGCCAGCGTCCTGGAAGTAGGGCTGCCCGAAACTCCACTGTATCACATGCCTACGTCATCGCCAGTGAGAAAAAGCCGGCACAAAAAGGTCCGAAATAAATTCTGTGCTAGGCTTGGAAATAACTCATGAACTAGAAATGCTAGAGAGACAAAATTTGTACCTGACTCTGCCCTGGATATCCCTGCTTCCGAAAATCAAACTTGTAGGGTCGCGGAGGGCAAGCTTCATACCGGAAATGACCAGCAGGTGGGGCTACTCCGAACGCTCCTCAAAAGCATCCCTAATGGGATTTTTGTGCACAGAGCTGTCAAAGAAACAAAGACAGAGTAAGGACGGTCAAATCACCCTCAGAATAATACTGGATTTTCACAAGTTGTACACCATTAGAAAGCCCGTCTCATGGGCTATCTCTTCCGTGAGTTTCGTTGAAGTCACCATTTTGTAGGCGAGGCCAGCGTCCTGGAAGTAGGGCTGCCCGAAACTCCACTGTATCACATGCCTACGTCATCGCCAGTGAGAAAAAGCCGGCACAAAAAGGTCCGAAATAAATTCTGTGCTAGGCTTGGAAATAACTCATGAACTAGAAATGCTAGAGAGACAAACTTTGTACCTGACTCTGCCCTGGATATCCCTGCTTCCGAAAATCAAACTTGTGGGGTCGCGGAGGGCAAGCTTCATACCGGAAATGACCAGCAGGTGGGGCTACTCCGAACGCTCCTCAAAAGCATCCCTAATGGGATGTTTGTGCACAGAGCTGTCAAAAAAACAAAGACAGAGTAAGGACGGTCAAATCACCCTCAGAATAATACTGGATTTTCACAAATTGTACACCATTAGAAAGCACGTCTCAAGGGCTCTCTCTTCCGTGAGTTTCGTTGAGGTCACCATTTTGTAGGCGAGGCCAGCGTCCTGGAAGTAGGGCTGCCCGAAACTCCACTGTATCACATGCCTACGTCATCGCCAGTGTGAAAAAGCCGGCACAAAAAGGTCCGAAATAAATTCTGTGCTAGGCTTGGAAATAACTCATGAACTAGAAATGCTAGAGAGACAAAATTTGTACCTGACTCTGCCCTGGATATCCCTGCTTCCGAAAATCAAACTTGTAGGGTCGCGGAGGGCAAGCTTCATACCGGAAATGACCAGCAGGTGGGGCTACTCCGAACGCTCCTCAAAAGCATCCCTAATGGGATTTTTGTGCACAGAGCTGTCAAAGAAACAAAGACAGAGTAAGGACGGTCAAATCACCCTCAGAATAATACTGGATTTTCACAAGTTGTACACCATTAGAAAGCCCGTCTCAAGGGCTCTCTCTTCCGTGAGTTTCGTTGTGGTCACCATTTTGTAGGCGAGGCCAGCGTCCTGGAAGTAGGGCTGCCCGAAACTCCACTGTATCACATGCCTACGTCATCGCCAGTGAGAAAAAGCCGGCACAAAAAGGTCCGAAATAAATTCTGTGCTAGGCTTGGAAATAACTCATGAACTAGAAATGCTAGAGAGACAAAATTTGTACCTGACTCTGCCCTGGATATCCCTGCTTCCGAAAATCAAACTTGTAGGGTCGCGGAGGGCAAGCTTCATACCGGAAATGACCAGCAGGTGGGGCTACTCCGAACGCTCCTCAAAAGCATCCCTAATGGGATTTTTGTGCACAGAGCTGTCAAAGAAACAAAGACAGAGTAAGGACGGTCAAATCACCCTCAGAATAATACTGGATTTTCACAAGTTGTACACCATTAGAAAGCCCGTCTCAAGGGCTCTCTCTTCCGTGAGTTTCGTTGAGGTCACCATTTTGTAGGCGAGGCCAGCGTCCTGGAAGTAGGGCTGCCCGAAACTCCACTGTATCACATGCCTACGTCATCGCCAGTGAGAAAAAGCCGGCACGAAAAGGTCCGAAATAAATTCTGTGCTAGGCTTGGAAATAACTCATGAACTAGAAATGCTAGAGAGACAAAATTTGTACCTGACTCTGCCCTGGATATCCCTGCTTCCGAAAATCAAACTTGTAGGGTCGCGGAGGGCAAGCTTCATACCGGAAATGACCAGCAGGTGGGGCTACTCCGAACGCTCCTCAAAAGCATCCCTAATGGGATTTTTGTGCACATAGCTGTCAAAGAAACAAAGACAGAGTAAGGACGGTCAAATCACCCTCAGAATAATACTGGATTTTCACAAGTTGTACACCATTAGAAAGCCCGTCTCAAGGGCTCTCTCTTCCGTGAGTTTCGTTGAGGTCACCATTTTGTAGGCGAGGCCAGCGTCCTGGAAGTAGGGCTGCCCGAAACTCCACTGTATCACATGCCTACGTCATCGCCAGTGAGAAAAAGCCGGCACAAAAAGGTCCGAAATAAATTCTGTGCTAGGCTTGGAAATAACTCATGAACTAGAAATGCTAGAGAGACAAAATGTGTACCTGACTCTGCCCTGGATATCCCTGCTTCCGAAAATCAAACTTGTAGGGTCGCGGAGGGCAAGCTTCATACCGGAATTGACCAGCAGGTGGGGCTACTCCGAACGCTCCTCAAAAGCATCCCTAATGGGATTTTTGTGCACAGAGCTGTCAAAGAAACAAAGACAGAGTAAGGACGGTCAAATCACCCTCAGAATAATACTGGATTTTCACAAGTTGTACACCATTAGAAAGCCCGTCTCAAGGGCTCTCTCTTCCGTGAGTTTCGTTGAGGTCACCATTTTGTAGGCGAGGCCAGCGTCCTGGAAGTAGGGCTGCCCGAAACTCCACTGTATCACATGCCTACGTCATCGCCAGTGAGAAAAAGCCGGCACAAAAAGGTCCGAAATAAATTCTGTGCTAGGCTTGGAAATAACTCCTGAACTAGAAATGCTAGAGAGACAAAATTTGTACCTGACTCTGCCCTGGATATCCCTGCTTCCGAAAATCAAACTTGTAGGGTCGCGGAGGGCAAGCTTCATACCGGAAATGACCAGCAGGTGGGGCTACTCCGAACGCTCCTCAAAAGCATCCCTAATGGGATTTTTGTGCACAGAGCTGTCAAAGAAACAAAGACAGAGTAAGGACGGTCAAATCACCCTCAGAATAATACTGGATTTTCACAAGTTGTACACCATTAGAAAGCCCGTCTCAAGGGCTCTCTCTTCCGTGAGTTTCGTTGAGGTCACCATTTTGTAGGCGAGGCCAGCGTCCTGGAAGTAGGGCTGCCCGAAACTCCACTGTATCACATGCCTACGTCATCGCCAGTGAGAAAAAGCCGGCACAAAAAGGTCCGAAATAAATTCTGTGCTAGGCTTGGAAATAACTCATGAACTAGAAATGCTAGAGAGACAAAATTTGTACCTGACTCTGCCCTGGATATCCCTGCTTCCGAAAATCAAACTTGTAGGGTCGCGGAGGGCAAGCTTCATACCGGAAATGACCAGCAGGTGGGGCTACTCCGAACGCTCCTCAAAAGCATCCCTAATGGGATTTTTGTGCACAGAGCTGTCAAAGAAACAAAGACAGAGTAAGGACGGTCAAATCACCCTCAGAATAATACTGGATTTTCACAAGTTGTACACCATTAGAAAGCCCGTCTCAAGGGCTCTCTCTTCCGTGAGTTTCGTTGAGGTCACCATTTTGTAGGCGAGGCCAGCGTCCTGGAAGTAGGGCTGCCCGAAACTCCACTGTATCACATGCCTACGTCATCGCCAGTGAGAAAAAGCCGGCACGAAAAGGTCCGAAATAAATTCTGTGCTAGGCTTGGAAATAACTCATGAACTAGAAATGCTAGAGAGACAAAATTTGTACCTGACTCTGCCCTGGATATCCCTGCTTCCGAAAATCAAACTTGTAGGGTCGCGGAGGGCAAGCTTCATACCGGAAATGACCAGCAGGTGGGGCTACTCCGAACGCTCCTCAAAAGCATCCCTAATGGGATTTTTGTGCACATAGCTGTCAAAGAAACAAAGACAGAGTAAGGACGGTCAAATCACCCTCAGAATAATACTGGATTTTCACAAGTTGTACACCATTAGAAAGCCCGTCTCAAGGGCTCTCTCTTCCGTGAGTTTCGTTGAGGTCACCATTTTGTAGGCGAGGCCAGCGTCCTGGAAGTAGGGCTGCCCGAAACTCCACTGTATCACATGCCTACGTCATCGCCAGTGAGAAAAAGCCGGCACAAAAAGGTCCGAAATAAATTCTGTGCTAGGCTTGGAAATAACTCATGAACTAGAAATGCTAGAGAGACAAAATGTGTACCTGACTCTGCCCTGGATATCCCTGCTTCCGAAAATCAAACTTGTAGGGTCGCGGAGGGCAAGCTTCATACCGGAATTGACCAGCAGGTGGGGCTACTCCGAACGCTCCTCAAAAGCATCCCTAATGGGATTTTTGTGCACAGAGCTGTCAAAGAAACAAAGACAGAGTAAGGACGGTCAAATCACCCTCAGAATAATACTGGATTTTCACAAGTTGTACACCATTAGAAAGCCCGTCTCAAGGGCTCTCTCTTCCGTGAGTTTCGTTGAGGTCACCATTTTGTAGGCGAGGCCAGCGTCCTGGAAGTAGGGCTGCCCGAAACTCCACTGTATCACATGCCTACGTCATCGCCAGTGAGAAAAAGCCGGCACAAAAAGGTCCGAAATAAATTCTGTGCTAGGCTTGGAAATAACTCCTGAACTAGAAATGCTAGAGAGACAAAATTTGTACCTGACTCTGCCCTGGATATCCCTGCTTCCGAAAATCAAACTTGTAGGGTCGCGGAGGGCAAGCTTCATACCGGAAATGACCAGCAGGTGGGGCTACTCCGAACGCTCCTCAAAAGCATCCCTAATGGGATTTTTGTGCACAGAGCTGTCAAAGAAACAAAGACAGAGTAAGGACGGTCAAATCACCCTCAGAATAATACTGGATTTTCACAAGTTGTACACCATTAGAAAGCCCGTCTCAAGGGCTCTCTCTTCCGTGAGTTTCGTTGAGGTCACCATTTTGTAGGCGAGGCCAGCGTCCTGGAAGTAGGGCTGCCCGAAACTCCACTGTATCACATGCCTACGTCATCGCCAGTGAGAAAAAGCCGGCACAAAAAGGTCCGAAATAAATTCTGTGCTAGGCTTGGAAATAACTCATGAACTAGAAATGCTAGAGAGACAAAATTTGTACCTGACTCTGCCCTGGATATCCCTGCTTCCGAAAATCAAACTTGTAGGGTCGCGGAGGGCAAGCTTCATACCGGAAATGACCAGCAGGTGGGGCTACTCCGAACGCTCCTCAAAAGCATCCCTAATGGGATTTTTGTGCACAGAGCTGTCAAAGAAACAAAGACAGAGTAAGGACGGTCAAATCACCCTCAGAATAATACTGGATTTTCACAAGTTGTACACCATTAGAAAGCCCGTCTCAAGGGCTCTCTCTTCCGTGAGTTTCGTTGAGGTCACCATTTTGTAGGCGAGGCCAGCGTCCTGGAAGTAGGGCTGCCCGAAACTCCACTGTATCACATGCCTACGTCATCGCCAGTGAGAAAAAGCCGGCACGAAAAGGTCCGAAATAAATTCTGTGCTAGGCTTGGAAATAACTCATGAACTAGAAATGCTAGAGAGACAAAATTTGTACCTGACTCTGCCCTGGATATCCCTGCTTCCGAAAATCAAACTTGTAGGGTCGCGGAGGGCAAGCTTCATACCGGAAATGACCAGCAGGTGGGGCTACTCCGAACGCTCCTCAAAAGCATCCCTAATGGGATTTTTGTGCACAGAGCTGTCAAAGAAACAAAGACAGAGTAAGGACGGTCAAATCACCCTCAGAATAATACTGGATTTTCACAAGTTGTACACCATTAGAAAGCCCGTCTCAAGGGCTCTCTCTTCCGTGAGTTTCGTTGAGGTCACCATTTTGTAGGCGAGGCCAGCGTCCTGGAAGTAGGGCTGCCCGAAACTCCACTGTATCACATGCCTACGTCATCGCCAGTGAGAAAAAGCCGGCACAAAAAGGTCCGAAATAAATTCTGTGCTAAGCTTGGAAATAACTCATGAACTAGAAATGCTAGAGAGACAAAATTTGTACCTGACTCTGCCCTGGATATCCCTGCTTCCGAAAATCAAACTTGTAGGGTCGCGGAGGGCAAGCTTCATACCGGAAATGACCAGCAGGTGGGGCTACTCCGAACGCTCCTCAAAAGCATCCCTAATGGGATTTTTGTGCACAGAGCTGTCAAAGAAACAAAGACAGAGTAAGGACGGTCAAATCACCCTCAGAATAATACTGGATTTTCACAAGTTGTACACCATTAGAAAGCCCGTCTCAAGGGCTCTCTCTTCCGTGAGTTTCGTTGAGGTCACCATTTTGTAGGCGAGGCCAGCGTCCTGGAAGTAGGGCTGCCCGAAACTCCACTGTATCACATGCCTACGTCATCGCCAGTGAGAAAAAGCCGGCACGAAAAGGTCCGAAATAAATTCTGTGCTAGGCTTGGAAATAACTCATGAACTAGAAATGCTAGAGAGACAAAATTTGTACCTGACTCTGCCCTGGATATCCCTGCTTCCGAAAATCAAACTTGTAGGGTCGCGGAGGGCAAGCTTCATACCGGAAATGACCAGCAGGTGGGGCTACTCCGAACGCTCCTCAAAAGCATCCCTAATGGGATTTTTGTGCACAGAGCTGTCAAAGAAACAAAGACAGAGTAAGGACGGTCAAATCACCCTCAGAATAATACTGGATTTTCACAAGTTGTACACCATTAGAAAGCCCGTCTCAAGGGCTCTCTCTTCCGTGAGTTTCGTTGAGTTCACCATTTTGTAGGCGAGGCCAGCGTCCTGGAAGTAGGGCTGCCCGAAACTCCACTGTATCACATGCCTACGTTATCGCCAGTGAGAAAAAGCCGGCACAAAAAGGTCCGAAATAAATTCTGTGCTAGGCTTGGAAATAACTCATGAACTAGAAATGCTAGAGAGACAAAATTTGTACCTGACTCTGCCCTGGATATCCCTGCTTCCGAAAATCAAACTTGTAGGGTCGCGGAGGGCAAGCTTCATACCGGAAATGACCAGCAGGTGGGGCTACTCCGAACGCTCCTCAAAAGCATCCCTAATGGGATTTTTGTGCACAGAGCTGTCAAAGAAACAAAGACAGAGTAAGGACGGTCAAATCACCCTCAGAATAATACTGGATTTTCACAAGTTGTACACCATTAGAAAGCCCGTCTCAAGGGCTCTCTCTTCCGTGAGTTTCGTTGAGGTCACCATTTTGTAGGCGAGGCCAGCGTCCTGGAAGTAGGGCTGCCCGAAACTCCACTGTATCACATGCCTACGTCATCGCCAGTGAGAAAAAGCCGGCACAAAAAGGTCCGAAATAAATTCTGTGCTAGGCTTGGAAATAACTCATGAACTAGAAATGCTAGAGAGACAAAATTTGTACCTGACTCTGCCCTGGATATCCCTGCTTCCGAAAATCAAACTTGTAGGGTCGCGGAGGGCAAGCTTCATACCGGAAATGACCAGCAGGTGGGGCTACTCCGAACGCTCCTCAAAAGCATCCCTAATGGGATTTTTGTGCACAGAGCTGTCAAAGAAACAAAGACAGAGTAAGGACGGTCAAATCACCCTCAGAATAATACTGGATTTTCACAAGTTGTACACCATTAGAAAGCCCGTCTCAAGGGCTCTCTCTTCCGTGAGTTTCGTTGAGGTCACCATTTTGTAGGCGAGGCCAGCGTCCTGGAAGTAGGGCTGCCCGAAACTCCACTGTATCACATGCCTACGTCATCGCCAGTGAGAAAAAGCCGGCACAAAAAGGTCCGAAATAAATTCTGTGCTAGGCTTGGAAATAACTCATGAACTAGAAATGCTAGAGAGACAAAATTTGTACCTGACTCTGCCCTGGATATCCCTGCTTCCGAAAATCAAACTTGTAGGGTCGCGGAGGGCAAGCTTCATACCGGAAATGACCAGCAGGTGGGGCTACTCCGAACGCTCCTCAAAAGCATCCCTAATGGGATTTTTGTGCACAGAGCTGTCAAAGAAACAAAGACAGAGTAAGGACGGTCAAATCACCCTCAGAATAATACTGGATTTTCACAAGTTGTACACCATTAGAAAGCCCGTCTCAAGGGCTCTCTCTTCCGTGAGTTTCGTTGAGGTCACCATTTTGTAGGCGAGGCCAGCGTCCTGGAAGTAGGGCTGCCCGAAACTCCACTGTATCACATGCCTACGTCATCGCCAGTGAGAAAAAGCCGGCACAAAAAGGTCCGAAATAAATTCTGTGCTAGGCTTGGAAATAACTCATGAACTAGAAATGCTAGAGAGACAAAATTTGTACCTGACTCTGCCCTGGATATCCCTGCTTCCGAAAATCAAACTTGTAGGGTCGCGGAGGGCAAGCTTCATACCGGAAATGACCAGCAGGTGGGGCTACTCCGAACGCTCCTCAAAAGCATCCCTAATGGGATTTTTGTGCACAGAGCTGTCAAAGAAACAAAGACAGAGTAAGGACGGTCAAATCACCCTCAGAATAATACTGGATTTTCACAAGTTGTACACCATTAGAAAGCCCGTCTCAAGGGCTCTCTCTTCCGTGAGTTTCGTTGAGGTCACCATTTTGTAGGCGAGGCCAGCGTCCTGGAAGTAGGGCTGCCCGAAACTCCACTGTATCACATGCCTACGTCATCGCCGATGAGAAAAAGCCGGCACAAAAAGGTCCGAAATAAATTCTGTGCTAGGCTTGGAAATAACTCATGAACTAGAAATGCTAGAGAGACAAAATTTGTACCTGACTCTGCCCTGGATATCCCTGCTTCCGAAAATCAAACTTGTAGGGTCGCGGAGGGCAAGCTTCATACCGCAAATGACCAGCAGGTGGGGCTACTCCGAACGCTCCTCAAAAGCATCCCTATGGTATTTTTGTGCACAGAGCTGTCAAAGAAACAAAGACAGAGTAAGGACGGTCAAATCACCCTCAGAATAATACTGGATTTTCACAAGTTGTACACCATTAGAAAGCCCGTCTCAAGGGCTCTCTCTTCCGTGAGTTTCGTTGAGGTCACCATTTTGTAGGCGAGGCCAGCGTCCTGGAAGTAGGGCTGCCCGAAACTCCACTGTATCACATGCCTACGTCATCGCCAGTGAGAAAAAGCCGGCACAAAAAAGTCCGAAATAAATTCTGTGCTAGGCTTGGAAATAACTCATGAACTAGAAATGCTAGAGAGACAAAATTTGTACCTGACTCTGCCCTGGATATCCCTGCTTCCGAAAATCAAACTTGTAGGGTCGCGGAGGGCAAGCTTCATACCGGAAATGACCAGCAGGTGGGGCTACTCCGAACGCTCCTCAAAAGCATCCCTTATGGTAATTTTGTGCACAGAGCTGTCAAACAAACAAAGACAGAGTAAGGACGGTCAAATCACCCTCAGAACAATACTGGATTTTCATAAGTTGTACACCATTAGAAAGCCCGTCTCAAGGGCTCTCTCTTCCGTGAGTTTCGTTGAGTTCACCATTTTGTAGGCGAGGCCAGCGTCCTGGAAGTAGGGCTGCCCGAAACTCCACTGTATCACATGCCTACGTTATCGCCAGTGAGAAAAAGCCGGCACAAAAAGGTCCGAAATAAATTCTGTGCTAGGCTTGGAAATAACTCATGAACTAGAAATGCTAGAGAGACAAAATTTGTACCTGACTCTGCCCTGGATATCCCTGCTTCCGAAAATCAAACTTGTAGGGTCGCGGAGGGCAAGCTTCATACCGGAAATGACCAGCAGGTGGGGCTACTCCGAACGCTCCTCAAAAGCATCCCTAATGGGATTTTTGTGCACAGAGCTGTCAAAGAAACAAAGACAGAGTAAGGACGGTCAAATCACCCTCAGAATAATACTGGATTTTCACAAGTTGTACACCATTAGAAAGCCCGTCTCAAGGGCTCTCTCTTCCGTGAGTTTCGTTGAGGTCACCATTTTGTAGGCGAGGCCAGCGTCCTGGAAGTAGGGCTGCCCGAAACTCCACTGTATCACATGCCTACGTCATCGCCAGTGAGAAAAAGCCGGCACAAAAAGGTCCGAAATAAATTCTGTGCTAGGCTTGGAAATAACTCATGAACTAGAAATGCTAGAGAGACAAAATTTGTACCTGACTCTGCCCTGGATATCCCTGCTTCCGAAAATCAAACTTGTAGGGTCGCGGAGGGCAAGCTTCATACCGGAAATGACCAGCAGGTGGGGCTACTCCGAACGCTCCTCAAAAGCATCCCTAATGGGATTTTTGTGCACAGAGCTGTCAAAGAAACAAAGACAGAGTAAGGACGGTCAAATCACCCTCAGAATAATACTGGATTTTCACAAGTTGTACACCATTAGAAAGCCCGTCTCAAGGGCTCTCTCTTCCGTGAGTTTCGTTGAGGTCACCATTTTGTAGGCGAGGCCAGCGTCCTGGAAGTAGGGCTGCCCGAAACTCCACTGTATCACATGCCTACGTCATCGCCAGTGAGAAAAAGCCGGCACAAAAAGGTCCGAAATAAATTCTGTGCTAGGCTTGGAAATAACTCATGAACTAGAAATGCTAGAGAGACAAAATTTGTACCTGACTCTGCCCTGGATATCCCTGCTTCCGAAAATCAAACTTGTAGGGTCGCGGAGGGCAAGCTTCATACCGGAAATGACCAGCAGGTGGGGCTACTCCGAACGCTCCTCAAAAGCATCCCTAATGGGATTTTTGTGCACAGAGCTGTCAAAGAAACAAAGACAGAGTAAGGACGGTCAAATCACCCTCAGAATAATACTGGATTTTCACAAGTTGTACACCATTAGAAAGCCCGTCTCAAGGGCTCTCTCTTCCGTGAGTTTCGTTGAGGTCACCATTTTGTAGGCGAGGCCAGCGTCCTGGAAGTAGGGCTGCCCGAAACTCCACTGTATCACATGCCTACGTCATCGCCAGTGAGAAAAAGCCGGCACAAAAAGGTCCGAAATAAATTCTGTGCTAGGCTTGGAAATAACTCATGAACTAGAAATGCTAGAGAGACAAAATTTGTACCTGACTCTGCCCTGGATATCCCTGCTTCCGAAAATCAAACTTGTAGGGTCGCGGAGGGCAAGCTTCATACCGGAAATGACCAGCAGGTGGGGCTACTCCGAACGCTCCTCAAAAGCATCCCTAATGGGATTTTTGTGCACAGAGCTGTCAAAGAAACAAAGACAGAGTAAGGACGGTCAAATCACCCTCAGAATAATACTGGATTTTCACAAGTTGTACACCATTAGAAAGCCCGTCTCAAGGGCTCTCTCTTCCGTGAGTTTCGTTGAGGTCACCATTTTGTAGGCGAGGCCAGCGTCCTGGAAGTAGGGCTGCCCGAAACTCCACTGTATCACATGCCTACGTCATCGCCGATGAGAAAAAGCCGGCACAAAAAGGTCCGAAATAAATTCTGTGCTAGGCTTGGAAATAACTCATGAACTAGAAATGCTAGAGAGACAAAATTTGTACCTGACTCTGCCCTGGATATCCCTGCTTCCGAAAATCAAACTTGTAGGGTCGCGGAGGGCAAGCTTCATACCGCAAATGACCAGCAGGTGGGGCTACTCCGAACGCTCCTCAAAAGCATCCCTATGGTATTTTTGTGCACAGAGCTGTCAAAGAAACAAAGACAGAGTAAGGACGGTCAAATCACCCTCAGAATAATACTGGATTTTCACAAGTTGTACACCATTAGAAAGCCCGTCTCAAGGGCTCTCTCTTCCGTGAGTTTCGTTGAGGTCACCATTTTGTAGGCGAGGCCAGCGTCCTGGAAGTAGGGCTGCCCGAAACTCCACTGTATCACATGCCTACGTCATCGCCAGTGAGAAAAAGCCGGCACAAAAAAGTCCGAAATAAATTCTGTGCTAGGCTTGGAAATAACTCATGAACTAGAAATGCTAGAGAGACAAAATTTGTACCTGACTCTGCCCTGGATATCCCTGCTTCCGAAAATCAAACTTGTAGGGTCGCGGAGGGCAAGCTTCATACCGGAAATGACCAGCAGGTGGGGCTACTCCGAACGCTCCTCAAAAGCATCCCTTATGGTAATTTTGTGCACAGAGCTGTCAAACAAACAAAGACAGAGTAAGGACGGTCAAATCACCCTCAGAACAATACTGGATTTTCATAAGTTGTACACCATTAGAAAGCCCGTCTCAAGGGCTCTCTCTTCCGTGAGTTTCGTTGAGGTCACCATGTTGTAGGCGAGGCCAGCGTCCTGGAAGTAGGGCTGCCCGAAACTCCACTGTATCACATGCCTACGTCATCGCCAGTGAGAAAAAGCCGGCACAAAAAAGTCCGAAATAAATTATGTGCTAGGCTTGGAAATAACTCATGAACTAGAAATGCTAGAGAGACAAAATTTGTACCTGACTCTGCCCTGGATATCCCTGCTTCCGAAAATCAAACTTGTAGGGTCGCGGAGGGCAAGCTTCATACCGGAAATGACCAGCAGGTGGGGCTACTCCGAACGCTCCTCAAAAGCATCCCTAATGGGATTTTTGTGTACAGAGCTGTCAAAGAAACAAAGACAGAGTAAGGACGGTCAAATCACCCTCAGAATAATACTGGATTTTCACAAGTTGTACACCATTAGAAAGCCCGTCTCAAGGGCTCTCTCTTCCGTGAGTTTCGTTGAGGTCACCATATTGTAGGCGAGGCCAGCGTCCTGGAAGTAGGGCTGCCCGAAACTCCACTGTATCACATGCCTACGTCATCGCCAGTGAGAAAAAGCCGGCACAAAAAAGTCCGAAATAAATTCTGTGCTAGGCTTGGAAATAACTCATGAACTAGAAATGCTAGAGAGACAAAATTTGTACCTGACTCTGCCCTGGATATCCCTGCTTCCGAAAATCAAACTTGTAGGGTCGCGGAGGGCAAGCTTCATACCGGAAATGACCAGCAGGTGGGGCTACTCCGAACGCTCCTCAAAAGCATCCCTTATGGTAATTTTGTGCACAGAGCTGTCAAACAAACAAAGACAGAGTAAGGACGGTCAAATCACCCTCAGAACAATACTGGATTTTCATAAGTTGTACACCATTAGAAAGCCCGTCTCAAGGGCTCTCTCTTCCGTGAGTTTCGTTGAGGTCACCATGTTGTAGGCGAGGCCAGCGTCCTGGAAGTAGGGCTGCCCGAAACTCCACTGTATCACATGCCTACGTCATCGCCAGTGAGAAAAAGCCGGCACAAAAAAGTCCGAAATAAATTATGTGCTAGGCTTGGAAATAACTCATGAACTAGAAATGCTAGAGAGACAAAATTTGTACCTGACTCTGCCCTGGATATCCCTGCTTCCGAAAATCAAACTTGTAGGGTCGCGGAGGGCAAGCTTCATACCGGAAATGACCAGCAGGTGGGGCTACTCCGAACGCTCCTCAAAAGCATCCCTAATGGGATTTTTGTGTACAGAGCTGTCAAAGAAACAAAGACAGAGTAAGGACGGTCAAATCACCCTCAGAATAATACTGGATTTTCACAAGTTGTACACCATTAGAAAGCCCGTCTCAAGGGCTCTCTCTTCCGTGAGTTTCGTTGAGGTCACCATATTGTAGGCGAGGCCAGCGTCCTGGAAGTAGGGCTGCCCGAAACTCCACTGTATCACATGCCTACGTCATCGCCAGTGAGAAAAAGCCGGCACAAAAAGGTCCGAAATAAATTCTGTGCTAGGCTTGGAAATAACTCATGAACTAGAAATGCTAGAGAGACAAAATTTGTACCTGACTCTGCCCTGGATATCCCTGCTTTCGAAAATCAAACTTGTAGGGTCGCGGAGGGCAAGCTTCATACTGGAAATGACCAGCAGGTGGGGCTACTCCGAACGCTCCTCAAAAGCATCCCTAATGGGATTTTTGTGCACAGAGCTGTCAAAGAAACAAAGACAGAGTAAGGACGGTCAAATCACCCTCAGAATAATACTGGATTTTCACAAGTTGTACACCATTAGAAAGCCCATCTCAAGGGCTCTCTTTTCCGTGAGTTTCGTTGAGGTCACCATTTTGTAGGCGAGGCCAGCGTCCTGGAAGTAGGGCTGCCCGAAACTCCACTGTATCACATGCCTACGTCATCGCCAGTGAGAAAAAGCCGGCACAAAAAGGTCCGAAATAAATTCTGTGCTAGGCTTGGAAATAACTCATGAACTAGAAATGCTAGAGAGACAAAATTTGTACCTGACTCTGCCCTGGATATCCCTGCTTCCGAAAATCAAACTTGTAGGGTCGCGGAGGGCAAGCTTCATACCGGAAAAGACCAGCAGGTGGGGCTACTCCGAACGCTCCTCAAAAGCATCCCTAATGGGATTTTTGTGCACAGAGCTGTCAAAGAAACAAAGACAGAGTAAGGACGGTCAAATCACCCTCAGAATAATACTGGATTTTCATAAGTTGTACACCATTAGAAAGCCCGTCTCAAGGGCTCTCTCTTCCGTGAGTTTCGTTGAGGTCACCATTTTGTAGGCGAGGCCAGCGTCCTGGAAGTAGGGCTGCCCGAAACTCCACTGTATCACATGCCTACGTCATCGCCAGTGAGAAAAAGCCGGCACAAAAAGGTCCGAAATAAATTCTGTGCTAGGCTTGGAAATAACTCATGAACTAGAAATGCTAGAGAGACAAAATTTGTACCTGACTCTGCCCTGGATATCCCTGCTTCCGAAAATCAAACTTGTAGGGTCGCGGAGGGCAAGCTTCATACCGGAAATGACCAGCAGGTGGGGCTACTCCGAACGCTCCTCAAAAGCATCCCTAATGGGATTTTTGTGCACAGAGCTGTCAAAGAAACAAAGACAGAGTAAGGACGGTCAAATCACCCTCAGAATAATACTGGATTTTCACAAGTTGTACACCATTAGAAAGCCCGTCTCAAGGGCTCTCTCTTCCGTGAGTTTCGTTGAGGTCACCATTTTGTAGGCGAGGCCAGCGTCCTGGAAGTAGGGCTGCCCGAAACTCCACTGTATCACATGCCTACGTCATCGCCAGTGAGAAAAAGCCGGCACAAAAAGGTCCGAAATAAATTCTGTGCTAGGCTTGGAAATAACTCATGAACTAGAAATGCTAGAGAGACAAAATTTGTACCTGACTCTGCCCTGGATATCCCTGCTTCCGAAAATCAAACTTGTAGGGTCGCGGAGGGCAAGCTTCATACCGGAAATGACCAGCAGGTGGGGCTACTCCGAACGCTCCTCAAAAGCATCCCTTATGGTATTTTTGTGCACAGAGCTGTCAAACAAACAAAGACAGAGTAAGGACGGTCAAATCACCCTCAGAACAATACTGGATTTTCATAAGTTGTACACCATTAGAAAGCCCGTCTCAAGGGCTCTCTCTTCCGTGAGTTTCGTTGAGGTCACCATGTTGTAGGCGAGGCCAGCGTCCTGGAAGTAGGGCTGCCCGAAACTCCACTGTATCACATGCCTACGTCATCGCCAGTGAGAAAAAGCCGGCACAAAAAAGTCCGAAATAAATTATGTGCTAGGCTTGGAAATAACTCATGAACTAGAAATGCTAGAGAGACAAAATTTGTACCTGACTCTGCCCTGGATATCCCTGCTTCCGAAAATCAAACTTGTAGGGTCGCGGAGGGCAAGCTTCATACCGGAAATGACCAGCAGGTGGGGCTACTCCGAACGCTCCTCAAAAGCATCCCTAATGGGATTTTTGTGTACAGAGCTGTCAAAGAAACAAAGACAGAGTAAGGACGGTCAAATCACCCTCAGAATAATACTGGATTTTCACAAGTTGTACACCATTAGAAAGCCCGTCTCAAGGGCTCTCTCTTCCGTGAGTTTCGTTGAGGTCACCATTTTGTAGGCGAGGCCAGCGTCCTGGAAGTAGGGCTGCCCGAAACTCCACTGTATCACATGCCTACGTCATCGCCAGTGAGAAAAAGCCGGCACAAAAAGGTCCGAAATAAATTCTGTGCTAGGCTTGGAAATAACTCATGAACTAGAAATGCTAGAGAGACAAAATTTGTACCTGACTCTGCCCTGGATATCCCTGCTTCCGAAAATCAAACTTGTAGGGTCGCGGAGGGCAAGCTTCATACTGGAAATGACCAGCAGGTGGGGCTACTCCGAACGCTCCTCAAAAGCATCCCTAATGGGATTTTTGTGCACAGAGCTGTCAAAGAAACAAAGACAGAGTAAGGACGGTCAAATCACCCTCAGAATAATACTGGATTTTCACAAGTTGTACACCATTAGAAAGCCCGTCTCAAGGGCTCTCTTTTCCGTGAGTTTCGTTGAGGTCACCATTTTGTAGGCGAGGCCAGCGTCCTGGAAGTAGGGCTGCCCGAAACTCCACTGTATCACATGCCTACGTCATCGCCAGTGAGAAAAAGCCGGCACAAAAAGGTCCGAAATAAATTCTGTGCTAGGCTTGGAAATAACTCATGAACTAGAAATGCTAGAGAGACAAAATTTGTACCTGACTCTGCCCTGGATATCCCTGCTTCCGAAAATCAAACTTGTAGGTTCGCGAAGGGCAAGCTTCATACCGGAAATGACCAGCAGGTGGGGCTACTCCGAACGCTCCTCAAAGGCATCCCTAATGGGATTTTTGTGCACAGAGCTGTCAAAGAAACAAAGACAGAGTAAGGACGGTCAAATCACCCTCAGAATAATACTGGATTTTCACAAGTTGTACACCATTAGAAAGCCCGTCTCAAGGGCTCTCTCTTCGGTGAGTTTCGTTGAGGTCACCATTTTGTAGGCGAGGCCAGCGTCCTGGAAGTAGGGCTGCCCGAAACTCCACTGTATCACATGCCTACGTCATCGCCAGTGAGAAAAAGCCGGCACAAAAAGGTCCGAAATAAATTCTGTGCTAGGCTTGGAAATAACTCATGAACTAGAAATGCTAGAGAGACAAAATTTGTACCTGACTCTGCCCTGGATATCCCTGCTTCCGAAAATCAAAGAAACAAAGACAGAGTAAGGACGGTCAAATCACCCTCAGAATAATACTGGATTTTCATAAGTTGTACACCATTAGAAAGCCCGTCTCAAGGGCTCTCTCTTCCGTGAGTTTCGTTGAGGTCACCATTTTGTAGGCGAGGCCAGCGTCCTGGAAGTAGGGCTGCCCGAAACTCCACTGTATCACATGCCTACGTCATCGCCAGTGAGAAAAAGCCGGCACAAAAAAGTCCGAAATAAATTCTGTGCTAGGCTTGGAAATAACTCATGAACTAGAAATGCTAGAGAGACAAAATTTGTACCTGACTCTGCCCTGGATATCCCTGCTTCCGAAAATCAAACTTGTAGGGTCGCGGAGGGCAAGCTTCATACCGGAAATGACCAGCAGGTGGGGCTACTCCGAACGCTCCTCAAAAGCATCCCTAATGGGATTTTTGTGCACAGAGCTGTCAAAGAAACAAAGACAGAGTAAGGACGGTCAAATCACCCTCAGAATAATACTGGATTTTCACAAGTTGTACACCATTAGAAAGCCCGTCTCAAGGGCTCTCTCTTCCGTGAGTTTCGTTGAGGTCACCATTTTGTAGGCGAGGCCAGCGTCCTGGAAGTAGGGCTGCCCGAAACTCCACTGTATCACATGCCTACGTCATCGCCAGTGAGAAAAAGCCGGCACAAAAAGGTCCGAAATAAATTCTGTGCTAGGCTTGGAAATAACTCATGAACTAGAAATGCTAGAGAGACAAAATTTGTACCTGACTCTGCCCTGGATATCCCTGCTTCCGAAAATCAAACTTGTAGGGTCGCGGAGGGCAAGCTTCATACTGGAAATGACCAGCAGATGGGGCTACTCCGAACGCTCCTCAAAAGCATCCCTAATGGGATTTTTGTGCACAGAGCTGTCAAAGAAACAAAGACAGAGTAAGGACGGTCAAATCACCCTCAGAATAATACTGGATTTTCACAAGTTGTACACCATTAGAAAGCCCGTCTCAAGGGCTCTCTCTTCCGTGAGTTTCGTTGAGGTCACCATTTTGTAGGCGAGGCCAGCGTCCTGGAAGTAGGGCTGCCCGAAACTCCACTGTATCACATGCCTACGTCATCGCCAGTGAGAAAAAGCCGGCACAAAAAGGTCCGAAATAAATTCTGTGCTAGGCTTGGAAATAACTCATGAACTAGAAATGCTAGAGAGACAAAATTTGTACCTGACTCTGCCCTGGATATCCCTGCTTCCGAAAATCAAACTTGTAGGGTCGCGGAGGGCAAGCTTCATACCGGAAATGACCAGCAGGTGGGGCTATTCCGAACGCTCCTCAAAAGCATCCCTAATGGGATTTTTGTGCACAGAGCTGTCAAAGAAACAAAGACAGAGTAAGGACGGTCAAATCACCCTCAGAATAATACTGGATTTTCACAAGTTGTACACCATTAGAAAGCCCATCTCAAGGGCTCTCTCTTCCGTGAGTTTCGTTGAGGTCACCATTTTGTAGGCGAGGCCAGCGTCCTGGAAGTAGGGCTGCCCGAAACTCCACTGTATCACATGCCTACGTCATCGCCAGTGAGAAAAAGCCGGCACAAAAAGGTCCGAAATAAATTCTGTGCTAGGCTTGGAAATAACTCATGAACTAGAAATGCTAGAGAGACAAAATTTGTACCTGACTCTGCCCTGGATATCCCTGCTTCCGAAAATCAAACTTGTAGGGTCGCGGAGGGCAAGCTTCATACCGGAAATGACCAGCAGGTGGGGCTACTCCGAACGCTCCTCAAAAGCATCCCTAATGGGATTTTTGTGCACAGAGCTGTCAAAGAAACAAAGACAGAGTAAGGACGGTCAAATCACCCTCAGAATAATACTGGATTTTCGCAAGTTGTACACCATTAGAAAGCCCGTCTCAAGGGCTCTCTCTTCCGTGAGTTTCGTTGAGGTCACCATTTTGTAGGCGAGGCCAGCGTCCTGGAAGTAGGGCTGCCCGAAACTCCACTGTATCACATGCCTACGTCATCGCCAGTGAGAAAAAGCCGGCACGAAAAGGTCCGAAATAAATTCTGTGCTAGGCTTGGAAATAACTCATGAACTAGAAATGCTAGAGAGACAAAATTTGTACCTGACTCTGCCCTGGATATCCCTGCTTCCGAAAATCAAACTTGTAGGGTCGCGGAGGGCAAGCTTCATACCGGAAATGACCAGCAGGTGGGGCTACTCCGAACGCTCCTCAAAAGCATCCCTAATGGGATTTTTGTGCACAGAGCTGTCAAAGAAACAAAGACAGAGTAAGGACGGTCAAATCACCCTCAGAATAATACTGGATTTTCGCAAGTTGTACACCATTAGAAAGCCCGTCTCAAGGGCTCTCTCTTCCGTGAGTTTCGTTGAGGTCACCATTTTGTAGGCGAGGCCAGCGTCCTGGAAGTAGGGCTGCCCGAAACTCCACTGTATCACATGCCTACGTCATCGCCAGTGAGAAAAAGCCGGCACGAAAAGGTCCGAAATAAATTCTGTGCTAGGCTTGGAAATAACTCATGAACTAGAAATGCTAGAGAGACAAAATTTGTACCTGACTCTGCCCTGGATATCCCTGCTTCCGAAAATCAAACTTGTAGGGTCGCGGAGGGCAAGCTTCATACCGGAAATGACCAGCAGGTGGGGCTACTCCGAACGCTCCTCAAAAGCATCCCTAATGGGATTTTTGTGCACAGAGCTGTCAAAGAAACAAAGACAGAGTAAGGACGGTCAAATCACCCTCAGAATAATACTGGATTTTCGCAAGTTGTACACCATTAGAAAGCCCGTCTCAAGGGCTCTCTCTTCCGTGAGTTTCGTTGAGGTCACCATTTTGTAGGCGAGGCCAGCGTCCTGGAAGTAGGGCTGCCCGAAACTCCACTGTATCACATGCCTACGTCATCGCCAGTGAGAAAAAGCCGGCACGAAAAGGTCCGAAATAAATTCTGTGCTAGGCTTGGAAATAACTCATGAACTAGAAATGCTAGAGAGACAAAATTTGTACCTGACTCTGCCCTGGATATCCCTGCTTCCGAAAATCAAACTTGTAGGGTCGCGGAGGGCAAGCTTCATACCGCAAATGACCAGCAGGTGGGGCTACTCCGAACGCTCCTCAAAAGCATCCCTTATGGTATTTTTGTGCACAGAGCTGTCAAAGAAACAAAGACAGAGTAAGGACGGTCAAATCACCCTCAGAATAATACTGGATTTTCACAAGTTGTACACCATTAGAAAGCCCGTCTCAAGGGCTCTCTCTTCCGTGAGTTTCGTTGAGGTCACCATTTTGTAGGCGAGGCCAGCGTCCTGGAAGTAGGGCTGCCCGAAACTCCACTGTATCACATGCCTACGTCATCGCCAGTGAGAAAAAGCCGGCACAAAAAAGTCCGAAATAAATTCTGTGCTAGGCTTGGAAATAACTCATGAACTAGAAATGCTAGAGAGACAAAATTTGTACCTGACTCTGCCCTGGATATCCCTGCTTCCGAAAATCAAACTTGTAGGGTCGCGGAGGGCAAGCTTCATACCGGAAATGACCAGCAGGTGGGGCTACTCCGAACGCTCCTCAAAAGCATCCCTTATTGTATTTTTGTGCACAGAGCTGTCAAAGAAACAAAGACAGAGTAAGGACGGTCAAATCACCCTCAGAATAATACTGGATTTTCACAAGTTGTACACCATTAGAAAGCCCGTCTCAAGGGCTCTCTCTTCCGTGAGTTTCGTTGAGGTCACCATTTTGTAGGCGAGGCCAGCGTCCTGGAAGTAGGGCTGCCCGAAACTCCACTGTATCACATGCCTACGTCATCGTCAGTGAGAAAAAGCCGGCACAAAAAAGTCCGAAATAAATTCTGTGCTAGGCTTGGAAATAACTCATGAACTAGAAATGCTAGAGAGACAAAATTTGTACCTGACTCTGCCCTGGATATCCCTGCTTCCGAAAATCAAACTTGTAGGGTCGCGGAGGGCAAGCTTCATACCGGAAATGACCAGCAGGTGGGGCTACTCCGAACGCTCCTCAAAAGCATCCCTAATGGGATTTTTGTGCACAGAGCTGTCAAAGAAACAAAGACAGAGTAAGGACGGTCAAATCACCCTCAGAATAATACTGGATTTTCGCAAGTTGTACACCATTAGAAAGCCCGTCTCAAGGGCTCTCTCTTCCGTGAGTTTCGTTGAGGTCACCATTTTGTAGGCGAGGCCAGCGTCCTGGAAGTAGGGCTGCCCGAAACTCCACTGTATCACATGCCTACGTCATCGCCAGTGAGAAAAAGCCGGCACGAAAAGGTCCGAAATAAATTCTGTGCTAGGCTTGGAAATAACTCATGAACTAGAAATGCTAGAGAGACAAAATTTGTACCTGACTCTGCCCTGGATATCCCTGCTTCCGAAAATCAAACTTGTAGGGTCGCGGAGGGCAAGCTTCATACCGCAAATGACCAGCAGGTGGGGCTACTCCGAACGCTCCTCAAAAGCATCCCTTATGGTATTTTTGTGCACAGAGCTGTCAAAGAAACAAAGACAGAGTAAGGACGGTCAAATCACCCTCAGAATAATACTGGATTTTCACAAGTTGTACACCATTAGAAAGCCCGTCTCAAGGGCTCTCTCTTCCGTGAGTTTCGTTGAGGTCACCATTTTGTAGGCGAGGCCAGCGTCCTGGAAGTAGGGCTGCCCGAAACTCCACTGTATCACATGCCTACGTCATCGCCAGTGAGAAAAAGCCGGCACAAAAAAGTCCGAAATAAATTCTGTGCTAGGCTTGGAAATAACTCATGAACTAGAAATGCTAGAGAGACAAAATTTGTACCTGACTCTGCCCTGGATATCCCTGCTTCCGAAAATCAAACTTGTAGGGTCGCGGAGGGCAAGCTTCATACCGGAAATGACCAGCAGGTGGGGCTACTCCGAACGCTCCTCAAAAGCATCCCTTATTGTATTTTTGTGCACAGAGCTGTCAAAGAAACAAAGACAGAGTAAGGACGGTCAAATCACCCTCAGAATAATACTGGATTTTCACAAGTTGTACACCATTAGAAAGCCCGTCTCAAGGGCTCTCTCTTCCGTGAGTTTCGTTGAGGTCACCATTTTGTAGGCGAGGCCAGCGTCCTGGAAGTAGGGCTGCCCGAAACTCCACTGTATCACATGCCTACGTCATCGTCAGTGAGAAAAAGCCGGCACAAAAAAGTCCGAAATAAATTCTGTGCTAGGCTTGGAAATAACTCATGAACTAGAAATGCTAGAGAGACAAAATTTGTACCTGACTCTGCCCTGGATATCCCTGCTTCCGAAAATCAAAGAAACAAAGACAGAGTAAGGACGGTCAAATCACCCTCAGAATAATACTGGATTTTCATAAGTTGTACACCATTAGAAAGCCCGTCTCAAGGGCTCTCTCTTCCGTGAGTTTCGTTGAGGTCACCATTTTGTAGGCGAGGCCAGCGTCCTGGAAGTAGGGCTGCCCGAAACTCCACTGTATCACATGCCTACGTCATCGCCAGTGAGAAAAAGCCGGCACAAAAAAGTCCGAAATAAATTCTGTGCTAGGCTTGGAAATAACTCATGAACTAGAAATGCTAGAGAGACAAAATTTGTACCTGACTCTGCCCTGGATATCCCTGCTTCCGAAAATCAAACTTGTAGGGTCGCGGAGGGCAAGCTTCATACCGGAAATGACCAGCAGGTGGGGCTACTCCGAACGCTCCTCAAAAGCATCCCTAATGGGATTTTTGTGCACAGAGCTGTCAAAGAAACAAAGACAGAGTAAGGACGGTCAAATCACCCTCAGAATAATACTGGATTTTCACAAGTTGTACACCATTAGAAAGCCCGTCTCAAGGGCTCTCTCTTCCGTGAGTTTCGTTGAGGTCACCATTTTGTAGGCGAGGCCAGCGTCCTGGAAGTAGGGCTGCCCGAAACTCCACTGTATCACATGCCTACGTCATCGCCAGTGAGAAAAAGCCGGCACAAAAAGGTCCGAAATAAATTCTGTGCTAGGCTTGGAAATAACTCATGAACTAGAAATGCTAGAGAGACAAAATTTGTACCTGACTCTGCCCTGGATATCCCTGCTTCCGAAAATCAAACTTGTAGGGTCGCGGAGGGCAAGCTTCATACCGGAAATGACCAGCAGGTGGGGCTACTCCGAACGCTCCTCAAAAGCATCCCTAATGGGATTTTTGTGCACAGAGCTGTCAAAGAAACAAAGACAGAGTAAGGACGGTCAAATTACCCTCAGAATAATACTGGATTTTCACAAGTTGTACACCATTAGAAAGCCAGTCTCAAGGGCTCTCTCTTCCGTGAGTTTCGTTGAGGTCACCATTTTGTAGGCGAGGCCAGCGTCCTTGAAGTAGGGCTGCCCGAAACTCCACTGTATCACATGCCTACGTCATCGCCAGTGAGAAAAAGCCGGCACAAAAAGGTCCGAAATAAATTCTGTGCTAGGCTTGGAAATAACTCATGAACTAGAAATGCTAGAGAGACAAAATTTGTACCTGACTCTGCCCTGGATATCCCTGCTTCCGAAAATCAAACTTGTAGGGTCGCGGAGGGCAAGCTTCATACCGGAAATGACCAGCAGGTGGGGCTACTCCGAACGCTCCTCAAAAGCATCCCTAATGGGATTTTTGTGCACAGAGCTGTCAAAGAAACAAAGACAGAGTAAGGACGGTCAAATCACCCTCAGAATAATACTGGATTTTCACAAGTTGTACACCATTAGAAAGCCCGTCTCAAGGGATCTCTCTTCCGTGAGTTTCGTTGAGGTCACCATTTTGTAGGCGAGGCCAGCGTCCTGGAAGTAGGGCTGCCCGAAACTCCACTGTATCACATGCCTACGTCATCGCCAGTGAGAAAAAGCCGGCACAAAAAGGTCCGAAATAAATTCTGTGCTAGGCTTGGAAATAACTCATGAACTAGAAATGCTAGAGAGACAAAATTTGTACCTGACTCTGCCCTGGATATCCCTGCTTCCGAAAATCAAACTTGTAGGGTCGCGGAGGGCAAGCTTCATACCGGAAATGACCAGCAGGTGGGGCTACTCCGAACGCTCCTCAAAAGCATCCCTAATGGGATTTTTGTGCACAGAGCTGTCAAAGAAACAAAGACAGAGTAAGGACGGTCAAATCACCCTCAGAATAATACTGGATTTTCACAAGTTGTACACCATTAGAAAGCCCGTCTCAAGGGCTCTCTCTTCCGTGAGTTTCGTTGAGGTCACCATTTTGTAGGCGAGGCCAGCGTCCTGGAAGTAGGGCTGCCCGAAACTCCACTGTATCACATGCCTACGTCATCGCCAGTGAGAAAAAGCCGGCACAAAAAGGTCCGAAATAAATTCTGTGCTAGGCTTGGAAATAACTCATGAACTAGAAATGCTAGAGAGACAAAATTTGTACCTGACTCTGCCCTGGATATCCCTGCTTCCGAAAATCAAACTTGTAGGGTCGCGGAGGGCAAGCTTCATACTGGAAATGACCAGCAGGTGGGGCTACTCCGAACGCTCCTCAAAAGCATCCCTAATGGGATTTTTGTGCACAGAGCTGTCAAAGAAACAAAGACAGAGTAAGGACGGTCAAATCACCCTCAGAATAATACTGGATTTTCACAAGTTGTACACCATTAGAAAGCCCATCTCAAGGGCTCTCTCTTCCGTGAGTTTCGTTGAGGTCACCATTTTGTAGGCGAGGCCAGCGTCCTGGAAGTAGGGCTGCCCGAAACTCCACTGTATCACATGCCTACGTCATCGCCAGTGAGAAAAAGCCGGCACAAAAAGGTCCGAAATAAATTCTGTGCTAGGCTTGGAAATAACTCATGAACTAGAAATGCTAGAGAGACAAAATTTGTACCTGACTCTGCCCTGGATATCCCTGCTTCCGAAAATCAAACTTGTAGGGTCGCGGAGGGCAAGCTTCATACCGGAAATGACCAGCAGGTGGGGCTACTCCGAACGCTCCTCAAAAGCATCCCTAATGGGATTTTTGTGCACAGAGCTGTCAAAGAAACAAAGACAGAGTAAGGACGTTCAAATCACCCTCAGAATACTACTGGATTTTCACAAGTTGTACACCATTAGAAAGCCCGTCTCAAGGGCTCTCTCTTCCGTGAGTTTCGTTGAGGTCACCATTTTGTAGGCGAGGCCAGCGTCCTGGAAGTAGGGCTGCCCGAAACTCCACTGTATCACATGCCTACGTCATCGCCAGTGAGAAAAAGCCGGCACAAAAAGGTCCGAAATAAATTCTGTGCTAGGCTTGGAAATAACTCATGAACTAGAAATGCTAGAGAGACAAAATTTGTACCTGACTCTGCCCTGGATATCCCTGCTTCCGAAAATCAAACTTGTAGGGTCGCGGAGGGCAAGCTTCATACCGGAAATGACCAGCAGGTGGGGCTACTCCGAACGCTCCTCAAAAGCATCCCTAATGGGATTTTTGTGCACAGAGCTGTCAAAGAAACAAAGACAGAGTAAGGACGGTCAAATCACCCTCAGAATAATACTGGATTTTCACAAGTTGTACACCATTAGAAAGCCCGTCTCAAGGGCTCTCTCTTCCGTGAGTTTCGTTGAGGTCACCATTTTGTAGGCGAGGCCAGCGTCCTGGAAGTAGGGCTGCCCGAAACTCCACTGTATCACATGCCTACGTCATCGCCAGTGAGAAAAAGCCGGCACAAAAAGGTCCGAAATAAATTCTGTGCTAGGCTTGGAAATAACTCATGAACTAGAAATGCTAGAGAGACAAAATTTGTACCTGACTCTGCCCTGGATATCCCTGCTTCCGAAAATCAAACTTGTAGGGTCGCGGAGGGCAAGCTTCATACCGGAAATGACCAGCAGGTGGGGCTACTCCGAACGCTCCTCAAAAGCATCCCTAATGGGATTTTTGTGCACAGAGCTGTCAAAGAAACAAAGACAGAGTAAGGACGGTCAAATCACCCTCAGAATAATACTGGATTTTCACAAGTTGTACACCATTAGAAAGCCCGTCTCAAGGGATCTCTCTTCCGTGAGTTTCGTTGAGGTCACCATTTTGTAGGCGAGGCCAGCGTCCTGGAAGTAGGGCTGCCCGAAACTCCACTGTATCACATGCCTACGTCATCGCCAGTGAGAAAAAGCCGGCACAAAAAGGTCCGAAATAAATTCTGTGCTAGGCTTGGAAATAACTCATGAACTAGAAATGCTAGAGAGACAAAATTTGTACCTGACTCTGCCCTGGATATCCCTGCTTCCGAAAATCAAACTTGTAGGGTCGGGGAGGGCAAGCTTCATACCGGAAATGACCAGCAGGTGGGGCTACTCCGAACGCTCCTCAAAAGCATCCCTAATGGGATTTTTGTGCACAGAGCTGTCAAAGAAACAAAGACAGAGTAAGGACGGTAAAATCACCCTCAGAATAATACTGGATTTTCACAAGTTGTACACCATTAGAAAGCCCGTCTCAAGGGCTCTCTCTTCCGTGAGTTTCGTTGAGGTCACCATTTTGTAGGCGAGGCCAGCGTCCTGGAAGTAGGGCTGCCCGAAACTCCACTGTATCACATGCCTACGTCATCGCCAGTGAGAAAAAGCCGGCACAAAAAGGTCCGAAATAAATTCTGTGCTAGGCTTGGAAATAACTCATGAACTAGAAATGCTAGAGAGACAAAATTTGTACCTGACTCTGCCCTGGATATCCCTGCTTCCGAAAATCAAACTTGTAGGGTCGCGGAGGGCAAGCTTCATACCGGAAATGACCAGCAGGTGGGGCTACTCCGAACGCTCCTCAAAAGCATCCCTAATGGGATTTTTGTGCACAGAGCTGTCAAAGAAACAAAGACAGAGTAAGGACGGTCAAATCACCCTCAGAATAATACTGGATTTTCACAAGTTGTACACCATTAGAAAGCCCGTCTCAAGGGATCTCTCTTCCGTGAGTTTCGTTGAGGTCACCATTTTGTAGGCGAGGCCAGCGTCCTGGAAGTAGGGCTGCCCGAAACTCCACTGTATCACATGCCTACGTCATCGCCAGTGAGAAAAAGCCGGCACAAAAAGGTCCGAAATAAATTCTGTGCTAGGCTTGGAAATAACTCATGAACTAGAAATGCTAGAGAGACAAAATTTGTACCTGACTCTGCCCTGGATATCCCTGCTTCCGAAAATCAAACTTGTAGGGTCGGGGAGGGCAAGCTTCATACCGGAAATGACCAGCAGGTGGGGCTACTCCGAACGCTCCTCAAAAGCATCCCTAACGGGATTTTTGTGCACAGAGCTGTCAAAGAAACAAAGACAGAGTAAGGACGGTCAAATCACCCTCAGAATAATACTGGATTTTCACAAGTTGTACACCATTAGAAAGCCCGTCTCAAGGGCTCTCTCTTCCGTGAGTTTCGTTGAGGTCACCATTTTGTAGGCGAGGCCAGCGTCCTGGAAGTAGGGCTGCCCGAAACTCCACTGTATCACATGCCTACGTCATCGCCAGTGAGAAAAAGCCGGCACGAAAAGGTCCGAAATAAATTCTGTGCTAGGCTTGGAAATAACTCATGAACTAGAAATGCTAGAGAGACAAAATTTGTACCTGACTCTGCCCTGGATATCCCTGCTTCCGAAAATCAAACTTGTAGGGTCGCGGAGGGCAAGCTTCATACCGGAAATGACCAGCAGGTGGGGCTACTCCGAACGCTCCTCAAAGGCATCCCTAATGGGATTTTTGTGCACAGAGCTGTCAAAGAAACAAAGACAGAGTAAGGACGGTCAAATCACCCTCAGAATAATACCGGATTTTCACAAGTTGTACACCATTAGAAAGCCCGTCTCAAGGGCTCTCTCTTCCGTGAGTTTCGTTGAGGTCACCATTTTGTAGGCGAGGCCAGCGTCCTGGAAGTAGGGCTGCCCGAAACTCCACTGTATCACATGCCTACGTCATCGCCAGTGAGAAAAAGCCGGCACAAAAAGGTCCGAAATAAATTCTGTGCTAGGCTTGGAAATAACTCATGAACTAGAAATGCTAGAGAGACAAAATTTGTACCTGACTCTGCCCTGGATATCCCTGCTTCCGAAAATCAAACTTGTAGGGTCGCGGAGGGCAAGCTTCATACCGGAAATGACCAGCAGGTGGGGCTACTCCGAACGCTCCTCAAAGGCATCCCTAATGGGATTTTTGTGCACAGAGCTGTCAAAGAAACAAAGACAGAGTAAGGACGGTCAAATCACCCTCAGAATAATACTGGATTTTCACAAGTTGTACACCATTAGAAAGCCCGTCTCAAGGGCTCTCTCTTCCGTGAGTTTCGTTGAGGTCACCATTTTGTAGGCGAGGCCAGCGTCCTGGAAGTAGGGCTGCCCGAAACTCCACTGTATCACATGCCTACGTCATCGCCAGTGAGAAAAAGCCGGCACAAAAAGGTCCGAAATAAATTCTGTGCTAGGCTTGGAAATAACTCATGAACTAGAAATGCTAGAGAGACAAAATTTGTACCTGACTCTGCCCTGGATATCCCTGCTTCCGAAAATCAAACTTGTAGGGTCGCGGAGGGCAAGCTTCATACCGGAAATGACCAGCAGGTGGGGCTACTCCGAACGCTCCTCAAAAGCATCCCTAATGGGATTTTTGTGCACAGAGCTGTCAAAGAAACAAAGACAGAGTAAGGACGGTCAAATCACCCTCAGAATAATACTGGATTTTCACAAGTTGTACACCATTAGAAAGCCCGTCTCAAGGGCTCTCTCTTCCGTGAGTTTCGTTGAGGTCACCAATTTGTAGGCGAGGCCAGCGTCCTAGAAGTAGGGCTGCCCGAAACTCCACTGTATCACATGCCTACGTCATCGCCAGTGAGAAAAAGCCGGCACGAAAAGGTCCGAAATAAATTCTGTGCTAGGCTTGGAAATAACTCATGAACTAGAATAGCTAGAGAGACAAAATTTGTACCTGACTCTGCCCTGGATATCCCTGCTTCCGAAAATCAAATTTGTAGGGTCGCGGAGGGCAAGCTTCATACCGGAAATGACCAGCAGGTGGGGCTACTCCGAACGCTCCTCAAAAGCATCCCTAATGGGATTTTTGTGCACAGAGCTGTCAAAGAAACAAAGACAGAGTAAGGACGGTCAAATCACCCTCAGAATAATACTGGATTTTCACAAGTTGTACACCATTGGAAAGCCCGTCTCAAGGGCTCTCTCTTCCGTGAGTTTCGTTGAGGTCACCAATTTGTAGGCGAGGCCAGCGTCCTAGAAGTAGGGCTGCCCGAAACTCCACTGTATCACATGCCTACGTCATCGCCAGTGAGAAAAAGCCGGCACGAAAAGGTCCGAAATAAATTCTGTGCTAGGCTTGGAAATAACTCATGAACTAGAAATGCTAGAGAGACAAAATTTGTACCTGACTCTGCCCTGGATATCCCTGCTTCCGAAAATCAAACTTGTAGGGTCGCGGAGGGCAAGCTTCATACCGGAAATGACCAGCAGGTGGGGCTACTCCGAACGCTCCTCAAAAGCATCCCTAATGGGATTTTTGTGCACAGAGCTGTCAAAAAAACAAAGACAGAGTAAGGACGGTCAAATCACCCTCAGAATAACACTGGATTTTCACAAGTTGTACACCATTAGAAAGCCCGTCTCAAGGGCTCTCTCTTCCGTGAGTTTCGTTGAGGTCACCATTTTGTAGGCGAGGCCAGCGTCCTGGAAGTAGGGCTGCCCGAAACTCCACTGTATCACATGCCTACGTCATCGCCAGTGAGAAAAAGCCGGCACAAAAAGGTCCGAAATAAATTCTGTGCTAGGCTTGGAAATAACTCATGAACTAGAAATGCTAGAGAGACAAAATTTGTACCTGACTCTGCCCTGGATATCCCTGCTTCCGAAAATCAAACTTGTAGGGTCGCGGAGGGCAAGCTTCATACCGGAAATGACCAGCAGGTGGGGCTACTCCGAACGCTCCTCAAAAGCATCCCTAATGGGATTTTTGTGCACAGAGCTGTCAAAGAAACAAAGACAGAGTAAGGACGGTCAAATCACCCTCAGAATAATACTGGATTTTCACAAGTTGTACACCATTAGAAAGCCCGTCTCAAGGGCTCTCTCTTCCGTGAGTTTCGTTGAGGTCACCATTTTGTAGGCGAGGCCAGCGTCCTGGAAGTAGGGCTGCCCGAAACTCCACTGTATCACATGCCTACGTCATCGCCAGTGAGAAAAAGCCGGCACAAAAAGGTCCGAAATAAATTCTGTGCTAGGCTTGGAAATAACTCATGAACTAGAAATGCTAGAGAGACAAAATTTGTACCTGACTCTGCCCTGGATATCCCTGCTTCCGAAAATCAAACTTGTAGGGTCGCGGAGGGCAAGCTTCATACCGGAAATGACCAGCAGGTGGGGCTACTCCGAACGCTCCTCAAAAGCATCCCTTATGGGATTTTTGTGCACAGAGCTGTCAAAGAAACAAAGACAGAGTAAGGACGGTCAAATCACCCTCAGAATAATACTGGATTTTCACAAGTTGTACACCATTAGAAAGCCCGTCTCAAGGGCTCTCTCTTCCGTGAGTTTCGTTGAGGTCACCATTTTGTAGGCGAGGCCAGCGTCCTGGAAGTAGGGCTGCCCGAAACTCCACTGTATCACATGCCTACGTCATTGCCAGTGAGAAAAAGCCGGCACAAAAAGGTCCGAAATAAATTCTGTGCTAGGCTTGGAAATAACTCATGAACTAGAAATGCTAGAGAGACAAAATTTGTACCTGACTCTGCCCTGGATATCCCTGCTTCCGAAAATCAAACTTGTAGGGTCGCGGAGGGCAAGCTTCATACCGGAAATGACCAGCAGGTGGGGCTACTCCGAACGCTCCTCAAAAGCATCCCTAATGGGATTTTTGTGCACAGAGCTGTCAAAGAAACAAAGACAGAGTAAGGACGGTCAAATCACCCCTCAGAATAATACTGGATTTTCACAAGTTGTACACCATTAGAAGGCCCGTCTCAAGGGCTCTCTCTTCCGTGAGTTTCGTTGAGGTCACCATTTTGTAGGCGAGGCCAGCGTCCTGGAAGTAGGGCTGCCCGAAACTCCACTGTATCACATGCCTACGTCATCGCCACTGAGAAAAAGCCGGCACAAAAAGGTCCGAAATAAATTCTGTGCTAGGCTTGGAAATAACTCATGAACTAGAAATGCTAGAGAGACAAAATTTGTACCTGACTCTGCCCTGGATATCCCTGCTTCCGAAAATCAAACTTGTAGGGTCGCGGAGGGCAAGCTTCATACCGGAAATGACCAGCAGGTGGGGCTACTCCGAACGCTCCTCAAAAGCATCCCTAATGGGATTTTTGTGCACAGAGCTGTCAAAGAAACAAAGACAGAGTAAGGACGGTCAAATCACCCTCAGAATAACACTGGATTTTCACAAGTTGTACACCATTAGAAAGCCCGTCTCAAGGGCTCTCTCTTCCGTGAGTTTCGTTGAGGTCACCATTTTGTAGGCGAGGCCAGCGTCCTGGAAGTAGGGCTGCCCGAAACTCCACTGTATCACATGCCTACGTCATCGCCACTGAGAAAAAGCCGGCACAAAAAGGTCCGAAATAAATTCTGTGCTAGGCTTGGAAATAACTCATGAACTAGAAATGCTAGAGAGACAAAATTTGTACCTGACTCTGCCCTGGATATCCCTGCTTCCGAAAATCAAACTTGTAGGGTCGCGGAGGGCAAGCTTCATACCGGAAATGACCAGCAGGTGGGGCTACTCCGAACGCTCCTCAAAAGCATCCCTAATGGGATTTTTGTGCACAGAGCTGTCAAAGAAACAAAGACAGAGTAAGGACGGTCAAATCACCCTCAGAATAATACTGGATTTTCACAAGTTGTACACCATTAGAAAGCCCGTCTCAAGGGCTCTCTCTTCCGTGAGTTTCGTTGAGGTCACCATTTTGTAGGCGAGGCCAGCGTCCTGGAAGTAGGGCTGCCCGAAACTCCACTGTATCACATGCCTACGTCATCGCCAGTGAGAAAAAGCCGGCACAAAAAGGTCCAAAATAAATTCTGTGCTAGGCTTGGAAATAACTCATGAACTAGAAAAGCTAGAGAGACTAGATTTGTACCTGACTCTGCCCTGGATATCCCTGCTTCCGAAAATCAAACTTGTAGGGTCGCGGAGGGCAAGCTTCATACCGGAAATGACCAGCAGGTGGGGCTACTCCGAACGCTCCTCAAAAGCATCCCTAATGGGATTTTTGTGCACAGAGCTGTCAAAGAAACAAAGACAGAGTAAGGACGGTCAAATCACCCCTTGAGAATAATACTGGATTTTCACAAGTTGTACACCATTAGAAAGCCCGTCTCAAGGGCTCTCTCTTCCGTGAGTTTCGTTGAGGTCACCATTTTGTAGGCGAGGCCAGCGTCCTGGAAGTAGGGCTGCCCGAAACTCCACTGTATCACATGCCTACGTCATCGCCAGTGAGAAAAAGCCGGCACAAAAAGGTCCAAAATAAATTCTGTGCTAGGCTTGGAAATAACTCATGAACTAGAAATGCTAGAGAGACAAAATTTGTACCTGACTCTGCCCTGGATATCCCTGCTTCCGAAAATCAAACTTGTAGGGTCGCGGAGGGCAAGCTTCATACCGGAAATGACCAGCAGGTGGGGCTACTCCGAACGCTCCTCAAAAGCATCCCTAATGGGATTTTTGTGCACAGAGCTGTCAAAGAAACAAAGACAGAGTAAGGACGGTCAAATCACCCTCAGAATAATACTGGATTTTCACAAGTTGTACACCATTAGAAAGCCCGTCTCAAGGGCTCTCTCTTCCGTGAGTTTCGTTGAGGTCACCATTTTGTAGGCGAGGCCAGCGTCCTGGAAGTAGGGCTGCCCGAAACTCCACTGTATCACATGCCTACGTCATCGCCAGTGAGAAAAAGCCGGCACAAAAAGGTCCGAAATAAATTCTGTGCTAGGCTTGGAAATAACTCATGAACTAGAAATGCTAGAGAGACAAAATTTGTACCTGACTCTGCCCTGGATATGCCTGCTTCCGAAAATCAAACTTGTAGGGTCGCGGAGGGCAAGCTTCATACCGGAAATGACCAGCAGGTGGGGCTACTCCGAACGCTCCTCAAAAGCATCCCTAATGGGATTTTTGTGCACAGAGCTGTCAAAGAAACAAAGACAGAGTAAGGACGGTCAAATCACCCTCAGAATAATACTGGATTTTCACAAGTTGTACACCATTAGAAAGCCCGTCTCAAGGGCTCTCTCTTCCGTGAGTTTCGTTGAGGTCACCATTTTGTAGGCGAGGCCAGCGTCCTGGAAGTAGGGCTGCCCGAAACTCCACTGTATCACATGCCTACGTCATCGCCAGTGAGAAAAAGCCGGCACAAAAAGGTCCGAAATAAATTCTGTGCTAGGCTTGGAAATAACTCATGAACTAGAAATGCTAGAGAGACAAAATTTGTACCTGACTCTGCCCTGGATATCCCTGCTTCCGAAAATCAAACTTGTAGGGTCGCGGAGGGCAAGCTTCATACCGGAAATGACCAGCAGGTGGGGCTACTCCGAACGCTCCTCAAAAGCATCCCTAATGGGATTTTTGTGCACAGAGCTGTCAAAGAAACAAAGACAGAGTAAGGACGGTCAAATCACCCTCAGAATAATACTGGATTTTCACAAGTTGTACACCATTAGAAAGCCCGTCTCAAGGGCTCTCTCTTCCGTGAGTTTCGTTGAGGTCACCATTTTGTAGGCGAGGCCAGCGTCCTGGAAGTAGGGCTGCCCGAAACTCCACTGTATCACATGCCTACGTCATCGCCAGTGAGAAAAAGCCGGCACAAAAAGGTCCGAAATAAATTCTGTGCTAGGCTTGGAAATAACTCATGAACTAGAAATGCTAGAGAGACAAAATTTGTACCTGACTCTGCCCTGGATATCCCTGCTTCCGAAAATCAAACTTGTAGGGTCGCGGAGGGCAAGCTTCATACCGGAAATGACCAGCAGGTGGGGCTACTCCGAACGCTCCTCAAAAGCATCCCTAATGGGATTTTTGTGCACAGAGCTGTCAAAGAAACAAAGACAGAGTAAGGACGGTCAAATCACCCTCAGAATAATACTGGATTTTCACAAGTTGTACACCATTAGAAAGCCCGTCTCAAGGGCTCTCTCTTCCGTGAGTTTCGTTGAGGTCACCATTTTGTAGGCGAGGCCAGCGTCCTGGAAGTAGGGCTGCCCGAAACTCCACTGTATCACATGCCTACGTCATCGCCAGTGAGAAAAAGCCGGCACAAAAAGGTCCGAAATAAATTCTGTGCTAGGCTTGGAAATAACTCATGAACTAGAAATGCTAGAGAGACAAAATTTGTACCTGACTCTGCCCTGGATATCCCTGCTTCCGAAAATCAAACTTGTAGGGTCGCGGAGGGCAAGCTTCATACCGGAAATGACCAGCAGGTGGGGCTACTCCGAACGCTCCTCAAAAGCATCCCTAATGGGATTTTTGTGCACAGAGCTGTCAAAGAAACAAAGACAGAGTAAGGACGGTCAAATCACCCTCAGAATAATACTGGATTTTCACAAGTTGTACACCATTAGAAAGCCCGTCTCAAGGGCTCTCTCTTCCGTGAGTTTCGTTGAGGTCACCATTTTGTAGGCGAGGCCAGCGTCCTGGAAGTAGGGCTGCCCGAAACTCCACTGTATCACATGCCTACGTCATCGCCAGTGAGAAAAAGCCGGCACAAAAAGGTCCGAAATAAATTCTGTGCTAGGCTTGGAAATAACTCATGAACTAGAAATGCTAGAGAGACAAAATTTGTACCTGACTCTGCCCTGGATATCCCTGCTTCCGAAAATCAAACTTGTAGGGTCGCGGAGGGCAAGCTTCATACCGGAAATGACCAGCAGGTGGGGCTACTCCGAACGCTCCTCAAAAGCATCCCTAATGGGATTTTTGTGCACAGAGCTGTCAAAGAAACAAAGACAGAGTAAGGACGGTCAAATCACCCTCAGAATAATACTGGATTTTCACAAGTTGTACACCATTAGAAAGCCCGTCTCAAGGGATCTCTCTTCCGTGAGTTTCGTTGAGGTCACCATTTTGTAGGCGAGGCCAGCGTCCTGGAAGTAGGGCTGCCCGAAACTCCACTGTATCACATGCCTACGTCATCGCCAGTGAGAAAAAGCCGGCACAAAAAGGTCCGAAATAAATTCTGTGCTAGGCTTGGAAATAACTCATGAACTAGAAATGCTAGAGAGACAAAATTTGTACCTGACTCTGCCCTGGATATCCCTGCTTCCGAAAATCAAACTTGTAGGGTCGGGGAGGGCAAGCTTCATACCGGAAATGACCAGCAGGTGGGGCTACTCCGAACGCTCCTCAAAAGCATCCCTAATGGGATTTTTGTGCACAGAGCTGTCAAAGAAACAAAGACAGAGTAAGGACGGTAAAATCACCCTCAGAATAATACTGGATTTTCACAAGTTGTACACCATTAGAAAGCCCGTCTCAAGGGCTCTCTCTTCCGTGAGTTTCGTTGAGGTCACCATTTTGTAGGCGAGGCCAGCGTCCTGGAAGTAGGGCTGCCCGAAACTCCACTGTATCACATGCCTACGTCATCGCCAGTGAGAAAAAGCCGGCACAAAAAGGTCCGAAATAAATTCTGTGCTAGGCTTGGAAATAACTCATGAACTAGAAATGCTAGAGAGACAAAATTTGTACCTGACTCTGCCCTGGATATCCCTGCTTCCGAAAATCAAACTTGTAGGGTCGCGGAGGGCAAGCTTCATACCGGAAATGACCAGCAGGTGGGGCTACTCCGAACGCTCCTCAAAAGCATCCCTAATGGGATTTTTGTGCACAGAGCTGTCAAAGAAACAAAGACAGAGTAAGGACGGTCAAATCACCCTCAGAATAATACTGGATTTTCACAAGTTGTACACCATTAGAAAGCCCGTCTCAAGGGATCTCTCTTCCGTGAGTTTCGTTGAGGTCACCATTTTGTAGGCGAGGCCAGCGTCCTGGAAGTAGGGCTGCCCGAAACTCCACTGTATCACATGCCTACGTCATCGCCAGTGAGAAAAAGCCGGCACAAAAAGGTCCGAAATAAATTCTGTGCTAGGCTTGGAAATAACTCATGAACTAGAAATGCTAGAGAGACAAAATTTGTACCTGACTCTGCCCTGGATATCCCTGCTTCCGAAAATCAAACTTGTAGGGTCGGGGAGGGCCATACCGGAAGGGTCATACCGGAAATGACCAGCAGGTGGGGCTACTCCGAACGCTCCTCAAAAGCATCCCTAATGGGATTTTTGTGCACAGAGCTGTCAAAGAAACAAAGACAGAGTAAGGACGGTCAAATCACCCTCAGAATAATACTGGATTTTCACAAGTTGTACACCATTAGAAAGCACGTCTCAAGGGCTCTCTCTTCCGTGAGTTTCGTTGAGGTCACCATTTTGTAGGCGAGGCCAGCGTCCTGGAAGTAGGGCTGCCCGAAACTCCACTGTATCACATGCCTACGTCATCGCCAGTGAGAAAAAGCCGGCACGAAAAGGTCCGAAATAAATTCTGTGCTAGGCTTGGAAATAACTCATGAACTAGAAATGCTAGAGAGACAAAATTTGTACCTGACTCTGCCCTGGATATCCCTGCTTCCGAAAATCAAACTTGTAGGGTCGCGGAGGGCAAGCTTCATACCGGAAATGACCAGCAGGTGGGGCTACTCCGAACGCTCCTCAAAGGCATCCCTAATGGGATTTTTGTGCACAGAGCTGTCAAAGAAACAAAGACAGAGTAAGGACGGTCAAATCACCCTCAGAATAATACTGGATTTTCACAAGTTGTACACCATTAGAAAGCCCGTCTCAAGGGCTCTCTCTTCCGTGAGTTTCGTTGAGATCACCATTTTGTAGGCGAGGCCAGCGTTCTGGAAGTAGGGCTGCCCGAAACTCCACTGTATCACATGCCTACGTCATCGCCAGTGAGAAAAAGCCGGCACAAAAAGGTCCGAAATAAATTCTGTGCTAGGCTTGGAAATAACTCATGAACTAGAAATGCTAGAGAGACAAAATTTGTACCTGACTCTGCCCTGGATATCCCTGCTTCCGAAAATCAAACTTGTAGGGTCGCGGAGGGCAAGCTTCATACCGGAAATGACCAGCAGGTGGGGCTACTCCGAACGCTCCTCAAAGGCATCCCTAATGGGATTTTTGTGCACAGAGCTGTCAAAGAAACAAAGACAGAGTAAGGACGGTCAAATCACCCTCAGAATAATACTGGATTTTCACAAGTTGTACACCATTAGAAAGCCCGTCTCAAGGGCTCTCTCTTCCGTGAGTTTCGTTGAGGTCACCATTTTGTAGGCGAGGCCAGCGTCCTGGAAGTAGGGCTGCCCGAAACTCCACTGTATCACATGCCTACGTCATCGCCAGTGAGAAAAAGCCGGCACAAAAAGGTCCGAAATAAATTCTGTGCTAGGCTTGGAAATAACTCATGAACTAGAAATGCTAGAGAGACAAAATTTGTACCTGACTCTGCCCTGGATATCCCTGCTTCCGAAAATCAAACTTGTAGGGTCGCGGAGGGCAAGCTTCATACCGGAAATGACCAGGAGGTGGGGCTACTCCGAACGCTCCTCAAAAGCATCCCTAATGGGATTTTTGTGCACAGAGCTGTCAAAGAAACAAAGACAGAGTAAGGACGGTCAAATCACCCTCAGAATAATACTGGATTTTCACAAGTTGTACACCATTAGAAAGCCCGTCTCAAGGGCTCTCTCTTCCGTGAGTTTCGTTGAGGTCACCAATTTGTAGGCGAGGCCAGCGTCCTAGAAGTAGGGCTGCCCGAAACTCCACTGTATCACATGCCTACGTCATCGCCAGTGAGAAAAAGCCGGCACGAAAAGGTCCGAAATAAATTCTGTGCTAGGCTTGGAAATAACTCATGAACTAGAATAGCTAGAGAGACAAAATTTGTACCTGACTCTGCCCTGGATATCCCTGCTTCCGAAAATCAAATTTGTAGGGTCGCGGAGGGCAAGCTTCATACCGGAAATGACCAGCAGGTGGGGCTACTCCGAACGCTCCTCAAAAGCATCCCTAATGGGATTTTTGTGCACAGAGCTGTCAAAGAAACAAAGACAGAGTAAGGACGGTCAAATCACCCTCAGAATAATACTGGATTTTCACAAGTTGTACACCATTGGAAAGCCCGTCTCAAGGGCTCTCTCTTCCGTGAGTTTCGTTGAGGTCACCAATTTGTAGGCGAGGCCAGCGTCCTAGAAGTAGGGCTGCCCGAAACTCCACTGTATCACATGCCTACGTCATCGCCAGTGAGAAAAAGCCGGCACGAAAAGGTCCGAAATAAATTCTGTGCTAGGCTTGGAAATAACTCATGAACTAGAAATGCTAGAGAGACAGAATTTGTACCTGACTCTGCCCTGGATATCCCTGCTTCCGAAAATCAAACTTGTAGGGTCGCGGAGGGCAAGCTTCATACCGGAAATGACCAGCAGGTGGGGCTACTCCGAACGCTCCTCAAAAGCATCCCTAATAGGATTTTTGTGCACAGAGCTGTCAAAACAACAAAGACAGAGTAAGGACGGTCAAATCACCCTCAGAATAACACTGGATTTTCACAAGTTGTACACCATTAGAAAGCCCGTCTCAAGGGCTCTCTCTTCCGTGAGTTTCGTTGAGGTCACCGATTTGTAGGCGAGGCCAGCGTCCTGGAAGTAGGGCTGCCCGAAACTCCACTGTATCACATGCCTACGTCATCGCCAGTGAGAAAAAGCCGGCACAAAAAGGTCCGAAATAAATTCTGTGCTAGGCTTGGAAATAACTCATGAACTAGAAATGCTAGAGAGACAAAATTTGTACCTGACTCTGCCCTGGATATCCCTGCTTCCGAAAATCAAACTTGTAGGGTCGCGGAGGGCAAGCTTCATACCGGAAATGACCAGCAGGTGGGGCTACTCCGAACGCTCCTCAAAAGCATCCCTAATGGGATTTTTGTGCACAGAGCTGTCAAAGAAACAAAGACAGAGTAAGGACGGTCAAATCACCCTCAGAATAATACTGGATTTTCACAAGTTGTACACCATTAGAAAGCCCGTCTCAAGGGCTCTCTCTTCCGTGAGTTTCGTTGAGGTCACCATTTTGTAGGCGAGGCCAGCGTCCTGGAAGTAGGGCTGCCCGAAACTCCACTGTATCACATGCCTACGTCATCGCCAGTGAGAAAAAGCCGGCACAAAAAGGTCCGAAATAAATTCTGTGCTAGGCTTGGAAATAACTCATGAACTAGAAATGCTAGAGAGACAAAATTTGTACCTGACTCTGCCCTGGATATCCCTGCTTCCGAAAATCAAACTTGTAGGGTCGCGGAGGGCAAGCTTCATACCGGAAATGACCAGCAGGTGGGGCTACTCCGAACGCTCCTCAAAAGCATCCCTTATGGGATTTTTGTGCACAGAGCTGTCAAAGAAACAAAGACAGAGTAAGGACGGTCAAATCACCCTCAGAATAATACTGGATTTTCACAAGTTGTACACCATTAGAAAGCCCGTCTCAAGGGCTCTCTCTTCCGTGAGTTTCGTTGAGGTCACCATTTTGTAGGCGAGGCCAGCGTCCTGGAAGTAGGGCTGCCCGAAACTCCACTGTATCACATGCCTACGTCATTGCCAGTGAGAAAAAGCCGGCACAAAAAGGTCCGAAATAAATTCTGTGCTAGGCTTGGAAATAACTCATGAACTAGAAATGCTAGAGAGACAAAATTTGTACCTGACTCTGCCCTGGATATCCCTGCTTCCGAAAATCAAACTTGTAGGGTCGCGGAGGGCAAGCTTCATACCGGAAATGACCAGCAGGTGGGGCTACTCCGAACGCTCCTCAAAAGCATCCCTAATGGGATTTTTGTGCACAGAGCTGTCAAAGAAACAAAGACAGAGTAAGGACGGTCAAATCACCCCTCAGAATAATACTGGATTTTCACAAGTTGTACACCATTAGAAGGCCCGTCTCAAGGGCTCTCTCTTCCGTGAGTTTCGTTGAGGTCACCATTTTGTAGGCGAGGCCAGCGTCCTGGAAGTAGGGCTGCCCGAAACTCCACTGTATCACATGCCTACGTCATCGCCACTGAGAAAAAGCCGGCACAAAAAGGTCCGAAATAAATTCTGTGCTAGGCTTGGAAATAACTCATGAACTAGAAATGCTAGAGAGACAAAATTTGTACCTGACTCTGCCCTGGATATCCCTGCTTCCGAAAATCAAACTTGTAGGGTCGCGGAGGGCAAGCTTCATACCGGAAATGACCAGCAGGTGGGGCTACTCCGAACGCTCCTCAAAAGCATCCCTAATGGGATTTTTGTGCACAGAGCTGTCAAAGAAACAAAGACAGAGTAAGGACGGTCAAATCACCCTCAGAATAACACTGGATTTTCACAAGTTGTACACCATTAGAAAGCCCGTCTCAAGGGCTCTCTCTTCCGTGAGTTTCGTTGAGGTCACCATTTTGTAGGCGAGGCCAGCGTCCTGGAAGTAGGGCTGCCCGAAACTCCACTGTATCACATGCCTACGTCATCGCCACTGAGAAAAAGCCGGCACAAAAAGGTCCGAAATAAATTCTGTGCTAGGCTTGGAAATAACTCATGAACTAGAAATGCTAGAGAGACAAAATTTGTACCTGACTCTGCCCTGGATATCCCTGCTTCCGAAAATCAAACTTGTAGGGTCGCGGAGGGCAAGCTTCATACCGGAAATGACCAGCAGGTGGGGCTACTCCGAACGCTCCTCAAAAGCATCCCTAATGGGATTTTTGTGCACAGAGCTGTCAAAGAAACAAAGACAGAGTAAGGACGGTCAAATCACCCTCAGAATAATACTGGATTTTCACAAGTTGTACACCATTAGAAAGCCCGTCTCAAGGGCTCTCTCTTCCGTGAGTTTCGTTGAGGTCACCATTTTGTAGGCGAGGCCAGCGTCCTGGAAGTAGGGCTGCCCGAAACTCCACTGTATCACATGCCTACGTCATCGCCAGTGAGAAAAAGCCGGCACAAAAAGGTCCAAAATAAATTCTGTGCTAGGCTTGGAAATAACTCATGAACTAGAAAAGCTAGAGAGACTAGATTTGTACCTGACTCTGCCCTGGATATCCCTGCTTCCGAAAATCAAACTTGTAGGGTCGCGGAGGGCAAGCTTCATACCGGAAATGACCAGCAGGTGGGGCTACTCCGAACGCTCCTCAAAAGCATCCCTAATGGGATTTTTGTGCACAGAGCTGTCAAAGAAACAAAGACAGAGTAAGGACGGTCAAATCACCCCTTGAGAATAATACTGGATTTTCACAAGTTGTACACCATTAGAAAGCCCGTCTCAAGGGCTCTCTCTTCCGTGAGTTTCGTTGAGGTCACCATTTTGTAGGCGAGGCCAGCGTCCTGGAAGTAGGGCTGCCCGAAACTCCACTGTATCACATGCCTACGTCATTGCCAGTGAGAAAAAGCCGGCACAAAAAGGTCCGAAATAAATTCTGTGCTAGGCTTGGAAATAACTCATGAACTAGAAATGCTAGAGAGACAAAATTTGTACCTGACTCTGCCCTGGATATCCCTGCTTCCGAAAATCAAACTTGTAGGGTCGCGGAGGGCAAGCTTCATACCGGAAATGACCAGCAGGTGGGGCTACTCCGAACGCTCCTCAAAAGCATCCCTAATGGGATTTTTGTGCACAGAGCTGTCAAAGAAACAAAGACAGAGTAAGGACGGTCAAATCACCCCTCAGAATAATACTGGATTTTCACAAGTTGTACACCATTAGAAGGCCCGTCTCAAGGGCTCTCTCTTCCGTGAGTTTCGTTGAGGTCACCATTTTGTAGGCGAGGCCAGCGTCCTGGAAGTAGGGCTGCCCGAAACTCCACTGTATCACATGCCTACGTCATCGCCACTGAGAAAAAGCCGGCACAAAAAGGTCCGAAATAAATTCTGTGCTAGGCTTGGAAATAACTCATGAACTAGAAATGCTAGAGAGACAAAATTTGTACCTGACTCTGCCCTGGATATCCCTGCTTCCGAAAATCAAACTTGTAGGGTCGCGGAGGGCAAGCTTCATACCGGAAATGACCAGCAGGTGGGGCTACTCCGAACGCTCCTCAAAAGCATCCCTAATGGGATTTTTGTGCACAGAGCTGTCAAAGAAACAAAGACAGAGTAAGGACGGTCAAATCACCCTCAGAATAACACTGGATTTTCACAAGTTGTACACCATTAGAAAGCCCGTCTCAAGGGCTCTCTCTTCCGTGAGTTTCGTTGAGGTCACCATTTTGTAGGCGAGGCCAGCGTCCTGGAAGTAGGGCTGCCCGAAACTCCACTGTATCACATGCCTACGTCATCGCCACTGAGAAAAAGCCGGCACAAAAAGGTCCGAAATAAATTCTGTGCTAGGCTTGGAAATAACTCATGAACTAGAAATGCTAGAGAGACAAAATTTGTACCTGACTCTGCCCTGGATATCCCTGCTTCCGAAAATCAAACTTGTAGGGTCGCGGAGGGCAAGCTTCATACCGGAAATGACCAGCAGGTGGGGCTACTCCGAACGCTCCTCAAAAGCATCCCTAATGGGATTTTTGTGCACAGAGCTGTCAAAGAAACAAAGACAGAGTAAGGACGGTCAAATCACCCTCAGAATAATACTGGATTTTCACAAGTTGTACACCATTAGAAAGCCCGTCTCAAGGGCTCTCTCTTCCGTGAGTTTCGTTGAGGTCACCATTTTGTAGGCGAGGCCAGCGTCCTGGAAGTAGGGCTGCCCGAAACTCCACTGTATCACATGCCTACGTCATCGCCAGTGAGAAAAAGCCGGCACAAAAAGGTCCAAAATAAATTCTGTGCTAGGCTTGGAAATAACTCATGAACTAGAAAAGCTAGAGAGACTAGATTTGTACCTGACTCTGCCCTGGATATCCCTGCTTCCGAAAATCAAACTTGTAGGGTCGCGGAGGGCAAGCTTCATACCGGAAATGACCAGCAGGTGGGGCTACTCCGAACGCTCCTCAAAAGCATCCCTAATGGGATTTTTGTGCACAGAGCTGTCAAAGAAACAAAGACAGAGTAAGGACGGTCAAATCACCCCTTGAGAATAATACTGGATTTTCACAAGTTGTACACCATTAGAAAGCCCGTCTCAAGGGCTCTCTCTTCCGTGAGTTTCGTTGAGGTCACCATTTTGTAGGCGAGGCCAGCGTCCTGGAAGTAGGGCTGCCCGAAACTCCACTGTATCACATGCCTACGTCATCGCCAGTGAGAAAAAGCCGGCACAAAAAGGTCCAAAATAAATTCTGTGCTAGGCTTGGAAATAACTCATGAACTAGAAATGCTAGAGAGACAAAATTTGTACCTGACTCTGCCCTGGATATCCCTGCTTCCGAAAATCAAACTTGTAGGGTCGCGGAGGGCAAGCTTCATACCGGAAATGACCAGCAGGTGGGGCTACTCCGAACGCTCCTCAAAAGCATCCCTAATGGGATTTTTGTGCACAGAGCTGTCAAAGAAACAAAGACAGAGTAAGGACGGTCAAATCACCCTCAGAATAATACTGGATTTTCACAAGTTGTACACCATTAGAAAGCCCGTCTCAAGGGCTCTCTCTTCCGTGAGTTTCGTTGAGGTCACCATTTTGTAGGCGAGGCCAGCGTCCTGGAAGTAGGGCTGCCCGAAACTCCACTGTATCACATGCCTACGTCATCGCCAGTGAGAAAAAGCCGGCACAAAAAGGTCCGAAATAAATTCTGTGCTAGGCTTGGAAATAACTCATGAACTAGAAATGCTAGAGAGACAAAATTTGTACCTGACTCTGCCCTGGATATGCCTGCTTCCGAAAATCAAACTTGTAGGGTCGCGGAGGGCAAGCTTCATACCGGAAATGACCAGCAGGTGGGGCTACTCCGAACGCTCCTCAAAAGCATCCCTAATGGGATTTTTGTGCACAGAGCTGTCAAAGAAACAAAGACAGAGTAAGGACGGTCAAATCACCCTCAGAATAATACTGGATTTTCACAAGTTGTACACCATTAGAAAGCCCGTCTCAAGGGCTCTCTCTTCCGTGAGTTTCGTTGAGGTCACCATTTTGTAGGCGAGGCCAGCGTCCTGGAAGTAGGGCTGCCCGAAACTCCACTGTATCACATGCCTACGTCATCGCCAGTGAGAAAAAGCCGGCACAAAAAGGTCCAAAATAAATTCTGTGCTAGGCTTGGAAATAACTCATGAACTAGAAATGCTAGAGAGACTAGATTTGTACCTGACTCTGCCCTGGATATCCCTGCTTCCGAAAATCAAACTTGTAGGGTCGCGGAGGGCAAGCTTCATACCGGAAATGACCAGCAGGTGGGGCTACTCCGAACGCTCCTCAAAAGCATCCCTAATGGGATTTTTGTGCACAGAGCTGTCAAAGAAACAAAGACAGAGTAAGGACGGTCAAATCACCCTCAGAATAATACTGGATTTTCACAAGTTGTACACCATTAGAAAGCCCGTCTCAAGGGCTCTCTCTCTTCCGTGAGTTTCGTTGAGGTCACCATTTTGTAGGCGAGGCCAGCGTCCTGGAAGTAGGGCTGCCCGAAACTCCACTGTATCACATGCCTACGTCATCGCCAGTGAGAAAAAGCCGGCACAAAAAGGTCCGAAATAAATTCTGTGCTAGGCTTGGAAATAACTCATGAACTAGAAATGCTAGAGAGACAAAATTTGTACCTGACTCTGCCCTGGATATGCCTGCTTCCGAAAATCAAACTTGTAGGGTCGCGGAGGGCAAGCTTCATACCGGAAATGACCAGCAGGTGGGGCTACTCCGAACGCTCCTCAAAAGCATCCCTAATGGGATTTTTGTGCACAGAGCTGTCAAAGAAACAAAGACAGAGTAAGGACGGTCAAATCACCCTCAGAATAATACTGGATTTTCACAAGTTGTACACCATTAGAAAGCCCGTCTCAAGGGCTCTCTCTTCCGTGAGTTTCGTTGAGGTCACCATTTTGTAGGCGAGGCCAGCGTCCTGGAAGTAGGGCTGCCCGAAACTCCACTGTATCACATGCCTACGTCATCGCCAGTGAGAAAAAGCCGGCACAAAAAGGTCCGAAATAAATTCTGTGCTAGGCTTGGAAATAACTCATGAACTAGAAATGCTAGAGAGACAAAATTTGTACCTGACTCTGCCCTGGATATCCCTGCTTCCGAAAATCAAACTTGTAGGGTCGCGGAGGGCAAGCTTCATACCGGAAATGACCAGCAGGTGGGGCTACTCCGAACGCTCCTCAAAAGCATCCCTAATGGGATTTTTGTGCACAGAGCTGTCAAAGAAACAAAGACAGAGTAAGGACGGTCAAATCACCCTCAGAATAATACTGGATTTTCACAAGTTGTACACCATTAGAAAGCCCGTCTCAAGGGCTCTCTCTTCCGTGAGTTTCGTTGAGGTCACCATTTTGTAGGCGAGGCCAGCGTCCTGGAAGTAGGGCTGCCCGAAACTCCACTGTATCACATGCCTACGTCATCGCCAGTGAGAAAAAGCCGGCACAAAAAGGTCCGAAATAAATTCTGTGCTAGGCTTGGAAATAACTCATGAACTAGAAATGCTAGAGAGACTAGATTTGTACCTGACTCTGCCCTGGATATCCCTGCTTCCGAAAATCAAACTTGTAGGGTCGCGGAGGGCAAGCTTCATACCGGAAATGACCAGCAGGTGGGGCTACTCCGAACGCTCCTCAAAAGCATCCCTAATGGGATTTTTGTGCACAGAGCTGTCAAAGAAACAAAGACAGAGTAAGGACGGTCAAATCACCCTCAGAATAATACTGGATTTTCACAAGTTGTACACCATTAGAAAGCCCGTCTCAAGGGCTCTCTCTTCCGTGAGTTTCGTTGAGGTCACCATTTTGTAGGCGAGGCCAGCGTCCTGGAAGTAGGGCTGCCCGAAACTCCACTGTATCACATGCCTACGTCATTGCCAGTGAAAAAAAGCCGGCACAAAAAGGTCCGAAATAAATTCTGTGCTAGGCTTGGAAATAACTCATGAACTAGAAATGCTAGAGAGACAAAATTTGTACCTGACTCTGCCCTGGATATCCCTGCTTCCGAAAATCAAACTTGTAGGGTCGCGGAGGGCAAGCTTCATACCGGAAATGACCAGCAGTTGGGGCTACTCCGAACGCTCCTCAAAAGCATCCCTAATGGGATTTTTGTGCACAGAGCTGTCAAAGAAACAAAGACAGAGTAAGGACGGTCAAATCACCCTCAGAATAATACTGGATTTTCACAAGTTGTACACCATTAGAAAGCCCGTCTCAAGGGCTCTCTCTTCCGTGAGTTTCGTTGAGGTCACCATTTTGTAGGCGAGGCCAGCGTCCTGGAAGTAGGGCTGCCCGAAACTCCACTGTATCACATGCCTACGTCATCGCCAGTGAGAAAAAGCCGGCACAAAAAGGTCCGAAATAAATTCTGTGCTAGGCTTGGAAATAACTCATGAACTAGAAAGGCTAGAGAGACAAAATTTGTACCTTACGCTGCCCTGGATATCCCTGCTTCCGAAAATCAAACTTGTAGGGTCGCGGAGGGCAAGCTTCATACCGGAAATGACCAGCAGGTGGGGCTACTCCGAACGCTCCTCAAAAGCATCCCTAATGGGATTTTTGTGCACAGAGCTGTCAAAGAAACAAAGACAGAGTAAGGACGGTCAAATCACCCTCAGAATAATACTGGATTTTCACAAGTTGTACACCATTAGAAAGCCCGTCTCAAGGGCTCTCTCTTCCGTGAGTTTCGTTGAGGTCACCATTTTGTAGGCGAGGCCAGCGTCCTGGAAGTAGGGCTGCCCGAAACTCCACTGTATCACATGCCTACGTCATTGCCAGTGAGAAAAAGCCGGCACAAAAAGGTCCGAAATAAATTCTGTGCTAGGCTTGGAAATAACTCATGAACTAGAAATGCTAGAGAGACAAAATTTGTACCTGACTCTGCCCTGGATATCCCTGCCTCCGAAAATCAAACTTGTAGGGTCGCGGAGGGCAAGCTTCATACCGGAAATGACCAGCAGGTGGGGCTACTCCGAACGCTCCTCAAAAGCATCCCTAATGGGATTTTTGTGCACAGAGCTGTCAAAGAAACAAAGCAGAGTAAGGACGGTCAAATCACCCTCAGAATAATACTGGATTTTCACAAGTTGTACACCATTAGAAAGCCCGTCTCAAGGGCTCTCTCTTCCGTGAGTTTCGTTGAGGTCACCATTTTGTAGGCGAGGCCAGCGTCCTGGAAGTAGGGCTGCCCGAAACTCCACTGTATCACATGCCTACGTCATCGCCAGTGAGAAAAAGCCGGCACAAAAAGGTCCGAAATAAATTCTGTGCTAGGCTTGGAAATAACTCATGAACTAGAAATGCTAGAGAGACAAAATTTGTACCTGACTCTGCCCTGGATATCCCTGCTTCCGAAAATCAAACTTGTAGGGTCGCGGAGGGCAAGCTTCATACCGGAAATGACCAGCAGGTGGGGCTACTCCGAACGCTCCTCAAAAGCATCCCTAATGGGATTTTTGTGCACAGAGCTGTCAAAGAAACAAAGACAGAGTAAGGACGGTCAAATCACCCTCAGAATAATACTGGATTTTCACAAATTGTACACCATTAGAAAGCCCGTCTCAAGGGCTCTCTCTTCCGTGAGTTTCGTTGAGGTCACCATTTTGTAGGCGAGGCCAGCGTCCTGGAAGTAGGGCTGCCCGAAACTCCACTGTATCACATGCCTACGTCATCGCCAGTGAGAAAAAGCCGGCACAAAAAGGTCCGAAATAAATTCTGTGCTAGGCTTGGAAATAACTCATGAACTAGAAATGCTAGAGAGACAAAATTTGTACCTGACTCTGCCCTGGATATCCCTGCTTCCGAAAATCAAACTTGTAGGGTCGCGGAGGGCAAGCTTCATACCGGAAATGACCAGCAGGTGGGGCTACTCCGAACGCTCTTCAAAAGCATCCCTAATGGGATTTTTGTGCAAAGAGCTGTTAAAGAAACAAAGACAGAGTAAGGACGGTCAAATCACCCTCAGAATAATACTGGATTTTCACAAGTTGTACACCATTAGAAAGCCCGTCTCAAGGGCTCTCTCTTCCGTGAGTTTCGTTGAGGTCACCATTTTGTAGGCGAGGCCAGCGTCCTGGAAGTAGGGCTGCCCGAAACTCCACTGTATCACATGCCTACGTCATCGCCAGTGAGAAATAGCCGGCACAAAAAGGTCCGAAATAAATTCTGTGCTAGGCTTGGAAATAACTCATGAACTAGAAATGCTAGAGAGACAAAATTTGTACCTGACTTTGCCCTGGATATCCCTGCTTCCGAAAATCAAACTTGTAGGGTCGCGGAGGGCAAGCTTCATACCGGAAATGACCAGCAGGTGGGGCTACTCCGAACGCTCCTCAAAAGCATCCCTAATGGGATTTTTGTGCACAGAGCTGTCAAAGAAACAAAGACAGAGTAAGGACGGTCAAATCACCCTCAGAATAATACTGGATTTTCACAAGTTGTACACCATTAGAAAGCCCGTCTCAAGGGCTCTCTCTTCCGTGAGTTTCGTTGAGGTCACCATTTTGTAGGCGAGGCCAGCGTCCTGGAAGTAGGGCTGCCCGAAACTCCACTGTATCACATGCCTACGTCATCGCCAGTGAGAAAAAGCCGGCACAAAAAGGTCCGAAATAAATTCTGTGCTAGGCTTGGAAATAACTCATGAACTAGAAATGCTAGAGAGACAAAATTTGTACCTGACTCTGCCCTGGATATCCCTGCTTCCGAAAATCAAACTTGTAGGGTCGCGGAGGGCAAGCTTCATACCGGAAATGATTAGCAGGTGGGGCTACTCCGAACGCTCCTCAAAAGCATCCCTAATGGGATTTTTGTGCACAGAGCTGTCAAAGAAACAAAGACAGAGTAAGGACGGTCAAATCACCCTCAGAATAATACTGGATTTTCACAAGTTGTACACCATTAGAAAGCCCGTCTGAAGGACTCTCTCTTCCGTGAGTTTCGTTGAGGTCACCATTTTGTAGGCGAGGCCAGCGTCCTGGAAGTAGGGCTGCCCGAAACTCCACTGTATCACATGCCTACGTCATCGCCAGTGAGAAAAAGCCGGCACAAAAAGGTCCGAAATAAATTCTGTGCTAGGCTTGGAAATAACTCATGAACTAGAAATGCTAGAGAGACAAAATTTGTACCTGACTCTGCCCTAGATATCCCTGCCTCCGAAAATCAAACTTGTAGGGTCGCGGAGGGCAAGCTTCATACCGGAAATGACCAGCAGGTGGGGCTACTCCGAACGCTCCTCAAAAGCATCCCTAATGGGATTTTTGTGCACAGAGCTGTCAAAGAAACAAAGACAGAGTAAGGACGGTCAAATCACCCTCAGAATAATACTGGATTTTCACAAGTTGTACACCATTAGAAAGCCCGTCTCAAGGGCTCTCTCTTCCGTGAGTTTCGTTGAGGTCACCATTTTGTAGGCGAGGCCAGCGTCCTGGAAGTAGTGCTGCCCGAAACTCCACTGTATCACATGCCTACGTCATCGCCAGTGAGAAAAAAGCCGGCACGAAAAGGTCCGAAATAAATTCTGTGCTAGGCTTGGAAATAACTCATGAACTAGAAATGCTAGAGAGACAAAATTTGTACCTGACTCTGCCCTGGATATCCCTGCTTCCGAAAGTCAAACTTGTAGGGTCGCGGAGGGCAAGCTTCATACCGGAAATGACCAGCAGGTGGGGCTACTCCGAACGCTCCTCAAAAGCATCCCTAATGGGATTTTTGTGCACAGAGCTGTCAAAGAAACAAAGACAGAGTAAGGACGGTCAAATCACCCTCAGAATAATACTGGATTTTCACAAGTTGTACACCATTAGAAAGCCCGTCTCAAGGGCTCTCTCTTCCGTGAGTTTCGTTGAGGTCACCATTTTGTAGGCGAGGCCAGCGTCCTGGAAGTAGGGCTGCCCGAAACTCCACTGTATCACATGCCTACGTCATCGCCAGTGAGAAAAAGCCGGCACAAAAAGGTCCGAAATAAATTCTGTGCTAGGCTTGGAAATAACTCATGAACTAGAAATGCTAGAGAGACTAGATTTGTACCTGACTCTGCCCTGGATATCCCTGCTTCCGAAAATCAAACTTGTAGGGTCGCGGAGGGCAAGCTTCATACCGGAAATGACCAGCAGGTGGGGCTACTCCGAACGCTCCTCAAAAGCATCCCTAATGGGATTTTTGTGCACAGAGCTGTCAAAGAAACAAAGACAGAGTAAGGACGGTCAAATCACCCTCAGAATAATACTGGATTTTCACAAGTTGTACACCATTAGAAAGCCCGTCTCAAGGGCTCTCTCTTCCGTGAGTTTCGTTGAGGTCACCATTTTGTAGGCGAGGCCAGCGTCCTGGAAGTAGGGCTGCCCGAAACTCCACTGTATCACATGCCTACGTCATCGCCAGTGAGAAAAAGCCGGCACAAAAAAGTCCGAAATAAATTCTGTGCTAGGCTTGGAAATAACTCATGAACTAGAAATGCTAGAGAGACAAAATTTGTACCTGACTCTGCCCTGGATATCCCTGCCTCCGAAAATCAAACTTGTAGGGTCGCGGAGGGCAAGCTTCATACCGGAAATGACCAGCAGGTGGGGCTACTCCGAACGCTCCTCAAAAGCATCCCTAATGGGATTTTTGTGCACAGAGCTGTCAAAGAAACAAAGCAGAGTAAGGACGGTCAAATCACCCTCAGAATAATACTGGATTTTCACAAGTTGTACACCATTAGAAAGCCCGTCTCAAGGGCTCTCTCTTCCGTGAGTTTCGTTGACGTCACCATTTTGTAGGCGAGGCCAGCGTCCTGGAAGTAGGGCTGCCCGAAACTCCACTGTATCACATGCCTACGTCATCGCCAGTGAGAAAAAGCCGGCACAAAAAGGTCCGAAATAAATTCTGTGCTAGGCTTGGAAATAACTCATGAACTAGAAATGCTAGAGAGACAAAATTTGTACCTGACTCTGCCCTGGATATCCCTGCTTCCGAAAATCAAACTTGTAGGGTCGCGGAGGGCAAGCTTCATACCGGAAATGACCAGCAGGTGGGGCTACTCCGAACGCTCCTCAAAAGCATCCCTAATGGGATTTTTGTGCACAGAGCTGTCAAAGAAACAAAGACAGAGTAAGGACGGTCAAATCACCCTCAGAATAATACTGGATTTTCACAAGTTGTACACCATTAGAAAGCCCGTCTCAAGGGCTCTCTCTTCCGTGAGTTTCGTTGAGGTCACCATTTTGTAGGCGAGGCCAGCGTCCTGGAAGTAGGGCTGCCCGAAACTCCACTGTATCACATGCCTACGTCATCGCCAGTGAGAAAAAGCCGGCACAAAAAGGTCCGAAATAAATTCTGTGCTAGGCTTGGAAATAACTCATGAACTAGAAATGCTAGAGAGACAAAATTTGTACCTGACTCTGCCCTGGATATCCCTGCTTCCGAAAATCAAACTTGTAGGGTCGCGGAGGGCAAGCTTCATACCGGAAATGACCAGCAGGTGGGGCTACTCCGAACGCTCCTCAAAAGCATCCCTAATGGGATTTTTGTGCACAGAGCTGTCAAAGAAACAAAGACAGAGTAAGGACGGTCAAATCACCCTCAGAATAATACTGGATTTTCACAAGTTGTACACCATTAGAAAGCCCGTCTCAAGGGCTCTCTCTTCCGTGAGTTTCGTTGAGGTCACCATTTTGTAGGCGAGGCCAGCGTCCTGGAAGTAGGGCTGCCCGAAACTCCACTGTATCACATGCCTACGTCATCGCCAGTGAGAAAAAGCCGGCACGAAAAGGTCCGAAATAAATTCTGTGCTAGGCTTGGAAATAACTCATGAACTAGAAATGCTAGAGAGACAAAATTTGTACCTGACTCTGCCCTGGATATCCCTGCTTCCGAAAGTCAAACTTGTAGGGTCGCGGAGGGCAAGCTTCATACCGGAAATGACCAGCAGGTGGGGCTACTCCGAACGCTCCTCAAAAGCATCCCTAATGGGATTTTTGTGCACAGAGCTGTCAAAGAAACAAAGCAGAGTAAGGACGGTCAAATCACCCTCAGAATAATACTGGATTTTCACAAGTTGTACACCATTAGAAAGCCCGTCTCAAGGGCTCTCTCTTCCGTGAGTTTCGTTGAGGTCACCATTTTGTAGGCGAGGCCAGCGTCCTGGAAGTAGGGCTGCCCGAAACTCCACTGTATCACATGCCTACGTCATCGCCAGTGAGAAAAAGCCGGCACAAAAAGGTCCAAAATAAATTCTGTGCTAGGCTTGGAAATAACTCATGAACTAGAAATGCTAGAGAGACTAGATTTGTACCTGACTCTGCCCTGGATATCCCTGCTTCCGAAAATCAAACTTGTAGGGTCGCGGAGGGCAAGCTTCATACCGGAAATGACCAGCAGGTGGGGCTACTCCGAACGCTCCTCAAAAGCATCCCTAATGGGATTTTTGTGCACAGAGCTGTCAAAGAAACAAAGACAGAGTAAGGACGGTCAAATCACCCTCAGAATAATACTGGATTTTCACAAGTTGTACACCATTAGAAAGCCCGTCTCAAGGGCTCTCTCTTCCGTGAGTTTCGTTGACGTCACCATTTTGTAGGCGAGGCCAGCGTCCTGGAAGTAGGGCTGCCCGAAACTCCACTGTATCACATGCCTACGTCATCGCCACTGAGAAAAAGCCGGCACAAAAAGGTCCGAAATAAATTCTGTGCTAGGCTTGGAAATAACTCATGAACTAGAAATGCTAGAGAGACAAAATTTGTACCTGACTCTGCCCTGGATATCCCTGCTTCCGAAAATCAAACTTGTAGGGTCGCGGAGGGCAAGCTTCTTACCGGAAATGACCAGCAGGTGGGGCTACTCCGAACGCTCCTCAAAAGCATCCCTAATGGGATTTTTGTGCACAGAGCTGTCAAAGAAACAAAGACAGAGTAAGGACGGTCAAATCACCCTTAGAATAATACTGGATTTTCACAAGTTGTACACCATTAGAAAGCCCGTCTCAAGGGCTCTCTCTTCCGTGAGTTTCGTTGAGGTCACCATTTTGTAGGCGAGGCCAGCGTCCTGGAAGTAGGGCTGCCCGAAACTCCACTGTATCACATGCCTACGTCATCGCCACTGAGAAAAAGCCGGCACAAAAAGGTCCGAAATAAATTCTGTGCTAGGCTTGGAAATAACTCATGAACTAGAATTGCTAGAGAGACAAAATTTGTACCTGACCCTGCCCTGGATATCCCTGCTTCCGAAAATCAAACTTGTAGGGTCGCGGAGGGCAAGCTTCATACCGGAAATGACCAGCAGGTGGGGCTACTCCGAACGCTCCTCAAAAGCATCCCTAATGGGATTTTTGTGCACAGAGCTGTCAAAGAAACAAAGACAGAGTAAGGACGGTCAAATCACCCTCAGAATAATACTGGATTTTCACAAGTTGTACACCATTAGAAAGCCCGTCTCAAGGGCTCTCTCTTCCGTGAGTTTCGTTGAGGTCACCATTTTGTAGGCGAGGCCAGCGTCCTGGAAGTAGGGCTCAAAAGCATCCCTAATGGGATTTTTGTGCACAGAGCTGTCAAAGAAACAAAGACAGAGTAAGGACGGTCAAATCACCCTCAGAATAATACTGGATTTTCACAAGTTGTACACCATTTGAAAGCCCGTCTCAAGGGCTCTCTCTTCCGTGAGTTTCGTTGAGGTCACCATTTTGTAGGCGAGGCCAGCGTCCTGGAAGTAGGGCTGCCCGAAACTCCACTGTATCACATGCCTACGTCATCGCCAGTGAGAAAAAGCCGGCACAAAAAGGTCCGAAATAAATTCTGTGCTAGGCTTGGAAATAACTCATGAACTAGAAATGCTAGAGAGACAAAATTTGTACCTGACTCTGCCCTGGATATCCCTGCTTCCGAAAATCAAACTTGTAGGGTCGCGGAGGGCAAGCTTCATACCGGAAATGACCAGCAGGTGGGGCTACTCCGAACGCTCCTCAAAAGCATCCCTAATGGGATTTTTGTGCACAGAGCTGTCAAAGAAACAAAGACAGAGTAAGGACGGTCAAATCACCCTCAGAATAATACTGGATTTTCACAAGTTGTACACCATTAGAAAGCCCGTCTCAAGGGCTCTCTCTTCCGTGAGTTTCGTTGAGGTCACCATTTTGTAGGCGAGGCCAGCGTCCTGGAAGTAGGGCTGCCCGAAACTCCACTGTATCACATGCCTACGTCATCGCCAGTGAGAAAAAGCCGGCACAAAAAGGTCCGAAATAAATTCTGTGCTAGGCTTGGAAAAAAACTCATGAACTAGAAATGCTAGAGAGACAAAATTTGTACCTGACTCTGCCCTGGATATCCCTGCTTCAAAAAAATCAAACTTGTAGGGTCGCGGAGGGCAAGCTTCATACCGGAAATGACCAGCAGGTGGGGCTACTCCGAACGCTCCTCAAAAGCATCCCTAATGGAATTTTTGTGCACAGAGCTGTCAAAGAAACAAAGACAGAGTAAGGACGGTCAAATCACCCTCAGAATAATACTGGATTTTCACAAGTTGTACACCATTAGAAAGCCCATCTCAAGGGCTCTCTCTTCCGTGAGTTTCGTTGAGGTCACCATTTTGTAGGCGAGGCCAGCGTCCTGGAAGTAGGGCTGCCCGAAACTCCACTGTATCACATGCCTACGTCATCGCCAGTGAGAAAAAGCCGGCACAAAAAGGTCCGAAATAAATTCTGTGCTAGGCTTGGAAATAACTCATGAACTAGAAATGCTAGAGAGACAAAATTTGTACCTGACTCTGCCCTGGATATCCCTGCTTCCGAAAATCAAACTTGTAGGGTCGCGGAGGGCAAGCTTCATACCGGAAATGACCAGCAGGTGGGGCTACTCCGAACGCTCCTCAAAAGCATCCCTAATGGGATTTTTGTGCACAGAGCTGTTAAAGAAACAAAGACAGAGTAAGGACGGTCAAATCACCCTCAGAATAATACTGGATTTTCACAAGTTGTACACCATTAGAAAGCCCGTCTCAAGGGCTCTCTCTTCCGTGAGTTTCGTTGAGGTCACCATTTTGTAGGCGAGGCCAGCGTCCTGGAAGTAGGGCTGCCCGAAACTCCACTGTATCACATGCCTACGTCATCGCCAGTGAGAAAAAGCCGGCACAAAAAGGTCCGAAATAAATTCTGTGCTAGGCTTGGAAATAACTCATGAACTAGAAATGCTAGAGAGACAAAATTTGTACCTGACTCTGCCCTGGATATCCCTGCTTCCGAAAATCAAACTTGTAGGGTCGCGGAGGGCAAGCTTCATACCGGAAATGACCAGCAGGTGGGGCTACTCCGAACGCTCCTCAAAAGCATCCCTAATGGGATTTTTGTGCACAGAGCTGTCAAAGAAACAAAGACAGAGTAAGGACGGTCAAATCACCCTCAGAATAATACTGGATTTTCACAAGTTGTACACCATTAGAAAGCCCGTCTCAAGGGCTCCCTCTTCCGTGAGTTTCGTTGAGGTCACCATTTTGTAGGCGAGGCCAGCGTCCTGGAAGTAGGGCTGCCCGAAACTCCACTGTATCACATGCCTACGTCATCGCCACTGAGAAAAAGCCGGCACAAAAAGGTCCGAAATAAATTCTGTGCTAGGCTTGGAAATAACTCATGAACTAGAAATGCTAGAGAGACAAAATTTGTACCTGACTCTGCCCTGGATATCCCTGCTTCCGAAAATCAAACTTGTAGGGTCGCGGAGGGCAAGCTTCATACCGGAAATGACCAGCAGGTGGGGCTACTCCGAACGCTCCTCAAAAGCATCCCTAATGGGATTTTTGTGCACAGAGCTGTCAAAGAAACAAAGACAGAGTAAGGACGGTCAAATCACTCTCAGAATAATACTGGATTTTCACAAGTTGTACACCATTAGAAAGCCCGTCTCAAGGGCTCTCTCTTCCGTGAGTTTCGTTGAGGTCACCATTTTGTAGGCGAGGCCAGCGTCCTGGAAGTAGGGCTGCCCGAAACTCCACTGTATCACATGCCTACGTCATCGCCAGTGAGAAAAAGCCGGCACAAAAAGGTCCGAAATAAATTCTGTGCTAGGCTTGGAAATAACTCATGAACTAGAAATGCTAGAGAGACAAAATTTGTACCTGACTCTGCCCTGGATATCCCTGCTTCCGAAAATCAAACTTGTAGGGTCGCGGAGGGCAAGCTTCATACCGGAAATGACCAGCAGGTGGGGCTACTCCGAACGCTCCTCAAAAGCATCCCTAATGGGATTTTTGGGCACAGAGCTGTCAAAGAAACAAAGACAGAGTAAGGACGGTCAAATCACCCTCAGAATAATACTGGATTTTCACAAGTTGTACACCATTAGATAGCCCGTCTCAAGGGCTCTCTCTTCCGTGAGTTTCGTTGAGGTCACCATTTTGTAGGCGAGGCCAGCGTCCTGGAAGTAGGGCTCAAAAGCATCCCTAATGGGATTTTTGTGCACAGAGCTGTCAAAGAAACAAAGACAGAGTAAGGACGGTCAAATCACCCTCAGAATAATACTGGATTTTCACAAGTTGTACACCATTTGAAAGCCCGTCTCAAGGGCTCTCTCTTCCGTGAGTTTCGTTGAGGTCACCATTTTGTAGGCGAGGCCAGCGTCCTGGAAGTAGGGCTGCCCGAAACTCCACTGTATCACATGCCTACGTCATCGCCAGTGAGAAAAAGCCGGCACAAAAAGGTCCGAAATAAATTCTGTGCTAGGCTTGGAAATAACTCATGAACTAGAAATGCTAGAGAGACAAAATTTGTACCTGACTCTGCCCTGGATATCCCTGCTTCCGAAAATCAAACTTGTAGGGTCGCGGAGGGCAAGCTTCATACCGGAAATGACCAGCAGGTGGGGCTACTCCGAACGCTCCTCAAAAGCATCCCTAATGGGATTTTTGTGCACAGAGCTGTCAAAGAAACAAAGACAGAGTAAGGACGGTCAAATCACCCTCAGAATAATACTGGATTTTCACAAGTTGTACACCATTAGAAAGCCCATCTCAAGGGCTCTCTCTTCCGTGAGTTTCGTTGAGGTCACCATTTTGTAGGCGAGGCCAGCGTCCTGGAAGTAGGGCTGCCCGAAACTCCACTGTATCACATGCCTACGTCATCGCCAGTGAGAAAAAGCCGGCACAAAAAGGTCCGAAATAAATTCTGTGCTAGGCTTGGAAATAACTCATGAACTAGAAATGCTAGAGAGACAAAATTTGTACCTGACTCTGCCCTGGATATCCCTGCTTCCGAAAATCAAACTTGTAGGGTCGCGGAGGGCAAGCTTCATACCGGAAATGACCAGCAGGTGGGGCTACTCCGAACGCTCCTCAAAAGCATCCCTAATGGGATTTTTGTGCACAGAGCTGTTAAAGAAACAAAGACAGAGTAAGGACGGTCAAATCACCCTCAGAATAATACTGGATTTTCACAAGTTGTACACCATTAGAAAGCCCGTCTCAAGGGCTCTCTCTTCCGTGAGTTTCGTTGAGGTCACCATTTTGTAGGCGAGGCCAGCGTCCTGGAAGTAGGGCTGCCCGAAACTCCACTGTATCACATGCCTACGTCATCGCCAGTGAGAAAAAGCCGGCACAAAAAGGTCCGAAATAAATTCTGTGCTAGGCTTGGAAATAACTCATGAACTAGAAATGCTAGAGAGACAAAATTTGTACCTGACTCTGCCCTGGATATCCCTGCTTCCGAAAATCAAACTTGTAGGGTCGCGGAGGGCAAGCTTCATACCGGAAATGACCAGCAGGTGGGGCTACTCCGAACGCTCCTCAAAAGCATCCCTAATGGGATTTTTGTGCACAGAGCTGTCAAAGAAACAAAGACAGAGTAAGGACGGTCAAATCACCCTCAGAATAATACTGGATTTTCACAAGTTGTACACCATTAGAAAGCCCGTCTCAAGGGCTCCCTCTTCCGTGAGTTTCGTTGAGGTCACCATTTTGTAGGCGAGGCCAGCGTCCTGGAAGTAGGGCTGCCCGAAACTCCACTGTATCACATGCCTACGTCATCGCCACTGAGAAAAAGCCGGCACAAAAAGGTCCGAAATAAATTCTGTGCTAGGCTTGGAAATAACTCATGAACTAGAAATGCTAGAGAGACAAAATTTGTACCTGACTCTGCCCTGGATATCCCTGCTTCCGAAAATCAAACTTGTAGGGTCGCGGAGGGCAAGCTTCATACCGGAAATGACCAGCAGGTGGGGCTACTCCGAACGCTCCTCAAAAGCATCCCTAATGGGATTTTTGTGCACAGAGCTGTCAAAGAAACAAAGACAGAGTAAGGACGGTCAAATCACTCTCAGAATAATACTGGATTTTCACAAGTTGTACACCATTAGAAAGCCCGTCTCAAGGGCTCTCTCTTCCGTGAGTTTCGTTGAGGTCACCATTTTGTAGGCGAGGCCAGCGTCCTGGAAGTAGGGCTGCCCGAAACTCCACTGTATCACATGCCTACGTCATCGCCAGTGAGAAAAAGCCGGCACAAAAAGGTCCGAAATAAATTCTGTGCTAGGCTTGGAAATAACTCATGAACTAGAAATGCTAGAGAGACAAAATTTGTACCTGACTCTGCCCTGGATATCCCTGCTTCCGAAAATCAAACTTGTAGGGTCGCGGAGGGCAAGCTTCATACCGGAAATGACCAGCAGGTGGGGCTACTCCGAACGCTCCTCAAAAGCATCCCTAATGGGATTTTTGTGCACAGATCTGTCAAAGAAACAAAGACAGAGTAAGGACGGTCAAATCACCCTCAGAATAATACTGGATTTTCACAAGTTGTACACCATTAGAAAGCCCGTCTCAAGGGCTCTCTCTCTTCCGTGAGTTTCGTTGAGGTCACCATTTTGTAGGCGAGGCCAGCGTCCTGGAAGTAGGGCTGCCCGAAACTCCACTGTATCACATGCCTACGTCATCGCCAGTGAGAAAAAGCCGGCACAAAAAGGTCCGAAATAAATTCTGTGCTAGGCTTGGAAATAACTCATGAACTAGAAATGCTAAAGAGACAAAATTTGTACCTGACTCTGCCCTGGATATCCCTGCTTCCGAAAATCAAACTTGTAGGGTCGCGGAGGGCAAGCTTCATACCGGAAATGACCAGCAGGTGGGGCTACTCCGAACGCTCCTCAAAAGCATCCCTAATGGGATTTTTGTGCACAGAGCTGTCAAAGAAACAAAGACAGAGTAAGGACGGTCAAATCACCCTCAGAATAATACTGGATTTTCACAAGTTGTACACCATTAGAAAGCCCGTCTCAAGGGCTCTCTCTTCCGTGAGTTTCGTTGAGGTCACCATTTTGTAGGCGAGGCCAGCGTCCTGGAAGTAGGGCTGCCCGAAACTCCACTGTATCACATGCCTACGTCATCGCCAGTGAGAAAAAGCCGGCACAAAAAGGTCCGAAATAAATTCTGTGCTAGGCTTGGAAATAACTCATGAACTAGAAATGCTAGAGAGACAAAATTTGTACCTGACTCTGCCCTGGATATCCCTGCTTCCGAAAATCAAACTTGTAGGGTCGCGGAGGGCAAGCTTCATACCGGAAATGACCAGCAGGTGGGGCTACTCCGAACGCTCCTCAAAAGCATCCCTAACGGGATTTTTGTGCACAGAGCTGTCAAAGAAACAAAGACAGAGTAAGGACGGTCAAATCACCCTCAGAATAATACTAGATTTTCACAAGTTGTACACCATTAGAAAGCCCGTCTCAAGGGCTCTCTCTTCCGTGAGTTTCGTTGAAGTCACCATTTTGTAGGCGAGGCCAGCGTCCTGGAAGTAGGGCTGCCCGAAACTCCACTGTATCACATGCCTACGTCATCGCCAGTGAGAAAAAGCCGGCACAAAAAGGTCCGAAATAAATTCTGTGCTAGGCTTGGAAATAACTCATGAACTAGAAATGCTAGAGAGACAAAATTTGTACCTGACTCTGCCCTGGATATCCCTGCTTCCGAAAATCAAACTTGTAGGGTCGCGGAGGGCAAGCTTCATACCGGAAATGACCAGCAGGTGGGGCTACTCCGAACGCTCCTCAAAAGCATCCCTAATGGGATTTTTGTGCACAGAGCTGTCAAAGAAACAAAGACAGAGTAAGGACGGTCAAATCACCCTCAGAATAATACTGGATTTTCACAAGTTGTACACCATTAGAAAGCCCGTCTCAAGGGCTCTCTCTTCCGTGAGTTTCGTTGAGGTCACCATTTTGTAGGCGAGGCCAGCGTCCTGGAAGTAGGGCTGCCCGAAACTCCACTGTATCACATGCCTACGTCATCGCCAGTGAGAAAAAGCCGGCACAAAAAGGTCCGAAATAAATTCTGTGCTAGGCTTGGAAATAACTCATGAACTAGAAATGCTAGAGAGACAAAATTTGTACCTGACTCTGCCCTGGATATCCCTGCTTCCGAAAATCAAACTTGTAGGGTCGCGGAGGGCAAGCTTCATACCGGAAATGACCAGCAGGTGGGGCTACTCCGAACGCTCCTCAAAAGCATCCCTAATGGGATTTTTGTGCACAGAGCTGTCAAAGAAACAAAGACAGAGTAAGGACGGTCAAATCACCCTCAGAATAATACTGGATTTTCACAAGTTGTACACCATTGGAAAGCCCGTCTCAAGGGCTCTCTCTTCCGTGAGTTTCGTTGAGGTCACCATTTTGTAGGCGAGGCCAGCGTCCTGGAAGTAGGGCTGCCCGAAACTCCACTGTATCACATGCCTACGTCATCGCCAGTGAGAAAAAGCCGGCACAAAAAGGTCCGAAATAAATTCTGTGCTAGGCTTGGAAATAACTCATGAACTAGAAATGCTAGAGAGACAAAATTTGTACCTGACTCTGCCCTGGATATCCCTGCTTCCGAAAATCAAACTTGTAGGGTCGCGGAGGGCAAGCTTCATACCGGAAATGACCAGCAGATGGGGCTACTCCGAACGCTCCTCAAAAGCATCCCTAATGGGATTTTTGTGCACAGAGCTGTCAAAGAAACAAAGACAGAGTAAGGACGGTCAAATCACCCTCAGAATAATACTGGATTTTCACAAGTTGTCCACCATTAGAAAGCCCGTCTCAAGGGTTCTCTCTTCCGTGAGTTTCGTTGAGTTCACCATTTTGTAGGCGAGGCCAGCGTCCTGGAAGTAGGGCTGCCCGAAACTCCACTGTATCACATGCCTACGTCATCGCCACTGAGAAAAAGCCGGCACAAAAAGGTCCGAAATAAATTCTGTGCTAGGCTTGGAAATAACTCATGAACTAGAAATGCTAGAGAGACAAAATTTGTACCTGACTCTGCCCTGGATATCCCTGCTTCCGAAAATCAAACTTGTAGGGTCGCGGAGGGCAAGCTTCATACCGGAAATGACCAGCAGGTGGGGCTACTCCGAACGCTCCTCAAAAGCATCCCTAATGGGATTTTTGTGCACAGAGCTGTCAAAGAAACAAAGACAGAGTAAGGACGGTCAAATCACCCTCAGAATAATACTGGATTTTCACAAGTTGTACACCATTAGAAAGCCCGTCTCAAGGGCTCTCTCTTCCGTGAGTTTCGTTGAGGTCACCATTTTGTAGGCGAGGCCAGCGTCCTGGAAGTAGGGCTGCCCGAAACTCCACTGTATCACATGCCTACGTCATCGCCAGTGAGAAAAAGCCGGCACAAAAAGGTCCGAAATAAATTCTGTGCTAGGCTTGGAAATAACTCATGAACTAGAAATGCTAGAGAGACAAAATTTGTACCTGACTCTGCCCTGGATATCCCTGCTTCCGAAAATCAAACTTGTAGGGTCGCGGAGGGCAAGCTTCATACCGGAAATGACCAGCAGGTGGGGCTACTCCGAACGCTCCTCAAAAGCATCCCTAACGGGATTTTTGTGCACAGAGCTGTCAAAGAAACAAAGACAGAGTAAGGACGGTCAAATCACCCTCAGAATAATACTAGATTTTCACAAGTTGTACACCATTAGAAAGCCCGTCTCAAGGGCTCTCTCTTCCGTGAGTTTCGTTGAAGTCACCATTTTGTAGGCGAGGCCAGCGTCCTGGAAGTAGGGCTGCCCGAAACTCCACTGTATCACATGCCTACGTCATCGCCAGTGAGAAAAAGCCGGCACAAAAAGGTCCGAAATAAATTCTGTGCTAGGCTTGGAAATAACTCATGAACTAGAAATGCTAGAGAGACAAAATTTGTACCTGACTCTGCCCTGGATATCCCTGCTTCCGAAAATCAAACTTGTAGGGTCGCGGAGGGCAAGCTTCATACCGGAAATGACCAGCAGGTGGGGCTACTCCGAACGCTCCTCAAAAGCATCCCTAATGGGATTTTTGTGCACAGAGCTGTCAAAGAAACAAAGACAGAGTAAGGACGGTCAAATCACCCTCAGAATAATACTGGATTTTCACAAGTTGTACACCATTAGAAAGCCCGTCTCAAGGGCTCTCTCTTCCGTGAGTTTCGTTGAGGTCACCATTTTGTAGGCGAGGCCAGCGTCCTGGAAGTAGGGCTGCCCGAAACTCCACTGTATCACATGCCTACGTCATCGCCAGTGAGAAAAAGCCGGCACAAAAAGGTCCGAAATAAATTCTGTGCTAGGCTTGGAAATAACTCATGAACTAGAAATGCTAGAGAGACAAAATTTGTACCTGACTCTGCCCTGGATATCCCTGCTTCCGAAAATCAAACTTGTAGGGTCGCGGAGGGCAAGCTTCATACCGGAAATGACCAGCAGGTGGGGCTACTCCGAACGCTCCTCAAAAGCATCCCTAATGGGATTTTTGTGCACAGAGCTGTCAAAGAAACAAAGACAGAGTAAGGACGGTCAAATCACCCTCAGAATAATACTGGATTTTCACAAGTTGTACACCATTGGAAAGCCCGTCTCAAGGGCTCTCTCTTCCGTGAGTTTCGTTGAGGTCACCATTTTGTAGGCGAGGCCAGCGTCCTGGAAGTAGGGCTGCCCGAAACTCCACTGTATCACATGCCTACGTCATCGCCAGTGAGAAAAAGCCGGCACAAAAAGGTCCGAAATAAATTCTGTGCTAGGCTTGGAAATAACTCATGAACTAGAAATGCTAGAGAGACAAAATTTGTACCTGACTCTGCCCTGGATATCCCTGCTTCCGAAAATCAAACTTGTAGGGTCGCGGAGGGCAAGCTTCATACCGGAAATGACCAGCAGATGGGGCTACTCCGAACGCTCCTCAAAAGCATCCCTAATGGGATTTTTGTGCACAGAGCTGTCAAAGAAACAAAGACAGAGTAAGGACGGTCAAATCACCCTCAGAATAATACTGGATTTTCACAAGTTGTCCACCATTAGAAAGCCCGTCTCAAGGGTTCTCTCTTCCGTGAGTTTCGTTGAGTTCACCATTTTGTAGGCGAGGCCAGCGTCCTGGAAGTAGGGCTGCCCGAAACTCCACTGTATCACATGCCTACGTCATCGCCACTGAGAAAAAGCCGGCACAAAAAGGTCCGAAATAAATTCTGTGCTAGGCTTGGAAATAACTCATGAACTAGAAATGCTAGAGAGACAAAATTTGTACCTGACTCTGCCCTGGATATCCCTGCTTCCGAAAATCAAACTTGTAGGGTCGCGGAGGGCAAGCTTCATACCGGAAATGACCAGCAGGTGGGGCTACTCCGAACGCTCCTCAAAAGCATCCCTAATGGGATTTTTGTGCACAGAGCTGTCAAAGAAACAAAGACAGAGTAAGGACGGTCAAATCACCCTCAGAATAATACTGGATTTTCACAAGTTGTACACCATTAGAAAGCCCGTCTCAAGGGCTCTCTCTTCCGTGAGTTTCGTTGAGGTCACCATTTTGTAAGCGAGGCCAGCGTCCTGGAAGTAGGGCTGCCCGAAACTCCACTGTATCACATGCCTACGTCATCGCCAGTGAGAAAAAGCCGGCACAAAAAGGTCCGAAATAAATTCTGTGCTAGGCTTGGAAATAACTCATGAACTAGAAATGCTAGAGAGACAAAATTTGTACCTGACTCTGCCCTGGATATCCCTGCTTCCGAAAATCAAACTTGTAGGGTCGCGGAGTGCAAGCTTCATACCGGAAATGACCAGCAGGTTGGGCTACTCCGAACGCTCCTCAAAAGCATCCCTAATGGGATTTTTGTGCACAGAGCTGTCAAAGAAACAAAGACAGAGTAAGGACGGTCAAATCACCCTCAGAATAATACTGGATTTTCACAAGTTGTACACCATTGGAAAGCCCGTCTCAAGGGCTCTCTCTTCCGTGAGTTTCGTTGAGGTCACCTTTTTATTAGACGAGGCCAGCGTCCTGTAAGTAGGGCTGCCCGAAACTCCACTGTATCACATGCCTACGTCATCGCCAGTGAGAAAAAGCCGGCACAAAAAGGTCCGAAATAAATTCTGTGCTAGGCTTGGAAATAACTCATGAACTAGAAATGCTAGAGAGACAAAATTTGTACCTGACTCTGCCCTGGATATCCCTGCTTCCGAAAATCAAACTTGTAGGGTCGCGGAGGGCAAGCTTCATACCGGAAATGACCAGCAGGTGGGGCTACTCCGAACGCTCCTCAAAAGCATCCCTAATGGGATTTTTGTGCACAGAGCTGTCAAAGAAACAAAGACAGAGTAAGGACGGTCAAATCACCCTCAGAATAATACTGGATTTTCACAAGTTGTCCACCATTAGAAAGCCCGTCTCAAGGGTTCTCTCTTCCGTGAGTTTCGTTGAGTTCACCATTTTGTAGGCGAGGCCAGCGTCCTGGAAGTAGGGCTGCCCGAAACTCCACTGTATCACATGCCTACGTCATCGCCAGTGAGAAAAAGCCGGCTCAAAAAAGTCCGAAATAAATTCTGTGCTAGGCTTGGAAATAACTCATGAACTAGAAATGCTAGAGAGACAAAATTTGTACCTGACTCTGCCCTGGATATCCCTGCTTCCGAAAATCAAACTTGTAGGGTCGCGGAGGGCAAGCTTCATACCGGAAATGACCAGCAGGTGGGGCTACTCCGAACGCTCCTCAAAAGCATCCCTAATGGGATTTTTGTGCACAGAGCTGTCAAAGAAACAAAGACAGAGTAAGGACGGTCAGATCACCCTCAGAATAATACTGGATTTTCACAAGTTGTACACCATTAGAAAGCCCGTCTCAAGGGCTCTCTCTTCCGTGAGTTTCGTTGAGGTCACCATTTTGTAAGCGAGGCCAGCGTCCTGGAAGTAGGGCTGCCCGAAACTCCACTGTATCACATGCCTACGTCATCGCCAGTGAGAAAAAGCCGGCACAAAAAGGTCCGAAATAAATTCTGTGCTAGGCTTGGAAATAACTCATGAACTAGAAATGCTAGAGAGACAAAATTTGTACCTGACTCTGCCCTGGATATCCCTGCTTCCGAAAATCAAACTTGTAGGGTCGCGGAGGGCAAGCTTCATACCGGAAATGACCAGCAGGTGGGGCTACTCCGAACGCTCCTCAAAAGCATCCCTAATGGGATTTTTGTGCACAGAGCTGTCAAAGAAACAAAGACAGAGTAAGGACGGTCAAATCACCCTCAGAATAATACTGGATTTTCACAAGTTGTACACCATTAGAAAGCCCGTCTCAAGGGCTCTCTCTTCCGTGAGTTTCGTTGAGGTCACCATTTTGTAAGCGAGGCCAGCGTCCTGGAAGTAGGGCTGCCCGAAACTCCACTGTATCACATGCCTACGTCATCGCCAGTGAGAAAAAGCCGGCACAAAAAGGTCCGAAATAAATTCTGTGCTAGGCTTGGAAATAACTCATGAACTAGAAATGCTAGAGAGACAAAATTTGTACCTGACTCTGCCCTGGATATCCCTGCTTCCGAAAATCAAACTTGTAGGGTCGCGGAGTGCAAGCTTCATACCGGAAATGACCAGCAGGTTGGGCTACTCCGAACGCTCCTCAAAAGCATCCCTAATGGGATTTTTGTGCACAGAGCTGTCAAAGAAACAAAGACAGAGTAAGGACGGTCAAATCACCCTCAGAATAATACTGGATTTTCACAAGTTGTACACCATTGGAAAGCCCGTCTCAAGGGCTCTCTCTTCCGTGAGTTTCGTTGAGGTCACCTTTTTATTAGACGAGGCCAGCGTCCTGTAAGTAGGGCTGCCCGAAACTCCACTGTATCACATGCCTACGTCATCGCCAGTGAGAAAAAGCCGGCACAAAAAGGTCCGAAATAAATTCTGTGCTAGGCTTGGAAATAACTCATGAACTAGAAATGCTAGAGAGACAAAATTTGTACCTGACTCTGCCCTGGATATCCCTGCTTCCGAAAATCAAACTTGTAGGGTCGCGGAGGGCAAGCTTCATACCGGAAATGACCAGCAGGTGGGGCTACTCCGAACGCTCCTCAAAAGCATCCCTAATGGGATTTTTGTGCACAGAGCTGTCAAAGAAACAAAGACAGAGTAAGGACGGTCAAATCACCCTCAGAATAATACTGGATTTTCACAAGTTGTCCACCATTAGAAAGCCCGTCTCAAGGGTTCTCTCTTCCGTGAGTTTCGTTGAGTTCACCATTTTGTAGGCGAGGCCAGCGTCCTGGAAGTAAGGCTGCCCGAAACTCCACTGTATCACATGCCTACGTCATCGCCAGTGAGAAAAAGCCGGCTCAAAAAAGTCCGAAATAAATTCTGTGCTAGGCTTGGAAATAACTCATGAACTAGAAATGCTAGAGAGACAAAATTTGTACCTGACTCTGCCCTGGATATCCCTGCTTCCGAAAATCAAACTTGTAGGGTCGCGGAGGGCAAGCTTCATACCGGAAATGACCAGCAGGTGGGGCTACTCCGAACGCTCCTCAAAAGCATCCCTAATGGGATTTTTGTGCACAGAGCTGTCAAAGAAACAAAGACAGAGTAAGGACGGTCAGATCACCCTCAGAATAATACTGGATTTTCACAAGTTGTACACCATTAGAAAGCCCGTCTCAAGGGCTCTCTCTTCCGTGAGTTTCGTTGAGGTCACCATTTTGTAAGCGAGGCCAGCGTCCTGGAAGTAGGGCTGCCCGAAACTCCACTGTATCACATGCCTACGTCATCGCCAGTGAGAAAAAGCCGGCACAAAAAGGTCCGAAATAAATTCTGTGCTAGGCTTGGAAATAACTCATGAACTAGAAATGCTAGAGAGACAAAATTTGTACCTGACTCTGCCCTGGATATCCCTGCTTCCGAAAATCAAACTTGTAGGGTCGCGGAGTGCAAGCTTCATACCGGAAATGACCAGCAGGTTGGGCTACTCCGAACGCTCCTCAAAAGCATCCCTAATGGGATTTTTGTGCACAGAGCTGTCAAAGAAACAAAGACAGAGTAAGGACGGTCAAATCACCCTCAGAATAATACTGGATTTTCACAAGTTGTACACCATTAGAAAGCCCGTCTCAAGGGCTCTCTCTTCCGTGAGTTTCGTTGAGGTCACCTTTTTATTAGACGAGGCCAGCGTCCTGTAAGTAGGGCTGCCCGAAACTCCACTGTATCACATGCCTACGTCATCGCCAGTGAGAAAAAGCCGGCACAAAAAGGTCCGAAATAAATTCTGTGCTAGGCTTGGAAATAACTCATGAACTAGAAATGCTAGAGAGACAAAATTTGTACCTGACTCTGCCCTGGATATCCCTGCTTCCGAAAATCAAACGTGTAGGGTCGCGGAGGGCAAGCTTCATACCGGAAATGACCAGCAGGTGGGGCTACTCCGAACGCTCCTCAAAAGCATCCCTAATGGGATTTTTGTGCACAGAGCTGTCAAAGAAACAAAGACAGAGTAAGGACGGTCAAATCACCCTCAGAATAATACTGGATTTTCACAAGTTGTACACCATTAGAAAGCCCGTCTCAAGGGCTCTCTCCCTCTTCCGTGAGTTTTGTTGAGGTCACCATTTTGTAGGCGAGGCCAGCGTCCTGGAAGTAGGGCTGCCCGAAACTCCACTGTATCACATGCCTACGTCATCGCCAGTGAGAAAAAGCCGGCACAAAAAGGTCCGAAATAAATTCTGTGCTAGGCTTGGAAATAACTCATGAACTAGAAATGCTAGAGAGACAAAATTTGTACCTGACTCTGCCCTGGATATCCCTGCTTCCGAAAATCAAACTTGTAGGGTCGCGGAGGGCAAGCTTCATACCGGAAATGACCAGCAGGTGGGGCTACTCCGAACGCTCCTCAAAAGCATCCCTAATGGGATTTTTGTGCACAGAGCTGTCAAAGAAACAAAGACAGAGTAAGGACGGTCAAATCACCCTCAGAATAATACTGGATTTTCACAAGTTGTACACCATTAGAAAGCCCGTCTCAAGGGCTCTCTCTTCCGTGAGTTTCGTTGAGGTCACCATTTTGTAAGCGAGGCCAGCGTCCTGGAAGTAGGGCTGCCCGAAACTCCACTGTATCACATGCCTACGTCATCGCCAGTGAGAAAAAGCCGGCACAAAAAGGTCCGAAATAAATTCTGTGCTAGGCTTGGAAATAACTCATGAACTAGAAATGCTAGAGAGACAAAATTTGTACCTGACTCTGCCCTGGATATCCCTGCTTCCGAAAATCAAACTTGTAGGGTCGCGGAGGGCAAGCTTCATACCGGAAATGACCAGCAGGTGGGGCTACTCCGAACGCTCCTCAAAAGCATCCCTAATGGGATTTTTGTGCACAGAGCTGTCAAAGAAACAAAGACAGAGTAAGGACGGTCAAATCACCCTCAGAATAATACTGGATTTTCACAAGTTGTACACCATTAGAAAGCCCGTCTCAAGGGCTCTCTCTTCCGTGAGTTTCGTTGAGGTCACCATTTTGTAGGCGAGGCCAGCGTCCTGGAAGTAGGGCTGCCCGAAACTCCACTGTATCACATGCCTACGTCATCGCCAGTGAGAAAAAGCCGGCACAAAAAGGTCCGAAATAAATTCTGTGCTAGGCTTGGAAATAACTCATGAACTAGAAATGCTATAGAGACAAAATTTGTACCTGACTCTGCCCTGGATATCCCTGCTTCCGAAAATCAAACTTGTAGGGTCGCGGAGGGCAAGCTTCATACCGGAAATGACCAGCAGGTGGGGCTACTCCGAACGCTCCTCAAAAGCATCCCTAATGGGATTTTTGTGCACAGAGCTGTCAAAGAAACAAAGACAGAGTAAGGACGGTCAAATCACCCTCAGAATAATACTGGATTTTCACAAGTTGTACACCATTAGAAAGCCCGTCTCAAGGGCTCTCTCTTCCGTGAGTTTCGTTGAGGTCACCATTTTGTAGGCGAGGCCAGCGTCCTGGAAGTAGGGCTGCCCGAAACTCCACTGTATCACATGCCTACGTCATCGCCAGTGAGAAAAAACCGGCACAAAAAGGTCCGAAATAAATTCTGTGCTAGGCTTGGAAATAACTCATGAACTAGAAATGCTAGAGAGACAAAATTTGTACCTGACTCTGCCCTGGATATCCCTGCTTCCGAAAATCAAACTTGTAGGGTCGCGGAGGGCAAGCTTCATACCGGAAATGACCAGCAGGTGGGGCTACTCCGAACGCTCCTCAAAAGCATCCCTAATGGGATTTTTGTGCACAGAGCTGTCAAAGAAACAAAGACAGAGTAAGGACGGTCAAATCACCCTCAGAATAATACTGGATTTTCACAAGTTGTACACCATTAGAAAGCCCGTCTCAAGGGCTCTCTCGTCCGTGAGTTTCGTTGAGGTCACCATTTTGTAGGCGAGGCCAGCGTCCTGGAAGTAGGGCTGCCCAAAACTCCACTGTATCACATGCCTACGTCATCGCCAGTGAGAAAAAGCCGGCACAAAAAGGTCCGAAATAAATTCTGTGCTAGGCTTGGAAATAACTCATGAACTAGAAATGCTAGAGAGACAAAATTTGTACCTGACTCTGCCCTGGATATCCCTGCTTCCGAAAATCAAACTTGTAGGGTCGCGGAGGGCAAGCTTCATACCGGAAATGACCAGCAGGTGGGGCTACTCCGAACGCTCCTCAAAAGCATCCCTAATGGGATTTTTGTGCACAGAGCTGTCAAAGAAACAAAGACAGAGTAAGGACGGTCAAATCACCCTCAGAATAATACTGGATTTTCACAAGTTGTACACCATTAGAAAGCCCGTCTCAAGGGCTCTCTCTTCCGTGAGTTTCGTTGAGGTCACCATTTTGTAGGCGAGGCCAGCGTCCTGGAAGTAGGGCTGCCCGAAACTCCACTGTATCACATGCCTACGTCATCGCCAGTGAGAAAAAGCCGGCACAAAAAGGTCCGAAATAAATTCTGTGCTAGGCTTGGAAATAACTCATGAACTAGAAATGCTAGAGAGACAAAATTTGTACCTGACTCTGCCCTGGATATCCCTGCTTCCGAAAATCAAACTTGTAGGGTCGCGGAGGGCAAGCTTCATACCGGAAATGACCAGCAGGTGGGGCTACTCCGAACGCTCCTCAAAAGCATCCCTAATGGGATTTTTGTGCACAGAGCTGTCAAAGAAACAAAGACAGAGTAAGGACGGTCAAATCACCCTCAGAATAATACTGGATTTTCACAAGTTGTACACCATTAGAAAGCCCGTCTCAAGGGCTCTCTCTTCCGTGAGTTTCGTTGAGGTCACCATTTTGTAGGCGAGGCCAGCGTCCTGGAAGTAGGGCTGCCCGAAACTCCACTGTATCACATGCCTACGTCATCGCCAGTGAGAAAAAGCCGGCACAAAAAGGTCCGAAATAAATTCTGTGCTAGGCTTGGAAATAACTCATGAACTAGAAATGCTAGAGAGACAAAATTTGTACCTGACTCTGCCCTGGATATCCCTGCTTCCGAAAATCAAACTTGTAGGGTCGCGGAGGGCAAGCTTCATACCGGAAATGACCAGCAGGTGGGGCTACTCCGAACGCTCCTCAAAAGCATCCCTAATGGGATTTTTGTGCACAGAGCTGTCAAAGAAACAAAGACAGAGTAAGGACGGTCAAATCACCCTCAGAATAATACTGGATTTTCACAAGTTGTACACCATTAGAAAGCCCGTCTCAAGGGCTCTCTCTCTTCCGTGAGTTTCGTTGAGGTCACCATTTTGTAGGCGAGGCCAGCGTCCTGGAAGTAGGGCTGCCCGAAACTCCACTGTATCACATGCCTACGTCATCGCCAGTGAGAAAAAGCCGGCACAAAAAGGTCCGAAATAAATTCTGGGCTAGGCTTGGAAATAACTCATGAACTAGAAATGCTAGAGAGACAAAATTTGTACCTGACTCTGCCCTGGATATCCCTGCTTCCGAAAATCAAACGTGTAGGGTCGCGGAGGGCAAGCTTCATACCGGAAATGACCAGCAGGTGGGGCTACTCCGAACGCTCCTCAAAAGCATCCCTAATGGGATTTTTGTGCACAGAGCTGTCAAAGAAACAAATACAGAGTAAGGACGGTCAAATCACCCTCAGAATAATACTGGATTTTCACAAGTTGTACACCATTAGAAAGCCCGTCTCAAGGGCTCTCTCTCTCTTCCGTGAGTTTCGTTGAGGTCACCATTTTGTAGGCGAGGCCAGCGTCCTGGAAGTAGGGCTGCCCGAAACTCCACTGTATCACATGCCTACGTCATCGCCAGTGAGAAAAAGCCGGCACAAAAAGGTCCGAAATAAATTCTGTGCTAGGCTTGGAAATAACTCATGAACTAGAAATGCTAGAGAGACAAAATTTGTACCTGACTCTGCCCTGGATATCCCTGCTTCCGAAAATCAAACTTGTAGGGTCGCGGAGGGCAAGCTTCATACCGGAAATGACCAGCAGGTGGGGCTACTCCGAACGCTCCTCAAAAGCATCCCTAATGGGATTTTTGTGCACAGAGCTGTCAAAGAAACAAAGACAGAGTAAGGACGGTCAAATCACCCTCAGAATAATACTGGATTTTCACAAGTTGTACACCATTAGAAAGCCCGTCTCAAGGGCTCTCTCTTCCGTGAGTTTCGTTGAGGTCACCATTTTGTAGGCGAGGCCAGCGTCCTGGAAGTAGGGCTGCCCGAAACTCCACTGTATCACATGCCTACGTCATCGCCAGTGAGAAAAAGCCGGCACAAAAAGGTCCGAAATAAATTCTGTGCTAGGCTTGGAAATAACTCATGAACTAGAAATGCTAGAGAGACAAAATTTGTACCTGACTCTGCCCTGGATATCCCTGCTTCCGAAAATCAAACTTGTAGGGTCGCGGAGGGCAAGCTTCATACCGGAAATGACCAGCAGGTGGGGCTACTCCGAACGCTCCTCAAAAGCATCCCTAATGGGATTTTTGTGCACAGAGCTGTCAAAGAAACAAAGACAGAGTAAGGACGGTCAAATCACCCTCAGAATAATACTGGATTTTCACAAGTTGTACACCATTAGAAAGCCCGTCTCAAGGGCTCTCTCTTCCGTGAGTTTCGTTGAGGTCACCATTTTGTAGGCGAGGCCAGCGTCCTGGAAGTAGGGCTGCCCGAAACTCCACTGTATCACATGCCTACGTCATCGCCAGTGAGAAAAAGCCGGCACAAAAAGGTCCGAAATAAATTCTGTGCTAGGCTTGGAAATAACTCATGAACTAGAAATGCTAGAGAGACAAAATTTGTACCTGACTCTGCCCTGGATATCCCTGCTTCCGAAAATCAAACTTGTAGGGTCGCGGAGGGCAAGCTTCATACCGGAAATGACCAGCAGGTGGGGCTACTCCGAACGCTCCTCAAAAGCATCCCTAATGGGATTTTTGTGCACAGAGCTGTCAAAGAAACAAAGACAGAGTAAGGACGGTCAAATCACCCTCAGAATAATACTGGATTTTCACAAGTTGTACACCATTAGAAAGCCCGTCTCAAGGGCTCTCTCTCTTCCGTGAGTTTCGTTGAGGTCACCATTTTGTAGGCGAGGCCAGCGTCCTGGAAGTAGGGCTGCCCGAAACTCCACTGTATCACATGCCTACGTCATCGCCAGTGAGAAAAAGCCGGCACAAAAAGGTCCGAAATAAATTCTGGGCTAGGCTTGGAAATAACTCATGAACTAGAAATGCTAGAGAGACAAAATTTGTACCTGACTCTGCCCTGGATATCCCTGCTTCCGAAAATCAAACGTGTAGGGTCGCGGAGGGCAAGCTTCATACCGGAAATGACCAGCAGGTGGGGCTACTCCGAACGCTCCTCAAAAGCATCCCTAATGGGATTTTTGTGCACAGAGCTGTCAAAGAAACAAATACAGAGTAAGGACGGTCAAATCACCCTCAGAATAATACTGGATTTTCACAAGTTGTACACCATTAGAAAGCCCGTCTCAAGGGCTCTCTCTCTCTTCCGTGAGTTTCGTTGAGGTCACCATTTTGTAGGCGAGGCCAGCGTCCTGGAAGTAGGGCTGCCCGAAACTCCACTGTATCACATGCCTACGTCATCGCCAGTGAGAAAAAGCCGGCACAAAAAGGTCCGAAATAAATTCTGTGCTAGGCTTGGAAATAACTCATGAACTAGAAATGCTAGAGAGACAAAATTTGTACCTGACTCTGCCCTGGATATCCCTGCTTCCGAAAATCAAACTTGTAGGGTCGCGGAGGGCAAGCTTCATACCGGAAATGACCAGCAGGTGGGGCTACTCCGAACGCTCCTCAAAAGCATCCCTAATGGGATTTTTGTGCACAGAGCTGTCAAAGAAACAAAGACAGAGTAAGGACGGTCAAATCACCCTCAGAATAATACTGGATTTTCACAAGTTGTACACCATTAGAAAGCCCGTCTCAAGGGCTCTCTCTTCCGTGAGTTTCGTTGAGGTCACCATTTTGTAGGCGAGGCCAGCGTCCTGGAAGTAGGGCTGCCCGAAACTCCACTGTATCACATGCCTACGTCATCGCCAGTGAGAAAAAGCCGGCACAAAAAGGTCCGAAATAAATTCTGTGCTAGGCTTGGAAATAACTCATGAACTAGAAATGCTAGAGAGACAAAATTTGTACCTGACTCTGCCCTGGATATCCCTGCTTCCGAAAATCAAACTTGTAGGGTCGCGGAGGGCAAGCTTCATACCGGAAATGACCAGCAGGTGGGGCTACTCCGAACGCTCCTCAAAAGCATCCCTAATGGGATTTTTGTGCACAGAGCTGTCAAAGAAACAAAGACAGAGTAAGGACGGTCAAATCACCCTCAGAATAATACTGGATTTTCACAAGTTGTACACCATTAGAAAGCCCGTCTCAAGGGCTCTCTCTTCCGTGAGTTTCGTTGAGGTCACCATTTTGTAGGCGAGGCCAGCGTCCTGGAAGTAGGGCTGCCCGAAACTCCACTGTATCACATGCCTACGTCATCGCCAGTGAGAAAAAGCCGGCACAAAAAGGTCCGAAATAAATTCTGTGCTAGGCTTGGAAATAACTCATGAACTAGAAATGCTAGAGAGACAAAATTTGTACCTGACTCTGCCCTGGATATCCCTGCTTCCGAAAATCAAACTTGTAGGGTCGCGGAGGGCAAGCTTCATACCGGAAATGACCAGCAGGTGGGGCTACTCCGAACGCTCCTCAAAAGCATCCCTAATGGGATTTTTGTGCACAGAGCTGTCAAAGAAACAAAGACAGAGTAAGGACGGTCAAATCACCCTCAGAATAATACTGGATTTTCACAAGTTGTACACCATTAGAAAGCCCGTCTCAAGGGCTCTCTCTCTTCCGTGAGTTTCGTTGAGGTCACCATTTTGTAGGCGAGGCCAGCGTCCTGGAAGTAGGGCTGCCCGAAACTCCACTGTATCACATGCCTACGTCATCGCCAGTGAGAAAAAGCCGGCACAAAAAGGTCCGAAATAAATTCTGGGCTAGGCTTGGAAATAACTCATGAACTAGAAATGCTAGAGAGACAAAATTTGTACCTGACTCTGCCCTGGATATCCCTGCTTCCGAAAATCAAACGTGTAGGGTCGCGGAGGGCAAGCTTCATACCGGAAATGACCAGCAGGTGGGGCTACTCCGAACGCTCCTCAAAAGCATCCCTAATGGGATTTTTGTGCACAGAGCTGTCAAAGAAACAAATACAGAGTAAGGACGGTCAAATCACCCTCAGAATAATACTGGATTTTCACAAGTTGTACACCATTAGAAAGCCCGTCTCAAGGGCTCTCTCTCTCTTCCGTGAGTTTCGTTGAGGTCACCATTTTGTAGGCGAGGCCAGCGTCCTGGAAGTAGGGCTGCCCGAAACTCCACTGTATCACATGCCTACGTCATCGCCAGTGAGAAAAAGCCGGCACAAAAAGGTCCGAAATAAATTCTGTGCTAGGCTTGGAAATAACTCATGAACTAGAAATGCTAGAGAGACAAAATTTGTACCTGACTCTGCCCTGGATATCCCTGCTTCCGAAAATCAAACTTGTAGGGTCGCGGAGGGCAAGCTTCATACCGGAAATGACCAGCAGGTGGGGCTACTCCGAACGCTCCTCAAAAGCATCCCTAATGGGATTTTTGTGCACAGAGCTGTCAAAGAAACAAAGACAGAGTAAGGACGGTCAAATCACCCTCAGAATAATACTGGATTTTCACAAGTTGTACACCATTAGAAAGCCCGTCTCAAGGGCTCTCTCTTCCGTGAGTTTCGTTGAGGTCACCATTTTGTAGGCGAGGCCAGCGTCCTGGAAGTAGGGCTGCCCGAAACTCCACTGTATCACATGCCTACGTCATCGCCAGTGAGAAAAAGCCGGCACAAAAAGGTCCGAAATAAATTCTGTGCTAGGCTTGGAAATAACTCATGAACTAGAAATGCTAGAGAGACAAAATTTGTACCTGACTCTGCCCTGGATATCCCTGCTTCCGAAAATAAAACTTGTAGGGTCGCGGAGGGCAAGCTTCATACCGGAAATGACCAGCAGGTGGGGCTACTCCGAACGCTCCTCAAAAGCATCCCTAATGGGATTTTTGTGCACAGAGCTGTCAAAGAAACAAAGACAGAGTAAGGACGGTCAAATCACCCTCAGAATAATACTGGATTTTCACAAGTTGTACACCATTGGAAAGCCCGTCTCAAGGGCTCTCTCTTCCGTGAGTTTCGTTGAGGTCACCATTTTGTAGGCGAGGCCAGAGTCCTTGAAGTAGGGCTGCCCGAAACTCCACTGTATCACATGCCTACGTCATCGCCAGTGAGAAAAAGCCGGCACAAAAAGGTCCGAAATAAATTCTGTGCTAGGCTTGGAAATAACTCATGAACTAGAAATGCTAGAGAGACAAAATTTGTACCTGACTCTGCCCTGGATATCCCTGCTTCCGAAAATCAAACTTGTAGGGTCGCGGAGGGCAAGCTTCATACCGGAAATGACCAGCAGGTGGGGCTACTCCGAACGCTCCTCAAAAGCATCCCTAATGGGATTTTTGTGCACAGAGCTGTCAAAGAAACAAAGACAGAGTAAGGACGGTCAAATCACCCTCAGAATAATACTGGATTTTCACAAGTTGTACACCATTAGAAAGCCCGTCTCAAGGGCTCTCTTTTCCGTGAGTTTCGTTGAGGTCACCATTTTGTAGGCGAGGCCAGCGTCCTGGAAGTAGGGCTGCCCGAAACTCCACTGTATCACATGCCTACGTCATCGCCAGTGAGAAAAAGCCGGCACAAAAAAGTCCGAAATAAATTCTGTGCTAGGCTTGGAAATAACTCATGAACTAGAAATGCTAGAGAGACAAAATTTGTACCTGACTCTGCCCTGGATATCCCTGCTTCCGAAAATCAAACTTGTAGGGTCGCGGAGTGCAAGCTTCATACCGGAAATGACCAGCAGGTTGGGCTACTCCGAACGCTCCTCAAAAGCATCCCTAATGGGATTTTTGTGCACAGAGCTGTCAAAGAAACAAAGACAGAGTAAGGACGGTCAAATCACCCTCAGAATAATACTGGATTTTCACAAGTTGTACACCATTAGAAAGCCCGTCTCAAGGGCTCTCTCTTCCGTGAGTTTCGTTGAGGTCACCTTTTTATTAGACGAGGCCAGCGTCCTGTAAGTAGGGCTGCCCGAAACTCCACTGTATCACATGCCTACGTCATCGCCAGTGAGAAAAAGCCGGCACAAAAAGGTCCGAAATAAATTCTGTGCTAGGCTTGGAAATAACTCATGAACTAGAAATGCTAGAGAGACAAAATTTGTACCTGACTCTGCCCTGGATATCCCTGCTTCCGAAAATCAAACGTGTAGGGTCGCGGAGGGCAAGCTTCATACCGGAAATGACCAGCAGGTGGGGCTACTCCGAACGCTCCTCAAAAGCATCCCTAATGGGATTTTTGTGCACAGAGCTGTCAAAGAAACAAAGACAGAGTAAGGACGGTCAAATCACCCTCAGAATAATACTGGATTTTCACAAGTTGTACACCATTAGAAAGCCCGTCTCAAGGGCTCTCTCTCTTCCGTGAGTTTCGTTGAGGTCACCATTTTGTAGGCGAGGCCAGCGTCCTGGAAGTAGGGCTGCCCGAAACTCCACTGTATCACATGCCTACGTCATCGCCAGTGAGAAAAAGCCGGCACAAAAAGGTCCGAAATAAATTCTGTGCTAGGCTTGGAAATAACTCATGAACTAGAAATGCTAGAGAGACAAAATTTGTACCTGACTCTGCCCTGGATATCCCTGCTTCCGAAAATCAAACTTGTAGGGTCGCGGAGGGCAAGCTTCATACCGGAAATGACCAGCAGGTGGGGCTACTCCGAACGCTCCTCAAAAGCATCCCTAATGGGATTTTTGTGCACAGAGCTGTCAAAGAAACAAAGACAGAGTAAGGACGGTCAAATCACCCTCAGAATAATACTGGATTTTCACAAGTTGTACACCATTAGAAAGCCCGTCTCAAGGGCTCTCTCTTCCGTGAGTTTCGTTGAGGTCACCATTTTGTAGGCGAGGCCAGCGTCCTGGAAGTAGGGCTGCCCGAAACTCCACTGTATCACATGCCTACGTCATCGCCAGTGAGAAAAAGCCGGCACAAAAAAGTCCGAAATAAATTCTGTGCTAGGCTTGGAAATAACTCATGAACTAGAAATGCTAGAGAGACAAAATTTGTACCTGACTCTGCCCTGGATATCCCTGCTTCCGAAAATCAAACTTGTAGGGTCGCGGAGTGCAAGCTTCATACCGGAAATGACCAGCAGGTTGGGCTACTCCGAACGCTCCTCAAAAGCATCCCTAATGGGATTTTTGTGCACAGAGCTGTCAAAGAAACAAAGACAGAGTAAGGACGGTCAAATCACCCTCAGAATAATACTGGATTTTCACAAGTTGTACACCATTAGAAAGCCCGTCTCAAGGGCTCTCTCTTCCGTGAGTTTCGTTGAGGTCACCTTTTTATTAGACGAGGCCAGCGTCCTGTAAGTAGGGCTGCCCGAAACTCCACTGTATCACATGCCTACGTCATCGCCAGTGAGAAAAAGCCGGCACAAAAAGGTCCGAAATAAATTCTGTGCTAGGCTTGGAAATAACTCATGAACTAGAAATGCTAGAGAGACAAAATTTGTACCTGACTCTGCCCTGGATATCCCTGCTTCCGAAAATCAAACGTGTAGGGTCGCGGAGGGCAAGCTTCATACCGGAAATGACCAGCAGGTGGGGCTACTCCGAACGCTCCTCAAAAGCATCCCTAATGGGATTTTTGTGCACAGAGCTGTCAAAGAAACAAAGACAGAGTAAGGACGGTCAAATCACCCTCAGAATAATACTGGATTTTCACAAGTTGTACACCATTAGAAAGCCCGTCTCAAGGGCTCTCTCTCTTCCGTGAGTTTCGTTGAGGTCACCATTTTGTAGGCGAGGCCAGCGTCCTGGAAGTAGGGCTGCCCGAAACTCCACTGTATCACATGCCTACGTCATCGCCAGTGAGAAAAAGCCGGCACAAAAAGGTCCGAAATAAATTCTGTGCTAGGCTTGGAAATAACTCATGAACTAGAAATGCTAGAGAGACAAAATTTGTACCTGACTCTGCCCTGGATATCCCTGCTTCCGAAAATCAAACTTGTAGGGTCGCGGAGGGCAAGCTTCATACCGGAAATGACCAGCAGGTGGGGCTACTCCGAACGCTCCTCAAAAGCATCCCTAATGGGATTTTTGTGCACAGAGCTGTCAAAGAAACAAAGACAGAGTAAGGACGGTCAAATCACCCTCAGAATAATACTGGATTTTCACAAGTTGTACACCATTAGAAAGCCCGTCTCAAGGGCTCTCTCTTCCGTGAGTTTCGTTGAGGTCACCATTTTGTAAGCGAGGCCAGCGTCCTGGAAGTAGGGCTGCCCGAAACTCCACTGTATCACATGCCTACGTCATCGCCACTGAGAAAAAGCCGGCACAAAAAGGTCCGAAATAAATTCTGTGCTAGGCTTGGAAATAACTCATGAACTAGAAATGCTAGAGAGACAAAATTTGTACCTGACTCTGCCCTGGATATCCCTGCTTCCGAAAATCAAACTTGTAGGGTCGCGGAGGGCACGCTTCATACCGAAAATGACCAGCAGGTGGGGCTACTCCGAACGCTCCTCAAAAGCATCCCTAATGGGATTTTTGTGCACAGAGCTGTCAAAGAAACAAAGACAGAGTAAGGACGGTCAAATCACCCTCAGAATAATACTGGATTTTCACAAGTTGTACACCATTAGAAAGCCCGTCTCAAGGGCTCTCTCGTCCGTGAGTTTCGTTGAGGTCACCATTTTGTAGGCGAGGCCAGCGTCCTGGAAGTAGGGCTGCCCGAAACTCCACTGTATCACATGCCTACGTCATCGCCAGTGAGAAAAAGCCGGCACAAAAAGGTCCGAAATAAATTCTGTGCTAGGCTTGGAAATAACTCATGAACTAGAAATGCTAGAGAGACAAAATTTGTACCTGACTCTGCCCTGGATATCCCTGCTTCCGAAAATCAAACTTGTAGGGTCGCGGAGGGCAAGCTTCATACCGGAAATGACCAGCAGGTGGGGCTACTCCGAACGCTCCTCAAAAGCATCCCTAATGGGATTTTTGTGCACAGAGCTGTCAAAGAAACAAAGACAGAGTAAGGACGGTCAAATCACCCTCAGAATAATACTGGATTTTCACAAGTTGTACACCATTAGAAAGCCCGTCTCAAGGGCTCTCTCTTCCGTGAGTTTCGTTGAGGTCACCATTTTGTAGGCGAGGCCAGCGTCCTGGAAGTAGGGCTGCCCGAAACTCCACTGTATCACATGCCTACGTCATCGCCAGTGAGAAAAAGCCGGCACAAAAAGGTCCGAAATAAATTCTGTGCTAGGCTTGGAAATAACTCATGAACTAGAAATGCTAGAGAGACAAAATTTGTACCTGACTCTGCCCTGGATATCCCTGCTTCCGAAAATCAAACTTGTAGGGTCGCGGAGGGCAAGCTTCATACCGGAAATGACCAGCAGGTGGGGCTACTCCGAACGCTCCTCAAAAGCATCCCTAATGGGATTTTTGTGCACAGAGCTGTCAAAGAAACAAAGCAGAGTAAGGACGGTCAAATCACCCTCAGAATAATACTGGATTTTCACAAGTTGTACACCATTAGAAAGCCCGTCTCAAGGGCTCTCTCTTCCGTGAGTTTCGTTGAGGTCACCATTTTGTAGGCGAGGCCAGCGTCCTGGAAGTAGGGCTGCCCGAAACTCCACTGTATCACATGCCTACGTCATCGCCAGTGAGAAAAAGCCGGCACAAAAAGGTCCGAAATAAATTCTGTGCTAGGCTTGGAAATAACTCATGAACTAGAAATGCTAGAGAGACAAAATTTATACCTGACTCTGCCCTGGATATCCCTGCTTCCGAAAATCAAACTTGTAGGGTCGCGGAGTGCAAGCTTCATACCGGAAATGAGCAGCAGGTTGGGCTACTCCGAACGCTCCTCAAAAGCATCCCTAATGGGATTTTTGTGCACAGAGCTGTCAAAGAAACAAAGACAGAGTAAGGACGGTCAAATCACCCTCAGAATAATACTGGATTTTCACAAGTTGTACACCATTAGAAAGCCCGTCTCAAGGGCTCTCTCTTCCGTGAGTTTCGTTGAGGTCACCTTTTTATTAGACGAGGCCAGCGTCCTGTAAGTAGGGCTGCCCGAAACTCCACTGTATCACATGCTTACGTCATCGCCAGTGAGAAAAAGCCGGCACAAAAAGGTCCGAAATAAATTCTGTGCTAGGCTTGGAAATAACTCATGAACTAGAAATGCTAGAGAGACAAAATTTGTACCTGACTCTGCCCTGGATATCCCTGCTTCCGAAAATCAAACGTGTAGGGTCGCGGAGGGCAAGCTTCATACCGGAAATGACCAGCAGGTGGGGCTACTCCGAACGCTCCTCAAAAGCATCCCTAATGGGATTTTTGTGCACAGAGCTGTCAAAGAAACAAAGACAGAGTAAGGACGGTCAAATCACCCTCAGAATAATACTGGATTTTCACAAGTTGTACACCATTAGAAAGCCCGTCTCAAGGGCTCTCTCTCTTCCGTGAGTTTCGTTGAGGTCACCATTTTGTAGGCGAGGCCAGCGTCCTGGAAGTAAGGCTGCCCGAAACTCCACTGTATCACATGCCTACGTCATCGCCAGTGAGAAAAAGCCGGCACAAAAAGGTCCGAAATAAATTCTGTGCTAGGCTTGGAAATAACTCATGAACTAGAAATGCTAGAGAGACAAAATTTGTACCTGACTCTGCCCTGGATATCCCTGCTTCCGAAAATCAAACTTGTAGGGTCGCGGAGGGCAAGCTTCATACCGGAAATGACCAGCAGGTGGGGCTACTCCGAACGCTCCTCAAAAGCATCCCTAATGGGATTTTTGTGCACAGAGCTGTCAAAGAAACAAAGACAGAGTAAGGACGGTCAAATCACCCTCAGAATAATACTGGATTTTCACAAGTTGTACACCATTAGAAAGCCCGTCTCAAGGGCTCTCTCTTCCGTGAGTTTCGTTGAGGTCACCATTTTGTAAGCGAGGCCAGCGTCCTGGAAGTAGGGCTGCCCGAAACTCCACTGTATCACATGCCTACGTCATCGCCAGTGAGAAAAAGCCGGCACAAAAAGGTCCGAAATAAATTCTGTGCTAGGCTTGGAAATAACTCATGAACTAGAAATGCTAGAGAGACAAAATTTGTACCTGACTCTGCCCTGGATATCCCTGCTTCCGAAAATCAAACTTGTAGGGTCGCGGAGGGCAAGCTTCATTCCGGAAATGACCAGCAGGTGGGGCTACTCCGAACGCTCCTCAAAAGCATCCCTTATGGGATTTTTGTGCACAGAGCTGTCAAAGAAACAAAGACAGAGTAAGGACGGTCAAATCACCCTCAGAATAATACTGGATTTTCACAAGTTGTACACCATTAGAAAGCCCGTCTCAAGGGCTCTCTCTTCCGTGAGTTTCGTTGAGGTCACCATTTTGTAGGCGAGGCCAGCGTCCTGGAAGTAGGGCTGCCCGAAACTCCACTGTATCACATGCCTACGTCATCACCAGTGAGAAAAAGCCGGCACAAAAAGGTCCGAAATAAATTCTGTGCTAGGCTTGGAAATAACTCATGAACTAGAAATGCTAGAGAGACAAAATTTGTACCTGACTCTGCCCTGGATATCCCTGCTTCCGAAAATCAAACTTGTAGGGTCGCGGAGGGCAAGCTTCATACCGGAAATGACCAGCAGGTGGGGCTACTCCGAACGCTCCTCAAAAGCATCCCTAATGGGATTTTTGTGCACAGAGCTGTCAAAGAAACAAAGACAGAGTAAGGACGGTCAAATCACCCTCAGAATAATACTGGATTTTCACAAGTTGTACACCATTAGAAAGCCCGTCTCAAGGGCTCTCTCTTCCGTGAGTTTCGTTGAGGTCACCATTTTGTAGGCGAGGCCAGCGTCCTGGAAGTAGGGCTGCCCGAAACTCCACTGTATCACATGCCTACGTCATCGCCAGTGAGAAAAAGCCGGCACAAAAAGGTCCGAAATAAATTCTGGGCTAGGCTTGGAAATAACTCATGAACTAGAAATGCTACAGAGACAAAATTTGTACCTGACTCTGCCCTGGATATCCCTGCTTCCGAAAGTCAAACTTGTAGGGTCGCGGAGGGCAAGCTTCATACCGGAAATGACCAGCAGGTGGGGCTACTCCGAACGCTCCTCAAAAGCATCCCTAATGGGATTTTTGTGCACAGAGCTGTCAAAGAAACAAAGACAGAGTAAGGACGGTCAAATCACCCTCAGAATAATACTGGATTTTCACAAGTTGTACACCATTAGAAAGCCCGTCTCAAGGGCTCTCTCTTCCGTGAGTTTTGTTGAGGTCACCATTTTGTAGGCGAGGCCAGCGTCCTGGAAGTAGGGCTGCCCGAAACTCCACTGTATCACATGCCTACGTCATCGCCAGTGAGAAAAAGCCGGCACAAAAAGGTCCGAAATGAATTCTGTGCTAAGCTTGGAAATATTTCATGAACTAAAAATGCTAGAGAGACAAAATTTGTACCTGACTCTGCCCTGGATATCCCTGCTTCCGAAAATCAAACTTGTAGGGTCGCGTAGGGCAAGCTTCATACCGGAAATGACCCGCAGGTGGGGCTACTCCGAACGCTCCTCAAAAGCATCCCTAATGGGATTTTTGTGCACAGAGCTGTCAAAGAAACAAAGACAAAGTAAGGACGGTCAAATCACCCTCAGAATAATACTGTATTTTCACAAGTTGTACACCATTAGAAAGCCCGTCTCAAGGGCTCTCTCTTCCGTGAGTTTCGTTTAGGTCACTTTTTTGTTGGTGAGGGCAGCGTCCTGGAAGTAGGGCTGCCCGAAACTCCACTGTATCACATGCCTACGTCATCGCCACTGAGAATAGCCGGCACAAAAAGGTCCGAAATAAATTCTGTGCTAAGCTTGGAAATAACTCATGAACTAGAAATGCTAGAGAGACAAAATTTGTACCTGACTCTGCCCTGGATATCCCTGCTTCCGAAAATCAAATTGGTAGTGTCGCGGAGGGCAAGCTTCATACCGGAAATGACCAGCAGGTGGGGCTACTCCGAACGCTCCTCAAAAGCATCCCTTATGGGATTTTGTGCACAGAGCTGTCAAAGAAACAAAGACAAAGTAAGGACGGTCAAATCACCCTCAGAATAATACTGGATTTTCACAAGTTGTACACCATTAGAAAGCCCGTCTCAAGGGCTCTCTCTTCCGTGAGTTTCGTTAAGGTCACCATTTTGTAGACGAGGCCAGCGTCCAGGAAGTAGGGCTGCCCGAAACTCAACTGTATGACATGCCTACGTCATCGCCAGTGAGAAAAAGCCGACACAAAAAGGCCCGAAATACATTCTGTGCTAAGCTTGGAAATAACTCATGAACTAGAAATGCTAGAGAGACATAATTTGTACCTGTTTCTGCCTTGGATATCCCTGCTTCCAAAATCAAACTTGTAGGGTCGCGGAGGGCACGCTTCATATCGGAAATAACCAGTAGATGGAGCTACTCCGAAAACGCTTCAAAGGCTTCTTCAGTGGGACTTTTACACAGAGCTGCAAAAAAAGGAGGGTCAAATCAAACCCATTACAACGTCGGATTTGCACAGTTTTTCCACCACTTGAAAGCCAAGATTCATGGCTCTCAACTCGTTGAGGATCCGTGTCTCTGACGATTTTCCAGGCGGGGTGAGCGGCCCCGGAATAGGGCTACAACCCTCGCAAATTAGCCCACGCGACGGGGCAGACCAACAACAAAGGCAAGAAATGTCCATCCGACGAATGTTTTGAAACAACACCCGAGCTAAGTTTGAGAATAACTCATGAACTAAAATTGCTAGAGAGGCGAAATTTGTACCTGAGTGTGCCTTGAATATCACTGCACTCGAAATTTAGACTTTTTGGCCGAAGTGCACCATCTTCGTACCGGAAACGGCCTGCATGCGGGGACACTCCGAAAGCGCTTCAAAAGCATCTTCATTTGGATTTTGTACACAGATCTTCAAAAGAGAGAAATAAAATACAAGGAGGGTCAAATCACTCCAAGAATAACTTTAGAATTGAACTACTTTTGTACGATTCGAAAGCTATTTTTAAGGGCTATCTCCTCGTCGTGGTTCCTTGTGTCCGACGATGTTGTCGGCGGGGCGAGCGGCCACGGAGTAGGGCTACAACCACTGGCACATTAGCTCACCCACCGGGGCAGCGTATCAACATCAGCAAGAATTTTCTATCCGAAGAAAGATTTGAAACAACATCTGAGCTAAGTTTGGGCAGAAGTCCTAAACTAGGAATGCTACAGAGACAAATCTTGTACCTGCTTGGGTATTCCCGCATCCAAAAACATATTTTTTGGCCACCTTGTGCCTTCTTCAGATCGGAAATACCCAGCAAGTGGGAATACTCTGAAAGTTCCACAAAATTATGTATAACGGGACTGTTGTTTTTACACAAAACTAGCAAAGAGACAAACACAAAGTACGGACAGAGGGGCGGATCGCCACCCCCTTTTTCTTCAGGAAAAATAATAAAATAAAATGGAGAGGGGGAAAAGCGGGAAAAATAATTACATACCTTTGGGGTTTTTTTTTTAAAAGCTACTTATCACCCGTACCTCATACATTTTGTTTCATTTGTGGACCACTTTTTTTTAACTGACAGTCTTTGTCTCGAAATACTCGTGAATCTGTGTGTGTGACAGCGTGTTTTTCACGCTGAACATAAACGCGAAACACCTGCACCTGCCGTGGCACTCTTTCATTCTAAATAAAAATGCTAATCAGATTGTGATCGCTGACACAAACATCCACTTTGCGGTCAGCCAATTTTGGAACATTGTCCTTAGCGTTGCATTTTGGGAAATCTGCGTGCGCAGAACCCCAACCAGTAGTTCTGCTGAAAGAAGTTGAAAACAATGTTTTTAGTCTTCAAATGTTTTGCTTTGTAGTTTGGATTTGGCTACGGTTGACCACATCATCACTTTACATGTTTCAAAAGAAAAACCCACTCCCTTCCAAATGCACAATTTGTTGACCCCAAAAATCCATTAAAGTTGTATACATATGTCAGTTTTAACAAAAGTCACGGGCATTTTTTGAGAGGAACTAATTTTTATAGGAAAATTAATTTCATGACTTTTTGCTGAAATACTATTCTATGTTCTCTTGATGGCGAAATATCGCTTAACTTTCCATACTATCCGCTTGGTATCGAAATATTGATCGACAGGGTCCAATCCGGGGGTGAATTTCATTCACTTGCAGCGTGAGTCAACCATGCCACCTGTGTTAGTGCATTGAGTGTGCAAAGAAGTTTCTGGCTGGAAGGTCAGCATGCGGGCGCGCTAAATACAATGTGACTTTTACAGTATGAACATCGGAAACTATTGAAAGATTAGTGAAGACTTAGCACCGTATAATCATCGAAATCAGCGAATTGTTCGTATTAAAAAAGAGGGTAAATATCAGTTGTGTTTCTTTCAAACTAGTAATTATCAGTTGTGCAGTTAGTACACATATACATGGCTGGGGGAGGGGTCTAGGCCTCTAGGCCTACCCTCAACTTGTCGTACACTAATCTTAGTGTTGCTCGATCGCGCAGTCTCTGAAGACAAGCACAGTTTGATCCTGAGAAAGATTAAGCCTATGTTTTTACTTGTTAGTTTTAATAACAACGAGTTCTCCTGGTTCTTTGTAGTAGTCTATCTAAACTTCACAATAGGCACCTTAGTTTAGGCTGAGACCTATAAGTATTCCTGCGGCCTAATTTTATGATTGATAGAATTGAACTTGTATAAACGTTTATTATTTGATTGAGTTGCTAAATCAGTTCATAAACATGTTATCCTGTTTTTTGAAGGGCTCACCACCCGTAGGGTAACCCTGGTCATTGTTGTTGTTGTTTTTTAACTAATGAAATTTGAGCACTCATTTAATAGCCTATTAAGCGAATTGTTCTTATCAGTAGAAGCATGTTTTGTGTTACATTCTATTCCTCAAGTATATGAAAACTAATTGAAAAGGAGACCATATCGTTTTCATATCGTTTGTCTCACCCAATACTTTTTTGTCCCTGAATAAATATTAATTGTAGCCTGCATTTTGATTTTTGAACTCATGATGGCTGACTCAATGACTCACAACTCGAAAATGATGTTTAAATAATGATCTTGCTAAAGTAAAATTGGTTAAAGTGATCAGATATTGCATGAGATCGCACCACACAGCATCTACAATCCACTGTTTCGGAGCAGCATTTAAGCGGGCCCGGAACCCATGCCGTTAGGGCTTCGCGTTACGCGCTCGCAGACGCCACATGCATTTACCATTTGCTGATGGTACATTTTCATGCCCACGCGCCCCCCCCCCCCCAGTTTGGAAAATCCTGGATCCGCCCCATGGACAGGCAAATCACCTTCAAAATACTGCTGGATTTTCAGAAAGTTTGATATCTTTAGAAAGCCCGTCTAAAGAGCTCTCTGTACTTTTTAGTTTTGTGGCTGTAATGAATTGTAAGGCAACGCAATCAGAAGGGCTACCCACCCAAGCAATTTAGCCAATAGAAGTTGCGTATTATTCAGCAGAAAATTTCTTGACTCCAAATAAAGTACTCCAGGAATGGAGAAGAACGGTTTCTAAAAGAACCCAACAAATTGTGTCGTTTTTTAGCGTTACATAAAAAGTCACGTGGTTTATCCAAACCAAAAGTGGTTCGGATAAACCACAGATGTTCGGAGTTAGTTTTACTTCCAGCCATATAAATTAAATTACTGAACCAAATTTAAATCCTTTTTTCACAATTATTCATGCGTATTTGACCAAAAAGGACTATCTTTTCAGATTATGGATACAACTTGTAAATAATGGGGAAAAATAGAACGTGAAATTCGCATTCTGAAAGTCCGTGCAACGGAAGCGTGTTTTACGGCGCACCAGCGTAGGAGCTAGCGGAGTGTAAACCTTGGGGCATATCCCGTACAGTCGGCGCCGTGTCTCGTGGGGCGAGAGAGACAAACCCCGGGGGCATCAACTCCCCAGCTTGTCGGTCTAGCCGTGAGCTCGGGAGCTTGTGGAAGGGGCGGGGAGCCAGACCATTAATTACGTTTTGTTTTACGGTGGTTTTAGTCTGTACCCCCTAGTTATTATCCACTAACTATTGTCACGTTACGTGTTGCCTGCGCTACACACGCGGGACGACGGACTGTTAATCATTGTTTTCCCATACAGCTGGTCTGCGTCTATTTTATTGCTGGGTCATTCCGTGCCAACTCACCTGATGGGTTGGCAGGCTCCGTCTCAGATTTTGCGTAATTTTTTTTTTTATCTCCTATGGGTGCGAGAGCACACGCATAATTTTAGAATCCTAGTCCTCAACTTTTTTTAGATATGACCCCCTAAAAAAGTAAGCCCCGCCTCTTCGAATTGACTTTGTGTGTTTTCGGCATTTTTAGAGGTCTGTATCTACAAATGGAGAAAAGATAAATAGCTACAAGTTAATTTGAAGAGTATCTGGTATCCAATCAACTAAATTATACTGCCAAAGGTAGCACAGGTCATTTGTATATCAAGGTATAGGTCTTTAAAAACGGACAATTGAGCCTGCGTAATAACTTTTTTGAGACCCCCTAGTGCCTACTTGAAATGTCCGATTGCTTTTATATTACATTTGATAATAAACTAGATGCATATGTGTGACCTGATATAAGGATAGACCAATCACGCCTTTGATGGGTACTTGGTAGGGGTCTGAATATGGGTCCACCTGTAAAAATGCCAAAAATGCCTTTTTCAAGTGATTATTTAACAACGTGTGACATTAGTGACAGATTTACAATTTTTTCCCAATAATACTTTGTATCCAATCTACGTTTTTTTAACTACTACACGTAAAAAAGAAATTTGAATATGCCTAGATTAAGGTATTTGCTGTGTATGCAATTTAGTGACAGCACTTGTTTACAAAAGAGCCACAGAGCCTGGACTTCTGTAGGCATGGTTTGTACACTACGGAAGCGTAGTGCCACCAGCGTATTTTTTCCCAGGACGAACGTGGGCTATTAACATATAATGGGCGTGTTTGACCGTAAAATACCCTCGCGCATGCGTACTCTTCTCAATAAGTTTTACTTTCGGACACATTTCGACGACAACGCAGGCAAGATGGCGAATTGTACAGCTGGGAGCGCTTGCTCTGATCTAAAGCTTGAACCATGTCCACGATTACAGGTAAATATATTCTCGTCGTGTCTAATGTATTGATGTTTCTCTTGGAAGATCATGCAAGTACGCATGTGCAAAGGGAAATGTAAAGTTTACTACGCCCATTTATGTTAATTGCCCACGTTCGTCCTGGGAAAAAAATACGCGTGCCGCCACATGCAAACAAAAACCACGCTCTTATCATGTACGTACAAAATAACTATCAAGTACGAACATGATACAATATACATGTACGTACATTATATCTATCATTGTATGTACACAATAACTCCAGACTTAATATCATGTACATAGACGTTAACTGTCAGGCTCGTACATAATAATTACCATGTACTTACATGATAATTATCATGTATGTGTATGTACATGATATTTATGATGTACGTACACGATCCTCTTCAGACTTGTCATGTCTTACACGATATTGTGCAGCTTCTCCATGCGAAAAATACTCCCAAACAACCCCCAGATATACGCTTATATAATTATACAGAGATGATATATTAATAATTTACAATGGCAACAGAAACACAGCTTTGTTTGGATTTTATTAGAACGTTAAACAGTTACCACCCAACATGTTTGGGAGTATTCTTTCGCATGGAAATGCTGCACAATATTGTGTCAAACATGATAAGTCTGAAAGAGACCATGTACATTCACAATAATTCTCGCGTACATACACTGATAATTATCATGTACATACATGGTAATTACTACGTCAAAAGTCAATTTGAAGGGGTGGGGCTTAACTTTTAGGGGGTCGTATCTCAAAATTGTTGAGGAGTAGGATTCTAAAATGTTGCGTGTGTTCATGGCACCCATGGTGGATTGTTTTTAAAAAATACTAGCAAAATCTGAGACGAAGCATGCCAAACTTTTCAGAATTTTACGTGCTTTGGCACGGATTGACCCAGCTGCACAGTGTCCACCCCCCCCCCCAATCGCCACAAAAAAACCGAAATATTATTATCAACACCAGCAAGACACTTCCTGACCTGACATGACCTTTCCTATACTGCATCTGAACTGAACTGACCCCACCTGACCTGACCTGCCCTAAAGGGCAATTAATATTCAAACTTATTAAATGTCAGCAGACGTAGACCGTAGACCTAATGAAAGAGTTTTGACAGATGATACTGTTCAATACGAAAGGAATAACAAACGTTTGCATGTGCCACGGACAATGCACACAGTTGATTTGATAAAAGAAGATTGTGCATGGCTGATTGACGTGATGTATCAGGATATTTCACTTTTATTTTCCATTTATTACTAGGCTGAATACAATGACAGATTGTATGTGTGCATTACCTTAAACTGAAAGCTTGCAACTTTCTTGAGTCTATAAAATGTTTATAATTCAAATAAAACTTGTCTGATAAAATCGGCCAATAATCGGACATACATCTTTAATTTCTTAAAATACTGCGTGAATTTTCATGTAGGATTGCATGCGCAATGATGCAACTAAAAAGGGGATACAATAGTATGTGTAGTCCTACCTCGAAAAAGCCGACGACCAGGAAGATGCGATGTAGAGTCAGACGCGTACTGAGAAAAGCTCGTCTCTTGGGTTTTCGGCTATCTAGGTTACTCAATGCCTCTTCCTCTTTGGTGCTGATGGGTTTTTTCTGCACTGCAGGTTCTGCTTATACCAACTCCTGGGCCTCTTGAAGCGCTTCAATCGCCGAGTCAGGTTCAGATTTGTTTCACAGAGCCATTTTTACCTTGTCCAGAACATTGTAATTTTCTTTGTGCTTATTTGTAATCTATTTTATGGGAATGAACTCTTGTTTCATCGAACCTTTCGACAAAATAGTCTTTAGAACTGTTCAAAAGCTAAAAAGCAAAGCTGTATCCCAATGCACTGGGCCTCTCTTCAGTCGGATAAATTGAAGACGCGGGCGGGGTAGGCCTATAATGGCGGTCAACATTACAGTACTGTACGTGCATACTATGGGTGTGGTCAACAAAGGTCCTATTGCACAACAGGCGCAAGATGGAGAGCTCGTGCTGAAGAATGTGAAGTATGCACTGGATGCCTTTTCATTCGACAACTCCCTGGATGTAACAATAGATCAGTGCAGATATTGACCATTGATATCAATAACAAACTGTTTGCTTACCGGCGTGACACCCAAGCGTTAACACACGTTCAACCAATAGGGGAAGCTCCAGTTCCCATATTGCACCTCGCAACGGAGCTAATGCGATATTTTGTCAGTAGGTACGGTGAAATACCGAATTAGGGCTGAGACTAGCATAATCATTTGGGATACAAGGGTAATGCAACTGTGGTTTACGTAACAGAAGAATGGGGGTATTTTTAGTCAAACAAAACTACATTTATATGGTGATACAGTTCTGTGCCTATCCATCAGTCGCGAGACTTATTTGGTGGTATAATGCAAAGGGTTAAGCAGTTTCCTGTCATATCCGTATCTTTCCCGACAATGGTACAGGCTTAGGATTTTGAAAAATTGTCATTTGTTTTGTTTTCCACTTAAATAACGCCGGCTTTTGGGACCCTTGGTGCAATGCTGAGGCCTTGATGAAGATTCTGTAATAATTCTTGGCCCGAAACAAATATAGGAATTTGGGGTGCTAGACAATATTTCATTGATACAAAAAGTTGATACAGTTTGAATTTTTAATTCCCATAATGCATTCAATCTTATCACGTGACACATCACTACAATTTTTTGGTGGAACATTGAAAATGCTGTTGAAATACAAGACAAAGTAAAAAAAAAAATGTTGACCATAGGTCAAAAAAGGTTTGCCATGTAATATTGATTGACCCCCCCCCCTAATTTTCTCAGCGAAAACGATTTTTGTGTTTTTTCCCGATGATACAGTGACCGAGCCATGGTCACTGTAGTGTCCCGTGACCTTTATACATTTCTAGTCACGCTTATAAAGTCGTCACTACCAGCCCAAAATCACTTAACGAGGCCATAAATATCCCTTTGATAAAACGGCACTTTGAATTGTGTATACTAAAACTGTCATTAATTGAAAACTTCTAACAACACAAAATTACCCTCAATCATCAAACCCAAATTTTGCTGGAGCAAAAAAACTGCTTTTTTAAATTATTGTTTTTTGTTTCAATTAGCAAAATGGTCACTGCTACCAGACCTTTAAAAATATCATTTAAGTAAGAACTAATACTATGGGCCAATGCATAACAGAGATGCTCAAACTAGATGTTTTGTTTAACAATTTTCCGCTCTGCAAAAATTGAGCACGGAGCAAGTCACAGACATGTGACATTGGCAAGTGACCTTCATATGGTAAGCAAATGTCTTTGCGCTAAGCTACTTTTTGTGCTCAAGCAGCTACGTGAAAATGGGCCTTGCAGATCTTAGAATGTTTTCATAATGTAGGACTGAAACGTTTTCTGAACGTAGGATGGCAAATGGCACTGGCTCGTTATCAATCTGGAATTGTTTGTCAAATTGATTAAACTTGTTACTGAATTATGGTGTTTTCAAGACGACCCAAAATAGTCCATAGCGGTTTATTGAGAGTGGCGACAACTTGCAATTAGAAGCCAATTTCGGACTAAAATAATGCATGTGCGCACAGATAGTGTACCACTGCACATTGTGTTGCGTTGCATTTAGACTGAAAATGGCGAACAGCAACCACGTGACCAACGTGTCCAATGAAAACTGGTCCTTCATGTCGCAACTCGCCCAATACACAACTCTGCACTAGTCAACGCGAAATGTTGAGAACTATTAATCAGCTCTTCTCAGAGCAAGAACCTTTTCAAGTTGTTGATGATAATTACAGTGTGTACCCTTAAAAATGGATCAATATTAAAAGTACAGTTAAACATCCCTATTCCTTAGTACACACAAACGCTCATCAAAATTACACTCACAATAACATCATTTTTTTCATTCAAAAAGACATATTAAAAAATTTATATCATTATTCCCAATAATTCTTAGTCAGAATTTTACTTAGAAGCTGACTTAGTTGTGGGTTCAAGTCATTGATAACGTACAGTTAAGTCTCTATTCCAAGTTGTATTGAGATGCATTATATTCAGTGCTCTTAGAACAATCGTCTAAGTCTTTAAAACTTAACTGAAACTTTTTATGTCCTCTTTGCTCAGCGAAGTTGTTTAATTTATTTGTTAATCAACATCATCAACAATCAATAAAAACAGAATTAAGTGACATGCACGGTTTGGCAATCTGATTTACAGAACATAACCACGAGGGTGAAATAAATTTGTGCAATTCTTATTTGTTATTAATTCAATCATCTTGGCACAGCATTAATTTCATGCAACTTCCCTAAAGTCTGTAAAGATACAAAACTGTCAAATAAATGATTTTTTTTTTTTTAAGAGTGCCGGTACGTTAATCCGGAGGTCGTGAGTTCAAGTCCTGCTCCAGTCAATTTTTTCTTTTTTCAAATCGAAATTATATAAAATTTACCCCGTCAGTTTCTTTTGTGGTTTATTACTTGATGTTTAAATATTCATAAACATATTTTATATACTCTAAAAAACTGTACCATGACACACATAGTTTTTAAGTTGCTTAATAGTGATTTAAAATTTTAAAAAACACATAATGTAAGTTGACCTTAAAGAACTGTCCTTTTATGGCATCATAATTTGTGGCGCCCAACGGCAAAGAAAAACTACATTGGCTTTAAAAATAAATACAGCAGAAACATCATCCATTAGGAGATGAGATATCCTAACAATTCTTGAAAACGTAGAGAATTTTCAAATTATAGGCCTTAATTGGTTTTAAAATACAGCACAAAAAGCCGCACAATATTTTCTATAGGGCACTTCTAGCCAATAAAGTGCAGTTTGTTTGAATTTTGCCAGTCAATACCTTTTTAGCGCTTTCTTAACGTCATTTACAATGTTTTGTTAAACAATCTGTCATGGTTGTCAAAACAAATCCATTGTTTGCGTGTAGTTATTAATATGGTTTGAAAATTGTACTACATAAAGGCTCATGGAATGTAACTTTTTATTGGGGAAGTTTGGGAACGTCCCCCCCCCCCCCCAAGTTACACAACTGTTTATAATCTCATCTATTTGATGAGCAAACAGTTTTGAGTTTTTGGCAGGAAGTGCCTGTTTTGGGCATGGGACGTCACACTAGATCAACAGATCTGTTACTTTAAGTGTCATTTCATTGACATAGCTGTGCCAGTGATATAAGGGTAGCTTCGAAGGAGACGGAAAAGATCCTAAAGTACCAAGACCTGGCCAGGGAGCTTCGTAAGATTTGGCAGGTGACAGTACTCCCCCTGTGGTGGTTGGAGCACTTGGCACCATTCCGAAAGCACTGGGGAAACATTTGAATGAAATAGTGACAAATGCGAGGGTAGATCTTTACAGAAGGCAACTTTTGGGAACAGCGAGGATTCTGAAAAAGACCCTTGACATCTAGGGCTACGGGACGTAGCCCAACTCAAGGAGTTACCGGCAAAAAGGAAAATGTGATCTTTCTTTTGTATGCTGTGACAAGATGAAATAATAATGATAACTTATAAGTTGCACAAATCCACAAAAGTGTTAAGGCGCTAATACAAACAATAACATAACTATACATGTACAATCATCAAAATGCAACGTAGGCTTATAAGCTTAGAAGAAATCCTGAATACAATACTTGTAGTTGAGAAATGCAAATTAAAATACAGGTTTAAAAAAACAAAATAAATCATTTACTCAAATACTTGATTGAAAAGCTGAGTCTTTAGTTTCTTTTAAAAGTTTGTTTAAAGAAACAGATGATTTTACTTGTGCTTGTATTTTGTTCCATAGGCGTGGCGCAGCATGTGAGAAAGATCGGTCTCCCCTTGATTGATTGGATATGGGCTCAATAAGGAGGTTAGACTTGTAAGACCGGAGTTTGCGAGGAGAATGGTATGGTTGGAGAAGGTCATCAATATATGCAGGGGCATTGTTAGTAAGTGATTTATACACAAAAGGACGGAAACATTTCCGTATCCTGCCACCACTTTTTTACTCATTTTTACCCAAAAGGAATATCTCATTTGAGTAAATTAGATACTGTTTTATTTCATAACGAATGAAAAAGTGGTGGCTGGATACGGAAATTTTTCCAAAAAGACTGCTAATACTGAATCAGTAAAAACTTGAATGAGACTAAATAATGTTCTCAACTGGAACAAGGAATTTTTTTCAAGTTTTTGCTTCCTTTTTGTCTGACTGGGCCGCGAGGGAAAAGACAAATCCCTGAAACGCATTCCAGTGTTTTACAGTTTTATTTCACCCCTCACTTGAGTCCAAGGAACATACCACACCTTACAGTGCACATTTCGAAGACGTTTATTCATAAAATGAAAACCATACGTACATTGTACTTGACTAAGAATAAGGACGCTTCCTTTGCTAGAGGAACCCTTCGCTCGGCCCCAGCGGCCTATCCAGGACCGCTGGGATGGGCTAATCAGCTTGCACAGATTCTTGTTCAGGAAGTACGTCATGCGTGCAGTGCTTGCAGTGTGAGTGTGATGCATGATGGGACTGAGCATTAACCAATGAGCGTGCTTGATACGTTTGCCCATCCCAGCGCCTTTGGTTTTAAGGCAAGGCGCTGGGGACGAGCGAAGAGGAACCCACGAATTCTCAACACCAACACAAGAGGGGGTGGCGGCCATGTTGTCTTCATGCAGTCGTTGTGTCTCAATAATTAAACCTGGCGCGCACGATGTCTTAAGAAAATCGCCACACAATGGGACAAAAGACCATTCACTCGCTCAAACCGAAAAGCACATTCCTTATGAGCCACTCTTTTCTATTCAATTGTGCAGATGGAATTAGCAGGCCGAAAACAAGTATTTCCCGAAAAAGCCCATCAATATTTCTTCAAGAAAATAATTGTGAATAAGTGAAGTCTCCCTCCCCTAAGCAAGTTTCCAGTTGAAATCAATATGTCTGGTGATTGGCGGAGCTGTGTTAGGGCGTGGCGTTCATCTTGGGGGAGGTTGTTGGGTGCCCAGATGTTAGGGACCTTAAGAACCTCGGAGCTGACTGAATTGATGTAGGTGTCTAGAGCCACATCCCGGTTCTTAGGGGGTACCCAACTACTTTTCTCCTTGAAACGGTTGCGGGTGGGTTGGGTGTCCACAGATGACTCGTCCTCTGTGAAAAGGGGTTCTACATGAAAATATTCATGTAGGTGTAACCTTCGGTTGAATTGGGCCATGTCTTGTTGAAAAGACAGTTAGTCCGGTTCTGTGGGTGTAGTGCAAAATTTAAGACCCCTTGAGAGGAGTTTAACCTACTAGTTAGTACTTTGTCAGACATGTTAACTGCAACTAGTGACCTGTCAGTAGGAGGAACAATAACTGGCCTCTTACAGTGGAAACGTCTTTGAATGTATTTCTTATGGTTAGCTTGGCCATTCTTGCGTTTCTTGTTCTGTTTGTCCATTAGGGTGGACCGTAGGTGATTGACGTTAGACAGAATGATATCTTGTAAATGTTAATACTCTTGATTAGAGCATGACTCTTTGAGTTGAGATTCTATTATCTCAAGTAACTGGTTATCAATGTATTGTTGGCATCGATTTTCTAGCAGTGTAAGCAGATGGAAAGTCGTGTTAGTGAGTGTCTTATTCTATTTCGTAAGAAAGGAGGGGTCAAGGTCCCCAAAGGAAGGGGCACACTTGATATGTTGTCCTTTAGGGAGAATACGAGACAACAATAAAAGCGGTAGTTGTCAAGATGTGACAAGTAGCGAATGTTCTTTTCTTTAAGCTTACGTAGCTTACGGAAAATGCACTTTGTGTCAGTAGTGAGTGCCATGAATTATGTCATTGAGAGCAAGAAAGGTTCGGAGAAAGTAGGTAAAGACAATCATGTTGAAAGTGTTGGCTATAGAAAGGAAAAAACCTGTGGAAAAACGGGTTACTTATACAGCTGTAAAGAGTACAAGTTAAGAAACCTGTAAAGAGAGAAAGACAAGAAACCTGTGGAAAAAACGGGTTACTTATACAGCTGTAAAGAGAACAAGTTAAGAAACCTGTTGAAAAACGGGTTACTTATACAGCTGTAAAGAGAACAAGTTAAGAAGTCTGTTGAAAAGAACGGGTTATTTAGAAACCTGTAAAGAGAGAAAGATAAGAAACCTTTGGGGAAAAATGGGTTATATATCAATGTTTTTCGTAAACTGATCGAAAAATAAGGGCCCGACCATAACGGATGAGACTAGGCTAAACATTTAATAAACAATGAGACACATCTAAACATGTTCTGGCATGTGGGTGAGTGAAGTTGAATACTCTTAATTATCAAGAACATGTTTGTATCCTTTGAATGATGAGGGGCCAAGTATGAGGTCATCTTACTTTCATCAACTACATTAAGTGTGAATATTACTGTAAAAAAATTGGGTTTTTTAACGCCAAGCTGTGCAGATTAAATAAATAAACAAATTATTATTATTTTAATTGTGGAACTAGCTGGTTGTTGGTACAGACGAAGAAACAAAAGCATCTGATAATACTCAAATTTTTTACACATAACATTTTATTACAAATTCAAAATTATTTTAATTAAAAATATATACTCCTGTTATCAATGGTGAAGTGTAACAGTGTTTCATTTCACTACTTGAGCTGTTCTTCAGTCCATTCTAAAAAGGTTATTGTTGGCAATATTTAGTGGGGCTCCATGGTCAACTTTATTTTTGTGATTTACACATTTTCCAATAGATACAGTTCTTATGACAGTGGAAGAAATGTGAGTCTCACTTGTGTCAAAGAGGTGTAAAATGTCATTTCAGTTATTCTCTTTTCAACATCATTTGATATCAACAACAAATGGGTCTGTACATTCTGAAAAGGGAATATAGGTCAAAATTAATGCTTTTATTAAATGAATATCATCAAAACCCAGGAATGAACTTATATTTGAAACGACTTCATTTGATTTTTTAGGTTTTTAACACAAATCGCACTAGAAGGGTGTCAAATACAAGAGACTTGGAATTCCCCCACACTTTCATAAGGACTCTTATCTATTGGGAAATAAGTTCAAGTTGATCACAAAACTGTTTTAGACCCATAAATGGTGATAAATGGTACACTTCTTTACTTTATTAGAACCCTGTGAGCTTCCTGATTTCACGTTACCCTACTCATATTCGGGGTAGCTGTAGCCGAAGAAAAATCATCTGTTTGCGCATTTTATCAAAAACTTATTTTCTGAGTACTTTCTGAGGCATGTCCAATTTTAATCATTACAACAAATTGTTTAAATTATATTTAATCTAGGGAGGCTAGCTGTTTTGGGGTTGTTTTATTGCTGTATGTGACCCCCAGAGATTTTTAAACAAAGGCATTGGGATCAAGTATTCACACAGCTGATCAGGCTAAACAACGTTTCTCAGACAAGAGAAATTTGTCCTGTTGTTCGCATTGATATCAGGATGGACTATAGAAAAAAGAAACATTTGATTGAAAAAAAGAAGTTATTAAGCAAATAGTGGGGTCAGCTAGAGCTAGGGTGAAGATGTGCAGTTAATATTTGTGTGAATACATAATGAATGTGTATGATACCTGTATGGGCAAATTTGAATAGTTTACTGTGTTGTGAAAATACACACAGAGTGCCTAGTGCCCATAACCCACCAGTCATAGTGAAGTTTACTCCGCTCTTGTCTTCTTTTGTCAAGAAATTTAACTCGATAAGAGTATTGAATAGCAATTTTTGGTTGATTTAAGCACAGAATGTAGTTATGCTTACCGAATAAAACACAAACGTATGAACTATATACTCAGTACTAAAAATAATAAAATACATTTGCTTTTAAAAAAGTATAATTTCACAATAATGTTTTAAAGGTAAATGTCCATATGTGCTAATTGCATTGAGATATTTCTATTTATAAACAGTGTGTACTCTGGTAGATGATCATCATGCTAACACTAACAGGGCCCATTTCGTACAGCTGTTAAGCAAAATTTTGCAGGGAACCAGTCATGAATAGTACACATTACATGGTATGCTGGCTGGTAACCTGTTTCTGCTTAGTACTGTGTTAATGCAACAAGCAATTTGTTGTGCTTTATCAATTTGGGTCGAGGTATAAATTAATTAAAGAATGCAACAAACTCTTGCATGTTGAACTTCATATGGATAGTGCAACAAGTTTTTCGCATTTTCATAAGAGAATAATTATAAGATTGTCACCGTGAACAAAACCTACATAATAAAAAATATAAAAAACTTATTACAAATGTGGACAGTGTGATTAAAAACATACTCATACCTGCCACTTTATTATTAACATAAAGGTAGCAGGAATATTATATCTGCCAGATACTATTATTTCATAAGCGGCAATATGGATATAAAAAATATTGATGATAAGATACAAACTATATATAAGAATGAAAGTGTGGACTAGATTCTACCTGTTTATTTGGCACATTGTTCATGAAAAAGCTCTGGTGTTATTGACTTGACTATCTACACTGTGTATCAAAATACATAACTTATGAGCATTCCCAAGAATGTTAACTTTTTTAATGGAATGATTGTAAGTTGTCCACAAGTGCAGTGTATGTAGTCAGAAATCATGAACAAATGTTACTATGTTGACTCTGTGTACTGCTGAGACATGGCATTCTATGGCTGTTTCCATGGTCATGCTTTTCCCCATTTTGGCTCCAGTTGACTGCTACTCCTTCCCCAAACGCAACAAAGGAGGATGAGGAAGACGACGATGAGGAATCCCAAAGATGCCATGATGGCAATCCACATTGGATCAAGAATCAGAGGGCTGGATAGAGGCTTGTTGGTGGTACCAGCAATGGATGGTGCTATTAGGAAATTAAGATAATAATAAAGGTTAAGTGTTAACATGTATATGATTGCCTTTTTAACTGCAAAGCTTTCATGATTCATGACTCTGATTAGAACTTGACCATTGTGATTCCTAACTTGACCAAGATAACTCCGGACTCAGACTTTGACTAAACAATGAGACCTCAGATTCAGACTCAGACTAAACAATGAGACCCAAGACTCCCACTCAGACACAACAATGAGACCCAAGACTCACACTCAGACACAACAATGAGACCTAAGACTTACACTCAGACACAACAATGAGACCTAAGACTCACACTCAGACACAACAATGAGACCCAAGACTCACACTCAGACACAACAATGAGACCTAAGACTCACACTCAGACACAACAATGAGACCTAAGACTCACACTCAGACACAACAATGAGACCTAAGGCTCACACTCAGACACAACAATGAGACCTAAGACTCACACTCAGACACAACAATGAGACCTAAGATTCACACTCAGACACAACAATGAGACCTTAGACTCACACTCAGACACAACAATGAGACCTAAGACTCACACTCAGACACAACAATGAGACCTAAGACTCACACTCAGACACAACAATGAGACCTAAGACTCACACTCAGACACAACAATGAGACCTAAGAATCGCACTCAGACACAACAATGAGACCTTATACTCACACTCAGACACAACAATAAGACCTAAGACTCACACTCAGACACAACAATGAGACCTAAGGCTCACACTCAGACACAACAATGAGACCTAAGACTCACACTCAGACACAACAATGAGACCTAAGACTCACACTCAGACACAACAATGAGACTTAAGACTCACACTCAGACACAACAATGAGACCTAAGACTTACACTCAGACACAACACTTGAACCCAAAAATTAAAAACTCAGAAAAGTTATAAAAAGAAGAGCTTTGAAAGATCCTTAATTTGGAATAATTGTGACAATCACAGACCCGACACAAATTAGTCTATATATACTAAGAGTATCCCTAAATTCTTAAACAACATTTGGTCCCTCTTCTTCTCTACAATGAATAAAAAGACTCTTACCAATGTCACAGTTTTTACCCGAGAAGCCATTTTGGCAAATACATCTGTACTCATTCAGCTGGTTCAAACATAATGCTGAGTTCTTGCATGGCTTACCAGCGCATTCATCAATATCTGTAATTGAAAAATATAAAATAATAACACATTTAAATTAAACAGTAAAACATGTATAACACTTAAAGTGTTTGCAACTGAGTCTTGAATGAGTTGATGCTGGGTGAGTCTCAGATGTGGAGAGAAAGCTACTTGTTCCAGAGTGCTGATGCAGCCTCTGCAAATGCTTGTTGACCTTAGCTTGTGTTTGTGCATGAGCCAAAGGAAAATTTTGGTATTATGTTGAAGTAAGAATATTTCTTGCTTTGTATGCGAGAAGAAGAAAGTTGAGTTGAATCTGTTCCATGTTTAGCCAGTGTCAAGAGCCTGGAGTCACTATGACATGTTCACCGCATTTGGCTCTCATACCATAGGTGTTGAAAATATCAAATTTAAAACAAACAAGATTTGTTTTATTAATTTTGGTTTTACCCTACACCGATGTGTGTTAGCACAGTATACTCAGTACTTTCAAGAGTTCTGTGAAAAAAATTCACAGGCATATTACTCGGGTTGGATTTTTTTTCACAGAACTCAGGAAAGTACTGAGTATACAGTGCTTACACACATCGGTGTAGGGTAAAACCAAAATTAATATTCTTTATCCCCGATGCAAAATTAACATCTATTAAAGATTTGTTTTAATTTAAGTACATGATCTGATTATCGTTTACCTTAACTTTCTAACAGATGTTTGATAAAAGCTGCCAAGTTCCTCAAAATACTTTACCCTTAGTGAATTTGGCCATTGTTCACAATGAAAGCTGAAACGACTTGACTGTATTTTTGAAAATACATGCAGCAGGCGGGCTACTTCACAGAGGCAATGGAAGCAATTGCCTCCATTGCCCCTGGTCATTACCATGGTGCCCTTTGAAATATTCCAATAGAAATATACAATTTCCTCCTAGAGGTGCTCTTTACCAAGGAGAAAACGTCTTGGTGCTCTTGCCTTTTCAAAAAAACAAAACATCAGGCCTGATATAGACTAAGGAAAGAAGTTGTCCAAAATCCATCACGTTAAAACCATGTTACTGTCAGTGCACTCTCCTGCCAAACTGGAGACACGGTACACAAGCCATAGGTTTCCACATACTACCAGACACAGAAGGAAGCCATTTTAACAATCCTAGCCTAGAGGGTTTGATACTTTGTGGCAGTCTGTGGTACGACGTACCTGTGTGTTGGAGGGATTACTCTAATATATGGCACGTAATCACAGACTAAATGACGCTGGTTTATCTAATAATAATAATAATAATGGCTTCTTATATAGCGCTCATATCTGTCACTCAGTGACACTCAAGGCGCTTCAACATTCAGTATTTTCCTGCAAGGTATTTGGGGCTACGTTTGAAGTATGAGACCTACTCCTTAACATAGCACCATGTAATGGTTTACAAGGTGCTGTGGCGCAATATGCAGCCAATCAAACCAGGAACACCGGGGCGGACCCCTTCTCTTTTCGATCAGTGCACTGGGTTCTTTTACGTGCGTTACACAACACACAGGACAAACGGATTTATGTCCCATCCGAAGGACGATGCAATCATGGTTAAGTGTCCTGCTTAAGGACACAAGTGTCACGACCGGGACTCGAACCCACAACCCGCTGATCAGAAACACAAGAGCCTGAGTCCGGTGCTCCTTACCACTCGGCCATGACACACCTAAATGAAAACACAACTCATATACATGCCGTGACCCATAAATCTTTTCATTATGACAGACCTCTCTAGATTGATAATATAATGACACCCTTACCTCTGTGACAAAAGGTTCCTTCCCATCCTGGAAAACAGTCACATCGAAATGAAGTTGGGCCAGTCTCAGCGCAGATACCAGACATGCATGGATTGTCAGCACAGGTTGTTACAACTGAAAATAAAATCACACATTGTACAAATATTGACTGCTTCCAGTGCTGTGGTTAAGAGTACCACGATGATCCTCGCCATTTTCTATTTTCCATGAATCACCGAGGGAGTTGTAGATTTAACCATAGCACAAGTAAAACCTGTTTTTAAACACCCCGTTCATAATTTTGCCTTGAAGTCTAAGTACCAAGAAGCTGCTGTTGCTATGGATATGGCACACTGGTTGCTATGGGTTAATACATTGGTTACCACAGAGTATAGTAGATTGTTTGCTGCATGTATAACATGTCACGTTCGCATGGCTCTCTAGTAAAAATTAGCCATATCATTTGACCAGCTCTTAACCAATCAAAATCTTGTAAAGGGTGTTATAATCCATTTTACAAGAAATAAGCAGTGACAGTGCTACTGGGGCTGGGGTGGTGTGCTTTTGGTGTTTTGCAGGTTTTTTATTGGGCAGGGGGCATAATGTCAGGCATACTTTAAGACAATAAACTGGCAGTGCACCTACCAGCTCCACAGTTGACTCCAGTAAATCCTGGCTGACATGCACATCTGTAGAGACCCCCACCAGCTTCACTACAGACTGCTTGATTCAGGCATGGATTACTATGGCAACCAGTTTCTGTCAATCAAACATTTATAATTGATGATACCATCAGTGGACTAAAATATTAGGAGTTAACAGCACAAAGGAAAATGTGATCTGTCTTTTGCTGTGATAAAATGAAGTAACAATAATAATAATAAAAACTAGATGTGATTGTAGCGTAACAAACACTGGGGGTTTTGGTTGTTGGAACAAAACTGGTAAACGCCATGACATTATACTTGTAACAGCTATGACAGTAAGGCTGTGTCCTTATTGGCAACTATGGCTGTGGCTGTTGCTAAGGGGTGTTGCTATGAGCATCCTAAGCTTCTACTCATTTTATTTATTTATTTATTTATTTATTATGGTTTATTAAAAAACTGCTCATTGCAGCCTACCGGCTGAATTACAAAACAGTTTACATTAAAAATAAAAGGAATACAAGGGTTTTTTAGGTAAACAGTTTAAAAATGAAGAATGAATCTAACAAAGAGGCATTTAGGAAATCAAGAAACACACAAAGCGCATAACGAATAGCATAAGAAGCATACTCATCAAGGAGGACATGAAAAAAACATTAAAACTTCAAAAACGCACATAAAGTTACAAAAGATGACAAGGATGGTGGGAGTAGACTGAGAGAGTTATTGATAAGTCTGTTGAAGTAGGGAACTGGACTGTTACTAAGAAGAGCAGTTTTAAATGGAACTTGATCATGAAGAGTTCTTTTGGATCTAAGATTCATACAATGAGAACTTTTGGATTTGACAAGCCATTCATTAAATTTATTTGAGTTGTATGATTTTAATGCACAAATAGTACAAAGCGTGATTCTTCTAATATGTAATGGTTCCAGACCCAAAGTAGGTGATGCTTGGTCATAATGAGTATATTTATTGTCTAAAATGATGCGAAACATTCGTTTTTGTATGGATTCTAATTGGTTAGAAAGAGTGAGAGAAATACCTGAATGCTAAAGCGGAGCTGCATATTCTACAATGGGTCTGATATAACCTCTCTACACAGACACTAGTTGGTCATTGGTAAGACCATTCTTGTTTTGTTTCCTCAACATGAAAAGTTTCATATTGGCTTTATTAATTATGTCTACAATGTGCATATCCCATTTCAATTTCTGTTGGAAGGTGACACCTAATAATTTAGCATTATGAGCCTGTTGAAGTTGGGCATCTTGTATAGAAAGTTGAGCAACAGGGGGCTCCCTCCTGCCTAAGTAGATTTGCATGATTTGACTTTTCAATGAAAGTTTATTTTTTACAGCCCACTCAAATCAATCATGAGCCATCAGCCGCTAATTCCGACATGGCCATATAAGACAAACATTATACAAACTCACGTGTTTCACAGAATGCCCCAGTGAATCCAGTAGGGCAGGTACACTCAAATGTAGTCACATCACGAGTAACGCACACTCCACCATTTTGACACGGAGTGAAACTACAAGGATCTGGTGGCGCTGTAAAAAAGAAGATGAAGAGATCTGAAATGGCAACTAAAATTCAGCGGGGTCTTGGCCTTGTTGGGAATCCAATCTAAGTGTTGACTTCACTGTGTTGGCAACCAACCACAGCCAAATGGAGCCACTATGGAAAATGTAGCTTTAAACAATTTCTGCTAAGCAAAACTAAAAGCAGGATACCAGTTACAGTTGGTGCATGTGACATGGTATTTTGGCTGGTAACCTTAATCAGGTAAGCATAATTTTGGGGTGCTTTCCTACACTTCTTGTGCTTCGCATCTCTAGAATGGAGCCCAAGTTATGGTACATGTATAAGACATCATTCAAGATTTAACTTGTGAACAGTTCATCGTAATGCACACAACACACAGCTTTGGAAGACAGTTTATAAACTTACGGACTTCACAGTTGAGTCCAGTGAATTGACTCTGACAGAAGCAAAAGTACTGATCCACTCCTCCGATGCATAACCCTCCATTTAAACATGGCTGGCTGGCACACTCATCAATATCTGTAAGAACAAACAGTCACATAGCAAGACAGCTCATAAAATAACTAGTGGAGCTATCTTTCACTCCTTTCCTTACCATAGGGACTTTGGGAGCATCCAAAAGTCAGGCACTTTCTAAGCGCAAAGGAACATTTTATGTAGGTGACGCCCGCAATCCAGAATATTCTGCATGACTGCAATATTGTGTCGAACTACAAGATCAATCCTAAACGTGAGTATGTGTGTTAGCATTTTGAACATTCCAATAGAATGTTACGGCATTCCAATGGACCAGGCTATGCATGACTGCTGGAATTATTTAACCCTTTCCTTACCATTGGCGACTTTAGTCGACTGCACTCTTACCCCCTCTTCCTTACCATTGGCGACTTTAGTCGACCAAGCTTGCACACAAAAAAACACTCAAGCCTGAGCACAAAGGCCATTTGTAATAAAGTTGTAGTTTTGTCCATGTTCACCCTCCATACCCAAGCTTACCATCATTGGAAAGAGAGAGATTGGATCTTTCCAATGGTGCTAAAATAAAATAAGGTTGCTATTATGCAATCTCTTCAAATTGGAATAGGAAGATCCGAAATGCCAAACATCTACGGAGCGCCATATGGTTGTGTACAAAAAAGTGTTTGAGATTACAGATTGCACTAAGGAAAAAAAGACCAAGAACTTCAACATTTATTGGACCAATCTCAATGAGTTTTGGCTTATATGAAAGGGAATTCAATAAGGAAGAACTTTTTTATTACTTATTTTGCTGTCAAACAATATCTTCAAGCAGATAATGGAGTTTGTAAAAATGGCCTTTGATCGAAAGCTTTCTGTTGTGTAAGAATGTGTGCTTCACGCTTGAGTGGTCAAACAATGCGGTCACCAGCGGTTGTTTATGTCCAAACAATTCGGTAACGAAAGGGTTAACTGACCCAATTACATGACCTGAAGTCCACCTAGATCACAATTATAAAAACAACACAGCACTCAAGCCTGAGCAGTTTTAACCCTTTCTTTTGCAACAGACCAGCCACAGTGGCGTAGCCAAGGAGGGTCAAGGGGGCTTGGCCCCACAAAAAAATGTCCAGTGCCCTCCAGGTGACCCCCCCCCCCCCATGAAAATAAATTGCGATAGTGCTCACAAAAATAAAAAGAAGAGATTTTAAAAAAGGAAAATGTGTGTTTATATAATCAAAATATAGTGAATGATTGCAATCGGGATCGACATTGCGGCCACAAAATGCCAGAAAAGGATGGTGGACATCTGCAACTTCCCCTTCCAAAATAAAAGCATGACCTCCCAACGAAAGAAGTCAAGGAAGGAAATTAAAGTTTTAGATGTGGGAGGAAAACTCTAGAGTTATTCCAAGGAGAACCCAGGTAAAGACTGAAAACAAAATCCACATAGGTCCCCCAGCGGGATTTGAACCGGGGTCCCAGAGGTGGATGGAGTGAAAAGACCTCACTAAGCCAAACGGCCAGCCCTAATTGACCGATGTTTTTGAATTTTGTCAAAAAATAGATTTAAAAAAGGGATTTTCACCAGCAAGACAGTTTTTATTACTTGCTTTTGTTTAGAATGAAATCTTCATGTGAGCATCAAGCTGAGTGGTCAAACAGTTTAGTAACCAGAGTGATTTGTGTTGTGACATCACACTTTGCTTAGCAATTAAGATAGATACATATCTTAAGATCAACCTAGATCTTTGTGAAATCACGTCCAGCAATTGCTTATGTCAAAACAATTTGGTAACGAGAGGGTTAATTAAAACACATTCAATTTTGCTTTTTGACTCACAAGGAAAGAGAAATGATATCTATTTGAAACAAATATTTCCATGACAATAACATATCTGAAAAAAAAAGAATCAATGTGACCATGGCATGAGTCCAGATGGAAATTTTACCTGCTGTACAAAAAACAAGTGCTTTGAGAATCCAGTGGATAAAGTGCTTTTATCTAGATTGAGTGTTAATTCGATTACATTTCTGATTTACCTGATTGGCAGAATGAGCCTGTGTACCCAGGGAGACACTGACAAAAATATTGACCTCCGACATTACTGCAGGTGCCTCCATTACCGCAGGGGTTACTCAAAAGACATGGATCCACAGACACTAATAGAAAGAAGGACACAGTTTGACTCAAACAACAAGAACAATGCTTTAAAGTGTAGTATTTATAATCCACTGTTATATTGCTATTTCGACGAGGAATTGTTAAACACACTGCTGTGTTGTAGTAGTGTTCTATAGAGGCTGGGCAAGCTACCCTCTGTTATTTATGGCAAGCAGCAAAGGAACCCATCCAGTTACATGTTTCACTAATTTACTGATTTTGCTTAACTGGTAATACACCAGTGTCTTTTTGGTAATAAAAATAGTTTGAGCTGCGACCAAAGTCAAATTTGTGTTGTTGTTTATCTCATATATGGGGTTGTCTGTATGAGAATAATATGAGGATTACCTGTTTGACAGAACTGTCCCTGGTAACCGAGTAGACAAGTGCATGTATAAGCCGTCCCACTAGCGACACAAACACCACCATTCTCACACTGATGAAACATACATTGATCTGTACCTGCAAGTCAAAATATAAAGTCAGATTAGTGGTGACTCCTCAAACAAGAGACCATCCAACGAAGCTTTCCGCTTGCACATTTGCGCTAATGATTGCAAACAATATCTGAGGTAGTAAGATTTGGGAGATCAGAATGTATATCAAATCTTTGCTTTAAGTGGTGGAAGTTAAAAGAACTGGTTTTGCATCAATTCAATGTTTTTATCAATCTGAGTGCCTGATAAGAGCATACTGATCGAAATGTTGAGTAGTTAAACCACTGGTTCTTTTCAGAACCACTACAACTCCTAAAAATAATTTCATGTGCATGGTGTTACCACAAACCATTCTAGATTGTATCTCCACCTTGCAAAGCTTTGAATCCTATGTCCATGGTTTTACTGCAAACCTCACTAGATTGTATCTCCACCATGCACAGTTTCAAATCCTACTCATGTACATGGTGTTACTGCAAACCTTACTAGATTGTATCTCCACCATGCAGTTTCAAATCCTCATTCAATGATATCTGGCAGAAGGAATTGTGTGCCAATGTTGACGAACATTTGCAATAGACGGTGAATAAAATTCTGGGATGTTCACTGGTGCCATAATAACTCCTATTCATTTCAGAGATGGCAGACAATACCAGTTTGTTTTCGAAAAATAATTAGAATCTACTTTTTATTGGTGGGTGTTACTCAGATGTTGGAGTAGTTGGGGATAGACCATAGAGTTATATATAGGAACTAGAGGGCGCAGTAGCCTATTTACGCGGCCCGACAAGGGCAGCGCGACGGCCATTTCGTAAGTACTGAAGTAGTCCAAAACAACGTCTTGACCATTTGTGCGTGTTGCAAAAGAGCAATGGTTAACAATGAAAGGGTTTACTGTGAAATTTATGAACGCCAGTGAAGACCATTTATACTACTAAATAGTCCTCGAATAGATATAATAATTTAGAATTATATTCCTTCACTTTGGACAATATATCATGGCATGTGTGTTCATCCTCTTTTGAAACGAATAACCTAAACCCCACGAAACAACTTTAATACAGCCGCTCGTTTTGGGGGGTTTTTTTTAGAACGCATAACGTGTATTTAATTAGCACACCGCGTATTTCGTATTCAATGTTGCCCTCGTACAAAATGGCGCGCGTGCCTCCTTGCGATTCGTCGCGTTTGTGCACGTAGCATTACCAGTGCGCCCTCTAGTTCTTATATATAACTCTATGGGACAGACCATGAAATTTATATGTCATGACTGTTAGCTTTCATATTGACCTAAAGCTTTAAAGTATTGGGCTCACACAATTAATTCTACTTTGCAATATTTTCTCATAGGCGGAATACAGCATGAGTGTGAAATAACATAACTTTCAAATTTAAACAGTAATTTTACAAATGATTGATTACACCATCCTCATTTAAACTGCAATGGCATCTTCATTTTTGTTTTAGTACAAGTGTTTATTATTATTATTTAGGGAATAACACAGTGATGATGTGGCCTTCACTGCATGGTAATGACCGGGTTGGTGGCTGGCCTCTCCACTCTGCCCACAGTGGCCGGCCAGCCACCAACCAAAATCATTACCAAGACCTTTAAGACCAGGTCCTCACACTGTTATTGCCATTAAGAAATACCTTTATGAAAACAGTAAAAGTCATCCGAATTTATGGTTTTTCTTTTGCCATTACTTTTTGAAATGTTCTACTCAAGTTCAAGGGCCATGTTTTTCACCTAATCTCTTACACTTAACTAACTATGTATGTATATTTATATAAAGTACCAGACTATGTGCTTAGCATTATGTTGGTTTCATGTGCAAACCAGCTACCTTAAACTGGTACATTGTTTGCAAGTTCACGCATATGTGTGGTTTGCTTGTACACACGACACCTCAAATTCTTGCCATGGTCAAAAAACAGAAACCACAAAGAAAACTGTTGATTCAATAGCTCCCCACTCAACAAGTATAAGTGCATACAAGCTTTCACAAAACGCTTGTTTAGGGGCAATTTATTCACCGGTTCATAGAACCGGTCTTGACATCACATGTTAATACATGACCAGTCTTTGACCTATCAGAGTGCATCAACACTCTGAGGTATTTATGAATATGATCTTTGCGGATAACCCTGTAACACATTTTCAACACACACAGAAACTAAATTTTAAATTGAACACCCTTTTCCAGCACTTTTGAGTCGGATTTGCGAAAAAGCCCTGTGAGGTTATTAGGCATGTGACATCTTTGTGGGAGCTCTTTTTTCTATAGCCGCTTTGTTGCAATATAAAAAACATCCCAAAGATGACATCATAGTATTTAAATTTTGATGAGTGCTGCCAACAGCACAGCTGTAGCTAGTTTTATAAAACTGCGTAGATGTGGGTCTAAGTTTTCGATCAACAATTCTGAATAAAATTCAGAAGTGTTTAAAGATCCAAATTTCAAGAGAATGATAAAATATAAACAAGTATGTGCATGTCTTTAATACCTGGTTCAATCAGTTGCTCACACAGCATTCCATGCCAACCGAAGGAGCAGTAGCACTTATACTCTGTGGGTTGGTTGTCAGATGCAACACATGTAGACCCATGAAGGCAAGGTTCACCACGACATCCGACTGAAATCACACCCAAAAAAACCATTCATGCTAAAATTAGTGCAATCAGCTGCATAACTTGGAGGTGCCCTCGCGGTTCTGTTCAAGAGGGGCACAACATTGACCAAGGTTTTTTTTCATGTCAGGTTTTGGGTAACACCAAGAATAAGACCACAAGGGAAACTGACTGGGTAAAATGTTAGTAATTTTTAGATGAACAAAGATAATTTGACAAAAGTGGGGCTTGAACCTGCGACCTCTGGATTAACATGCTGGCACTTTACCAGCTGAGCTGGCTTATTGTTTGGGGGTGCCAGTCCGAAGCCATGTAGCCAGGAATCACACCTATTTTTACGATTCAACCTGGAAAGCGGCAACAGAGAGAACACCCAGAAGGGATGAGACTTGTTTCAAATATCAAGTAATAAACTGTCAATTAAAAATTGGCAACATATGATACATGTAAAAAGACTATGACAATGAATGTTAGGCCTTCTATAAACTTCCACTTCCATGTAAAAGTTTACAGATGAAATAGATTTAAATGTAAATTAGTTGAAAGTTGAGAGTTACCTGATAGGGCATTATCAATAACCTCCACAAGAAATCCACGGAAAGCACGTCGAATGTCAGAAGTAAACCGAACCCACATTTGGTTGCTACTAGATACAAAGTTTGCTGGGATGACATTTCCAGACTCTCTTAAGATAATTGATTGTTCATTATCTGGATTGAGACCATTGCCTGCCTCAAACCAATCAAAGTCTTCCTCGGTGTAGAAGTCACGGAATATCAGCCTCATCGTTCGCCCTGCAGGGATCGTGATAAGCCACTGGCAGAGTCGTCGGTTGTCATATTTATCAGGGTAGTTGGGTGACTGTAGCTCAACTGTACCTCCAGCAGCTAGGGTTATGTCTCGTACACATGTATTCACTGTTAAAGTAAGAATCATAATGATAATAATAATAATGAATATTCATAATGTGCCAAGTCTGTCATAAATCACTTTCCTGACATCAAAGTGAAGTGGAGATTAAGAATGATTTAAAGAGATGAAGCTACAATAAAACAACGCCTTTTATGGGAGACAAGGTTATTCCTAGGAGAAAAAGCAGTGAGGAGTTACTGAGACTGACCTGCTTCACAGCGCAGTCCCCAAAATCCTTCTTTACAATCACACAGGAACCCTCCAACTTGAGACATACATGTTCCGCCATTGATGCATGGGTTACTATCACAGGCATCAGTCACTGAAACAGAATTATCAAGAAAACATGTTTAATATATATTCCTTGTTTTGGCATACACTGGAACTCTAGCCCATAATCTGCATGTAAAAGATACCAAACTCAAAATGCCTTGCGTTTCACTTCCGCCAAGCCCGGCTTGAATCCTGCCTAAGTCTGCAGTTGCACAATTGGATTGGGCTTCCCTATTAAGGACTGACCTCCCTCACTAGCAATCATCTCTGCAAGTGGGGTGGAGTGGCCGAGTGGTTAAAGAGCATGATTGGTCTCAAGCTCTGGTGTTTCTGATCAGCAGAGCGTGGGTTCGGGTCATGGTAATGACACTTGTGTCCTTGAGCAAGATACTGTACATGTACCATACTTGCTTTGTCCTTCGGATCGGAGGTAAAGCTGTCCCATGTACTAGGATTGGTAGTGCAGGTACAAAAACCCAGAACACTTATTGTGGAAGAGTAGGGGTAAACCATGGTATTTCAGGTTCACATAACAAGCACCCTCAGTTACAGGTTTCCTCAGGCCTGGGGGCTACGGTGATTAAGTTCACTATAAGGCATCATTGGTTTAATTACCAGAAAGATATTTTAATAATAAATCACAATACCAGTATTATTGTTATTTACTGGTTGATGTGCTTTTCACATTCTACATGTCACTTGAGGCCATGGCATTGAGTGGCAAATATTAGTACTCAATCACAATCATCACACTGCTTGACTAATCCATTATTAATACCGTTATGGCCCAGAGTGAGCCAGTGTCTTTTCGTCCATTTTACAGGTGTTTGTTGTATGTTCATGTATGTATATTGTTCTTTTAAAGTATTCTATTGTTAATTAACACAAACAAATTTTTAGCCATCCGTTTTTGGCGCTTGCGCTGTGGATGCTGTATGAAATAAATAAATAAATAAATAAATAAATAAGTAAACAGCTAACTGGTAATAAAACCAATAAACATTCTAAAAGTATTTTGCACTATAACCTGGAGGCCTGAAAATACATGTGAAGGGAAGGTGATGAAGAAAATGATTCAGGTATAGTAGGAACACCCTAACAAGGCAAACCTGTGCACTTATGTAGAGACTGAAAACCCAATCCAAAAGCAAGGGTCCGGTCCAAAGCAGGATTAGAACTGGAGTCCACAGAGATGAAAAGCAGTGAAGAAACTAATGAGCCAACCTGCATTCCCCTCAAGTACTTATTACTCAAGTACGTATTATTTTCCAGAACTTTTTGGAGTTTCTTGAGTAATCGTTTTCCTTTGAAAATATCACAATAAAACCCTGACTTGTGAAAGGTTATGTACACAGACATAAGTCTGCCAGACTCGGGGGCAGGTTTCATGGCCTTGCCAGTCTGGTGGCAGCACCACTACTCAGGCCAGGATTTTTTCCCCACAAGCTTTGTAGGATCATGCAGACCCACTAAAAGGTATTGGGCTCGATAAAAATAAGAAATAGCGCCATTATCCCAGATGTATTATGATTTCCCTCAACAACTTAAAAAAAAAAATCATCCACTCAACAGTATTTACAAAAATCTTCAAGTTTGACTTTATGTGGAAGGCATATTTTAAAAATGAATACTACACACTGTATCTGAAGGAATGGTTAATGACTTACGTAACTGACATCGACTGCCACCAAATCCTAATGGACAGGAACATATGTATGCATTCACCAGGTTAAGGCATGTCCCTCCATTATTGCAAGGATTACTGCTACATTCGTCCACATCTGAAAATATTTTCAATTACATATTATAATTAAGTCATAACTCCATTGATACTACATTCAAAATGATACTTTTGAAATGATTAAACCTTACTCCCTTGAGTGATGTACTAGGATCTGACCCTTCCTCATATTTACAAAATAAACACCATAAAATTAACACCTAAACTGAAACAATTTACTATTGCAGTCCTCAGTCCAACTGAAAAACCAGCCATGCAACTTCAAAGCTGAAATTTTATCTCCTGAATTTTTACACAAGAATAATTTTTGAGTAGAACAGTCATCTCTTAATTAAAACACAAATATAACCTTAAGCTTGAGACTGTTTATACAACACAATTTCAATTCATTTTCCTACATCACAACAAAACAAAAACAAACCTAAAAACTGATTGTTTGTTTCAAGGAAATTAGACTTAATTCATTTCAAACACTGCCGTAATTTGTATTTACGGGCTGAACCCCAGTTCACTTGATGATGTACAACACCATGGGAGACGCCAAACCAAACAAGACCTGCATGATGAAATTAATGGCTCCTAACATTACTGGGTTGAAATTAGGAAACAAATTCCAACTTGGAAACTGAAAAAATTGGGTTTCATTGGGCACCGTCTCTAACTTACCAATTTCACATAGCTGTCCAGTCCAACCTGGTGGACATAAACAGGATACAATATCTCCTCGGCTGCTACACACTCCACCATTGATGCAGTCAAGACCACAACCAACCCCTACAATAGAAGATTATTCAAAGAATCTCAAAAATTGTTTTTACAAAAGTAGACAATTTGAAGTTTTGCATGGAGGATGAGAAATATCACTTTAAAGTTTTCCTATTTATAATCTATCAAAAGCTATTCATCAGAAAGAGCCATGTATGAATAAAGCACGATGTGTCCTGTCTTCTACTTCACATCATGAACTTAAGACTAACATTTCAAATAAATGAATTTACAAAATTGTGAATATTTTACCGTTGGCACAAGTTGGTCCTGAGAATGCCGCAGGGCATGTACATGTGTATTCATTGACAAGGTTATTGCAGGTTCCTCCATTACTACAGGGATTACTACTACATTCATCGATATCTGCAACAAAGAACATCATGAGGGGCAACTGATTGAATGAGTCATAAATTAAGCATAAGCAGGAACTATATCTGCTTACAGAATTCCCCCTTGCTGCAGAAATTCAGTTGCTAAGCCCTGACGTTAAGCAGAAGGCATGGCAATTTGCTGATGCACAATCCAAGCAAAGTTTGCCAAAACCACTCAAAATAATGTCTTTGTCTAATTGAGCATCCAAACGAAGGAGGGGTGCACCTACCTTGGGTACAACGGGGTCCTGTCCATCCTGGTATACAGTCGCAGGTATAAGATGTACGAAGATTGTTACATAATCCTCCATTCATACATGGGTTACTCTTACAGGCATCCACCTCTATAAAATGATTACAACAATAAGGTACACAATGACATCATCATAATAATTTGCAGTCCTTAAAATCTGGATGAGCATTTTAAACTACTCATTGATAGTTTTTACCGCAGCTTTAGAGAGCTATGTTTAGGTTATGAGACCTATTTATATAGCACTATGGAAGAGTTTATACTTCAGCCAACCAGGACAGAAGCACCGGAGCTAACCCATTCTCTAAGTAATAGAGTCTACTGGGTTCATTACACAATACATAGGACCAATGCCTTTCCAACCGAAAGACAAAGCAATTATAGTCTTTGCACCTCGGCAAAACTGAGTCTATTCTTTTTGGATCCAAGAAGAAGTGAAGCTATCTTGATAATTTTGAAGTTTCTTTTTCTTGGAAGATTGGCACTCCTTCAAACTCAGTGAAATATTTGGGCATTACACTTCATCAGAGTCTAACTGGTGAGAACATTGTAAATTCTGTGATTAAATGGCCAGTGCTAGATTTTTTTACATTTTCTTTACAGACATGCCAACTGTTTGAATGGGAGATCTCGTATGTACCAATAACCCCGTGTCATTCAGATGGGACATAAAACAGTAGGTCCTGAGCATTGTGTCATGCACATAAAACACCCAGGACACTTATTGTCCAAGAGAGGGAGCCTTGGTGTTTTGGGGCTGCACCAAGTTCAGGCATGTTAGTAGTACAGCTTATGTAATGCGCATTTGAACGCACTAATGTGGATTTTACAAAATTTGAATGAGTTAAATTTAATTGAATTTATTACAATCCAATACGATCCGGTGACTGAGCTGTTTTAAAGGTCCATAGATCCCAAAAGAAATACAAAAACAAATTATACCTTACCTTGTTTACAAAGATCTCCCTCAAAACCATCTTGACAAATACAGAGAAACCCGTTCAGGGTCTCTACACATACAGCGTCATTCCAACATGGATTGGCATCACATAGACGCACACCTTAGGCCAAGAATGGACAGAAAGTTTACATTTTACTCCCTCAAAGATTACATCACACACAAAGATAATGAATTCACTTTTACAATTGTCGTAACCAAATTACATAGAGATGTATAGAGTAACTATAAATATAAATATAAATAGTAAACTTGCGGGTACAACCATGTGTAAAAAACTCTTTGAGGGAGTGTTGGCTCTGAAAAGAGCCGGTTTGGTCTCGACGTTTCGAACAGTATACTCTGCTCGTCTCCTGAAGACGAGCAGAGTATACTGTTCGAAACGTCGAGACCAAACCGGCTCTTTTCAGAGCCAACACTCCCTCAAAGAGTTTTTTACACATGGTTGTACCCGCAAGTTTACTATTTATATTTATATTTATAGTTACTCTTATCCTCCACACCATGCAAAGCTTCAAACACCATTTGAGATGTATAGAAATAAGCATAACACACACAGACGTAATGCATGACTCCTTACAATAAAAATACTATTGACAACTCGCAATCTGAAAGGCCTAAAAGGATTATAATTATTATTCTTAAATTTTTATTAATTCACTTATTAACTAAAGGGACCTGGGCCTGCATAAGCCTTTGCTTTTTCCTGGTGCCCTCCATTTGTCACCATTTGTATATAATTCATGTAGTGACAGACAGTCTAGTTGTGATATATGGAAATAAACAAACAAACAAACAAACAAAAATACTGTTTACAATTTTGATATCAGTTGTAAATCTGACTTGATTTTGGAGGCGGAATTTTAGTTTTTACATTGAAAACTCACAATACTCCAAATAATTCAGATTTCTTTCTATACAAAATCTAGAGAAAATGCTGTAAATGGTGACACGGAAAACTCAAATTGGTCCCTGTGGTCAAACTTTGACATTTTCCTGCTGAGTGTCCCAAGATGTTAACATGTACAAATCATTCTCAGTTTTTTCTTTATAGCAAAATAGAAATAAATACATATGGATACACTAAGGACGTGCACTAGAAAACACCAACCATTATTCTGGTTTGGTTTTTTTTTACCTTTTGCCAGTGTATTTTGATTGAATTTTCAAAAGGGTGTTTGTACATTTGTGCATTTATTTCAAACTATAAGATAAACAGGAGTGGATGTATTCCCCCAAAACTAATGATATGCCACACATTAAACATGCTCAAGCTAGACAAATTAAAACTCATCAATGCATGCAGCTTTATTTCACATCTCAATACAGTTTGTGATATTGTGTCAATATTTAGAGTAGAATCAATGGATTGGAGATTTTACCCCTGGAAAAGGATTCAAGCTACTGTGATTAAGTTCACTTATGAGGCATCCTTGGTTTCATTACCAGAAATACAAAATGAAGAGAGAAAACTGTAGTAAAGGATACCCCCCCCCACAATTATTTCTTGGTATTTGCCCCTGCCTGATAAATATTAAATAAATAACGTATAAACAAAACTTCTACAAATGCTTTGTTCTGCCATTGATCTTTTGCCATAGTCAAAACATTGGTTTATGTTCTTACGTGCTTGACAAACGATTCCTTCCCATTCAGCAGGGCAATCACACTCATAGGATGATCCCAAATTACGGCATGTTCCACCATTCTGGCATGGAGTAGAGATACAGGCATCTAGCTCTAAAAGAGACAAGGGATAAAAAGGCAATTGAGCTGGCAATATGGCCGTAACCGGGTTGGCAGCTATGGCTACAACTGTTGCTAAGGGTGTTGGCAAGGGCGTCCTACACTTCAACGCAGGATGAAGAGGTGGTTTAGTAGCTGTAGCAATATGGCCGTAACCGGGTTGGCAGCTATGGCTACAACTGTTGCTAAGGGTGTTGGCAAGGGCGTCCTACACTTCAACGCAGGATGAAGAGGTGGTTTAGTAGCTGTAGCAATATGGCCGTAACCGGGTTGGCAGCTATGGCTACAACTGTTGCTAAGGGTGTTGGCAAGGGCGTCCTATACTTCAACGCAGGATGAAGCGGTGGTCTAGCCGTAGCTGTAGCTATTTCAGCCACCGATTTGGACACAGCCTAACAAGAGCTCACGTTTTGGGTTTAAGACTGTGTGAATTTCGCACCTATTTGAACACTTTGGGAACCTGAAGGGTTTCCACAAATGTTGCTTTACCTTCCTTAATGCTTTTATGTAAAGAACACAATGAGTATCACACATTGCAACAGGTACCAGAATTCTAATATGCAGGAGACTTGCACAGTCTATTTCAAGATTCTTCATGTTAGTTACTTCCCTGCCTTTCATTTCTGGGAACCGAGGTTGGAATCCTGAAGCATTGAAGCATTGAATACCCAAAGAAGATTACAATGTTCCAATTTTCTGCAAATATGACTGTACTATGGAACGAAGCATTGACTACCAAAAGATTACCTTGTTCACAGTTACTTCCAATATGACTTGCAGGACACGAACATGTGTAGAAATTGAAGAACTCATTGCAAGTTCCTCCGTTCTGACATGGTATGGAAAGACACGCAAGCATTTCTGAAAAGACAAATGAGAGCAAATGTCAGTTCGTTGGAACACATACTGTATTATCTAATTATTAGAGATAGATTCATGCATTGTACTTGTCAAAGCTCCATCAGAGAACATTGACAAATATAGATCAATAACCTAGTTGCTTATTTAAAATTAACAGCAAGTCTAAGAAACTTTTTATTAATTTTGTTGCTCTAAATAAAAATCTTGGTTCAGGGTGATAAATGTAAGAGTTTGTAAAAATGGCCTCCGAACATGTGCCTGCTGTTGTGTGAGAAAATGTGTTTTTTAAACTTGGAGAGGTTAAATAATTTTGCCACACTGTTTGAATACCTTAAAACAAATTAGTAACACAAGAGTGAACTTCTCAACACAGTCAATGTGTACGGGCAACTCTGAGAGACTTCCCTTAATATTGACCAATTTAATAACAATCTCATTTTACTTTTGTGGCCCCAGTTAGGTGATATTTTCGTATTACCTGTTTCACAATTAACACCAGTCCATCCTGATGCACATCCACACACGTACCGTGTTACAAGGTTGATACATGTAGCACCATTCTGACAGAGATTCGGCTCACAAGCATCTAGCACTTTGGGTTCAAACAGAGTCCATATGAATAAGAAAATGTGACAGTTCTTACAGTGCTTTATTGGCATTCATTGTTTTAATGAACAGTATGCAGTTATGTTATTATTTAACATGTTTGAATAGCACCTTGTAAGGCCTACATGTACATGAGGTGCAATCTGCAGCCAACCATGCCATAAGCCATTTTGAGATATGGTGGACACAATAATGTATGACACTGTTAGACTTGGGTAAATTTGTCTGTATACCTAAACCAAGAAGTACACCTCTATACATGTACATGTATAGAGTCCACCATATCTCAAAAAGGCTAATAAACACTTGGGCAAAGCCTTTCTCTGAATTATAAGTCAGTGTACTGGGTATTGTAGAGCACACCAACCAATGGCTTTACATTCCATCCAATGGTCAAACAATTATAGTTAAGTAACTTGCTCATACACACAAGTGCCTAAAATCCAAACCCACATTCTGACAACAACACAGCTTGCATCTGGTGCACTTGCTCAGCCACGACACTCCAGTAAAAAGAGCATGGACCAAAATAAACTTGATTTTTTATTGTACAGGTCCAAGTTAAAAGGTTTTATAGCCCACATAATAGATCCTTGTCATTTGATTGGTAGAACAGATATCATGTCATATATTTACTGCCGTGAGAAGAGATGCTGCAAAATGTAAGATAGGAGTCCTATATTGATAAATATAGGACACTTGGGACAAAGCTTTACAGTGTCGTTCAAAAGTAGTCCTTCGCGCCATTTTGCCCGAAATTAAACAAGGTCATGTCAGGTCACGCTGGATAAGGTTAGTGTCTCCATGGAATCATCCACTTTGTTTAGAAGGGGTTTTTAGAGCGTTCAGAGTTTGAGGTGGACAAGTTTCTGTGTCTATTATGTTTTTATTTTGACAAAATTCAAATGACAAGGATCTTTGTGTGTGTTATACCAAAGAAATTGAATGCATTTTGTTCGCGCATTGTTAGGAAATCTGGCTTTCCCATATCACTTGGCTTCACCTCACAAAATGGAATAGTCCATTATTCACCTTGTGATTATATTCTGCGACAATGCAGTCAATATTTGCATAATACAGTAGGATTAACTGTGACGGGTGGATGGGAAGTGGATGGGAAGTGAATGGTAGTGTGGTAGTGGGAGAGGAGAGCTGTGTATAATCAAACCTAGGATTGACAATTTAACAGGGCATCACACACGACAAGTGTCTATCACTAGCAATAAATTGATGACTATAGGCAGACACATTTTAATCCCAACAAAGCAATTTCATGAACATTTTAGTTTTGCTGAAGCTGTTTAATGATGCTTCTTGCATAAATAAACAATCATCATACTAAAAAAACAGCAGGAAATGAGCCATTTGTGAGATATTGACTGCTTGGTGCATCGACCTTCTTAATCACCAAGTGTTTGGTTCAATTTGAAGTCATCAGACTTAAGTCAGTTGATACTTCACATGGTTCGGGGAAAGCTCTCACAAAGTTAAGCAAGAGTATAGGGTGCACACCCAATGCATACAATTTTAAATAAATGTATGTGGCACATTGTACCATGCTTAGCCCATCTGGAGGTTGCTAAACAAAAGCTCGCCCCAAACCATGTCTTTAGTCCGGGTAATCCAGTTTAGTTACAAAGAATGAGAGTAAAACAAGATGACTACGAGCCGATAAACTGTGGCGCCCAAATATAATCATCAAAAAGAACTCTTAGTAAAGATTGGTTCATTACCCTGATCACAGTTAGCACCAGTCCATCCTGCTAAACATGTACATTGGTAGGATAACAGCATGTTGGTACACGCAGCACCATTCTGACATGGATTTGGTATGCACATGTCAATTTCTGTTTGATAGATAAATGTGATTAAACGTGTTAAAAATAACAGAGCATCATCCCAATGGGTTTAGCTTTGGGGTTAGTCAATAGCACTATGTGAAAAGCAGCAATAAGCAGGTCTGGAATTACAAGGAGGCAATGGAGGCCCTGGCCTCTGTTATCCCTAGTCTTGGCCTTGGTGCCCCTTCAAATGTTTCCCACAGATTTAAAGACTTTCCAATGGAAGAGCAATTGTCAAATTAAAATGGCCTTGACCTCTCTTAGATGAAACTCCAGGCCTGAATATGATCAAAGCAGCCAAAAATAAAATAATCTGAAATATAGATTTTAAACTCATAAACTTGGTAAAGATAAAGCCCAATGTAAACTCGCATAAGCTGAAATCAAAAACCAATTTAACAATTAGTCATGTATTAAGCAAATAGTTTGTTAAGTATGGAGTGTATTACTAGGTATAAAATGAGAATTTGACTCAATTCAGGTTAACACACTAGGTTGGCAATAACAATTGTACATAGATTAATAAATGGATAAAACGACAAGACATTATGTACAATGGGAATGTGTGGAACATGGTCAACATGTAGGAAAAAGTGAAGCAAAATTTATTTTATACTTTCCCTACAACAGACAAAGACTTTTGTGATAATTTGAATTTTAAGCTCGCAAGTTCTAAAACTGCCCAAGGAGCTACTTGGAGCATAACATGGAGAATTGAGGCAAGCTGAGGCTCAGATTGGTTTTCAACTTTTAAAGGATTTCTTATTTTTTAGTGGAAAGAGAATTATGAATGAGAAAAAAAGAGTGGCGACTCAGTCTGAAATGGCTGCTTCAAACCTGGCAGGGTCATGACTGTGCAATAAAGGACCTCATCATATCCCACAGCCACGCCCCTG